>JABSTQ010009654.1:2120000-3320000 GCA_013358835.2 Ixodes persulcatus | reverse complement strand
CGGTTAAACTAGGATACTAAACAATCTTTCTACTGTGTTTTAGAATCTTTTTGATACCAAAGTGTGGGCACTAAGTTTTCTTTTTTTTTTTCTTGTGGCGAGACTTGTGGGTACAGTGAGAAAAGTGCATTATTTAGGGCAGTGGCTCTCAACCATTGATGTTTCGCTAACCCCTTGTGGATCGGCAGAGATGATGGAGTACTCTGTTCGTGGTGAGGGGAAGGGAAAGGTATAGGTTAATTATGATAATGAGTTCATAAATGTATATAACTAAGGGCTATTGTGTAGTAGACATCTCTCATTGACGTACCCTCGAGAAAACTCATCCGAAAATTGGAACGTCCCTTCTCAGTCTGAAAAAATATAACTTTTATTGTCAAGCTTGACTGAAGAGGCGTGGCTTCACAAAGCCCTAGAATGTCTTTGTGGACCCCCATTTGAGAACCACTGAGTCGGGGTTTTGTGTTTTCAAGGTTGCATATTTTCAAGCTGATTTTCTGGATGTTGTGGGATGCACTTTCATATCTAGTAGTTTCCAAAAGGATATGAAAAATATTTTTGGCATCTCTTCGAAAGTCTCTCCTACAGATTTGTAGAAAAGAGTGCTGTTGAACTTGAAAGTAAAATGTTTTGATCCTACCACACACTCGTAGTATGATACTGCCCATTGACTTGTTTTCTCTTTGTGTCCTGGAAAGGAAGTTTAGTAGCTTGTCTTTCAAAGGGTCTGGGTACATGTTTTCTCACCACTGACATCTTACTTTGGCTGCTTCTGCAAAGCCATTGTTGCGTATCACGATCACTCGAGTATTAATGGTGCAAGCTTTTTCTGGTTGCACGAAAGTGTCTCGTAGGGGATTTTATGAGTTGACTGTATGCTTTCTGCATTCCTGCCAACCATTGACATATGCCTAACACAATATTTGCTGACTAGCCACGCATTGATGCCTTTGTGGGATTTGTGATGAAGCTCTCTTAAAAATGGGCATACTAGATATGTTCTTGTTTCACACTTTTCTTTAGCAGATTTGCCGCTCCAACTTATTAAGTCTGGCTATGACAACCTTGTATGCGAGGAAAAAAAAAATCTTAAAAGTAAAAACTTTTAGTAGTTTTGTGGGAATAAACTTATTACTTATTTTACCCCTTTTTATGCCGTATGAAGCGCAGTTTGTCTACCATTTAAGAGCTCTTGAAAGCTAGGTGCTTAAGCTGATAGCTTTAGAAGTTGTTCTCGCAGTGGGTATGCTTGTACGACAAAATAGCAAAATTAGAATGTGAGATTTTACAGCTTTCAGAGAAGACAAACTGTGCTCGTCTTTGACAGTAAGAAAGTTAAAACAATTCGGAACGTGTAATTTAAAAAGGTTAACCTTTTTCTCACCTGTGCTTATAAAACTGGATTCATGAACATCTCCTTTCCAATATTGTTCTTGCCTCTGTGTTGTGAGAAGCTCCATGTAGTCTAAAAGAAGAGAGTTCATAGCCACCCTTACCATCATTGCCGGCTTTTTGTTCACATTTGTTTGCTTGTGTCGTGAGTGTGCCTGTGCCATGTAGCAGTTGGCGGTGTCAGTTTTCTGTTCATGTTGCTGCTGCTTCTTTGTCATGGTACTCCTAAAAATAATATCTGTTCTAAGTGCTTTTCTACTTCTAACCTAGCTAACCCTATCAGTGCTTATTTTTAACAGTCTGGTCATTGCTGGAATGCTGCTGACAGTGTGAATCACATTGAAATGTGTCTTTCTTTTTTCTCTAAATTTGGACTAATAATTTTAAGAAAAAGGGAGCATTTTTGTGTGAATGGGGAAAGATCCCAGGAGAAGACTAAGCAAAGTTCTAAAGTGTCCTGTGCAAAAGCAAAATGCTGGGTTTGTGGCCATGTACCCAAGCACTTGCACACTTTTGTTTACATCAACTAAAAATGCCTCAAATATCACCTTTGTCTTTTTCTTTTTTTTTTTGTAATAATGGTCTTTTGATTTTGAGTGGACACTTGTTTCATATTTTATGATATGCTGGTTCATTAGCGCTTTGTCATTGGCAAACTAGCGATTTGATAACTAATGTTTTTGCACTAGGATTTCCAGTAACCAGCAATCCCTAATAGAGACAACGTTGAAATGATATTGCATCGTGGAATTACCATGGCAATTCTTCCGTCTCAGTTGTGAGCTGAGAATTTGCCAGTGCTGCACTGAGAACCTGCTTCCTCCGGTGTCTACCATGCTTCACTCGGTGTGCTGCTGGCTGCGTGGGTACTAAATGCATGTGCCGCCGCCATTGCGCAAGCTGGGCTTTACAGCTTGTTTTCTTCACCTCACCACTACCCCTGGGATGACTCGATAGAAAGTAGCTGAAACCTTTCAAGCATGCACAGCACAAAATGTAAAGCTTGTTAAAGAAGGAGAATTTGCTGGTCCCTTCTGTGACATACTAGGTAGTTAGTCCCAATAATGAGCTGGTATTGGTAAAACTCATCAGCCATATTTTATAGGCCTAGGTGCATTGCTTGGAGCTTAACAAGATAGGTTAGGAGCTTCGAAAGAAGCTGCCCTTCTCGTGACTTACAATGTCTGTGGGAACAACAGGGCAAGGCAAGGGCTCCAGGAAGGGATCTCCCATCTCAGCCGTTCTGGGACGCCTGGTTCGAGGAAGCTCGAAGGAGAAGGCCGCCCCCACAATGGCCATTGCCGAAAACTTTGATGAAGAACCTACCACGCCGAAGCGAGAGCGCTCGGAGAAGACGAAGGAAGGCACGATCAGGGAGGCAAGCCCCGTTGCCACACCGCCGGATAGCAAGAAGAAGAGCAAGAAGGAAAAGAGCCCCCCACTGCCCGCAAGCCCCCCCTCAGATAAGTCGGATACTAAGAAGTCTGGTCACAGTTCGCCACGTTCGGGCTCTCTAGAGAAGGACGTTGTGGTTCAGGAGGTCGTTCAGGCGGCGTCCATTGCTGGGTCAAAGAAAGGCAAGACGCCGGAACCCAAGGAGAAGTCTGTGGAAGCGGTTCCCCACGTTCCGTCTTCTGAGGCAGCCAAGGAACCTCCAGCATCTTCAGCGATGAAGACACCAGGAGAAAATGGGCTGTCAAACTCCAAGCCCGAGGAAATCTCTCGGGGTGCCCCACCTCCCGTTCCGAAAAGGGACGTGAAGAAAACACCCGGCGGGATTGTGGAGACCGTCGAGGTCATCAAACATCAGGTTGGCAAGGTGACGGATCTTTTTCCCAAGCTCGGGAAGAAGGGAAAAGGAGAAAAGGGGGCTCCCACCGTTTCAGCAGCTGAGCCTGGTGATGCTAAGGGCTCTCCAGCCAAGGAGCTGAAGGAAACGCCTGGTGGGGTTGTGGAGATTGTCCAGGTGACCAAGCACGAGGTGGCAAAGGGACCAGAGGAATCCCCCAAAAAAGTGAAGGGCAAGAGTCCCGAAAAAAAGTCACCACCAGAAGCAGATACCAGCGCAGAGAAGCCGTCTGTGACAACGAAGAGGGAAATCAGGGAGACACCTGGAGGTCTGATGGAAGTCGTCGAAGTTACCAAGCACGACATCGGCAGGATGCCGGAGATCGACGGGACCTTTTCCGTGGGTGCCTTGGAGGGGGACCCATCCACGGTGGTGCATCGGGAAGTGAAAGAAACACCAGGGGGTCTTGTGGAAGTCGTTCGTGTGACGAAGCACGAGGTGGGTAAACTTCCCGAAGGCGAAAGCCCCTTTGTGCTGGGAGACAAAATTGCAGACTTAGCCAAGGCACCAGGAGCTACCGAAGGAGAGCCGCCCACTCTGGTGAGGAGAGAAGTGAAGCAAGTGCCCGGAGGACTTGTCGAGGTTGTCGAAGTGACCAAGCACCAGGTGGGAAAGACTCTCGAAGACAAACATTCCCCAATGCACGGAAAGTTCCCAGAAAGCCAAATTCCTTGGGAAGCCGAATCACAAATTTCTGGGGCAGTGCCATCCACCATTGTCAAACGCGAAGTCAAGGAACTTCCAGGAGGCCACGTGGAGGTCGTCCAAGTCACTACACACGAGGTTGGAAAACTTCCCCAGACCAGTGATCTTCCAGGGCTGGGCGAATCTGTTTGTGACACAAGCATTACGCAGAGGATCGAAACTCAAATTATCGATGGCAAGCCAACTGTTGTCCGGAGAATCATCACGTCCACTCCAAAAGGTGTCACGGAGGAAATTGAACCCATCGAGCCGGATGAGAGCCAACCTTCAGATAGCAGCTTGTTTCCAAAGATGGGTGACCTCGCAAAATTCAAGGAAGACCCATCTGCTGTTGTGAAACGAGAGTTGAAAGAAATTCCGGGCGGAGTCATGGAAGTCGTGTCTGTCACGAAACACGTCACCAGTACAACTCCTGGTGTAGAAGCAGGGGACTCGCTGTCATCCCAATTTCCTCCAGGCTCTTTAACCTCCGAAAGAACGGTCAGCGAAGCCTTGTCAGACTTTCCTGAGGGCATAGACAGAACGCTCCCAGGAGTCACCAGGACAACAGTCATCAAGAAGGAAGTTTCTGGACCCGATGCAATAGTACAAACCACTACTTCGGTTGTAACCTCTGCCACGGCCCCCAAGGGTAAGGATGACCTTTCGGCCGATCTTCTGGACAAGATGTTCAGCGAGACTAAGCCGTCTCAGCCCAAGGACAGTTCCCTGAAGGATGTACTGACCCCTGCTAAAGTTCGTGGAGCTGCTGGCAAGGTCACGGCGGAAGATGCGGACTTGTTGGCCCAACTCTTCCCGGAGCAAGAAGGGGCTGGAGTGACGATGTATCCTCCGGCAAGCTACACGCCGGATGCGGCCATCATTCCCGAGTACCGGAGTTGGACCACTGCCGAGGCCACATCGCCCGCTGACCCCGAGACCAAGGAGCGCATCTTGCTTACGCTTGGCCGAGCGCTCAGCCAAGACGACCTCGATGCCCCGTCACCGACGAGAGGTCAGGCTGTCGTGACCCCATCCGAAGGTATTGGCTATGTCTTTGGTTTCAGTTTTGTTGTCTGACAGTGTGTGCAGTAGGTGTGACTTGGGTCGAGTGCCGGGGAATGTTGCACATTTCTTTCCAAGACGCGTTATTGTTGTTTAGCTGGCACACGACTAACCCCTCTGGCTGTTGTTTTCCGAGAAGCAGGATTTTGTTGCGGTATTACAATGTCTGCTGTGCCTTCTAGAGATGTGCGTGGCACGACTGGGAAACAATTTTGAATTTGTCTGAAAGCAATGGACCCTTTTCAAATGTCCATCAAGCAACATTGACGGTTGCCATTGCTTGGACACGAAATGCGTAATTCAATCCGAGTTCTTGCCGAAGTACGAGGGAAGCCGAGTTCAGACTGACGCAGCCCTGGTGTCCAATATGTGTCAGAGTATGTTAGCAAGCAGTGGCGGACAGGCGTTGGCATGAAAAGGGTCCATTAGCAGCACCAAGAAGAGTGTAGCAGAGTTTCGGATTGTGCAACGAGCCATAACCTTTTTATATTGAGTCTATCTTCATTTAATTCGGAATGTAGTTTTCCTGCTGCTACACACACACTCGAATGCGTTTGCACAATATACTAGCTTCTACTTTGAGTGACTGTCTGCTTCAAAAATTGTCATTTTATTTCCTTTTTATTGTTGGACCAGAATATAGTAAGTTTGCCTAGTTCATGACTGGACAAAAAAAGAGGGTAGTAGTAGCTTTAAAGCTTATCCAATCATAACTCACGCATGAACAGTAAACTTTCTAATGTAATATTGTACTAGGCTTTTTTTATCGTGACCCCTAATGAAGTATTGTGTCATGGTGACATTGCTTCTACAGTATGAGCTTATCAGTAATACAGTTGAACCCCTCAATAACGAAAGCCCTCAAGAACGAAATTCTCGCTGCAACGAAGAAATCTGGTGGCCCCAGCGTACGTCCATAGAGTTGAATGCATTTGCACCCTCTCATTAGCGAAGACTTTTGTAAAAAGCAGTCCCGCAATAACGAAAGTTTGAGGTAGTGATCTGCAACATTTTTTCGGCACATGAGCCAGTTGGAAACCCAGAAGTACAAAAAGTGGAGCAGCACACTCATTCGACAAGTCGGGCACATACGTTTCCGACAAGCATTGGCGCGGCCATTGCTGTGTACATTCGGTCAAAAATTCGGTCATTCGGTTTTTTTTTTAAACAGCGTTTTGCTAGCCTCTCTGTTGGCAACTACATAGGTATGTGACGTTTCACGTGACAACACCGCCGGCCACCCGCTGCCATTTCGCCGTCTGCCGCGTGCACGCCGAGATCGCTCGCGCCTTGTTTACCACCTTTTGTTTGGCCTGTCGGAAAGATGCCGCCTTCCGTTAAAAAGCGCAAGTTTTTGACGCTTCAGGAGAAGTCTGCGATCATCGCCGAAGCTGCGAAAGGCAGAAAGAAGTCGGATATTGCGGAGGAGTTCAATATCCCGTGCAGCTCACTTTCTACGATTCTGGAATCCAAGGACAGCATCATGGAAAGTAATAGGTGTGCTTATTTGTCCATTTTTGCAACAGCGAAATTCTCGCGAGAACGAAAACACTTTTTTTGCCCGGCGGTTTTGTTATTGCGGGGTTCAACTATATTTATATACGTATGTAGCACATTTTTTTCTGATGTGTTCCAAAATTTAGCCAAGTGAAGTACAACACCATTTTGGATATGAAGATATTAAAATTTGATTAGTATTACTTCTCCTGCCCTACATACAAGTAGACTGATATCTCCCTGCTGTTTACAGCACAAGATTGCTTGTTCTCATGTCATTTGAGCCATGTTTATTAGAAAGCACTTCGAAGCTTTGGTGACGGTCATTGCAACCGACTTTTGGCTAGTGTTATCAAGCTGTGTCCAACTGGCAAGCTTTCTTAGTAGAACAATGCCAGGTTGTTAAAATTGGCTCGAGAAATGCAATATCTTGTTCAAGAGTACTGTAAACCCCTTTATTTTCGCTGCCCCTATTTTTCGCGACTCGGTCAAAGAGGACTAGTCGCGGCCACTAAATTTCACGAATTTCAGACGCCTGCATTGAAACTCTTAAAAACCGAACTTTTCGCGTGCCCTGGAATGTTGCAAATTTTTCAATTCGCGAATTTTGCAAAAATTAAGGGCTCGCAAACATTAAGGGGTTTACAGTACTTTGGAACTATGTTCATAACTTTACCAAATGACTATTGACAAGCTTCTGCAGTGCAACAAAGGCAAACTCGTTACAGCATCACTAAGAAAATAATATCAACCTTGTTTTTTTTGTTTTGGAACATTCTTTTTTTAAGTTGTTTATATTATGAGTACCCCAGGGGCCTGAGTATGCAAGGGACACACTGCACAGACATGCCACTTATGATGACTTCTGGTGAAGTACTTTCCTCAAACACAGCAGCAACTTAGAGGTGTTAGCAGTTTCAAGCTACTCCTGCGGAGTGGCTCGGAAGAGTTTAGCAAGTACTAATGTTGAGAGAGATGCGAAGATACCGTGTCACGGGGACGAACGGATGTCAGCGGAGGAGTGCTTGGCTGACAATTGACTCCATGCTTCAACAGAGGACCTGAAGGGCCAAGTGGCAGAACCTCCGATTGAGAGGTTGGAGTTGCCCAGGAGGATCTCTGATCCGCCCAGGGACGATGTGCCCTCGGTGCTTGCAGGTAGGCCAGACCACTGGTTGCAGCTTGCCACCGCCTCTCGTGTCTTGTCCCCAGCAAGCCCCGTTCCTTCTCTAGACTAGGACTCTGCTCTCTCCATCCGTCACTCCATCTGCATACACTAACATCAGGAGAACACTGTGCACATTGCTGTTGTCCGACAGCAGCCATTTGCAACGAGTGAGCGTTGGTGGGAATGGATCAGACATTGTATGAAATGCTTACAGACATGCTGCAGCATTGTGTTCATCTTCTCTTTCGCTTTTCTTCCGCAAATATTCTCTTTTGTGTTTTTTTTATATATATATAGTGTTTGGCTTTGAATGAAAAAAGGAAGTAAGTACAAAAAATGACCACTACCGCAACATCCCGTGAGGTAGTTCACGCAGGACAAACTGGGAAGAGAAAAGGTATGGGGGAGCAACTAACGTTCGGCGAGCTGCCAAAAACGTGTGTATATAGTATGTTGCTTTAACTTCGATTCTCGTACACTCGTACATGCACTACATGGCACTATTAGCACAAATACAGCATTGGTGCTTTTTCGCATTTAACTTGGAAAGGTATTCGCGGGCACAAAATTGTACCACCTAGGTTAGTTCCTCAAATAAGTACCTTCCACTACATGAGCAGTTTTGGTGACAGCCTTTTGATTCTAAGAGAAAAGCAGAAAAAAACTGACGATTGTTTGCTCATACCAGCGGTGTCTCGCTATGTAAATTTGCTGCCCTTGACTGTGCCACAAGCGTCATATTATTCAGAACTTTGTTTGCTCATTTATCCTTTAAGTTCTCATAGAAAATCATCACTGCCACTGGCCAAACTCAGATTGCCTATTCAATCAGGTGATTTCTAGAGGTGAGTTATGTTTCGGCAGTTTCCCAGCAACACTACTTCGGAAGGAAATGGGTTGTTTTATTTTTTGGGGATGAATTTCATTCAAAGCGTAATAAACGAAATGTGAAGGTAGTTTAAGCTATCAGAACTTGAAAACAAGACCTTCTGGTAAGCTTGAAGTTGCAGCAGACGTGTTGCCAAAAGACCTAATAATAATTATAGTACTAATAATATAATAATAATTATTGATTTGACTTGTGCCCACAAACAGCCACATCGGTCTTCTGAGTGGCTAGACTGACATCAAACACGAAACCAGTATTAAAACAAACCACAAATGCTAGAGAAACAAAACTAAAACAGATACCAAACATGCATTGGCATACTCAGAAAGATGACATCTATATTTATGCATATCTAGATTAAAATCATGAAAAACAGGGAAAAGATATCAATGTGTTATCTTGATGTACATTGTTATAATCCTTTTGAATTAGAGAGGACATACATGATGGATAGAAGGTTTAAAAGCTCCGTCTGACTCGAGGCGGGGCACAGTTGATTTCACGTTGCCATGAACAGCTTTGTGCTGAAATGAAAAGTCTGAATTGCCTCCTTACAGCAAACTCTGACAACAAAAATCGGTGTTGTAAAGTTTCATAATGGGAGAAACTGTCATACAAAGATTCTAGTAATTAGTTTTTGTACATTTTCTAGTGCAAGGATTTGTGATATGGTTAAGGAATTCCAAATGACGGAGCCAAATTCCAGCTGTGATCAAACTAAAGATTTATACAAGTGCAATGGGCAGAAAGGTGTTGAAAATTGGGGACACAATGGTGAAATTATGCCCAATGTTCTTAATGCTGCATTCGCAGTGACAGAAACATGGTTACTAGAAGAAAGTAAACTGTCAATAGAGATGTCAAGATTCCTGATTAAAGATACCCTGGGAATCAAGGCGCCTCCCATATAAAAGAAAAGAAGATGGCTGTGCTCTTTCTATAAAATAGAATGCATTTAGTTTTCTGGAAGTTAAGTATAAGCAACTTCTCGAGCTCCATTTCAAAACATGGTCTATGTCGACTTGAAGGCGATAACAATCAGATACCGACTTCAGACCTAAAAAAAGCAAATAGAAGAATCTTTGCATTGGTTACACAATGAACAATAATATTTAGAAACAAAAGTGGTCCCAGGATTGAGTCCCGGGGCACTCCGGATCTCAGTAAATTTTCAGAGTAACTGTCAAAAATGTGAACGGAATTGCGACCACTCAGATAGCTAGTAAACCAGTCACACATACCGTATGTGGGCTGAAACTATTCGAGGCAGGCTTGCGTAACAAGTCATTACTAACACGGTCAAACTCTTTTGTCATGTCAAAATACATAGTGTTAACTTCTCTTCTACTGGAAACAACTGGAGCAGTGTAACCCAAAAACAAGCATACGGTAAAATCCCGTAAGGGCACCCACCCAAAATGAAGAGATAAATTTTGAAAAACATGAAGTGGGCTATCTTTGGGGGTGAGACAGCAAAACTTTATTGAAAGTTAATGATAAACACTAGGGGCACCTGCTACAAACAACGTGACATGCAAACTGATACTGCAGATCGCGGACACAGCAAATTAGCGTTTCACAATGCAATAAACAAGCGAGAATTCGCTACAAACTCCTGTGTCACGGGAAAGGGTAATGCAGACTGCGGATCCAGCAGATTCGTTTTTTATGGCGCAATAAACATGCGGAAACAGACTAAACTTGCATGCCACGGGAACCAATATTGCGCGCGCAGATCGCAGACGGAAAACGCTGAAACTCGCTGCAAACTTGCACGTCACGGAAACCGAGACTGCGTGCGCAGGTTGCAGACAAAAACGCAAACCCGCTGCGAACCAGCTTGTCACACGTACCGGTACCGAAGATTGCCCAGTTGATGCGATTCTTGTCGGACATTGCGTGATGTCCAACGAGAATCGGGGAGTGGGCAATGTTTCGGAATTTTTGTGTTACAAATATTTAGCCAGATAAACGGGATGAGCGATCTCTCGAGGGTGGGTGCCCTTACGGCACTTTTGTTAGATTTGATTCCACTAACCTACCCTTTAAGAAACAGTGTTGAACTTCAGGTATTGTCGAGTTCGAGCGAAAATAAACATGCTGATGTACAACCTTTTTGAACACTACTGCGAATCCACACTCCTGTGAAACCGGACGGTAATTATTGACTAAGGTAGAATCACTGGCTTTAATTATAGGAACCATGACAGAATTCCCAAAGCTCACGAAATTGTCCCTGTGCAAGAGACAAGTTAAAAGCATGCCTAAGAACGGGGGCAAATAAATAACAGCAATTTTTTATAATAAAAGTAGATATACCATCAATACCCAATGATAATTTAGGTTTTTGTTGATTTATGACTTCTATATATCCTCGTCGTCTACAGTAAACATAGAAAAAAAGATTTGGAAAATTAACACCGACGGGACCACAAGTAACACTGATTCACAGGGGAATAACAAGTACAAAAGAAGTTGGCAAAACAATTTGCGGTTTTGGCTGGCAAAAAGTGATTACCGGAGTCATCACAAAGACATATATTTTGTTCTTTTTCACGCAAGTGCTGCTTAGCAAAATGCCAGAATTGTTTAGGATTTTTAGTTACACTGTGTTCGATGGTACTTAGGTAGATACTGTTTAATCTTAATCGTACAGGTTTTTGTCCAGACCACGATCTATACTGAACTTCTAATGCCATAGGTCCAGGCCTGTTTTTTTCTACATTTGGTGATAATGCAATTTTTTTTATAGTGCACTTAAATCCCTTGAAAACCAACTGGGACAACGAGCAGGACAGGTTCGCCTTTTTGGAGCAAATGCTTCTATGGCATTCTTGTCATTAGATGTAGTAAAGTTTTTGGTCACAGATTTGACAACATGATCACTCGAAACATTTGACCAGTCATTATGTTCCAAGAATGGATATAGGCCATGTTCTGCAGAATAAAGTGAATTTCGGGGCAAAGCTTAGCTTCTTCGTGTCTCTTAGTGCAACATTGACTGTGATTACTAAGTAGCAAAAACAAGGAGAAAAAAAAGGCACAGATATGACAATAACTGTCACTTTTATTCTGTCCTTGTTTATGCTATTTTTTAATGACTAATCTGAACCAACTAGCGCAATCAAGAGTTGTAATGTATCATAGATAGATTCCCATTCTGTCCTGTGGGTCATTTATTGTATTCATGCCTCGTGTTACTAAACCACGGTTTAGTAATTACCTCTATGGCTTCATATAGGGGATGACAAAGCTCATAGCTGAAGAAAAATTATGAGGCAGGGATAGCATTTTATTTGCTTACTCGCAGGTCTGGCAGCTGTTTTTTATTGCCCTAAATCCATCTTATTAGGCTCGGTGTCTTTCTCCACTACCGGATTGGGTTTGACATTAACCACACTCTCTTAGGGTTATGCAGGTTCTTATCATCAAGCCTGGAAACTGCATGGGTTTTTTGTTGGCAGATTGTATTGCCCTGTGCTGTCTAACATTGGTCATCATAATGGTCATAATTCTCTTGATGTGCTCGTTAAAGGAAATGATTGCATACTTTTTGCATTGTTTGCCTGCTGGTGTTTTGTCCTGCTAACCCATGGTTTTAATTATTGTCAGTCTCCACATTGTTCCTATGCTGATTGGTGATTTTGTTGTGTTTTGGGTGTGTCCAGCCGCTATGGCACAGCGAGAAAATTTGATGTCATGATTTCAGACCTCTTTGTGGTAAAGCCAGTTTTATAAAAAAAAAAATGTTTGCTTGCACACAAGTATCTATAACTACACTGCCTTATGTAGATGTGTCATTACTAATGTTCTGCAGCTTATCTTTGCACTGTAGAGAGGCTTCAGTGAATATATAAACAAATTTACGAAACCCCTGCTAATGATCACTACCATGAAACTACCTACCTAGATGAAATATGTTTTAGAGTCGGTGTTTATCCCTTGAAAGGTTAAGAAAGAGACTATAGCTTTGTTTTATTTTTAAACCAACTGCAACATAAAAGAAATGTTTGTATCAACTGTGGAAAATTTAAACTTATAAAAATAGTAGGATTTCTACTACATTAAGTTACTATTACCGGCAGTTTCGTAAAGCACTCATTGACAATTACGGTAAGTACCTGGAAATTGGTAACACTTCCTTGTTGTGGGATTTAACATATTTTAGCCATGCCTTAAAAAGCATGTTCATGTGGAAGTGAAAAGCACATCGGAATTCATGTATTATAAATCTGGTGCCTGAGTATGAAAGTAATACTTTGCATAAAAATCATCTAAAAAATGAAAGCCGTTTACAACTCCCTGTAACGCCGAATTAGAGCGCAGCTCTTGAGGAGGAGGGGAAGGCACGGGGTGGGGGGGGGGGGGGGTCACGTGACCTCGACGTTTAGCGGGGAAAATTTTCTGCTAGATTTAGCGGGGAAAATTTCCCGCTAGATTTAGCGGGGAACATTTTCCGCTAGATTTAGCGGGGAACATTTTCCGCTAAATTTAGCGGAAAAATGTTTCCGCTAAATTTAGCGGGTAAAATATTCCGCTAAATTTAGCGGGGAAATTTACCCATCATGCACCGCGCAATTACGCCGACGGCGACGCCGCTCAAGCCGGAAACGGGCGCCTAAGAGCTGCGCTCTAAAAAAACATGGAAAGGAAAAAAAAAAGATTGGATACATGTTATGTTGTAACAACAGATGTGGCAGTCATATATCTTCCAGAAATTTTTGTCTTGACCCTTGTTTAAGTTATGCATAATATTTCTTTTTTACCAAACTGCTGTTTGGTCGTGGCTTTTATGATGCAATTTGCCCTTTGCTTTTCCACGTCTTCTGCTTTTTATGCTCCAATGTCACTTTCAAAAGTTTTTGATGAATTGTCAATGAAAAATTGCCAGTGACTCTGAAATGCCTTTTACTGCTCTATGTTCGCTTTGGGCTGTACCATTGTGAATTTTTTATATACATTCAGGTTTTTATGCTGTTCTTGAAAACTTGTTAATCCCAGTCTTGCATGGTGAAAAAAAAAATGTTTAAAAGCAGTGCTTTTGGCAATCATTGGGCATATAATCATACCACTATGTTTAATATGCCTTGTTTTGTTGCTTGTGAAAGTTATGCTGTAATTTGTGTTTTTTACTTGCTGTTTGTGCACTTGTTTGCAGCATTGCTTGTGAAGTAGAACTACAACAGTCCGTTTGGCTCCTGCCCCATAGGCTGTTGTAGTGTACTTGTAACTAGAAATTGAAATTTTGTCAGTGCATAGACTGTTATGATATAAAATTTGGTATTACGCAGCAATGCACTGTGTGAATCAAGGGTTCTTTTTGGCATTGGAAGAGATGCAGAGGCGAGGTTGCTGATAGCAGCTGCTGACAATGCTCTTGATTTAGAGATGCTGAAATTTGTGTTTTTTTCCTGGAATCTATTTCAAAATTATACTTTTTTCTGATACCGCTTGTAATATGGTTACTAGTATCAATGTTAGTGGCGAAAAGTTTTAGATTTATTTCTTGAATGTTCCAACATTGATAATGTTGTTGCATGGGAGAGAAAGGTGTCTTAATATTTACCTGCAGTCTATAGGGAACAGAATGACTGGGTCGTTTTATAGGTGTTGTGAGCATACACAAAGTGTTTCACCAAAGGCTCGCCCAAATTTTCCTGCAAAAACTGCACATCAGCAGAAATACGATAAACACCATATTAAGTCACTGTCAGTGGGCTTATTTATCGAGGCAGTTAGCATTTACAAGGATTAACTGTGACTTAGTATTGCAGAATTAATTTTTTAATTATTAAAAATAAACATATCATAAAATGCCAAGGAGGCACCCACCCCACTTTCACTGAAAACTGGTTTAATGTAGACATGGCCACTTGTCCGGTCAAATAGGGTGCTTAACATATAATTCACAGAATACCCAAGTTTGGGAAATATTAATAGTGGGCGCTTTAACAAAGTGGGTTCTTCCGCGATATTATACGGTATACTAGTTCCAACTAGAAACTTGCTGGACATCATCATAAACCACTAAATTAATTCATTCTAGAAAGATAATTCTTAGGTTTTTTGGGGTCCTCCACTTCTGATGCATATGCACAGTTTTTCTGTCTCATCTAGATTTTTGTTTTGCCAGCCTTGTTCCTGTAGCACATGTGGTACCTTTTATGTAGCGCCACCTTTCCCACACACTCTGGGTCTTTTTAATGATATGGTTTTCAAATAAGCTCAGCAAGCTTCTAATTGGAATTATATGTTTATTTTTACTAATAAAAAGCTAATTGAGCAAACTAAATGAAGGACCTAATTATTCGAAATGGTATGTACCTTACTAAATTGGTCTCGGATGCTGCACTAGGTACCTGGTTTTCTGTGCAATGCATAGTTTTCGCGGGGCAATTATTTTTTATGACATCTGATAAAACACTTGGTACTATATGTAAATTGTCATCACCTATGCTTGGGCTGTGTTCTGTTGGGTTTGGGTCACTTTCCTTTTCTATACTTCCAAGAATTTATTTTATGTAAATTTATTTAGCTCCAAAAGCATTTAAAATGTTGTGACACCTCCAAAAACATTGAAGTTTGGCCCGGTTTTTGTTTTTTACCTAATCTACATGCATCATGCTGACCAAGTAATGTCTCAGCGCTTTGTCAGCCCTGATGCTTCGTCAGAAGATGGCAGCTATAGTGGTGAAAATGCTGCACTTTATTTCTTTGGAAATAAACTACACGGAAAGAAGTCATTGTGATCTAAACAAACTGGGGAAACTTGTGTGATGATGGGGCCTTCCGAGTCAAAGAAGGAATGCTATACACTGCTGTTCGATGCTGGAGTTTCGGTTTAGAAGCAACTATTTCACTCAGAACAACAGAAAAAAGTTACCAGTACAACTCTTCAAGTATCTGGGCATCCTTTTATGAGTGCAAACTGAAGTTGCACTTTTTCTACTCTTGGTTTCCCATAACATAGCTTGATCCCATTAGTCAGATAGCTTTGGTGTTTTTTTTACCTTGATAACATCCAGACTCTGAAATTTGAGTGTCACCAGGAGGCTACACTTATTTTGTCCTTACATTGCCATCTCTGCACTCCTTTAGAAGTTAGTATTTGCAGCGTAAAATTTTATGCAATTATACCTAGAAGCGTTATTTGACTGGGCGTATTCCTTGCCTTGCCAGCAGGAGCACACAAGGTTACAAAAGCCACAAAAACCCCACCCCCTTCTCCAACAACTGGTTTGCACAAGAAAGGTATCTGTCATGCCATACAAGTTTGGACTGCTTTTTGCAGTTGCAGTGGCTTGCATGCTCCCCATGGAACCTCCTTGGTTGGCATGTGGAACGAGGCAGAAGCTTCTTGCCTGAAGGGTTGAATCTTTGTGTTGCAACAATGTTGTTATGCGCTGGTGGTGCGTCCTGATTGGATGGTTGTTGAGTGTCTTGTTTTTGTTCAAGTTTTTCTGTTTTTTGGCTTGTACGAGACAGCCGTGCATGTCATGATACTGTTTTGGGGGCTGGTTTTGGTATTCTGCCGGTCGGAAGACAACTTGTGTTTTGGTGTGTGATCAGAGTATGGCTGTTTGCTCGCTTGCTTCGTTTGACATGTTTGTTTCGTGTGTTTTTTTTGTGTGCGTTAGGATTCATCTCTTGCATTGGTCAAGCACTTTAGATGACTGGCCTGAGTGTGTTCTTGTAAATATAGGTTCTCAACTACATGGTTGCATGGTTGCATGACTAATGGTGCTTGTCCCTGGTTCCTTTGCCTACTTCCTGCAGACGAACCATTGGCTAAGACAATGGCATTCAGGACCAAGCCTTCCGAGGACACCGTAGTGACCTCTACGCAGGTGAAAGATGTACACGACGATGGCACGGTCAAGCACACCGTAACGACGGTGACTAAGACCACTATCATCCAGGGTGAGCTAGCTTGATGTCTGCTGGGGGAAAAATTTTGTGCTCCAGCTATTAAGGAAAACTTTCAATATTTAAGTTTCAAATATCGGTCGTTATAGTCGGTTACAATTTAAGAAGGTAGGAGAAGCTCCTCCCACAAGCGTGGTGCGCCGGTTTCAAATCCCTCCGCAATCGAAAGAAGAGTTCACTGGAAACGCTCCTTGTTCTGCTTTAATGGATAGATAATGGCCACAGAGTGGTGCCAACTTGTCTCCGACCCCCACTTTTTAAGAAAGCGACCTTTGTATTTATCGGAGAAGGAACCGAGCCCCTGAAAGCAGCCTTTGTATCAATCGGAGGGGGAAGCTAATCCCCGAAAGTTGTCTTTGTTTCCATAGGAAGGGGGAAGACTTAATCTCCCTCTCGTGGCTTCCACAATGCTAAGTCAAAGTCGAGAGATAAAGCAAATATGTACAGAAAGGCACCACGACCCTCCTCGCGCGTTGGCCGCAACGTCACGGAAACGATGGGACGCTATTGGATGCGGAGGTGGCGGAGGGATATATGATTCCCTTTGAGGGGCATTTGCCGCTACCTTCTTGACTTGTAACCTACTATAGATATTCAAGTTCGTTTGCTGTACCTTTAGTTATGTGTTTTTGGTAAAGGTCAGTTGTGAAGCCTTGTTAAGATGAAAAAAATACATTTTTATAAGTGACACAGTCAAGTCCTAACACTCCACTAAATCGCTGGACTTTGCAATAGAGACATTGCAAACTCTGGTGGAATGGAACATTCATGCGAATGAAGCTTTGCGATTATTTCCGGGATATTCTCTGCAAAGTAAAAGGGTTCAATAAGACAGGAAGTGTAGTGCCAGTAATTTCTAATCATGTGCCTTGAAATGTGCTTATCAATAACGAAACTTCCCATTGAGGGATTGTGTAAATAGACATAACGATGCTCCCTATATTAATATTACTTTTAGTACACTGCTACTAGCAGGCCATTTAACATTTCAAGTATACTATAATCCCAAGCCCTATATCAGTGTCCAGAGCTGTAAAGTACCATATTTTCACGACTATATCGCCACCACAAATGTAAAACGAGGGCAGGTTTGAATGCCTTCAAAAGGGAAAACAAAAACAAAAAATTGTTATTATACCGTGAGTTGAGGTTGTGTAAATGTATCGCACTTGGGGGTTAAAGAGGAAGTGAAAAGGCAATGGAAATCGAAGAAATATCAGTTTATGTTTTGACTGCACTCATCCTCACTACTCAGGTCCTTCCATTTGCAATCCACTTGGGGAGACTTTGCAGATATGCAGCAGCAGGGCGCGGCTTGCCTGGTAGTTCCTTTTTTTTTTCTGCGCGAGTTCCTGGCACCCCACAAGTAAAGCAAAGCAGGAAGCAGAATCACCAACATACAAACGCCAGACCACTCTGGAACAGAAACTAAGAAATACGCAGGCAGAAAAAAGACTGCTGGACCCGATACACAATCACACTCATTCTTGTTCTGGTCCCTACGCATGAACAAACACCTCTGTTCTGGTTCCTCCGCATAAACAAACACCTCGGTGTTGCAAGATTGCATAAACATGGTAGGTGGTCTTGGCTTGGCTCTCGTTGACTTGGCCTGGCTTGATTTGGCTTGGACTGGCCAGTGCTCGCATTCCCGCAGCAGCGTGGTGCGCACCAAGCACCAGGCCGCATGCTTTTCCGCTTTTTTGTGCTTTTCGGGGTGCATTGTACGAACGCAGAAGTGATAAAAATTATTTTTATGTTTTCTCTATCCCCCTTCCTGTGGTCCAATAGCTGTTGCGCCACTAGCGTGGCCCAATAGCAAATTCCCTCCCACACCCCCACTTTTTTTCCCACGGGGTCTCCTGCATTGAGCGGGAGGGATGGCTTTCCCCAGACTCGCACGCCTCCTGACTGAACTCCATTTCGAATCTAACTCGAGGTGCGTTTTGGAGCACGTTATTTTGAGAAAGAACTCTCATTATACAGTAAAACCTCGTTAATTCGGATCTCATGGGACCGGCAAAAATGTCCGAATTATCCGAAAGTCGAAATATCGAAAGGACAAAGAAAACTGCGCGAAAACGTTTCCCTGTGATATACCTTTATTCTGAGAAGAAATCTGTTATTACCGCCTGCTTTCTGGACGACACTTGGGCGGAGACGGCAACTTTCGTTAGCGCGGTCGAGTGCTCCACCGCACTCGCACTGTCGGAGCTACGCATCCCGTGCGCTGACGATTTAGCACAGCAAGGCCTCTTCTAGTTTCGGGTGCACCAACTTCCACGGCCGCTTTCTTTTCGCGTTGAACTTCTCGCTCTCGAAAGCCCGTAGGATATCGGCCTCAATTTTCACGTACGTGGCCATACTGCTTCTCTGGACGTCGTAACTTTCAATCACTTGTTGAGAGACGCCGTCCTTCAAGGTCCTTAGTATTTCCACTTTCGTCGCTAAATTCTTAGCCTCGTACAGCTGCAACGGAAAACGAGTAGCGCAACTGACCAATAATCGGAGCGGCAAAATCGCGACACCCGGCACTATTTTTCCCGAGCGCGCGGACAGCGAGAGTGCCAGTCACGTTGCATTTTACAACGCGGGGGTGGCCGGTTAAAATAGCGGGCTTTAGGATCCCCGCGTTGAGGCATGAAACGTGACTGTCACTCTCGCTATCGGCGCGCTCGGGAACAATAGCCCCGCGTGTCGCGATTTCGCCATTCTGATCGTCAGTCACCTGTGCTACCATTTTTCCCTTGCAGCTATGCTTCTGCCGCTTCCATGCCAGGAGAGTAGTGGGTAGCGCGCTGAAGCACAGCAATCCAAAGCAAAACTGGTGCGAAACACGGAGAACCGGAAGAGCGAAGAACCATGGGAAAACCAGAAAATCCACGTGTGCGCCTCGGATGGATAGCGGTCATACCCTTTGGAACGGGTGGTAGCTAGCGCCACCTGCTGAATTCGTCCGAATTAACCATAGCGCGCCGGGTTCCCTCCGAATTAATGAGCGTTTGCTGCCATTGACTAATACATACGTTTGACGGGACCGGATCGGCAGTTCAAATTATCCGAATTTCCGAATTAGCGGGGGTTGAATTAACGAGGTTTTACTGTATTTGTGCAAATACGGTAACTATTTATGAGTATTTAAATAACTGTTGTTACTAATTATCATTTCACTTGGTCTAAAGTGTAGTAACTAACATATTTATATTTCTGAGGTGCTTGGTTTGATTGCATTCGCTTCTGGAAATGCTTAGTTGATGCTTCCACCGCACACTGGAGCTTCAACGTAAAAACGTTGGACGAATCCCAAACAAGAACTGTATGCATGAATTTGAAGCGAAGAGTAATTTTGGCCGAATATTTTCGAATCAAATATAGAATAGTTTCTCCGAGCCTTTGGCTACTGCACCATGCTTAAACAAAAACCCAGCTGAACTCACGAAGGTTGTTCCCAAGCTTCCACTTGTCCATTTCTAAGCTAATTTTAATCTAACTATATTATTTGAATGTTGCCTCAGAAAGTCCAATGCCTACATTGGGATGGCAAGTAAACGACACATTTGACATTAAATTAAACCTATAAAGACACTCAGCTATACCTAATCAAGTAATTTATAAATATTCTCGCTATATGCGAGTAATCTTTTTTCAGTCACGAATGATCAATGCGGGTTGTCAGGGCATCTCTGCCTAACGCATGTTCAGCTTCATTTTGAAACTTTTACTGCAGTGTAGGTATCAACATTTATAAAGTTTCCATTCCTTCTAAATACACCAGGTGCGCTCGTGCACCATCCCGCTCTGGAAGTGTGCTTTCCTCCTAAGCACGCAGCAGCAATATTTGTACTTATCGATGTTGATTGTGGCGTTTTAGCCCTGTTGAGCGCGCTTCTTGCCGAGCACCGGTGCACTGCGGAGAAACAACACCCAGGAAAGCGAGCTCCACAGGTGTTGCTTCTCCGCAGTTCACCGGTGCTCGGTGTGAAGCGCACTCAACGGGACTAAAACGCCGCAATCGAGACTTCGGCAAAAATGAATATCGCAGTTCACCTCGAGGCGAGTATCGAATAGCGTATTATTCAAAATATTGAATATTCGCGTATCGCTAAAACTATCCACACCCCTCATTTCTTGAACTGTCGGTGCCTAGAGGAACCAACTTGCTGGTGCATGACAGAGACATCTGTCGATTTCTTCCACGCACGCGGACGTGCACAGAGATGGACGAGCCCGGCAGCCAAGGCCCGGGAGCGGCCCCCAGGGCGGGGGAGTCCGAAGCATGGGCCTCCGACCTGGACACGAGCCAGGTGTCGGTGTCCAGCCTGCCCGAGGACGAGAAGACGGAACCCACTGCCACGCTGTCCAGCAGCGCCACCACCACCACTGCCGAGCGAGACGCCTCTTCGTCCGAGCCCCTGCTCCACACACAGGTCGAGGAGAAAGGTAGGCCTCGGGCTCTTTGTCTGCGGGGCGGAGGAACTCGACGGAGGCCTTGGGGAAGCCTCTTGTAGGAGTTTGAAAGTGTGTTTTCGTAACGAGAGGTAGTGCCACTTAATTGGTGCGCTCTATTTGACTTTCTTTGCAATACGATGTAATGCAGTATAAATATAAACAAATATTTTAATCGTAAAATCAGTGGAGTAGCCAGGAATATTTTTTGGGGGGCGAGGGAGGAGGAGGCCTAATGTGTGTGTATACTAGTATATTATAGGACATTAAAACAGAAATTTGGGCCAGTTGATTCATGGTCACGTAATAAAGGGCCAGGAGAGCCACAAGGGCAAGGCCCTTTTTTTTTGTCTACCTTCTTGTTCTTGCATGTATTGAACCATGGTTAAAAGCATCTACCTTCTTGTCCTTGCATGTTTGTTGCCGCTTGATTACGTGATATATTATAAGGTTGGCAAGAACTTTAGGGGGGGGCTTCAGCCCCATAAGTTGCTTCCTGGCTACCCCACTGAGTAGAGCGTCTCGTAGCAAAGCCAGTTGGAGCAAATGAGTCCTCAGCAATGCGTATACACTCGACTAGGAACATTCCTTATGCTCTTTATGTCCCATTCTTATATTCGTCTTTGTTCTCGGTACTTAAAATGTGGGCATTGTTTAATGTGCATTGTTTAATGCAGCAGCACCGCCTAATTTTTATTTGATTGTATTGAAAGGCCATAACTTTTTTGGGTGCATGCTTCAGTAACACGTATGTTTGGTCCTCTTTAAATGCATTGACAACTGTTCTCCAGATAAGGTGCATGCCTTTGGCACGCATAATAACTGTTGTTACTTGCTGCTGCAACTTATTCTTAACATATTTCTAGACTCGACTATATAAGGGTTTACAACATAGAAACTTTAATTCACTATTTTCATGGTGAGATCACTCTGTAAAGAAAAAAAAAAGAAATATTGATACTAAAAATTTTGGAGTGGGTTATTAATCAGCGAACCAAATTAGTATCGCATATTTATTTTAAATTCTATTTGACTACTATCCAGTATAAGAATGGTCCCACTGATAACTACAAATTATACTACAACATGCACTCGTAGATGAACCACCCAAAATGTTTGTGGTGCTTGCATCTAAATTTGTGGTGATACGAATAAGAGACTTTTGGCATCACAGAAGCCCAGAACTGCAGATTCGACACTACCAATATTAAATTGACCCGAGTTACCTTTTTTCTCTAGCTTAATTGCTTTCCACTGTTTCTTACTGTTCAATTAAATTATACTGTGTTTTTTAATAGTTATTTTAGAGCGCAGCTCTTAAGCGCCTGTTTCTGGCTTGAGCGGCGTCGCCGTCGGCGTAACCGCGCGGTGCATGATGGGTAAATTTCCCCGCTAAATCTAGCGGAAAATTTTCCCGCTAGATTTAGCGGGGAAATTTTTCCGTAAATGGCGGTGAGCAGGAGAGGAGGAGGGGCATAGCCCCCTCTCCGTACCTTCCCCTCCTCCTCTCAAGAGCTGCGCTCTAATTCGGCGTTACAGGGAGTTGTAAACGCCTTTCATTTTTTGATGACACAAAATATCCCTTCAACAAAACGGGGAAATTTTTTTTTTCTTTTAAGTGTTTTATTGGGGCTTTTTTGCTGGTGTTGCGCTGTGCTATGGCTTTGGAATGACCGCAGTTGTTTTGTGAGCCTGCATATGCTGTCAGCACCTTAGCCCCTCTTATGCATGTGCTAGAGCTTACTGCACCCCCTGCCAATCCTTTTGTTTTTGGACGGATACCTTATTTTTGTAGCTATACTCCATCAAGTTGTATAACAAATACGAGACAGCTAAAAGACCGTACTAAAAAAACATACATAGGTGTATGTTTAAAATGAAAAAAAAAAATGTTTGCTACAAATTTGCAAAATGCATTAATTTTAATATTTTCGGATGCATTCTTTTTCATTAATTAGCCAGAAAGTATTCCAGCTTTTGTGATTTGATGTCGCATCACCAGAGAGAGCTGTCGGCGGTGCTCTCTTCAAAGTTCCGACATGTAAGAAAGTTGTTCGTAAAAGAGAGAGTATTTCCCCGAGCAAAAAAGCATTTCCAAAAAGTGGCCGGGGGTATTGCGCTCTTTTGGAATGAGAACATTTAAAACAAGTATTACTATTTGTGGTAGCAGGCAGGAATGCTTCTCCATTCCACAGCTTATTTACGTCTGTGCGCGACATTGGGCTTAGCAGAAACATAGAAATGCGGAAGGCAGTAAAAGGATTAAGAACCTTCCCTGGGGGCCACCGCTAATCCAATAACTCAATTTCCGATGGGGGAGGAGCAAAGGGGGCAAACAGAATCGTTGCCAGTTTGCATTGCTCTAGTGGAACTCTATGTGGTTTACTCCCGTCGCATTAGCACTCTGTTCTGTCTACAGGTGAGCCTGGACATTTGATTGACCTACTGCCCGAGTTTACTTTTTCCCGGTTTCTTTATTTGTGTATGTTTGTTGCGCATCAGTGTGTTTTACTTTTGAGGTGAGTTTGCTCGCAGCACAAGCTCGAATAAGGGGTGGAAATTCGCGGTGCATATTTGTCCGCATCTTTTTTTTTTCTTCAGACCGTATTTAGAGTAACTGCAAATGAGGTTTGTTTCACGGGATCACGGAAGTGCATGAGGTTTAATGGATTTTGTTTTTCTCTGGCATTCGGTATTGACTGGATCATTTTATCTTTAAATGTGGAACGAGATTGTAATGTTGTATGCTGTGTTCTAGATGGCCTCCTCTAGCCCAGGGACAACAAGAGGGAATGACAGAAGGTTGCTATTGTGCTGTGATTCTGTGAGTGTAGTGTATGGCAGCTCAATAACTACAGATTTGCTTTCATGCTGTTGTGGGCATACATAGAAAAAAAGGCCGTCTCAAAATTTTATAGGCTATAAGTAGGACTCCGTGTTTTCGGCGTTTATTTTTCTTGAAATTCGGAAGCTGCTTATCTTAGCTTATTTTTTACCAAAATTTCCGAGTTCATCGGATTTTATCTTTTCTCCATTCTCCAGAATTCAAACTTTAATATTGCTCTGTTGCCAATTCGAGAAAATTCCGCTTTAAATTCGTAAGAGCTTTCTATTACAAAGTGATATTTCTCCAGCTGGATTTGGCACTAGTGCCCTTGACATCTGTCGTACTAACTGTCCCACCGCAAAACTTGGAAACAAGTGGTGCTTTAGAGTGTGTTGATACTTTTAAATCTAGAAATTCACGAACATAGTTGCTGGGAAACTTGTTTCCTTCTGATAGCGTTCCACCACTCCACCTGCAGTTGCACGGAAGTGGGGAAGAAAGGAACATTGAAAATTCCGCCACACTCCCCCCCCCCCCCCCCCTCCATAAGATCTACCATATTTTCCGGTGTATAAGACGCACCGCCGAAAATTGTGGAAAAAAAGTGTGTCTTATGTATGAGACGCATCGTTGCATTAGACACAACCCCCACTTTTCGAAAGTTTCTAAGTAAAAATAAGTATATAAGACGCACCTCTGTATGAGATGCACCGCCGAAAATTGTGTAAGAAAAGTGTGTCTTATACATCGGAAAATACGGTAAGTGTCCACAGCTTTCTGTTATAAAAACATAACCCACCTTTTCCCTAAGAAGCAAAAATAGTAGTATGGTTCAAATTAGAAACCGAAACAGTGGCTTTTGTCATGAACCAGAAGTATGATGACCCTCCGTCCTGACACAACCTATAAGTTTTACACACCTCTTTTGTCAATGTTCTGCGATTTCAAACAAAACTCAAATCAAATCAATGATCCTGTGTTCTAGATAAACTTACTCGTAAAATACCTTTTTTTTTTTACATTGCGATTTTGGTATTTGGAGTTCATCGGATAAATCCAAGTTGACGGAAACGTTACCGGCGAGCGTTTTCCTGAGTTTTTGGGTTTTATCGGAAAACACTAAATCCTAGTTATAAGTTATGGCAATTTGTTTTGCTCGTGCTATTTAAAAAGAGAAAGAGATATTATACAGCTAAAAATTATTTAATAACTTGCTCATCTCTCACAAGCATGTCAAGCATATCCATTTTTGAAAGCTTGATATAACAATTTGAAATCAGTCTTGCACATTTTTGTGTTTCAAAGAAAGACCAACGAGGCAAGAATGTAGCAGGCTCTGTTCAGTTAAGATCACGCACGCAAGTTTAGAAGCATTTTTCTTTTTTTTTTTTTTATACGTTACTCTTCAACATGTGTAGAGAACATAATCAAAAAAGATTTTGCAACAAACAGAATATTTGAAGAGAAAAAAGTGTTTGAGTGCACCAGAACAGCATATTCAATTTTTGAAGTTTTTATTCATGTCATGTTTGGCGACACCTACTATGCAAACCACAAAAGTAAAAAATCTCAAATATTTTGCACTTGTAATAGATCATGGGAGCTATTGATTTAGATATATAAAGCATTGTGTTGGTTATATATTTTGCGTTAAAAATGCTTGAACTTGGCTCCGGTGACGTATTTTCACTAGATTTCTGAACCATTATCTAGGAAAATTTAGTAGCTACAACATTAAAATTTGTGTAATTTATTCGTATTAAAATGTTCTTGTGAATGATATAGAAATCATTGCTTTATCTCCAATTTCTAAATTTTATGGCATTCCAAACTTGTTCTAAAGTACGAAGTTATGAAAGTTCAAGGGGCGATTAAAAAAAAAACTATCTTTGATTTTTTTGAAATTTACAGTGATAATTCTTCACCATACTCTTGTGCTTATTCATAAAATATAAATTGCATCATTTTGTTTCCTTCAACGTTACAGCACTGCAAAGTGTACCTTCCATGCCAGCATTTTTGCCCAATGCCACAAACGAGATTATTTTTTGATTTCATGTATTTTATGTCTAGCTATATTTTTTTTTGTGTTGTATTCGGGTATTTGGCTCTTGTTCAAGTATTCTACCAAAAAAAACATTACCTGCATTGCTCGTCCTTTGTATTTATTTAACCAATAAGCCCGTTTTGCCCTTTAAAATTACAAGTTCTACAAGCTTTAGCTCAATTTTTTCTACTTGTAATCACTACTACTGCCATTTTTTTACGGGAAGTAGAAGAGAAGTAAGAACAGCGGTGCTACGTATATGCAAATATTTATATCTATATTCGCGATGAAGTGGGAATGTTTAAGCCACCAAGCTTGTTACAGTGCTATTCATGACGGTTGTAGGTCCGGCTGACCAAGGTAAGCCTGTGACTTCACTGACAGACTTTTACTAAGATGTCTGTTAAGACTAAGAAAAATTTGTGATTATTTATTTGAGTAAAATGAGGAATGTAGAATTGAAAAAGTAAAAAAAGAAAATAATGAGTAAAGATATAGAGCGCACTAGTTACCCGTGTTGGCAGGAGGGTATCTTGAGAGGTCTGTTTTTGCCCCTCTTCAAACCAGACTGACGAATTCCTCGAAGCAGTCGCATATGCTGCAATAATTCCAACGAGCGTTAGAAAATCAGTCAACTCCAAATGTGGCAAATAGGAAATGCACAGACTGATTGACGCTGTCTCACGGCCGCAGCGTGATTGACGCTGTCTCACGGCCGCAGCGTTCCAGGAGGAGAATTCAAAAGCCTTTGTGGAGTAAGTCCAACTTCGGCTCTCTGATTGTCTTAGCTTAGGTACGTGGCAGCGAGCTCCTCTTAAAACAGCAGACAGAATTAGGCCTGAATTTATCCCGGCAAAACAGTCGATAATCACGTTATCGGTGTATTTAAAGGATGGCGTTGTACCAATGCGGAAGCATGTTTTCTTGCCTTGCGTCGTTAGACGTGGCAGATTGGAAAGCAAGCGAAGCTACTAAGCTTAAAGACCTACTTGACCAGCCATGAAACCAATTTTAAAGTCTTAAGGTTTGAAGGGCATCCATTCTAACCCTGTCTCCATGTGCACGCAGTTTGCAGAGGGACATGCTGTCACTTTGACTCACTGGCTGCGCCGATGCTGAGCAACACTTTTGTCAATATACTATCGTCCCCTGGAGCCAACGTTGGCGTCAAAAGCGAAAGGCCGTGAGCCCTAAAAGCAGTGTGTGCAGTACCAGCGACACCGACATAATAGCGCGCTAAATCAAAAAGGCGGTGACTCAGACAGAAAGCAAACCCCACATGCCCTATGGCGGTGCCCCCCTCGTGAACTTAAGAGGAGCTTTACGGGAACCAGAGACAGCATGGACCGCAGAGCACACACGATTATCGCCTGTTTTGTCTCGGCGCACTTTCTTTTTTTTTTTTTTTTGAGGAATTGATTGTTTTATGCTTAGACTTACTCTGTATTTTGCTCCATAGATAAGCTAATAATGCATTAGCTTTCCTTCTTACTCTCTCTTGTCATACTTTCAGGAGGTCGCAGAGTCTTGTGATCGTGAGACAACACGCGCCATGCTGTCATAAGCAAACGAAGTGGTTGCCAGTCGCTTGTACAGTCTAAGCTCGTTATAACAGACCTTGATTTTGACCAAGATTTCAGTCTGTTGTAAAAAGAGTATGTTGTAGCAGATACTAAGTTCAGTCAATCGTATGTAGAGGAAAATCAACTGAACTTCACAAATCGGTATGTTATATCCAAATGTCTGCTGTAACCGGGTCTGTTGTAATGAGCTTAGACTTTAATTGTATCTTGACAGACCGTTTTTAGCCATGGCAATGACTTACAGCATCTGTGGAGTATTTTGTGCTATCGTACTAAGCACAAAAAGTATATAGCAAAGCAGAGAAATTTTCGCAATGTGCAAGATCTAGATGCCAATTCTCTGAAGAGGATCAAGCAAAATCCTCCAGTTCGTGCATTCCCTATTTTTAGGCACATTCGGAGTTGACATATTTTCTCATACTCATTGGAATTGCAGCACAAGTGAGTGCTTCGTGGGATTCGTAAGTCTGGTTTGAAGAGGGACAAAAGACGGACTTCTAAAGACGCCCTTCTACCAACGTGGGCAACTGTGCTTAATTTAATCTTCTTTTTTTTTTACTTTTTTTAAATATGTTTTTTTTATTTTACCAGTATAAATAATCCCAAATATGTTTAACCTTAACGGATGTCTTACTAATGTCTGCCAGTGAAACCGCAGGTTTACCTTGGTCAGCCGGTAGACAACCATTATAGCAGTGTAACAAGCTTGGTGGCTCAAACATTCCCACTTCATCGCCAATATAGGTATAAATAATTGCATATAATTTGCACCCACTGTTCTTTCTTTCTACTACATTTTGTAAAAAATGTTGTAGAAAGATTGCAAGTTTTCGTCCCGCTTTTGTGAAAAAGTTTAGATAAAACTCCTAGAACCTGCAATTTTAAAGGGCAAAACAAGCTTATTGGTTAAATAAATGGAAAGGGAAAACAATCCAGGCATTGGTTTAATTACTAGCGTACTTGTACTTGAGCCTAAGGCCTCATTCACACAGCCGTTTTTTCCCCGGCACGGCGAAAACGCCGGCCGTCCTTTACGCCGGGGGAGAGGGTGTTGGGACCGGTTTCCAACCGAAATCGGGCCGCCGGACCCGAAATGGGCCGAACGAGGATGTCCAATGTCCCCGGCACCGGCGGGAGAACGGGAGTGCCGGCGCCCCGCCCCATCGACGGACGGCCAATCACGAAATAGGAAACTTTCGCTAAATCTGGTGGATTCTCAAAAGTTGGGTGACCATGGGCACGGCCGCGGCAGGGGGAATTGACCGTACTGTGCCCTAACGACGAAGCCAACAAAGCTCTTTTCGGGAAGGAGGGAGGCCAGCGAGACGACTTGCGCATTGTGTGATGTTTACGGCTCTTGAACAACGGGCGTACAGAGATTTGGATTTACCGCTGAGCTGCTGCTCGAAATGGTGAGACCACATCGGTTCCTTTGCAATAGACGTAAATGCGATTTTAAGGAAGAACAGCCGAAGAAACAAAATACGGGCGTCGATCATCGGGGACGAAATGCGGCGTAAGGAGTGATTGATGTGAAACGTGCTCGCGGTGGGTCTTGTCATTTTTGTTTCGAAACCCGGAGACAAATAAAGTGTTTTGAAACATGCAAGATCGTTATCGGCCACCCAAACGCAAGCTCCAAGGAACAAAACAGTTCTGGCTGCGCCCATCGACGCCGATAGTCCGCTACATTTGGTGATCGACGCCGCCAGAAAGCAGCCACAAATACGGGATTACAAGATTGGTAGTAGAGATCGAGGGAAGTGTGAAATTGCGCACGAAATAATAGGTTATACCGGTTATACAGTTTTACGGGATACAAACGTTCGACGCGGAATTTGAAAGGTTCAGAAAGATGTTTAGGCTAGGTGGCGCAAGCTACCGCCGAATATAAGCGGACACAGCCGCCAGCATCCATCTATTCCTATAGCCACCGCCGGCAGCTCCGCCGCCGCTGGTTCGAACACTCCTCCGTCCCCGCACCGTCCCGTTTTCGGCACGGCGCCCACGGCGCTTTCGCCGGGACGGGGCGAGACGCCGGCTGTGTGAATGAGGCCTAATATTTGAATACAGCACAAAAAATATATCGTCATAAAATACACAAAATCAAAAGATAATCTTGCCTGTGGCATTGGGCAAAAATGCCGAGACGGAAGGTGCACTTAGCAGCGATGTAACATTGAGGCAAATAAAATGATGCAGCCTGTCTTTTATGAATAAGCGCAAGAGTATGGGGGACAACTATCGCCGTAAATTTCACTAAAATCGAAGATACATTTTTTTTTTAATCGTCCCTCGAATTTTTATAACTTTGTACTTTAGAACAAGTTTGCAATGCCATAAAAATTTAAATATTTGAGATAGAGCAACGATTTATATATCATTCGAAAGAATGTTTTAATCGGAATATATGACACAAATTGTAATATTGTACCTATCAAATTCCTGTAGATATTGGCTCATAAATCTAGTAACAACTTCAAAGGAGGCCATGTCTGCACATTCTTGACGCAAAATATATAACCTCGGCGCCTGAGGCATCTATATCGGCGGCGGCCGCAGCCTCGGCAGTAGCGAAGTGTGGCCGTCCACGCCAGTACACTGCAGACAAACTAAAGGAGTGGAAGAACGACATTCATGCTTTCGCATTCACAACTCGTAAGAAGTGCTTACCGTAAAATACCGGGCAAGCGCCCACTCAAAATTTAGAGATAATCGCGAAAACATGGGGGATGGGTGCCTGTCTGGTCATCAATTTTACGTATAAATGTACCGCGCATGTTTTCTCAGATCTTAGAAATTTAGATATGGGCGCTTAATGTGGAATGGGCAAATGTGCGGTATTCTACGGTAGGTGTCCTCAGAATTTTATTTCTCTTCAAATATTGTTTTTTTGCAAAATCTTTTTCGATTACGTTCCCTACACATGTTGAGAAGTAACATATAATATAGCCCTTTACCCTTTCCACTTAGCAGAGTGAATGCCGTCGAGATGTCTTGTGTCAAATTCGAGTCCCTCGTCTCGGCCCCTCCCAGGCGTTCGCTCTGCTAAGTGGAGAGGTGGGAGGGCTTTGCAGGGAGTGTTTGTCTTGCTTTCTGTAAACTGCAACAGGGTATAGTATAATACATTATTTCTCGCTTTTGCCGGCAGTACCTAGTAAAGTCAGTATTTGGCATTGAACATTTACACAAAAACAAAAATTTTCTTAAGTCATGTTGCACATTATTCCTTCTCCTTAGCAGTCTAATATCTTTGGCACATTGTTTCTTTGTTAAGAGTTCCACTTTTTTCTATGGCACAACAGTATAGATGGCTCAAGATGTAGCTTGTTGAAAGGCAGAGGCAACCTTTAAGCCTGTCGTGCCCTGTAGGTTTTGAATTCTTGCCCATTTCACTAGGCTGGACTCTGTTCTCGTACTCTAGCTATAGTTTAACAGTTTCATTTCCACCACTCTTTCCACTCTTGCTCTACCACTCTTGCTTGCTTTTTGGTAGGAACGAGCGAGTGATGAGATTGTTTTGCTTTTTTTATTTTTTCAGCCTTTTATTGGTCTTGTTAAAAGTTATCCTAACACATTTTGTGTGTATTTTATTTGGTAGTTTTTACGTATGTACTTCAGCTTTCAATCAGCTCATAGTTCCATTGACAAGATACCTTGCGTCAAATTCTTCTTATTTATTTTTACCATAATCAATAATGTGCATTCCAGCTAAAATTTTAAAATATCTTTCCTTTTTTAGAGTATCTAAGGATAGAAAGGATATTCCTTCTGTAGTCAGGATTACTTCAGTTTGCCCCTGTTTTCGTATGGTGGACAAATTTTTTTTTATTATAGTATATACACTCTCTGCTATATAGTAGTACTAAAAATATCTACTTTCAGATTAATGTTTTACAACTCCTAACATGATTTTTAGATGCACCAGTAAGACATATACCAGATTATTGCAGAATTGCAAAGACTGCATATTCAGATGGATCTAAGGTGACGATTATCTATTATATCATTTCACTTTCCTACATTAGATGTGGACTCGGACCATGCTTGTGATATATAAATATGAATGAGAAATTAATGCTGCTCCTGCGCACAGGGTGACCAGACTGAATGCTGCCGCCACATTTTGCAAGCTGCTACTGGTTAAAATTCTACAAGCTTAGGCATAACACCATTGGTCCATTGCAGTTTCTTCCAAAATATGGCCTTCAGATATGTCATGCTGCCACATTACTAGTAGGACGTAGCAGTTTGCTGTGCTCTAACATTGTGAACATTGTGAAATGATGCATGCTTGGTTGAAAAGTTGTGTGCAACATGCAGCAGTTCATATTTGAAGAGCAGCGTCTGTAATGTTTATATATTTTTTTTACAAAGTTATCTAACCAATTATCAGTTGGTGACTTGCTGTCCAATCATCATGCGTGCAAACAAATATGCACACAAAAAGCATGCCATAAACTGTACCTGTGGCAAGCAAAGTAGACCCAGTGAAGTCTTCCTGCTTCCACCCTGTACAGACATCCTGATATTTAGTTGTACGTAGTAGTTTGGTACTAAAAAGATCTTCATTGCCTTTAACTGACAGACTCAAGAACTGAAGATGGCATCTTAGGACACGAGGAATTTTCTGAGAACCTTCCTCAAGGATGCGGTAGTTTTAAGCAGAATAGCAGCCTGCCTCCTAGCAAGCTGGAATGCAGAAGTATGTTTGAAGCTTTCAAGAAATCTGAAGATGGCCATAGTGAAACTGCTACTCCTCATGGCAGCTCCTCCGGACAACCTAACTCTGAGGCCGAGGATGATCTTACATGCAATGATGACATTGGTGCTATTGTGGAACTCGATCATCAAGATGACGCTAAAATTATTTTACGCGACGTATCATTTGGACATTTATCGACACTCAAATGTACTTTACCTGATATGTATAGCAGCATGAATCCAACTTCTGACAGTAGTGATGCTGAAAGGTTGGTAAAGAAGTCATGTGATGGCACTGCAATCTTTCCATTAAAATGGGATGACAGGGATGGAAGAGAATTTAGTCACTGTCTTCCAGAATCTACAGATGGTATTTTAGAGGCAGCATCAACACTTACAGAGTCTCCACCTGCTTCTTCAGCATGTATCAGAGAAAAGGATCAATCAGCAGCCACAATGGAGCCAAGTGAAGCGGCCCTTATGAAGCATCTTTGTGAAAGTGGTCTCCGGACCGAGAAGAACGAGCGTAATGTATTTCTTGCGCCTGCCAGTACTATGATTGGAAGTACATGTTTCCAACCAAATTTGTTTTTAGATACACAAGATTGCCAAAGTAGTGGAGCATCACTGGGAACTGGAAAGCATAGCAGTTCCTCTGTCACTGGAACTTTGAAGTGGCCAAGGCAAAGAGTTACTGATAATGGCAAACTAATTGCACCGTACGTGTTTGCAGGGAATATGCATGGTAGTCAAGTCTTGTTTTGTGACTCCGGAGATAGCGTTTTCTCGTCTGACCCACATTTAGATCTAAAAATAAGCAGCTTAAAACAAGTCCAGAGTGGAATTTCAGGTACTTCTACATCTAATACAAGGAAAGCCACCACTAGCATGGGGATGTTGGATGATAAATATTGTTTCAGTACTGCCGATTCTTTTGAAAAGGAATGTACCCAACCCATTGGCGGAATGAGTCTTCGTAAAACATGCGGGGAAACTTCCTTCTCTATTGGTGCATTAACATCTGATATCAAGGAAGTCAAATCAGTAAAACCACATAGTTTTCCTCTAACGCAGGACCAAGCGTGTACCACACACATAAACAAACATGATCAAGAGAGCAAAACTTCGCAAAGCTGCAATTTTCTACAGAACCACCGGAATGACAATGCACAAACGTCTGGGCATTCAGATGTAAATGCCAGTTGCTTCCTTGGGACTTTGGGTGCAACACGGGAGAGCCTCGGATTAAACCCTAATTCAAGAGCAATGGGACATGTGGAGTTGGAAGAGGATGCAACAGAAAGTGGGTTCAAGGTGAGCCCTGATGTCCAAGAAGCAAGCAGTGTCTGTGCCACAACGAGTTGGAACAATGAGGCGATTTCCTGCGATCGCAAGCACAAAACAGGGCACCATCACAGAGGTGTCGATCCTCCAGGCATTACCCTGAGGCGTTTGGAGCCCGAAACACCCAGTGTGGAGAATCGCGTGGAATCACGTGACTCTGGAGAAACAGAGTGTGGCGCTAGCACTTCCTGCCTGAGTAAATCACGCTGCACATTCAGCGGGTCTCAACTCGCCTTGGACAAACAAGCAGGGTGCGACGGCATTCAGGAGCCCAGTGGGATTTCTGGCTCGTTTACACCACCGGTGGTCTTGGACGTTGCTGAAGAATCCCCCGGAGCATCGCTCAGTGGAGACCAGGAAGACAGCTCGAGAGAAATGATACGAGATTTGAAAGCCTTATCTCATTCGCTGGTGGAGGTTTACGACAAAATATCCAAGATTCCGCCAATGGCAAAGAAGGCTACGCCTTTACCGAAGAAAGTTGTCGACGAGCACAAGCTGTTACATTCATCTGTGTCCAGCTTGGAGTCCTGTCCACTGAACCAGGACCCCATGCCCTTGGCTTCATTTGATTCTCTTTGCAACTCGACTTCAAAAGAAGGAATGTGTTGGAGAAAGAAAAATAAATTCCATAAAGGAAAAAAGAAAGGCTCAGTAAGGAAATAGTGAAGCAACCAGGGTACTCAAAATCAGTGTGCAGTCGAACGTTCTCAAAATGAAGAGTGGCACGTAACACAAACCGGATTTATTTTGATTGATTTTGCTTTATTAGCGCAAGGTTTGTGCTTGTACGAATATGTCCGAAAAACTAACATCAATACGATATTGATGATATAATTCACCACTCTCCTACACTAGCAAAGAGGAAAAAAAAGTTAAAAGAATCAAATAGGTTTTTGCAACGTCAAAAATGCACAAAGAAATTTTTTGTTTTAAGGTTAGACCACAGTACCAGCCTTTGCAGCAGTGGTGCACGCATAAAATGCAAGTTGGTAGCAATCAGATGTAATTTGTGTATTTGCAAAAGTATCAATCCAAGCTTAGGCCTGAAGAATTTAATTTTGTAATCAGCCTTCTGTACACAGTCATGACCTCAAAAAAGTTTAATGACATGTTTCTTTGACCTTGAGTGAGCTTTAATTTTAAGCATTTTGTATCCTCCATATGACATGAGTCTGACCTTGAGTGAGCTTTAATTTTAAGCATTTTGTGTCCTTCTCCACAGCAGTCCCACACAGTAAATGTTAAAAATCCAACTAGTCCTTTTATCTAGTCAAGTTTTATTATCATGAGGTCCAACCATACACCTTGCCTTGCTTGCATTGGCAATCATATTTTTATTTATTAATTTACTATTTATTTATTTTTTATTTATTTATACATACTGCAGCCTCAGTGGGGCTATGGCAGGAGTGGGAGTTATACACAGATGGTCCAGGCATCACTATGAACCACTGTCAACGGCACGCAGAAATTCATCTGGTTGTAGTGATCGGATATTTCCTGGTAACAAATTCCAGCGTTCAATGGTGGGAGGAAAAAAACTGTATTTAACCATATCAGTACGAGGACGAAAAGGTAAAATGTTTAATTCGTGGTGGCTCCTAGCTGCAGTTGGCTTGAGAAACTTTATGTAGCTATCTAAAGAGTCAAAACGTGATGAGTTCATCGTGAAATACAAAGACTTTAGGCGCTCAATACAACGACGCTCAGAAAGATGTCTTAGGCCTAACACGGAAAGGTTAGAAGAAGGAGAAAAGTTTCTGTCATACCGACGACAAATAAAACGTACCGATTTCTTTTTAACTGATTCGACACTATTTATTTCGGACTGTTTATAGGGAAACCAAATAAGCTTAGTATCTTGAGGTGCCACACGTAAGGTACGCCGCAGGTATCCAAGTCTCCTAAGAGATTTGTTACATGTCGTATCAATGTGCTTAGACCAAGATAAATCTGGCGTGAAAAGGAGGCCAAGGTATTTATGCTTTATTTATATTTATGGCCAAGACATGCTGGTCATGCAAAACTGTATTCTTAGCTTAATGACTTGTGAAAGTTACGCAGTAAGGCATTCCTACCTTCAATTGGCCACCCACATTTTAGTTTAAGTTGCAAAACAAAAAGGAAAGAAAGGCCAGAGAAGTTCATACTTAACTAAGAATGTCGGATGATTACGGTAAAACATCCTATAGACCATTTTAACTCATGTAAGAACAGAAAAGGTTATTACGTGGGAACAGTCTTATCTTCATTTGATTGCATCTTAAGTAGGCTATAATAAACGAGATTGATCGAATGGAACTGTTAAGGACGCAGTTTTGGGGGACTTTAATTTTCAAGCTAAAACACATTGCAAAATGCAAAATTTGCAGAAAACTTGATTGTACCTTAGGGGGCAGCTGTTGTACTTCATAATGGCTTAAGTTCTTGGTCGAGAATCGGCGAAGTATATTGCATTTACTTATGCGATCTTTGCAACAAAACCTGCGTAACTGACGATTTCAGATTAAATTAAAAATTCACGCTAAGTTTTGACAGAAAAATATAGGTTGCAACCTTAGTGCAGTGGTATAGCAATACCTTTTTGTACATGAAGGCTTCTACTGCAAAGCCTTTTAGGGTGAAAATTCCAGATAGAAAAATTTATAAATAAATACAGCCTTTTGTGATCTTCGTTGGGACCTATTACTCATTTACTTTTTTGCACATTTTTATAGTTTGTCATTACCTTGTCTAGTCTATTACAAACCTCCGGAGAACAAGGTGTGATAGGTAACCCCTAAAAGGTACTGCTTGATAGTTTAGAAATATGCGAAGTTTCATATCTAATTGTGTTGCTATGTCAGTGATCCAGTTTATGAGGAAGATGTCATTGTGTTGAACTTCTGGACCAGTTTGATGAGCTTGAATCTCAAATGAGCGTTTTTTCTTCTGGGGTATGCTGCAAGCAAACTCACCTTATCAGGTTTGTCTTATGATTTTTATGTTTTTTTTGTCTTACTCATCAAAACAATAGGCAGTTTTTAAATGAGTTCTGCCCATCTTATATCTTTGTTTCAATTGTTGCCGGTTTTCAGCATCCAAGAAGCAAAAGAAACGTGGCAAGGGGAAGCGTTCTAAAAACTAGCCGTTCATTTCCCCGTGAAAAATCGATCAGCCAGCAGTCAGTCAATAAAAGCCAGTCGTCATCCGTCGTTCCCAGAAACCAACAAGAAACCAATTCTTCTTTTTTTTTCTCTCGGATTTCTCGATTGTCATCATCTCTTTGCTCTGCACCATTTGCACCACTCGCACCGCTTTCTCATCACCGCCACTTTTCTCAAAAGCACTACGCAAAAGGCATTTCTCACCTCCTAACGAAACATGGCTGGAAAAACAAGCGAAAACACTGAAGCCGCAGAGAACAACAATAACCCCAGCTGCGCAAACATTGTTAAAACCTTGGAAGAAGTGGTGGACGACCCAACATCGCCACACAAGGTGCAGAGCCCAGATGGGTGTAGAAAAATGGCTCCAGGAGGACTCGATTTGTACCATCTCCAGCACCTTCCCGAAATGGTAGAGCAGCTCAGCCCAGGTGCTTACGAGGACGGCGACAAGACGGATCAGGAAAATATGAGCGACCAAGAAGTAGACAACCAGAAGCTGTGTGTGCCCGCGAAAGAAGCGTCGGAAGACGAGAGTCACACGGATGTTGAAGAGCTCGGGAACGTAGAAGAAGAGCCGATGCACGAAGGAGGAACCCAGGAGGTGACGGTAAAAGTGAAGAGGTTTGTCGAGGAGATGCGCGTGAACAGCTGCGAGGCGCAAGATTCCTGGGAGACCGACGAAGAAACCATCCTTTGCAACGACCCTTTGCTAGCCTCGCAGCTGGGTCCTAAGACTGACCGTAAGCACCGCAGACAGCGATCTCAGTCCCAGCCAAGCTCCTCTGCCATGCCGAAGGTCCAGGAAGGCATCGCATCAGAGAGGGAGTTTGGCAACCTGGCCACTCAGATGAAAGCTGCCCTTCGGGAGCCCAAGAAGCTCAAGAGCGACATCGGCGGGGGAAAGAAACGCTTCACGAGAAGCAGGGATGCCCCCTACTCAGTGACGGGCGGCACGGATGCGGAGAAGCTGCTGCGGACGTTCTTTACCGAAGACGACTCTGGGAACCTCACGGACGAAGGGGAGTTCCTCATTGCGCCCCAGGGAGACCTGTCCAGGAGCCTGAGTGGCCTGGAGCTCGATTCTGGGGGAGACGTCACCGACACGGAAGACCTGGACGCATCCAGCCCAGGAGGTCAGGCGTCATTTGTCCACTTGCCCGGCTTGTGGGCGGTCCTCGTGCCTACCACTAACGTCCGTCCGTCCTCTGCTTTCTCTCTCTCTCTGCTTCTTTGTGGTTGCTTCCCTTCTAACAAAGCTTTTATCTTTCCCTAACATAATCTGCTTCCCATGTGTGTGTTCACTCTCATGTGTTGGTGGTTTGCCAGGTTGAAGCAGTTGTAATGTGATTACTAGTTGGCTACAGTCTTTTTTGTTGGCCATTTGGTTTTATGTGACGCAAGCTCTACCAAGAGCAAGGCTGAGGATGCGTCATAGTACAGTCATAGAAGATGGGAATAATACCGAGAATACGAGCTGAAACATTGGTGGCACCTCATGCGGTTTTTGAAATTACCGAGAAAGTCTGTGCTTAGAACATCTCTTGGGTTATTTTCTTCGCCGAGACAGCAATAATATATGGCACTGGTGCCACATTCTTCATTTTAAAAATTTGTAGCTGCCACAAGCTGCTTTATGCTTTTAAGCACATGCAGTGCAGTGAGGCTGGCAGCTGTAATTTGCAAAAACCAGAGATGCAGCAGCCGTTTCGGGGGCTCGCTTGATATTATGCATATCTTTGACAGCTGTACAAAAAAAATAATAATCAAAGATTGTACTATTGCATTATTTTAAAAAAGGAAGACCAAGAACAAAGTCTACTTTTCACCAGCCCTCAGTTTTTTAAGCTGATCCTGTGGCTCAGGCTTCAAGGGGGTTCTTTCTAAAACCTTTTCATTGTTTTGTGCACGCTCATAGAGGAGAGGCAGGTGAAAATAGTGTGAGCTCTGCATAAAATGGGAACATATCTATATTAGAAACATTGTTGGTGATATGGAATTAATGTAATATCTGTAGTAACTATTGGGCCTAGCAATGAAATCTTTAAGATGTGGAGGACATCATCCTTCTTTCAGTGTTTGAGGAAGTTTAATTCTAAAAAAAGAAAAGCTGTTGTGCTAGAAAAAAGTTATTTTTTAGAGATTACGTAATCATTTAAACCACATGGTTTGGTGTAATCCTTTATACTAGAAGGTTACCAGTGTGCATTATGCGCAGCATTCTTTTTAGGCCCCTAATTACATCATATGAATGCATATTAGTATATACTCCAGAAAATACAGACCATTCATATCCTTGTGCATCCCCTTTTTGTGATCTATGGAACTTTCCAACTTCCTGTTCTGAACTGTCCTGTGTGTAAACTATTTCTACTACTTGTAACACAGTGGACATAAATGTAATTTGTAGTTACTGCTAATAACACTTTTAGCTAACACAGGTGCAGCTAAATGCGTTTAGCTGCACCTAAACAATTTTTTCTTCTGTTCTTTTTTTTTGGGGGGGCAGGGGGGCACAAGAAGTGTACGTAGCTGCCAAACAATTTTTTTATTCTAGAAAGGCTTATTTAGAAAATTTTGTTTCACTTGGACCAGATGTCTTTGATGGTCGACAGTCATTGACATTGACATGGTCTACAGTGTGACAATGTCTGATCATATTGGCAGCACTCAAAGAAACCTTGACCTTTTACTTCACACTGTTTTTCTACAAGACCAACCATTTGCAGAGGAGTTATTATTCTATAGCTTTTGCTCGTCGAAAACTTTTCACGAAAGAAACTGTTAGGGTTGAGCGTTTTATTTGGCTTTATTATTAGTACTATGAAATTATGAGATTTAAACTTGGGCATTGAAGGCACCTTATTTGTGTTCAGAATTAGTGAGGTGGGAAAAAATGCACCTGAAATGACCGCAGAATTAAAGCAAATTCGAGGTATTTTGAGCCAGAATCAGTACAACATGGATATGGAAGTAGGTGTGTGCACATGAGAGAAAGTGAGCTCTTCCATGACATCAGAATGGTGCCATTCTTGGTTTGCTTGATTCTTCCCATGCATATGCACTGTTGAAAGCGAACATAGCAGGGAACTAGTAACAAACATGGTGGGGCAGTGTTTCTAGACAACTGGAGTGCTCAAGCATGTCAAGAAAGCTTCTAGGTATGGTGTTTTCTCCAAAACATGGCAATCTATATATTGGGAAGAGTTAAGCTTTGAAGAAAAAAAAGCCCCTTGTAGCTTTTGACAATGTCGGTGCAGATGTCCTTGGTGCAGCACATGGCTTGCCATACTTGTTTTGTTTGGCACTGAGCTAGCAGTCATGAAAGAATAATCTATGTATCTTATTAAGGTTCTCTTTTGACTGAATAGAGTCAAAGCTGCCAGCACAGCAGTTAAAGCATGTACTCACATACCATGAGAAGTCAACAAGTGTGACAGGTTTATAGTTCTGAAAAGGGAGGAAGGCCCTTTGAAGGACAACTGGTTCTTGCATGAATTTGCATGCTCTGCTATTGGCTTGTCAGATGTGCCTGTTGACTAACTACACCTGCTTATATTGCTACACTGTTTATACAGGCATGAAGTGAATGGAAATTATGCTTGTCAAATGCATGGCAGCAAGCTTTGTCACCTATTTAGTAGTACATGTTTACTTTTCCCGATACAGTAGCTGAATCATACAACTAATTTAAAAAAAAAATTTTCCTTCGATTTTGTCTTTGTACACCTCATATTCATTTGAGCAAGAGCCAAGGTAGAATCACACTTTTTTAAGGCCTTCAATCTTAGGTCTTTTTAGCTGCCTAAGGGTTGAAAAAGCAAACTCTTCAAATGGACCCTAAAGTTAAAATACCAAACTGGCAAAATAGTCTAGATTTTCTGCTCTACAAAGAATCATTGAGAGTTGCAAGCTGGGCTAGATGAACTCTCATTGAAAATTTAAAAGCCAAAAGATAAGAGCGCATTAATTTTTCTCGCTATTAAAATTAAATAGGCACGTGCGAATAGTGGATTTTGAGTTTGAAGCAAATAGTAATTTTGGCCGAATATTTTCGAGTGTCGAATAGCTTTTGTGATCCTTTCACCACTGTGCCATGCTTAAACAAAACAACCAGCTGAACTCACGAAGGTTGTTCCCAAGCTTCCACTTGTCCATTTCTAAGCAAAGTTAATTTTAATCTAACTATATTCTTCGACTGTGGCCTCAGAAAGTTCAGTGCCTACATTGGGATGGCAAGAAAAAGGACACATTTGACATTAAATGAAACCGATAGAGATGCCCAGCTATACCTAATCGAGGGGATTTATAAATATTCTTGCTATATGCAATTATCTTCTCTCCAGCCACAAATGATTAACGTGGGTTGTCAGAGCATCTCTGCCTTACATATATTCATGCGTAATAGCCAGTTTAGTTTTGAAAATTTTACTGCAATGTAGGTATCAACATTTACAAAGTTTCCGTTACATTTAAATACACCAGGCATACACGTGCACCAGCCCGCTTGGGAAGTGTGTTTTCCTCCTAAGCACGCGGCAGCAATATCTGTACTTATCGAAGCGTGGATCGCGGCATTTTAGCCCCGTTGAGTGCGCTTCTAACCGAGCACCGGTGCACCGCGGAGAAACAACACCCGCGGAAACAAGCCCCGCATGTGTCGCTTCTCGGCAGTGCACCGGCGCTCTGTAAGAAGCTTGCTCAATGGGGCTAACCTAGTCAGCACTTCGAAGAATACTAATATCACAGTTCACCTCGAGGAGAATATTGAATAGCGTATTCGAAGCTACTATTCGAAAATTAGGATACTTGCACAAAAGTTTCATTGCATGAAAACTGTTTGCTCAATGGCTGCCGATGGGGCTGAGGGCTAGTCATCTTCTTGCTGAAGCTTTTTCCCTTTTGCTCCACCATTTCTTTAAATGGAAATAAAGATGATTATTATTATTATTATTATTACTACTACTACTACTACTACTACTACTACTACTACTACTACTAAAAAAAACACTAATTAAACTTAAAGTGGGCTTTGCGTCTCTTTACTTTCATTTGAAATTAGGAGTAAAACTTCCAAGTGTCCAGTCGGGAATTATGTGCAGGCTTGCTTGCTTCTATACCTGCACATATTGCTTCTGTAATAATATTTTTAGAACAATTGAAGATTTGTTTTTTGTACATCTGTACGACTTTTGTACGTTTGTCTGACAGAGTGGACCGAGACCGACCCCGACTCTGGCGGAGTTCGACACGTGATCCGCAAAACGACGCACACGACCGTGACGTCGGGGAAACAAGGAGAAAGTGAGTAGCTGGTAGCGCCAAACGTGTCCCACGCCACGTCCGTGAACATGTGTATAGGTTGCAGTGGGAACTTCTCGGAACAGATGAGCGTAGCAAAGCAAACCATGAAAGACTGCTTACTTACCCTCTTGGCTTTAGAGTATGGAACATGAAAAGCATTCTGCTCTTTTTCTTGTGGGGATCGACATTCGTTTTCTTGGGGAGGTTGATGTCAATGAGGGCTTTACTACATTTCATGGTCATTGTGCAGTGACCTGAAATCTACCAGGCAATGTAAAAAGAAGCATATGCTAGTACATATTTGCAACTTAGATTGGGAATTTTTTTATTTGTTTCTTTTTTCTGGGTTCTTTGGGTACTATGTAACTTATATATGTCGGTGCATACAGTCCATGAAGTGGACTATGGAAGCAGTTTATTTATGCACCCCCCATAGTAGAGGCAGACATTTTTCTTTTTCTGTTGCTGGTTGGCGGGTTGCACACAGTGTGTCTTGCCATTCACAGTTGCGGTTGCTTTGTCCTCCTTTTGTCTTTTTAGGCAGTCTTTTTCTGTGCTCATATCAATAACCATTTGCTTTCTTGTGAAATAGTCTATTTGACTCCTGGTATTTTGTGTTGATGGCAAATTTTGCTTGGGAGTCTCAGTTTATAAGAATTTTTCCTTGAAACTGCCGGCTAATGCAGGTTTTATTAAGTTCAGGAAATTGAGTCTCGGCTGCGCGGTCCGTTGTGTTGCTTTGGGAAGCTGTGCATGATTTTTTCATAGTTGGGGTATGCTGCTGCTTTTGTCATCTCCCTTGGGATTTTTTTCTTCTCCCTTTTGCTGCTGCTGCTTGCAAATGTATTTTTTGGGTAATGCATGGGTTAAAAATGTTTTGTGCTTTTTGTGCTGCCAATGAAAAAGGCCATTTTTGTTTTCCCAATGGCAGTGCCTGCTACTGTTTTCTGTGCTGGTTTGCATTATTTTTTTTTTTTAGATGATTTGTTTGAATGGTTCTACGACCTTCATGGTAACTTTTTTCTCTTGAGTTACAAGTGTTGTTGTCTGACGTGTCTGTGCCTAGTGGTGGTTTGTGATGGTTTGCAATGTTTCGTGCGATTGGTGTCTAGGTCACTCCGGAAGGAAACTGCTATGTTGTTTCACCTTAAAGTATTAGTGAAAAAATAGTACGGCCAAGCAATTCTGCTTGTGCAGACAAGGCACATTCTAGAGCAATATGTTGTTGCTGCAGCCTTCTCCTTACTATCACATTAAGGTGAAACAGAGCATAGCCTTAGCTGTATTCATGCTCGCCACACACTTCATCATCATCATGCTGCGGACTGAACCAAAATCAGGCTGCAAAATTGGTTGATTGCTGGTAGATATAGAAAATTAGTCGCTTCTCAATGTGACATTTGTATGAGCCTCAACATGAAAGCATGCCAAGTCTGGAGAGTGGTTTCAATGTGAAAGCTATCCAGAAATCTGCTTCAGAACAAGACACAAAATGCTGTAACTCCATATGCCTCAATGAGAATCGGTGGCACCTTGTGTTGACTTGCGGTCTGCAGCAGCACAATGGCAAGTGTTGTGGTTGCGTCCTCTTAGGCATTCCTACTGAAAGCTTGAGCTTTGCATGGGTCTGTGTGTTTGAATGGCTATGGTAGCGTAGAGCTTAGCACTTCACTGTTTTCTTACGTTGACAGAATGCTCTATAGAGCATGTCACTTTTTCTTCTACTCATTTTCTTGTCATAATATGTTTTGCTGCCGCAAAAATTGAATCCCTTTGTACTGTTAGGGCCTTGGTTGCATCTGCTCTGTCTTAGTGATTGGTGCAGCTGACCTTAAACGAGTTCGATTTCTTTTTTCACTGTTTTGTTCTCTTTTGATTGAGGGGTTGGGAGCATCTCCCTTGCGCATGCAGTCCCCTCATGCTCATCAGCCTTGATTAGAGAAGCCATCAAGAGGAGGGGAGGTGCTTTGGAGGGGGCAGGATGTCGCATGAGATGTTCCCCCTCTCCCCCCCCTTGCTTGACACGACAGGTGCGCTCAGAGGTGGTGCCAAGTCTACGGCAGAAACTCTCACGACCACAAGAGATCACCACCAGCCGTCCGACGAAGAAGAATCTCTCACCTTTGTCCAGAAAAAAGAGTTTTTTGAGAAGCTGTCGGAGCATTCGCCCCCCAAAGACAGCTCGAGGGGCCGGTTGGGGAGCACCCCTTCTCTGGACACCACCCTCACGCGCCCCGTGGCCACACAGAAGCCCAGACCACGCTCCGAGAGCCTCGCCTCGCAGGGAGAGATTGTTGAAGAAAGCATCGTGTTCTCGGAGAGGCTCAGGCTCTTCCAGGACAAGGACGATGGCAGTGCATTGCTGGAGCCCAGGGAGGCCCCTGCAGACCTGGAGCGGATTGAAGCAGCGAGTGCGGGACGTGCAGTACCAACTTCACACAGAGACTGGCCTCGTTCCAGACTTGGACCAGACGGAGCTGCGAAGAGCACAGGCGGGGCCACCAACCGAACGGGCCCCCAGTGATGTGCGTTCAGATGTATCCAGCACTCCAGAGAGTTTAGATGGCAAGAGTGCCACAAGGCTACTGGTTCGCACTAGTGAACCTGGCAAGGAAGCATTCGACATGCGTACTACGGAATTTTCGGACTCTGAAGGCATCCAGGAGCAGCTGTTTACACGTGTGCTTGTTCGCTCTCCTGTACCTGAAGACGGCTTTGACGAATCTCCCGCCACCGGTGCACTGGAACAGCTGGACTCTGCTCTGCACAGTGCTTATCGGGAGTCACCAAGGCCCACTTGGCAAGAGAAGGACCACATGGGTAAGCCTCCTAACCATAGTGCCCTGGGCAGTGATGTCCCTGTCTGCTTGAAGCATGAGGCTACTGAATTGACCGCGGACGTGCACGAGACTTTGATGGCTAACCAGACTAACAACATTACAGAGGGACGTCCCAAGGCTCAAGCCAAAGGCATTGGTGCTTCGGTGGATACGACTGCACCTGAAAAGCAACTGGCCGCAGAGCCCGAGGGCCTGTTTTCCAGTGCACAGTCGCATTTGCTCGCTTCAGGTCTCCAGATGGGACTGGTAGCTGGTTCAGATATCCTGCAGAAAGGTATTGAGGCCAGTCCAAAGAGTGGAATCTTGGAAGCACTAAGCATGCCAGCAGTTGGAACAGTGGGCCCAGAGCCACATGCTTTGCCCCCCGATCCTTCGTCACCTCCTGATGAGGTGCAGGTAACCTTCATGGGCGAAACTGTCATAAAACAACGGGACTTTCATCGTATGGGAGGACAAAGTGTCACTGTGGTATCAGCACCTGCTAGCTCTTTTCAACTGAGCGATGTGTTGTCTGGAAAGCAGCCCGAGATGTTGGATATCGGGCAACATCCGAGTGCCTCTAGTCTTCTAGAAGGCTGTGTTGAACTCTCTAACAAGGAACCTTCTGCTGACAAATATCCTGCGGGGAAGGCAATTCTTAAAACAGATTATACTGAAATTCAGGACAAGTTGTCATCTGCTTTTGGTGAAAGCATTGCATCTATAAAGGGTGAAAAGGGTTCCATTAAGGATGTTCCAAAAGGGTTGCGTGAGGCACTAGATGGATCGGCTCGGCAGTTTCCAAGGACAAGATCAGAGGAGGACATTGAAGAATTCAAAGGAATTGTTGACACAATGGAAGAAGCTCTGGCATCCCAATCAATTCACAAACCTAAGCATGGGACCGTTGAGTCGATTGCTGAAGAAGTCACTGAAGAGTCCTTGGCAAAGCAAAGTGTGTCATTTGAGGACGACTCTTCTACTAAGCAAAGAGAAGCCGAATTGGAAGAAGCTTTAGAAAGCTTTGTCGACGCTTTAACAACACAACCCACAAAGCCTAAGCAAGCACCTGCAAAACAAGTCTTGGACTATGGCAGCAGTGAGTTGAGCTCAGTGGCATCACATGGCGTATGTGATACTGACTCTGCTCCTGTGACAGAGAAGGAAAAAGATACTTCAGGTGACAGGGAACAAAAACCCACTAATGATGGCACCAAGAAGCTGTTAGACAATGCTCCTAAAACAATATCAGAGAGCTTGCTTAGAAATGAGCCGGACGATGAAGAAAGCAGGCAAAAAAAGTTGTTAGCACGAGACATGTCCACTCATACTTCAGCAGATACTCCACTGAAGGACTCTGAAGATGTCTTGACTTCAGAGAGAACAACTGAGCCTCAAAGAGACTATTCTGCAATCGTTGAATCCAGTCATACTAAGAAGGCAGAAACGGTTCTATCTACCGAGCTCCAGAAGCCTGATGCTTTGAAAGAGTTTAGAGACGAAGCCATTGAAGAGTTTTATGAAACAACCAGTGATATTCTAGCCACTGAAACTGACACTTACAAAAAGAACATGCCGTGTGCATCGTCTACTTCCACTGAAAAAGGCACTGTTTCTCAGAACTTCAACGATGTGAGCACTCCTGATATACAAGTATACTCTAAAAGTACAAGATATATGACCAGCGAGGAATCACAAGTCCTTGGCCCTAAAACAGAGGTTCCAGAAACCATCAGCAGCGCTGTATTGCCTCCACATGTTGCCACAGACCACCCAGCTAGCCCTCATCAGAAAGATGATGAAATACCTAAGAAAACTGTTGTGAGCAAAACTGCCGCTACAGGCTTTCAGACCACCAGAGAAAAACTTGAAGCAAGCCTGTCGGAACCGTCGGCAGACTTTCCAGGATCCCTAGCATACGAGGTCCAAGATCTTACTTCAAAAGTAATTGAAATTGTGAAACCCAGAGAGAAGGTTTCCTTTGACGTCCCAGACTCGTCCGACGAAGATCAACAGAGCGATCTGGCAAAATACAAAGAAGTTGAACTGGCAATACCTTTTAATCTGGGTACATCTTCCTCGCTCGAAGACGACGACGGGGGCAGCTTCTCCAGCGGCGACTTACAACTGGAAAAGATTGCCGAGTTCCTGACCACCGATCTTGAGGGCGTCCGTCCCGTCCACTTCCCACAGGTGTTCCAGGAGAGCACGATCATCCAGCAAGCGGACGGTGGCGGGGCCCCGTCAAGCACAGCTGACGACGAGAGCAAAGCCGTGCCCAAGAAACGGGTCGGCTTCTCGGTGGAGGGTGGTTCACCCGACTCCGCCGACTCTGCGGCGGAGTTGGAAACGAGGGAAGAGATGGCCGGTCGCATTGTGAACAACGTGGTGCACATGGCCACCAGCCTGGTGGAGTCTTTTGGAGGAGAAGTGACCGTCGAGCAAGTTCTCCGTTCGCCCGGGGACAGTGACGATCGCATTGGAGTGGAACCGATGCACCAAGATGTGTTTGGGAGTCCCCCCGGCGCATCCGACGTGAGCGAGACTTTGTCCCAGGTTCCGTCCGTCGCGCAAGAGCCAGCGGGTGGGGCGTTTGGAATGAAAGAAATCTACCAGGCATTGAAAGAAGGCCAGGAACAACGCGTCCAGTTCTCGGTCAGAAACGTTGCGGACCTGGAAGAGCAGGCGGGATACGACGAAGACGAGAGGCGGCGTGGCTCGCCGACCGCAGAGTCCCAGGACGACCAGGCTCGGGTGGAGAAGTGCAGTCGCGAGTTGATGATGCAGCTGCTCGACGGGTTTTCGCAAAGCGACATGGAACTGGCCGAGGTGCGCACCGAGGACGAGGCGCCAGACATCGAGGACGACGTTCCGTCCCCCGAAGGGGGCTCGGCCGAGGACAAGTCATCTTCGCAGGAGGGAGGTCCCAGAGACCGACACACCAGCGGCGACAACAGCAGTGACCTGCATCGGCAGTCTTCTCTGGAAGTGGAGATCGGAAGTCAGACGAGCGGTGCACAGACGGCCCTCTCGGAGTTCGAGTTCGAGTCTTGCCCAGACGCGTCGGTCGCCCAAGCCGCAGGCGACGACCTGCCGCTCGCGTCTCGTGCCTCGCAAGAGCGGAGCCCAGGTACCGGGGCACGTTTTCCTTGCTGCAAGCCTGCACGCGGAGCTCCCCAGAACGCGGAACTTGCTTGCCCTTTTCCTTAGTTGACTTCGGTTGGCCATGTCACCATTGTTGTTTTTGTTTATCTTGTTTTTTTTTTTCGTGCCTCGTTTTGTGTCGGAATTTTCTGGCTTCATTGGCCTGCCCTTGAACCGTGACGCAATTACTCTGTCGCATCATTTTTTAGCGGCTGTCTGTGCAGAGCGGTGTCTGTATTTGTGAGCTCCATCGATTTGCATTCCCTTTCTCCTTTGCTTCTTTTGTTTTTTCCAGAAAGGAGAAATAATTTGAAATAAATATAATAGTATGTCGAACGTTACGATTACAGCGTGATAATGAGGGAAAATGAGTGGGCTTTGGTATAGCTGTGTAGGTAGGTTGGGTTGCATGCAATAAAAAAAAGTTTGTGCACTTGTGTTTGCTTGGCACAGGATTGCGTAAATATCTTTAGACAGATGGAAAATGCTAATGTTCCTATTCAATTCACAAAGCAGATTACTTATAGCCCCGAGCCTTGGCACTGCTATTAGCAGTTGTGCACGCACCGATTGCCAACACCATTCGAACGTGAAGTCACGAATCGACCGTCCTCTGCCGTGTTCCATCATCCTTGGAACCGGCGTGTGTGCACTGCATTCTGAGCAGTTCTTGTTTTGCATGCCACTTTCTGTTTACAACCACTGCTTTTAAAACCCCGGTCGGCTCCTTGGAATGGCAAACAGTTATGTCGCACATGTTTAGCCTGTGTTTCGGCATTGTTTTGTTGGCCTTGGCTCCAGATCCCGTAGATTTGTTTCTAGTAGCTTCTCTCTCCCGCCTCACGTTCTAGACTCCCGTAGTACACCCCAACGCCGGCCCGGTTGTTGCCAGCCTGCTCGGCAAAAGAAGTTTTATCGATTAAAAAGGGGCACTGGCACGGCCCTGGCGCATTTGCGACGAGATTCATTTCGGGAATCTGATGCTTGGCCGCGTGCCGACAACCTGAATTGAGCTCTCGCTGGCAGTAACCGGGCCCGAGTTTCTTGCATGCGTGCGAACGGAGACTCGTGTCCACCGCTGGGCACAAGACTGTGGGACTACTAACACGAGTTTGTTCACTGCCATATTTCTAGAGGAGCGCGAGCAAGTCGCCACGGCGGGCCCCGCGGCCGCCAGCGTCGCGACCGGGCGCAGCGCGGCGGGGGGTCGGGAGGAGAAGCGCTCGCCCTTGCTCGAGGCGTCGCCTCCCGAAGAGACGGCCTACCGCGCCGAACAAGACATCTCGCCAGCGCAAGAATACCCCGACTACCTCACACCCGAGATGCAAGTCCGCGTCGGCGTATCTCCGACAGAAACCTCCCCCGAGCGCAGCAAGCCACGAGACCAAGTGTCCGGCACGGAACAGGCCGCCGTGCACCTCTCGGAATCGTCGGTGGAGTCTTCTTCCGACGTGTTTTCGCCCAAGGCACCCGCGTCGGACACCGACGCAATGGCATTCGAGAATGTGGCATTCGCCGGCGAAGACGTCATCGACGCCTCTTCATCGCCCGTCGAAGAGTCTGGCTCCAGCCCCGCGGGGAGTCGCAGTCCCTACGAGGTCGTACGCGACGGCGCCACGGAGAAAGCCGAAGCCACGGTGATGGGGGCTCACCTGGCCCTGCGAACCGAGGAGCCGCAAGACGACGACGAGAGGAAGGACGAACCGCCGGGCGAAAAGCGGGTGACACCTACCAGGCCTCGGTCGCTGCTCAAGTCGGATGAAGGCACGCCCGAGATGCACGTGGGTTCGGAGGCGGAGCTTCGGATCGAGACCCACGTCTACGGCGAAGAGCTCAACCAGCTCGCCGAGGAGAGTGCGCTTGAGAAGAGAGAGTTCTCGGAAGGGTTTCTCGGGGCCGGCCTGCTGAGCGTCGGCATCGGTGACGCACGCACGCCAGAGTCTCGGAGAGGCGACAGCGACGAGGACGAAGAGGAATGGGCCGACCATGTCTTGTCCAAGATCCAGGGACGACCGATACCGCCGACGCCCCCGGCGTCCCCGCGCGCCGTGCAAAGCGCCGTAGAAATCGAGGAACGGGTCACCTGGGAGACCCCCGTCGTGGAGCAACAGGAACTGAGCGTGGAAGTGGTGCGTGAGATTCCGGCCGAGAAGCAGGTGATTGTGGAGCACGACGAAGAGAGTGCCATAACCGACGGGGACTCCACTACCGCTCGTAAAAGGCCCCTCTTGGAGCATATCCCTTCCGAGATATCGGACGAAGACCTCGTCGAGAGAGAGCAGTCGCCGACGCACATCTCGGCCACCTGCCGCGGGGACAGGAAGGACTCCTCGTCGGATAGAAACTCGTCCCCCGACAGCGATGGTCCAAAGGCAGGCGGCTCACACCGTAGGTCGGCGTCCGAGGCCACTGCCATCGTGGTGGAGACGGAACAGAAGCAACCACCTGACGACAAGTCCAGTGACGGTGATCACGGGAAGAAAGCGGACGATAAAATTACAAAGGATGCCGCATTGTCCGACGAGGCGATGGGTGTGATTGAAGAGGAGACACCTATTGAATTCTTCGCAGAACGGGAGGCGCACACACCAGACGAAGCCCAAGGTGTCCCACACTCGAGCACCGGGAAGTTCTCGTCAAGTTCTGGCTCGCCTCCTCAGAGAAAGAGCGACGGGGAAAGCTGTGCAACCGGAGTCAAGGGTGAAGGGGCAGTTGTCTTAAGGTCTAAAGCCAGGACCTCTGCGAGGAAAGGGGAAAAAAGAGCGTCGCGCGATTTAGACACGGGTCATTCCGGTTCAGAGACTGACCAGAGCCACTACTACTCATTTGAAATGACGTCGGACTCTGGCAAGACTCCCGGAGTCAGTCGACCAACGTCGTCGGAATTCGACCTGAACATTCTCAGTGGACATGCGTCTTCGGAGTACGAGACTTGCGTCACATCCCAAGACGGGGAGGCATCTGGCTCTTACGCCACTGCTGCCACTTCGTCGCAGGAGGCGTCCTATGCAACCGCTCGATCTTCACTCAGCGGAAGCTCGCGTGGGTCGGCCTACTCTGTCGACTCCGAGAGCTCCGGTCATCTCGGCAGTCTCGAGGCCTCTTCGGAAGCAAGTGAAACTATTGTCGCCTCGGCTCACGAAGATTTAGACTCCGATGACAATGAATCACAGAGATCGGTCCCTGGCCTCCGAGAGCCTTACGACGGGGACATACCGGAGTCTGTGATACGGGGTGGAGTAGAAGTTCCTTTCCTGCCCAGCTGGCAGTCCGTTCAAAAAGGCTTTGATGCAACTAGGGCCTCCATAGGCCAGATGGTAGAAAGAAGGAGCGAAACAAGCTCATTTCAAGGAATCACCCGCGATACTCTCGCCGAATACATGACTGGCTCGGTAAGATGGCCGGCCGAACGACGTCACGACGAACTTGACAGGATAGGCAGGACCGAAGCTACCCATGCATCTTCCAAATTAGAAGCATTGAACGGGGCTGCCGCGACCTCAGATGGGCACCGACGGCCACGTTCTGTGGACGAGTCTGTGTCAAACGAAGAAGAACAGCTGTCTGTGTCTGAAAGTTCAGCCACACAAAGCGAACACACCTGGCAGACGAGCGTGGAAACCGTAGTAGACGTGGTGCAGACGCAGCGCTTCTCCTGCGACAACGAGCGCTACCAGCGGCAGTCGACGATGCTTGATTCGGTGCCTCTGCCCCTTGATGAACCCGCAATGGTCGGCGATGCGATGGACGTGCAAGTTCAAGATGCGGCGGACAACGGTGCCACTCCCCCGTTTCGAGAAATAAACGGCCCCGTGGAAGTGGACTATGTCCCCGAGTATGATGACCTTGTTGCTCCTCCCAGAGGCGTCCGTCCACTGGATTCGCTCGCCGATGCGGAGTTTGTTGCGGCACCGGCAGAAGAGCTGTCTAACGCAGCAGAGGACTTCCTTCGTGAACATACTGAAGCCGAAACGCTGCAGCAGCAACAGCAGCAGCAAGTCTATGATGAAGAATGCGAGGGTTTCTACGCCGAAACATTCCAAGGTGAGCTTTCCACAGAAGAAGTGGAAGGTGCCGTCAGCTTGGCGGATCGGCAGTATGTTTATTCTACCGGTAGCGACGGGTTATCTAAAGATGACGCGACGACGAAGGAGCCCTTTGAGCGCCCAGCTACCCCAGAACCGCCAGATGAGATCGAGCTTCAAGAGGATGATGGCTGTTTTCCAGAGAGCGACCAGCTCAAGAGCTCACAAACTCGGCTGGGCAGCAGGGAACCCAAAGCAGCTGCTGCAGACGTTCGTGTCGTCTGCACTCCCAAAACAGCTACAGTCGTAAAAGACGACCTTGAGGATGCTTGTCTCAATGAACCAGAATCCAACGGATCTTTCGAGTTTGTCGAGAAGACCGACGTCATACAGACGGCTTGCGAGGACGAACCATTTGAGATCATTCCAGCACAGTCCGACTTCTGTCCCGCACAGAGTTGCTGCCTTCCAGAGAATAAGCACGCTGCCACAAAGGCTTACACGAGCAAATGCGAGGACTATCTGATGCACATGCAACAGACCTACAAATATGGCACCATCGTGGAGAAGAATGCTAGTGAAAGTTCATTTCCTCCGGAAGAAGCGATGGACGTGGAGAATGTCAACCTGCTCGCGGGCAAGTTGCAGGAGGGGAATGGCCAGCAAGGATTTCCGTACGACCTGTCCTACCAGCAGGAGTATGCCGACGATGGTCGTGCCGAATACGGAGACTTGTACACGCACCAGGAAGTTGAAGAGGAGGACGACGACAGGTCTCGCTCACGGAGTGGGCGGAGGCTTAGCCCCATCTCTGACGAGCGTGGCTCCACCCCCGATTACGACACGCTCGCTGGGCGCAAGACTTTTGGCAAGGGAAGCGAACGGGACGACGCCTCGACGTCCTCCTTGATGGAGTTTGAGAGGCTAGAAGCCGAGATGGCGTCGGGGGGCAAGTCCTCCAGCGTGGGCTCCAGCGACTCGTTTAGCGGTCGTCTGCAGCAAGCGCGCAACGGAGGCAGCGAGCAGGACAGTGTGTCGGTCAATTCCCTGACCGAGTTTGAGAAACTGGAGAAAGAGTTGGTCGAAGCAGAGGGTGTGGACGGCCGCCTCCGAGAAGAACCTGTGGCCAGACTGGATGAAATCGACGAAGGTCATGAAAGCCAGGCGTCGGATCCGGATCAAGAACTGTACGAAGGCCTTCTCCGGGTCCGTGGCGCCCTGACGGAATCTGGCCTGCAAAAGTTTGTTGCCGAAACGGAAGAAGCCGACGGTCACTCAGGGCGGGCCCGACCCGATACGCTTCCTGACCACTGGCGAGACAAAACCCAGGTCGAACGAGATTTCACATCCGAGCACACCGAGAGACACTTTTTGACGTCCCGCACCGAGAGTGGACATTCGGTGGACAGCATCGACAGGCAAAGCTCAGCCTCGACGGCGACTCAGTATGATGCAGATTCGCTGAAAGAAAGAGAAATGGACGATTTCGAATCTAATCAGGCACCCGAGACCCCAGGGTGGACGGTGAAGGATGCCGCGGACGTCGACCGAGACTCGCTGCACGAGTCAGAAAGGCACGACTCCCTACAAGAGTACCCTAGCGAGGAAAAGGACTCCCTCCAGGGGATGGACCCGTCGGCAGAAATGGATTCTCTCCAGGACGACGGGAACAACCTCCAGGACTCGCTGCACGAAGCCCGAGAGATCGATTGGGACTCTTTCCACGGCGACGATCTCCCGCGCGATTGGCACCGGCAGCCGAGTCCCATCCGCACGACGGAGCTCTCTCCGACCATGTCTCGTCCGGCAGTGTCGCCACTAGTGGCACCGGTGGTCATCGAGCGCATCGACACGCTCACCTGGGTTAGGCAGGACGGAGAACCCGTGTCGTTTCCAGCCGAGCGCCTGCAGGGTGATGCTCTCATTTCCAGCACCGACTCGCTGGAACCCAGCAGCTCAGCCAACACACACGCCACTTATCAATTCGAAACAGACTCAGTGATGTCGTCCAGCCTGATGTCGGCGGACGAATCCACCATGGCGTCCAGCACAGACACACTGGACCAGGAGGCAGTACGGTCTGGATTGCAAGGACGTACGCCGGCATTAGAGAGCCCCTTTCATCGTGGGGACGACACCGTGGATTCGTTGCTCGACGAACCCGGCGAGTTCTTTTTTGACGGGAACGCAACGATGCGCCGAGTGAAGCGACGGCCCCTAGAGGGTGGGCGTCCCCCGCCGGACGACGTCGAAGCACGCTTTCGCGAGTACCTTCTCCAATCTGTTGTGACGCCCGAGGGCGAGGAACAAGTAGAAGAGCGGCAGACACTGGACGAGCGCGGCAACTGTGGTTGTGACGCGCACGGTCAAGCGCCACCTCACGTCGGAACCGCAGTTGCACACGCAGACCTTCTCGGGCCCGGACGCCGAAGAACGGAGCCGCGCATTTGTGGCCTCCTTCGCGGCGGTGCAGCCATCGGCCGACAAGGACGAGTATGAGGGCTTTGACGATGCAGGCAACGCGGTGCGAGTCACACAGCGCATGCTGGTCAAGCCTTCCGTGAAGACGGTGACCTTCACAGGGCCGGACGCCCGTGCACAGATGCAAGAATACATGCGCAACTCGGGCGTGGGGCCGCAGTCTTCAGCCGAAAACACACCGACGTCGGACTCTGGCGTGGGCGTCTGCTCGTCGCTGGCGAGCCCTCCCGCGTTAGCCCCCGACCCCCCCGCCACAACGCTCCCCTCCACGGCTTGGCCTGGGCTTCGGCGCTTGTCAGGTAGATCCCGCCGAGACATGTCCGCCGCTCGTAATCCTCCTCCTGTCCTCCAACCTCTTGCTGTCCTGTTTAGCTCTGCCGTGTCCTGGTGCTGGTTGAGTGTGTGCGAGCAGTACCCCTTCCCCTTTGAATTTCTACCCATTTCCAACGAATGAGCGGTGTTTCTCTGCCTGTGTAGAGGCTTCTGTCTCTGCTGTAGTCAGCAACACCCCTTCCTCTCTCCTTAAGGCGGAGACCAGTGGATGGAGGAAGAGTCGGCTTTGGAAGAATCAGCTCAACCGGTCGCCACTTCTCGGTGAGGCGCCGCTTGTGCCTTCCACGCCTGCCGATGGACTATCAACCCTCTCGCACGCGAAATACGTACCACGCTGCTAACGGCTGTGAGAATTAGGCATCAACTTACCCATTAAAAGCATTACTGCAGTTTTTTATTTGTGCATTGGGGGAGGGCTAGGTTAGGTTCTGAACGTAGCTGAGCAGTTGGTATCCAATGGGCCTGTAATGGACATACGGAAACACAATACATTAAATGGGCGAGAATGTTTCTACCGCTGCATCTCCCATCATCGACTTCTTCCTATTGGGGTGAAGGGTAACATTCTGCACATTGCAAATTTCTATAGCACATTGCCAGAGGGAAGTTGGCTCTCTACATACGTTAAGACTTTAGTGCATCCCAGATTGCAACCACAATTGAACGACATTAATTCCCCGTAGGTTGCCTCAGACTCTGAGGGTTGTGTGTGAGCCTCAGCATGCCTGGTCATACTAGCCACCCGCCTTTCCGCTATTTGTCTGTCGCTTCTTTGGTAAGGCATTCTGCGGTTTCCCACGCTGCCATGCTTTCATTTTGCTGATCTTGCAAGCGGGTTCGACTTTAGGCTTCCACTGCCCTTCGAATTGCAGGGTGGGAGTTACTGGACAGGGACGCGTTGAGTTTGAAGTGTGTGGTAGGCATCTTGGATTTTGTCGAACGGGTGTTCCTTGTTGACGGTAACAGAGGAGAAGCAAGGGACCACTTATGGCAAGTGGGCAGCCCATGTTGCCATGCTGCAATTTTGCAACATTCATTGAAGTGTCTGTACATGTTACACCCACATTCTCTCAGTCACCAAAGTAACAAGCAGATGCTCGCTACTTTGGCGACCGTGATTTGATTTCACTGTTATCTTCGTGTTACCTTAGCACATGCGAGTTCATCCTTTTAGAAAACAAGCAAAATTTGCACTACAGGCGTGAGTGGCAAAGACACCAACCGGAAGCCCTTCATTAACCGACCAATCAGGAGGATCAAATTTGTGCCTTCGTATTACTCACCACTGCCACAAGCACGAAACGGAAGAACACATTGGCTTACCTAAGCTACTTCTTTGGCGTCGTCAGGTTTGCTAACAAAAACACTTTCTCGAACATTCCACCTAACCAACAAGCCTTCCACTTTTCAGTGAAACATGACTGAAACGTTAGTGCCATGCAAGCAGCGACCGAATGCGCCAGGCTCAGAGGGTGTTGGTTTGTTCCCGCAGTGTGATCACGACTCGGACCATCCGAACCGTCTGTCCCGACGGCCAGGAGCAGGTGGTGACCACCACATCCTGCGACGACGACAGCGAGGTGCGCATGCGCCGCAGCATGCAAGGCGTCCTCGACAGCTTCCTGGCGGACTCCGGGCCTCCCGCTCCGGCCAGGGGATACCTGGACGACAACGAGGAGTAACCGCAGTCCAGATCGAGCTTCTCGTACCAGCCCGCTTATTTATACTCCCGTAGCACACCACAAAGTTTTGCACTTCGTGACGGCTTTCGTCGAGTTTCACCCGACCGTGTGATACTACTAGCGTCGTGTTCCTCTTGCGTTGGCGTTTGCACGATGGGTCCGAAAAGTGCAGTGAAAACTGCCCTTCCAGATGCTCTAGACAGCTATGTATACAATATCGTTCCGTGTCAATCGGCTTCAACGTGTTAGCGGCAGCTCTCGGAGTCGTCCTTGCTTCATTCAGGCAGGTCGCTGCCCCGGATTCGGGTTTGGCTCGCTGTAAAGACGGCTCGCGAATGGCTGTATGCAGCTTGGTCGTTCACTGCCCTCGCGGATGGTCGCTTAGAGGCGACGCAAAGTGCATCGCTCGTGCGAGCACCTGCGCGCCGGGCCTGACGTGCGTTCCAGTTGAGTCCTTATGAAGTCTTTGTTTCTCTCAACCCTCAAATCAATGTTTTTCTTTTTTTTTTTTTCGTTCCTTCAGAGGAGTGCTTTTGACGTTAGCCCATTTCCATAGGAGTGCGAAATGCCGCCATGCTGCTGTGCTGTAGAGGCGCCATCGTGTATGCGGATGTTTCTGTATTCTAGAAAAGCATCTGCCTTCTTTGGTTTCTAATGCTGGTACATTGGTGGACGTTTAGGAGAAGCCAGCTTATTTTATATTATTTGTTTTTGCACATGTGCATCAATCGTCAGGTTTGTTGGGGCAAAAACGACGACAAAAAGACTTGTCTAATCACGTTTATCGTGCTTCTTGTAAAACAAATACACACAAAAACATGTTCAGAGTTTGCAAGTGATAGCGTGTTTGTGGCGGAACGTTGGCGGCGGCTGGGCTGTTTGCTCGACGCTTGAGCCATAGGTGATTTACCACACCGTTTATGTAATCTCATTCACGTGCATGTTCTTGGCTTTCAATAAAACGCAATTTTTCCTTACGAACGTTGTCCAAAGTTTTCTCTATACCGTGCCGATAGCTTTGGATAACTTCAGCAATGTGCATGTGTCTGTGCAGCAGGAAGCTCTGAATTTTGACGTACAGCCTCCGCTCTTGATGCCGAGAAGGGGGATTGGAAATGCAATGTTCAATGACGAAAAAGAGGGATAAAAACCATAATCACTGAATGGAATTCAGCTAGTGTTTTTCAGTTCAGTGCAAGCCTCAGTCTCAAGACGTTTCAATAAACCCCTTAGAGAAGTATAAATACCTAGGAGTATGGCTGAATGAGGGAAAACAATACTTAGAAGAACTGGAAGAAAATATGCTAAAGAAAAAATGGAGCACTACGGAATTACAATAGATATGACCGACTTCTTTCCCTGTCTTCAACTTTTGGTTGCTTCGAGATTTTTTTACACGGTCTCGGGTGTTCTAACAAAATGAGAAAAGTATGGCAAACCTCCGATCGGGCATTTCAGCTGGCCGCGTCCCTTGGCTTACATTCGCGCCTATTTCAGTCGGTGATGTGATCTAACGTAACCATAAAAAATAAAGAGAACACAAATGAAAAACGCTGGCTCAAAAGGAAAACAAAACATTAAACCTGAGTTTTCATGCGAAGATCCGGAAAGCGCGGTGCGAGTGCATCTTGCCGCCGGCCGCACTCGCTCTGCGCTTTCGTGGCCGTTCTCGATGCTTCTGCGTACCGATTACTACTTAACATATCCGTAGAAGTAACTTGACACGTTCAGAAGTGCGTAAGTCACCCAGCAGCAGAGGAAGGTGGCCCGGGTTGATCGGGTTTCAACACCCGCACACGCTTCCATAGCCATCATGGGGCTGCGTCGGCTGCTAGCTACGAACCGGAAGTGAATAATACCCAGAGTGCTTTGCGGCTGCTGCCAAACGCCGGTCACCTATTGGTCAAGGAAAGAAATCATACTTTTAGTTCTTAATTTCTAGGCTAGGTGGCGCAAGCTACCGCCCGTTACGAAGGGTGCAGCAAGTAGCATCCGTCCAGCCCCTCCCTCCCCCCCCCCCCCCCCCCCCCTTCCCTGAAATAAATTTCTGGCTACGCCACTGGTCAGCGTTAGCGTTTCCCAAGGGTCATGCTAACGCTATGTTCAGACTATGGACGCAACGCGGAGATGCTATACTTCGTTTCACATTATCTGCGAGCGAAGCCAAAGCTAGAAGCGCGAGACCAGCGCTTTTTTGCGTTTCTCCCCAGCTCGCGCGCTCGAACAAAGCCTGAACGCACGGAACTTTCGCGCTCGCGCTTCCAGCTTTGCCTTCGCTCGCACATAAGGTGAAACGAAGTATAAGCTATAAACGTAACTATACTTCGTCTCACCTTAGCATGGACTATTGTTAGCCGCGCATGCTAAAAGCGCGAGCTATTTGCTTTGGGTGAAGCCTCGGCGGCTGCACAAGCCCTCGTGCAGCGAGTGCTCCAGTCAAGGCAATGAAGGTGAGCCGCTCGCGCTTGCACGGCCTTCGCAGTTAGTCCATGCTAAGGTGAGACGAAGTATAGGAAGTATTCACTGGCGGCCATAGCTGTGTGCACGACTGCTGAGCGCGTGCTGATGGCGAGCTTCCACAGTTCTTTTGAAACGTGCATTCCGCACCCTCAAGATTGCCGGTCTTAGCAGCCTATTAATGTGGGCTCGTTCAGAGCATGCGCTCTAGACATCACCCACAAATATGGCGCCCAGTGAATACTCCTTATAGTGTCAGGACGACGTCTCAAACTCAGCTACCAATAAACCTGAGACTGGGGCAGAAATGAACACATAAGTCGAAGGAACAGAAAAGGACAGGACGACGTCTAGGGTGTTTCACTGTTGTCGTATCAAGCGTAAGGCGCGCAACAGACTCGGGAAAAGCGAGAGTGCAACTTTTACGTCGGTTACGGCGCGACAACTGCGCGATAAGGTTTCGGTTAGCTCTTTGTGTTCAGGTGACTACAGGCATCCGTCTTTTGTGAATCGGCCTCGCGCAACCGCAGCCTGCTTTTTTTTTTTTACATACATGATACGAGAACGTTCTCTTTTTGTTCCTCGCTTCGGTGTTGTTCAACTATGAGTTGTGGGGAAACGGTATCGTTGAGCAATGAACTACTTATAGAAAAAGTGCGACAGATGCCGCTGCTCTATTATCAACGCCTAAAAGCCTACCACAACAAGGGCCTGCAAAACTACGCTTAGCAGGAAATAGCCATCGTACTTCAGAGAAGCGGTGAGTGCGTTCTTCTGAGTGCAGGACTTGCGCGATAGGGTTGCTATCTAAATATGCACCGAAGGACGGAAACGCCGGGTACCCTGGGATCTTAGCGTGCCTCTTGCAAGCAGTCATGACGCAGCTCCATTTATCATTGCAAAAAGGATCTCTCCATAGGCCTCGCGCGTTGCTAAGAAGGCGTCGGGATTGGTTAGTAAAACTTTGCCCGTCCGAAACTGGCATATGCTCAGGAACCTTCCAGCCAGTGCGGAGCTCGCGATTGCATGAAAAATAAGAAGACAAAATAGCCAAAATCCAAAGTTAGGAGCTTGAGCAGGGGGATGCTCTTGCTACGTGCACCGAAGCAAAGCAAGAAATCGAAGCACCACGACGTTGAATCGTCTGGTGTCACCAGACCAGGGATTTCCCCAGACCCCCCCTAGGGGGGGGGGGGGGGTTAGACCCCCCCCCCCTCGTTTTTCTGGAGGCACCCCCTTAGTTCACAACGACTCCTATATTCGCAATGCCCCCCCCCCCCCCCTTTAACCCCCCAAAAAAATTTAGACATCCCCCCTGATTTCAATTCCTGGGGAAACCCCTGCACCAGACCGTACGGAGGGCAGGACACGTGAAAAGTTTATTCCTACACTTTTGTTGGTTTATGATACGTGTTACATTCGAATTCTGACGAGGAAAATTTTATTTCGTCATTCCCAATTGCGCAAATAAATAAGCTTGAAGATGTCGCGGTTACAAAATGGTCAACAACGGAGAAAAGGGGACAAACAAATCGTCTCCGGTTTTAGCCATGTATAACTTAAACCAGCTCGCCTGTTTATCAACTTTATCTCTAATACAGCGGTTATTCGGCGCAAATCTGGTGGCTGCCATTGCAAGAAGGGCTTGTATTACCCTAAAATAATGGCGCCAGACACAGGTCAAAGCTTCAGACCAGGAGGCCTATATCAATGGGCACCGGTGATCAAGGTCCTGCGCAGTTTCATGACGCCAGAACAGACAGCGCGAATGAATTGCGATGTAATTCTGTTGGTATGCGGAGGGCAAGTTCGTCTGCTTCTTGCGCAGGGGGTAGCGGTGACGTCAGAACGCCGAGCCCTGATTGGCTGATCGCGACCCCCTATCTGAGCGTCGTCTGCTCCTTTGCAACGTCGTCTGCATCTGTCTTACCTTTCCTGCGACTTTCGAAAGTGCAGAGGCCCAGATTCACGAAACGATCTTACGCCAAAAATATGCGTAAGACAAAACGTGAGAACAAATTCGTATTCACGAAACGAAATTATCGTAAGTTTTGCGCAGGTTACGACGGAATCCTACGACAGCTCCGAAGCTGTCTTAGGCACTTCTCACGATCAACTCAGCATGGCCGACAGCGTCGCTCAGTTAAGGTTCAAGGTGTTTATTGGCAAAACTTCCACACAGCCGAGTGCCTGAGGCAGCCAAAAGGCTGCCTCAGGTCGCGACGACCAACGGACTTGGTCGCGACGACCAACGGACGTTTATTTTTGTACGTGCTCGTCCCACGCGTCCCGACTACAAGCAGCAAGAAAAAAGTAAAAAGTACTTGAAATAAACCACGACGAACAAGAACGCTGGATCCACAAACACCCGGGAAATGCTCCAACGGCCACGATTCCACTGACCCCGTCCAAGCGAGCTCGGCAGATAGGCTAGCAGCGGCGCAGCGGTGCTCCGACGGTCCTTGGCCAAGACCGTCTGCCCACGACCGGCTGGCGTGCTGAATGGATTATGTCCGCGCGACCCTTGTGAACCCTTCCCGTATTATACTTTGATCGCTGACCTCAATTTTAGATTAAGAGGTCAATCTCTTCCTCTTGTCATCTCCTTGTTTTCCGAGGCAGCGGTGACTCTCGACGTTAACTGCGCCAACCCGTCGACGAGTGAGGAGTCTCGCCGCACACGAAAGGAGGGGAAAAGTATTTGGGAGGGAACTTGCGGACACTAACACGCTCACTCTCGCTTCTTTTAGCAAACAAACCTCAGCGCCTCGGGACACCTCGCCAGTGAGTCCTTCGACTTCTCTCCTTGATGCGCGTCTGCTAGTTGTTAGACAAAAACAACGTACCGCTCGAGTTATTTCGTCTGCCCTCTCTGAAAGGCGAAGTCGAGCTCGCTCGTAAAGACCTGCACTTCCGGAAGTGCAGGAAAGGTAAGACAGACGCAGACGAGGTTGCGAGCAGACGACGTTGCAAAGGAGCAGACGACGCTCAGATAGGGGATCGCGATCAGCCAATCAGGGCTCGGCGTTCTGACGTCACCGCTACTTCCTTTCTCATGCGCAGAAGACGAAAATGAGCCCACTGGCGAGGCGTATATATATCATACAAAAGACAGTCTGCAAACACTAGTCACCGCAATATCGTGGTTCGAATGCCGCGTGTCAAAGTTTATTCTTGAAGGCATTGCCATGCGGCGTTCGAAGCACGGATCTTGTGGTGACTCGCGTTCGAATCTGTATGCAGGCTGTCTTTTGTATGATGTATAAGCAGTGTGACCCCGGCTTTAATGTCACATATTGGCAAAGAAAGGAGCCTCTTTCTTGAGTTGCTGAGCCACTAGTGTTGTCAACGACAGGAGCCGTCGGCACGTGTGCGCGAGAACCGCAAACGCATGCCGCAACCGGTCCACGCGATGTAGTATCATCGGTGTGTGACGTCACCTAGATAGGCTGCGTGTGGACACAAAAAGAAGAAAAAGAGGTAGACTCGAGATGAACGAGATTTGGAAGGTAGGTACCCGTCTCGGTGACGAGCGGGTATCGTTTAAATAAACCGCTTGCTTTTGTAAGAAAACGGAAAACGAAACGTCTGTTTGACTACAGAAAAGCTCAGAAGTGGGATCGAGAGGCCCCGACTTGAGAAGCCGTTCGGATTGAAGGCTACAACGTAAGTAGCGCTCTACGAAAGCCGCAGGAAAGGTAAGACAGACGCAGACGACGTTGCGAGCAGACGACGTTGCAAAGGAGCAGACGACGCTCAGATAGGGGGCCGCGATCAGCCAATCAGGGCTCGGCGTTCTGACGTCACCGCTACTTCCCTTCTCATGCGCAGAAGACGAAAATGTCGAGCAGGCAGTGGCGCGTCTTGAAAATAATCATGTTTTTAAAGGTACTTGAAGTAGAGGCATTTATCTCAGACAAATAATCGCCGTTGCTTTGAGCAACTTTCATACCCCGCTGATATCGGAAAAGTTTTTAACTCCGAACTTCTCTTCCTTTTACGTGCACCGGCTGTCCATTAATTATAGTCTCAATAATTTTTTTTTTTTTGACGCCGCTTTGCGCGGATGCCAAAATGAAGCACATGCAAAAACATTAACCAGCACGGGCAATTGTGAAATAAACGTGACTTGAACCATGCATGTTTGGTATTTTTGCAATGCAGTGGACGAGCTGCAGCACAGGTAAACTTGCCTGCGCTAAAACGTTTTTTTTTTTTTTTTTTCGCCAAAGGAGGACGTACACATCGCGACTCTGTTAGCGCGAACACATCGGCGCATTTTCGCATTTTACTTCTAAGTAGTATTAGCGAGCACGAAATTTTATCGCTTACATTATGAAACTAAATTAGCTCTTTCCGTAGCAATCACAACTTGGATGACATCCCTTGGTTTCAAAGAGAAAAACTGGAAAAACCGGCGATCGCTTGTTCGCGCTAAAAGTTTCGCGCTCTGTACAGCAAGTTTGGGAGTGGAACAGCCGACATTAAAAAGGCCTAAATGCTATTGCCAAACTCTATCATTTTTTTTTTTTTTTTGCGGATGCAATTTAGAAAAAAGGGTAAAATCCTAAAACCTGGGACTTTTGTTTTTCGTTCATGAACTGATTGAGCTCTTCGCTCTCGAAAATTACAAAAGAAACATGGATGAGACAAAGCAAACAGTGTCAGGCTTACAATATTGGCGACGAGATGTTTAGGTGGCGCCACCTCGCGGGCGCCCTCCTGTGACGCGGCTGGTAGGATGCGAGCAGACGACGTGCTATGTCAAAGCACGAAGTGGATATGTTATAGTTCGCATCTATGCCAATTAAAACGGGTTATTTCTCTAAGAAAAAAAAAAAACGTGTATAACGTTTTTGTGAGTGATCTTTCTAAAGGAAATAACAGCGCCTCGAAGTTGTTTTTTATATTAGAAAATATAATTAGCAATTAGAAAGGAGAAAAATCTTTAAAATGTTCAATAACAAGCCTCAAGCTCCACATTACAGCTTGCGCGGCGTGCGTCAGGGCTATTCACAGCCTCTCTGATTCTTGTTTTCTGTTTTTCGGATCTTGGAGGCTGCTGTAGAAAACGATTTTGCATTCACCCGAGTAAATGACGTGCTGTTCTTAGCTTGGCACGCGCACACAGTTGTGTTGCAAAGCGCTGCACACTTGTTCTAGCTACATTGAGCTGGCCGGTACCAACGCTTCCATCCAAGTGTGACTTGACAGTTGCTGCCGAGCAAATGCTCGTCAGCAACTGAGGCTTAAAGGCTGAACTCCATGGGACGAATATACAGCGAAAAATCGACGAATTTTGCCTGGCAGCTTTTCCTCTGCGCGTGGAATCAGCATAGTGGCTGCTACTTCACGCGCAAAGCGAGCGTGCCGTCGGGCGGCGTTCGTCAGTTATTCGTCGCATAATTCGCTCCATGGAGTTCAGCCTTAACTCTTCCCGAATCGAATACGCAGGCAAAGAAGTTGGTCACATCGCGAATTTTGCTCGAAAGAAAAGCAGAAATTTTGGCCATGGCCCGGCAAATTCAGGTGGTTGATTAATTTGTTCTATCCTATATTTTATTAAGAATTGCTTACAAATTTAAAACTGCTCGCTGAGAAGCGCATCAGGCATTATGCGCATTTGAGTCTGCAAATATTAAACAAACACACGGTAGTAATTCATAGCAGGTGCATTCCTCATTTTTAGGGACGCTGAAGTGTCACCGACTTACTAGGTTGAAGGCTTCGATAGCGAGAGGGTCTCGCACGTTTCGCATCGACCGGGTGAGTAAGCAAGGATTTAGTTGAAACGACTCCGGAAGCGAGCCACCGCTTCTTCCTGCCGGTTATTTTAAGGAAATGTTGGTTTACTGGTTTACAAATGAAAAAAAAAGAAGAAAAAATCAACTCCGAACTAATAAGAAACCAGCATTCACAGAACACATCGGAACCAACAGCATACACGGAGTCGCTTTCACTGATGTGTTTACTACAAACGCAAGTGGTTCTCGAGTTCCACTTTACTATTTTCAATTTGATGAGACATTCCTTTCTTAGTTTCATTTTGTCCGAATCATAATCAAACATACACCCTACTCGCCGTGGTAGATGTTGTAATAGGATAAAGTGCAGGATATTCTATTGTCATCATCCAGCTTTTTGTAGTGGGGTAGAGAACAGCACACCACCACCCGAGCGCTTCGACACCTCAGCGCTCAAAATGTTTGTTGGCACGACTACGCGTGCCACGTTCGGTTTCAAACTTTGGTAAAATGTCCTACTACAAATATCGTTTCGCCAAATAAACACAACGCGTGAAACCGGCTTTGCCGCTTGTTACCCAAACAGCGCAGGAAGCGAGCTGGCGAGCCGAGGAATCCAAGATCTGCGCGGTCTGTCCCAATCTGTCCTACCCGTGACGTCACAAACGATGATGATGATAGCTAGAGGAGCGCCCCCTGTAGTTCGCACACGAAAAAAGTAACAAAATACGTTTCTCGTTAACTTGCGAAATAAAGGAACGCGTTACTGACCGACGTTACGCCAAAATAAAAGTAGCGCGTTACCTATAAAAGTAACGCACATTACTTTAGCGTTATTTTTTATTTATAAATTAACGGTTACAGCGCTTCCTTTTTTTTTTTTTGCAGGGGGGCAGCTTTGTTTTTCGACACTATAATAAAAAGCGTGATCTTTTTCTTTTCTTTTAAGTGGGACTTTTTGCGCGGTGATAAAGACGCAAAATTTTGAAGACAAGTGGAATGAGTGCAATAATTAATGACTTGGCGCCTCAAAAATATTAAAACAAGACAGTGCAGTGGAGAGTGGTTGACCCAGGTAAATGGCTTATTATGTTTCGTTTCAGCTTAAAGGGGCACTGAAGTGGATTCTGAGATCGTCTATTTATTGTCATAACTCAATCTACGTGCTCTAAGCACCCTAAAGAACCAGAAATCACACTTAAGAGCGGCCGATTTCCCCATTAAAAGTCAAATCAAAGATCGTGCCGCGCCCCTCTTTCTGCGCCGTGGCGCAGAGCGCCAGGGGGCGCCACCGGACGGGAAGGCAGCAGGGGAGGGCACGCGACAGCCAATCACGAGTGACGGCTTCCCGGTGGACTGATTTTTCCAAGGCGCGCATATTCGAAAATTTAGTCCGCCGGGAAACCGTCACCCGTGATTGGCTGTTGCGTGCCCTCTCCTTCTCCCTTCCCATCTGGTTGCACCCCCTGGTGTTCTGCGCCATGGCATGGCACAATCTTTGATTGGATTTTTAATCGGCCGTCCTTGAATGTAATTTCGATTTTTTTAGCATGCCTAGAGCCCATAGATTGAGCTATGGCGGTAAATAGACGATCTCAAAATCCACTTGAGTGCCCCTTTAAGTCCCAGACGCAGCCGACGCTACGAGCTAATGGAGCAATCGAAGAGCGTCAAAAGCTCAAGTCGCTGGGCCTTTCTGTTTATGATTGGTTTAGCGATGGTAGAACACGTATGGAAACATGATGAACATCATGATGGTTCTCTTTTGACGCTACCTCGTTGGTCCCATCAGCTCGGAACGTCGGCCGCGTCTGAAACGAAGTACATAGAAGCACGAAAAAAATTTAAGTATACTTGTTTTCAAGCTTTGGGGAAACGATGTAAGGAGTAACGTAACTACGATACCAGCTACTCGAAATAAGGAACGTAAGTATGTTACCCGTTACTGATTTGAGAAAGTAACGAGTACGTTACTTGTGATGACCGCTACAGGGGAGTAGCGGTTCAACCCCTCTTGGGGTCCCTTCTGGGGTGGAGAGAAGCGCCGCGAGACTGAAATTCTGATATGGACTTTTATTGTCCGACTGGGAGTTCCGTGCGGGCGCTCACCCTCTTGGGCAGGCACACTGGCTTGCGACACGCTGCGTCTCGGGGCCGCGGCAGGCTGGCACTCCACGATGCTGGCCAAGTCGTCTCGGGGCCGCCGCAGGCTGGCACTCCACGATGTGTGTGTAAGCGTTGTAAAGTAGATGAGGGGGGGAGGAGAGGGCCAATAGTGTATGCGCACCAGGCGCGATGGTCACTGGCTCTCGGGGGTTGGGGGTTGTGGGAGGAAAGTGGGGGGTAGAGGGGGGAGATAGATTTAATTTTAGAGGAGAGGGGAGGGCGGGCGATGTCGGAAGAAGCGTGGGGGGGGGGGGGGGGGGGGTTAATTTAGTATAACTAAGTACCGGGCGGCCGGGAAGGGGTGGGGGGGGGGGGGGGGAAGGTCTAGCGCTGGTGGCTGGCACGGTGCGGGGTCCGGCGATCATGGCGGTCACGGGGGGGGACCGCGTCGTGTAGAAGGAGGTCCTACTCCAGTCTGGACGCGTCGGAGCACAGGCGTGGTCGTCGAGCTGGCCGGCCTGGGCGCCGCATGGGGCTCACAGGGACGACAGGAGCCCGGTGTCTTCCAGGAAGGTGAGTAGGGCTCTGAGTGCTCGGTCTTTGCATCGTTTGTCGCCCCTGGGTCGCAGGATCTCTTCCTTTGTGCCGCAGGTGAGCCCCAGAGCAGCGAATGTAGCAATCATGGACGCGCGGTCCTCCGCGTGCTCCGCGCAATCCAGGAGGAGATGGTTTAGGTCGGCCCACTCTCCGCAGGTCGGGCAGTCCGGGTCGGCCTCGCGGCGGAGGTGATGGAGCCACGACGGGGTCCGGGCGCAACCGGTCCGGATACGGTGGACGACGGCGGCGACCTGGTGGCTCGCGTTCCGGGGTAGCCTCGCCGGGCGGTCTCCCGCAGCGTAGCGTTGGTCCGGGTGGTCCTCGGCGGCCGCTCGGGCGACGAGGAGTTTGGCGTCGGCAAAGGGCCCGACGTCGGACGTTCGGAATGCTGCCTCATCGTGGACCCTTTCTGCCAAGTTGTCGGCGCTCTCGTTGCCAGGTATCCCGCAGTGACTCGGGACCCACTGGAACGCCAAGCGGTGGCCGAGGCTCTCGAGGAGCAGGGCCTCTCCGGCGATCTCTCGTGCGAGGGGAGATGCCCCCTCGAGGCTGTAGAGCTGTGCCAGGTCCGCCTGGGAGTCGGAGAGCAGGAGCCAGTTGTCTGGCCCCCGACTTCCGCAGCGGACCAGGCGCAGTGCGAGAAGTATCGCGGCGAGCTCGGTGGTGGTGCTCGTCGCCCGGAATGCAAGACACTCGCCCGCCCCCAGCGCCGCTCTCTCGATGTAAACAGCCGCCGTCGATGAGCCGTCCGAGGGCCTCACCGAACCGTCAGTGTACAGGCGCGCCCAACCGGGGTAGTGCTGCTCGACGTGGTTCTCTGCGAGCTGTCGGGCCGCCACGTTGGCTGTTTTTCGACGTGAGCCCATCCCGTCGACGTGGGTGTTGACGGCCAGCGGGTGTGGTGCCGTGTGGAGTGGTGGCAGTGGAGTGAGCGACGGCGAGGGACCGGCGACGTCCCCCAAAACGCACAGCAGTTGCCCCAGGCGCGACTCGGGCCTCTCCGCGATGCGAGCCAGCAGTGGAGCAGTGGACTCGCAGGTGGTGATTCGGATGAGGTTCCCAAGTACACGCTTCTGGAGGTGGTTGCCGATGGTGTTGGCTGAGGCCTCTGTGTACGTCGGGATTGACGCCGCCGTCTTGGACACTCCCAAGCAGATCCGCAATGCAATTCTCTAACCCACCTCCAGGTTTTCTGTCTGACAGGCGGTGAGGCGGAGCAGCGGCAGCGCGTATAGCGGCACGGACAGCACTAGTCCCTGATGTAGCTGGAGCATCATGCTCTGGGACGCCCCCCAAGTGCTGCCCGCGAGCGACCGCAGAGTGTTGGTGCGGCGCCGCATTCTCTGGATTATTTGCGCCACCGCTTCTCCCCACGTCAGCCGCCTGTCTATGACGAGGCCCAGGTAGGTGACCTTTGGCTCATGGTGGATTGCGCGGCCGTCTATTTGGAATATCGGTCTGAACGTTGGTGGGTTGGGGGCGTAGACCAGGGCCACCGTCGTCTCCGCCGACACCTCCAGGCCGAGTTGTCTGAGGTGAAAGATGACATTGGTTAGGGCCCGTTGCAATTCTTCCGCCGCCAGCCATCTTTCCCGACCGCTTTTCCCTGTGATCCACAGCGCGACGTCGTCGGCGTAGACGGCGATGCCGACCGGGTATCTCGCCGTGCCCCCCGCGCTGGCGGCTGCCGGGATGGCGGACATTCCAGCCGAGAATAGGAGAGGGCTAATCACGCTGCCCTGCGGGACTCCGCGCGTGAGGTGCCTGGGCGTGCTCTTATGTGTGCCCACCTTGACGGTGACCGAGCGGTCGCTGAGGAATGCCTGGACGTATCTCAGCGGCCGTCCGGTGACTCCGAGCCTCCGCAGGGCGTCGATGATTGGGGGGTGAGCATGGCGTCGAAGGCCTTGCGGATGTCTAGTAGAACCAGTGCCGCGGAGTGCCCCTTCTCTTTGGCGTGCTCCAGCGAGCTCACGAGGTCCCCGACTGAGTCCGCCGTGCAGCGCCGCGTCCGGAATCCCGAGAAGCACTCTGGCAGGGCCCCTGCCGCCTCGAGGTGGTAGGTGAGGCGGCGCAGGACCATCCTCTCCATTGTCTTGCCTAGGCACGACGTTAGAGAGATGGGCCTGTAGGAGCCTGGGGTTTTGGGGTCCCTGCCTTGCTTGGGGATGGGGATTGCCACAGCTTCTCTCCACTCGCTGGGAATGACGCCCGTTCGCCAAACGTTGTTGAAGAGGGCCAGGAGCTGTGGCAGGGATCCCTCGTCCAGGTTCCAGAGGGCTTGGGTGGTGACTCCGTTAGGGCCCGGCGCCGTGCGGCGGCGGGGGACAGCTCGCAGGGCTTGTCGTAGCTCGTGAAGCTGGAAGTCTGCGTCGGGGGCTGTCATTTTCGGCGCTGTAGGGGCCTCGAATGTCCACCACATGGGGGGGGGGGGGGGGGGCCGCGAAGAGGGAGTCGACGAGGGAGTCGACAAGCTCAGTGGGGGTTATCCCGAGGGTCGCGGCCAGGCAGAGCACGGGGCTTCGTGGGGATGGGTGGCCCTGGAGAGATCGTACCATTTTCCATGCTCGCTTTCCGCCCCCTGGGGCCCCGAAGGAGGCACACAGGAGTTGCCACTGTCTCCTGGCCAGCCGTCGCCCATGGCGCCTAAAGTCTGCGTCCAGTCTCCGGTACGCGAGGATATCTTCAGGCCGGTTGGTTTTCCATGAGCGGCGCTGGGCTTGCCTCCTTCGGGCTCCGAGTTTTAACCACAGGAGGTCGGGGTTGGGCCGGGTGCTGAGGACTTGGACTGTCCGCGTTGCCGAGCGAATGGCATCCCCGATGAGCTGAGTGGTGAGTGGCAGGCCGGCCGCCGCTCCCTCGGCGATGATCCCTCGGTATTTGTCCCAGTCGGTGACTTTGCACGTCTTGAGTGGGGCACTCTTGGGTGTTCCCACTACTATGGGGCGGTGGTCGCTTCCCCAGCTATCAGGTAGAGGGTCGGTGGAGAGCGATAGTCCCGGGGTGACGAGGGTGAGGTCAATCACGCTTCCCACCGTCCCGACGCCGACTCCGGTGATGTTACATAGGTCAGTGTTGTCCAATGCTGCCTGAAGGCGCTTGCGTCTGCCGTCTGTTTTGCGATCTCCCCATGATTCCGAGTGGGCGTTGAAGTCACCGCAGATGATGGCGCGGTCACCACCCACTCGGGCTCGGAGGTGGCAGAGATCTAGAGGGTCCCAGGGCGCGTCTCTGGGGACATAACCAGATGCAATGTGGAGGTGGCCAAGTCGACGAGGTATGTCTGGGAGGGATCGGCAGTGTCGATGAGGAGTCTCGGGGAGTTGGGGTCGTTCGGCGTCTTACCCCGGAGGTAGCACGTCCCTGCTGCAACGGCGCTGTGTCGTCTTGCCCAGACCCGGCAACTCGATGTCTCGCAGTCGTCCCCTCCTTGGGCAGGCAGCTAGGCACCGTCGGAGCTCGTCCCGTCACAGAGTCCTCCCGATCTCTTCGTCTCGTCCAAGTCCGCATTTTTCACCTCCCCGGTCGCCCTCTTATCACGCTCCCCTTCCCTCACGTCCCTACGTAAGGCTCCCTAGTCCCCAAAAGCGAAAGCCGCCAAGATCCCAAGGGCATTCGTCTTTGCGTGGTGCCGGCTCCCTTAATTGTTCTTCTGGAATCTGGGGTCACTGGCTGTCAAAGTCGAAAACAACCCCCACAGACACGAGTCTCGCTTCAGGCACATTTCGGGTTTACAGTGTCGGGCTCCTTTGGCGCGGCCGGGACTCCGGCGACGTCTTTGTCCGGGACCTCCCCACCCGGCGGCCCTCAGGCGGTAGCTGTCACTCAGCCCGACACGGGCCGTAATTCACATTTCTGTCGGCCCCCTCCGCGAAGGCTATATTGGAAAAACAAGTCCATGCTCCGAACTTCACATACTACGTTACCTAGAAAAGGTTACGCGGTACCGGTAACGCCGTTACTTGCAACGCGTTGCCGCCAACACTGCAGCGAACCCAAAGATGAGCGAAGAGCACATCCTGTTTTCATCCTGTATTTGCGTAGTGACAACTTCAATGACATATGTGCGTACAGTGCATATATAAAATTTCAATTTTCTTATTGTTGTCACATTAATAAAAACTTTCAACCTTTCCACTCTGGTAAAGAAGGAAGATCAGCGAAGCTGTACTATGATGGGATGACCTCAAGGACGACTTCTTGGACGACCTCGAGGACGACGTCTAGGACAACCTCAAAGATAACGTCTAGGACGACCTCAAGGGCGACTTTTAGGACGCCCTTGAGGATGCCTTTTAGGACAACCTTTAGGACGACCTCAAGGACGACTTCTAGGACAACCTCAAGGACGACTTCTAGAACGACCTGTAGGACGACCTCAAGGATAACTTCTAGGACAACCTCTCGGACAACCTCAAGGACGACGTCTAGGATGACCTCAAGGACGACATCTAGGACGACGCCTAGAGAAATTCAGCCTTTCCGCTCTGGTGAAAACTAGAGTGGAAAGGTTGCCGCCATCTATGAGCGAGGCCGACAAGCCGGTTGTTTAGTTGCCGCCGTCGCTCATAGATGGCAGTAGCTGTCCAGAGATTTGTGTCGACATTTGTTTGGTACCGGACACGATCCATGGGAACCTAGCCCTTAACAGCTCCGCTGTAAAAATAAACGAAAACTTATTACATACATATCTGACCTGCATTTCCGACATGCGCGTTTTTTTTTTTTTTTAATTAAAATGCAGGGCCACGTTTTTGTTAAAATTGCATGAAAGGTTTGTTGCATGAATAAATAAATAACGCCTCGCAGAATAAAGGCTCCGGTGTCATTTAACGGCCCTCAGTATATTATGATGTGCGCTTACTGCCTAAGATAAATACATTTTTGTAGTTTCATTGAATTGTGCATGATACGATGGACGCCACCCCCGAGGTTGCTGATTAAAACAAAGCCAAACATCTTTGCCCCTCTACAGCACCCTCTCCAGCAGCAGACGACGCGCCACTATCCGCAGAGCCCAGACACACACCCTACCCTTCCCCCATTTCGACCATTATTTTCGACCAAATCCTGGCCTACTCATCTGCTCACATTGTGGAGGTCTCCCTAACATTGCACACGTCTACTGGTCTTGCCCAGCAACGGCCCCCTCCCCTCCTAGTCTTCCACCCCCACCACCTCCTTCCTAAAAGAAGTGGCTCCCCCTCCCCGCCCTCCACCAGACCTGCGCACATTTTTCGTCGACAGTGGTGTGGAAACGCCGGTGCCATTGCGTCAGCTTCCTGAGCAGGAGCAGAACCTAGCGCCGATGTCACCAGGCGACCATGACAACTTTCCTGCCGGCAACCTACCAAGACCCTCGCACAGCTCTGCCAGTGTCAGGCTTACATTTGAAGAATGGGAAAGCCAACCCTCGAAAAAGAAGAAAATTGATATGGATGACCTAATGGTTGCTACATTATCTGAAAACAGACAGCGACTACACTAATTGCGATCTACGCCATCAGCAGATGCTGATGAAAGCTTTCTCCTCCTCATGAAACCATTCATAGCCAGGCTGAATGATACAAGAAAGGAGATGGTGAAGCTTAAAGGGGCGATGCAACGATTTTTGTATTTTGCGCAAATACCGGCTAGAACGGATCCCTGACGTTAATGACCTGTGAAATACTCGTTCGTTTTTCACCCCACGCAATAGAAGTCCTAGTAAAAAAAAAAAAAAAAAAAAAAAAAAAACGAGCAGCGTTCACCCCCTTCAACTCGCAGCCAGAACAAGCGGCCACGTGATCTGGAGCCGAATATATGCCGCCAATGTTGATCATAGCCATGCGCTGGGGTTGGCAAGGCACAGGACACGCGCTGAGTTTCAGACATTGTTATGGTTCGGCTGTTGTCGTCATTGCAGCGATTGGACACGGGCCACTACCCGAATGCTTCTCGAGCGATCGATTATCACGAGCCCAAATCGAGTGTCCACGCCATGCTCGGGTCCAATCTATGAGCCGCATTCAAATATCGTCACTGTGCGGTACTGCTACCGCCCAGCTACGTCATCAGGTTTTGCGAAGGAGAGATTGAATGAAAACACTCGGTTTTGTCCTCGAAATTACAGCGCAACAAAGGAGTTTCTTGGTCAGTGGCGTTGCGTGCGAGTATCCTTGAGCCCCACTAGTGCCAGTAAGCTCGTGTAAAGTGAAAAAACATCCCAATTGAATATTGTTGCACCGCCCCTTTAAAATTCTGTTTATCCCTTGATGCAGTGTTTCCTGCATGTGCAACGTCCAGTGGCAGTAAACCTGCTTAAAACACGCAAAGCAAGCTTGTTCACGAGGAAAGTTGAGCGCCAAAATTATTTTTGTTTCTTAATCAGTACTTTTTTTCACCTAAAGTGTGTGCAGTGCACTGCAATTTATCTCGTGCTTTAAACAGGCTGCTTTTCTTACTTTTTTTGTATTTACCAGTAATATGGAAAGAGCATGGCTTGTATTATGGCTAATTCTGTTTTCTTCATTTTCACTTTTTTTGTCACTTTATGCCCTTTTATATCTCTTGTAACAAACATAGTTTGAATACAAGATGGACGAAGCATCTTCTCTCAAAGAAACAACTCGTCTTCTTTCGCCCCAGCCCCCCAGACCCTTTTCTTGTGTCTGAAATAAATTATGCATGCATACATATACAGGGTATGTTATATTAGAAAACTAAGCTATGGTGTTTGAAAAGAAGCACACAGCAGGCACTTGGTTGGGTTTGGCTTCTCTTGGCAAGGTAGAAACCAATTTTGTATCCCACTGCCATGATACATCGCCAGGACCACTGATTTCAATGACAATTGCTGGATTGCGCTTCCCCGCTTGTTCGCTGCAGCGCAAGTGAAGCCACCTCGGATAGAATTTGCGGTTTTGCTAGCCTTTTGCTGCGGTAGCGTGCTATCGTGCTATAGACACGCTTTCTACTCGTTCGTCGTCATTTGCCGAAGAAGCTTTTTAAGACTCTGTGTACCATGGAGACTTGCCGTTGTGAACACGTGAAAAATTTTACGAAAGCGCAGTGTCGCAGGAAAAAGGCACAACTCGTCGAAAGCAAGTTTCGCCGGTCTCGCGGCGGGGTCAAAGCTCCCTTGGCACGCCGAAGTGCTGTGTCTCTGTGTCTTCGCACGCTTGGATACCGACCAAGAATCGACGCCGTGTGAATGTGTTTTGCGAGTGCAATGTGCGTGAAGCCGTATGTGCCTCTGGATCAGCGTCTTACTTTACTCTGACTGTATACTTGCGACCCTCGCGGTCCAGAAACGAGCTTAATCCAGCGTCCACTAGCGACGGAAGAGGGGGGGAAGGTAGGTCTTTTTTTCGTCCTTAGACGATTTACAGAATACCGTGCAGAACAGCTTCTCATCACTGATCAGTGCTGGCTCATTATAAACTTACTTAATTGCACTTGACGTTTGAGCGCGCACACGACCATATCGGCCGCGCTTCAAAGATTTTCATTCTCGCCGTCTTGTACTTTTGCTTTCGAAAACCCTCTTTGATGCACAGCATTGCTCTATTCGTGCTCCCTCGTAATCCATTAGAGTAGATTTGGAAGATAGCCATGGTTAATAGTGCATAAGAGCACCTACAGATCACCCCCCCCCCCCCTTTTTATTGATAGCAACTCACCGAAACAGCTGGACGATCCAGAACTCCGTGGCCGATATATATATATGATCTAAAGACATCTACGTGCTACACACCTTCAGAACTTTGGTGCGGCGTTGATTCTTGATCGGTATCCAAGCGTGCGAACGCACAAAGATGCAGACCTCGGCGTTTCAAGGAAGCTTTGATCCCGGCGCGAGACCGGCGAAACTTGCTTTCGACGAGTGGTGACTTTTTCCCGCTGCACTGCGCTTTCGTAAAAATTTTTCACGTGTTTACAACGGCAAGTCTCAACGGTACACAGAGTCTTAAAAGGATTCTTCGGCGAATGACGATGAACGAGTAGAAAACGTGTCTACAGCACGCTGGAAAACCACAGCAAAAGGCTAGCAAAACCGCAAATCCTACCCGAGCAAGATGGCCGTCCGGTGGCTTCACTTGCGGGAGCGGGAAGCGCGATCCAGCAATCCACGATTTGCAAAATAGTGCACGCCACCTATCGCGCAACGCCAGAAACAAGGGTGCGAGGTTGGAGGGTGGTTGGAAAACAACTATACCTGTTTTCACCTTAAGAAAAAAAGTACGTTTTGCGCATTGTTCCTACGCGGCGCGAAATAGTTCTCACGAGATTCGGTTGTCGGAGGAAAAAGCGATGCCTTTGACGTTTGGAACGTGTACATAGTGAAAATATAACATATATCTAATCTAAAATTCACCTACATATGTCTTCATTATCCACGTAAGGGGGAAATTAGTAATGTTCCGCGAGGAGCCGGACTTGTTTTACTTCGGTTCTTAAGGTGAAAACAGGTATAGGCTTCGTGTATAGTTTTGGTTTGCCTTGAAACACGTGGGCGTAAAGCTCGTGCACGCAAGCTGTCCGTCCGTGCAGCCTCTTCTCCTTTTCCGGGTGCTGCAAAATCGACGTACCCGCGACAAAATGCGCGCTGCAGATCCGGCAGTGCTCGTTCGGCTTGCATGGTGAGCGTGAGCCGTCCGTGTTTCTTCTCACGGCAGCTATCCAAGCTTCTCTTTTCGCAGGATACGGCCTGGCCGACAGAAATCTAAAAAAAAACTCGGCGTTCTCTTTGCCGTAGAAGTAATTCGTGCAACCAAGCGCAACACAGTGGGCCGGCATGACGACAAACAAAGCGACTCGCGAACTCTCGCCCGGTCGTACTCGCTTCCGCGCCTCTGTCGCAGCCTAGGAATAGCCGGCACGCCCGTTTGTTTTCCAACCAAACACGCTGCTCGCGCATGCGCAGCAGCTTTTTTGCAAATCGTGGATTGTCATTGAGATCAGTGGCCAGGACCGTGAAGTAGCTCGTGAAGCTGTCCCGCAGGTCCGCTGCTCTGTTAGCGCAGGGCAAGGGCTCCCGAGGTGCCGGCAGTATCAGTAAATCGCGGGGGACAGTAGCCACCAACCTCCCTGCCTTCTTTCATCAGATAATTGCGAAGGCAACTACAAACACCGACGACTGCAATCGCGTTTTCTGGTAGCAGGCTCATTCGAATTCTCAGCACCCTCCAACGTACACACATGACGACAAACGCATTCTCAACGCACCATACGCACTCTTGACAACCTGTAGTTGTAAAACTTTTTGGGGCTATTTACTTCATGCATGGCTGGGTACGGCTTCATCAAGTTCGTCTGGAGAGGAAAGGCATCGTCTCCTAGTAAAATATACGGAAGCGCAGGGCCACTGTTTGCGAGCACGCTTTAGGTAGGAAAGTTTTCTGGGCCATTGTCAACAAATCTCCCAAGCTCTAACGAAGCAAAAACGCCCCCCTCGCTTTCACGGCCGTAGCCCCCGATATAGACTCTCGTAAATTTATACCTATCGTCACAGGATGCCATCAGGTTCACGCTGAAGCTCTGCCTGTAATTAAAGTACAAACTTCCGGAGTGGGGGGGGGGGGGGGGGGGGGGGGGGGCTCCAAATGTTTGTGCTTTCCATTGACGGCTCCCACGCAATCAGGAAAGCTCCACTTCCACCAAAAGTCATCAGCAACAGCAATCAGCCGTTGGCGATCCTGTCTCCGGAAGATCTTTAGCCTGAGAACAGTTCATATAGCCCGGCCAACTACTCGAACCACTTGTGCAACCGTACACTTCCCTACCCCGCATGAAGCTGTACGACAAAGACTGGTAGCTGTTTCATGTGGCCAGACACTCGTAAGAAGACAAAGCGAGTCTGAGAGCCGCAGGCCGTTCGTTTACTAATCATAACCTTTTTGCTACCGCGCGTAATCAAAGACTATGATTGCTACCAACATTTCAGTTAATTTATTTTGTGGAGGAAGTGCCCTCATATCATGAATATAAGGGGATTCCCCCTCAGGATTTATTAAGCAAAATTTGTTGCCGGGTGCGCGCTTAGAAGCATGCTTCAACGTTGTCGCGCGCCGGCATCCACGGAATCTAGAAAAAATTAAGAGATGAACCGCAGGGAGAATCGGTAGAGTACGCTAGCGCACAATATACTTCGTTTCACATTATCTGCGAGCGAAGCCAAAGCTGGAAGCGCGAGACCAGCGCTTTTTGCGTTTCTCCCCAGCTCGAGCAAAGCCTGAACGCACAGAACTTTCGCGCTCGCGCTTCTGCAGCTTTGCCTTCGCTCGCACATAAGGTGAAACGAAGGGAGCCAGGGTTGCGCGTTCATCTCCGTAGCGCCGTCTTTCTTGCACGGCATGTTGATCCCGCTCGTCACGTGACTGAATTCGGCGAATAGCGGCGCCGCGCGTTCGAGGCGCGCGGCGCGCTCAAAAGCAGGGGAACGTACGCCGGGGCGCGTGCAACGTCTACTTTCCTGCACGGCACTTGATCCAGCTCCTCACGTGATCGGATCTCGGCGAATAGCGGCGTGGCGGCACGTGGAAAACAGACGCGCAACTCTGGCTCCTGTAGGGAGCCTATAGACCTTTCCAAAAACGAGCTTGTGGCCGGTGCCATTTTGAGCGTTCGTGCGAATGGCGCGTGCTTCGCTCGCTTTCCGAAGCGACGAACACGCACGTGCTGGACTGTGAAGATCGCACGCTGGACTGTGATTTTGTAAACATTGGAAAGGTCTATAGGGGGCATTCACTGGACGCCATATTTGAGGTCAATGTTTAGGGCGCATGCTCAGAACGAGCTTACATAGCCCGCTAAGACCGGCAATCTTGATGGTGTGGAATGCACGTTGCAACAGAACTGTGGAAGCTCGCCGTCAACACGCGCTCAGCAACCACGCACACAGATATGGCCGCCAGTGAATACTCCCTATACAGGAACTCGCACACCAGCTCTGAGCACGTGGAGCGAAAGTTCTCGCTGCGAAACCCATGAATCCAGTGTTCAATTCCAACCCCGTTTGTTTCGGTCTGGATGAGCATCGTACTGGCGTGTTGTCGTGTATTAGCGGCGAGATGTTTCGGTGGCGCCCTCGTTCGGTTACCTTTCGTGACGTCATTACCTTGTGAACAACAAGTTCGATGGTGTTTATAATGGACATGGTGGAAGCCTGAAATAATTGCGCTCTCAAAGCAACGCTGCCCACACCGTCAAAATTGAAGTTCTTACATTTCTCTTATTTCCGTCGATGGGAAATCCTTTGCTGACGATAGTCAGCATTCGGCCAATCGTGGTGGGCCGACCATAGCGACGCTTTTGATCGCTCACGTCGCCAATAACTACTGCGTTATGCACGTTAAACGCCCCAGGCTAGCAGCCGTACTGCACTGGCCAAACTACTCATATACAGCGTAACGCAGTGTTTGCCTTTCGCTGGCTGACCGACCTTATGCTGTGTAAACACTAACATATATTTGGCTTGGTTTTCTGCAGATTTAATTCAAAGATGCCTATTGCTAACACTACTGCAGGAACAAATACACATAAACAGCGCGCGGTTTCATTGGCGTATGCGACCAAACGCGGCTTTTCATTACAAAAGAACACATTTGGCAATATCTATACTTCGTCTCACCCTAGCATAGACTAACCGAGAAGGCTGTGCTAGCGCGAGCGGCCAGCCTTGACTGCCTTGAGTAGAGCACTTGCTGCACGAGCGCTCGTGCAGCCGCCGCGGCTCCATTCAAAGCGTCTAGCTCGCGCTTTTAGCACGCGCGCCTAACAATAGTCCATACTAAGGTGAGACGAAGTATAGTATGCTTCTTATTAACGCGCGGGCCAGGTACGCGCTCAGCAATATATGTATTTCATGAGAAGCTGCGCATAAATCACAGTTGTGTCTTCTGGGCACTGCCGCTGCTCAAGTAACACTCCCGCTAACTGATGGTTGCCAGTCGTTCAGCCGATAACAGCGATGCCCGAAGGTGCGTGCTATGAACCTGGATGTGTGGTTGGCCGAGGCTTTCGAGGTAGTCGAAGTGCTGCGGCGTCACACGAATCAGGTTGTGGAACATCGCCGTATCCCCAGCTCTCAGCTTGGCAACAAGATGATGGAAATCGCCGCCCAAAGCTCGGTCCAAGAACACCTGTCTCACTCAAACAGTACTATTGCGCCTTGGGCGTCTGCTATTGGTTTCATCTATGACGATAAGTTCATACTGGGATTGTGTGGCTTCGCTCTCAGCAAGAACTTGCTCATTGACAGGCGCCATTTTGAACCTTTAGCTACGTCAAGCATACGCTTCGTATTACGCTAGATACGACAAATGCGATTGTTATGCAGGTTACGTCCACAGTCTGAACATAGCCTAACGCATTCCGTAAGCATCCACCAATGGATCTTCCTTTAATTCCTGAATCAGCAAAGGTTCGACCTAGCAATAACGTCTTGGCCGTATCATGCTTTTCACAACGTCAGTCTCGAAGGTTCGGGTATTTTTGACTAATGGGAAAGGAGGAAGCCAGGAGTTCGTGTTCTGAACACCATAAACAATGACCCAAAAGACATTCGCTTTTTTTTTTTTTTACCGTTAAAATAAACTACGCATCGCCGAACGTTCATTCGAATCTCTGCTCAAATGTAGCTCTAGCCGTCCGAACCAGGTGCCAAAGTTTCAGAACGAAACGTTATACTATTAAAAAGTTATGTAATTTTCAGAAACATTCAATGGAAAAATGCCGACCGATGGAGTCCTCAAATACGTGGAGCTGAATGGCGCCAGTTACCAAAAAATGGGCCTCATTTCCCCATTGAAAATTTTAGAAAATCGCATAACGTTTGAAAAAGATGACGGTTCGTAGTAGTGTAGCAAGGGATATTCACGACTTCAACAAAACTTAAATGCAAGCTGTTGAGTAAGGGTTAGAAAACATGTAATATTTAGAGGCGCACATAGCAACCAAGAGGACCAACTGACTGCGGCAAACGGCAAGTGCTTTGGCGCAACGCCTAAAGTGGAAGATTCACTAAAGCCAAGGCAGAAGAGATTTCGCTGTAGAAACATTCCGACAACAAACCTGCAGGAGAGGCCCGCCCACACAGATGTGGTCTGGTGTGCCAGAGCTCCATCGATACACCGATCCCACCGGCCAGTTTGGCAATGCCACAGTGCGTCGAGGGAACTTTAGTTCTTCTACACGTGCGAGAACCTAGCTGGAGCTTTGCGCGTGCAGAGCACGAGAGGCCACGAGCCGTCGCGGGCACTGCAGCCTGCTTCCTGTGAACTAAAGAAATGGCGGCTTCACGCATGCGCCGAATGCTTGGTGGGATCGGTCTTTTGCCAAGCAACTCCATTGCGGACTAGCATGGCGCGCTTGCGTAAGCGTTCGAATACTTCTGTTTAGCATCGCACGCTGCTGAGTGGGAAAATTTAACTCCAAATAAATATTCACTGTAGGGACAGAACGAGCGGGTTGGTAGGGATAATTAAACTTGAGGAAGAAAACGAGAAGGGACGGACAAACACAAACTTGTGTTTGTCCGTCCCTTCTCGTTTTCTTCTTCAAGTTTAAATATTCACTGTTCCTGGTATTAACTATTCGTATCTCTAACGACGGGCACATTGCCCTTTCCTCTGTGGCCCGGCGGTCGAAATGTCTTTTCAGTCGCGTCTTTCCGCTGCGTCTCCTCCCTCGTGACTTTTCCGCTGTGTGGTGTCGCCTCCTCTGGTGGTGCGAATATCTGGTCACAAAGCGCATGTAATGTTTCGCGGTGTCTCATTATGTGACTCTAGAAAAATGGTGCGTTTTCATTCTGAAGAGTGTTTTTCTCCGACCCGTGACTTTGGGGGCGGTGCTTCTGCAGATCTTAAGTGCTAGCAGACTACTTGATTGCAAGCAGGACACTTGGCCGCCTTTAGGTCTGCTCGTTCGAGCAAGCACGTACAGTGTACTCAACTGTTAAATTTAACGCGGGAGCGAAGGCCGGAGAGACTTCATGCGTCATCTACCGGCTCCCTCTGGCAGCTTATGCTGCTGTTGTTTTCTAGAGTTACACTCCCAGCTCCGAAACAATCACCGATGCGTGACTCGGCGACAAAAAAAAAACAAAAAAAAAACGTTTTTTTGTTTGGTTTTTTGTTATTTAAAGAAGGTGGCCTTTACCAGAGAAACTGTAAGATCACCGAGTTATGGTAGCCCCGCATGGTAAATGCGTAGGTGTGACTAAAAAAAGTGGCAAAAACAACAAAACAAACAAGTAAAAATTTAAAGCGTGGGTGATAAAGAAAGAAATGAGGATACAAAGAGGTCATACTATAATGGTATCGGGGAGTGGCGACAATCGCAAAAAGAGCCACCTTATTCTCTGCCGCATCATTGATTTAATCGCTAGACAGCTCTCATATCAGTTTCGGCCACTGCTCCCGCGTTATTTTTAACAGTTGAGCACACTGTACAAGTGCAAGCCTACCAAAGTTCCCCTCACGCGCACGCTGCATGCACGGAATATTCACTGGTCGCCATGCTTGTGGGTGCTGTTTAGAGCACGTGCTCAGAACGAGCTCACATTAATAGATTGCTAAGACCGGCAATCTTGATGGTGTGTAATGCACGTTGCAAAAGAACTGTGGAAGCTCGCCATCAGCGCGCGCCCAGCAGTCGCGCACACAGCTATGGCCGCCAGCGAATACTCACTGTTGGGAGCGCAGTGCACGATAATTTTGTAAAGCTTGCGAGAGGTACAGGCGCGAGCGCTCGTTCCTTTTTCGCTCACTCTTGTCTCCAGCCATCTAATAGGCGTATCCGGTATGGGCGACGAAAAAATAATAAAATATTTCAGTCTGTAAAAAAAAAAAAAAAAATAGAGAGCTGGCAAAACGAGAATGTGACGGTTACCCTTATATCCTAAATGTCTTCTTTTGGCGTAGCGACGACAAAAACAATGTTTTTGCCCATATTGGATGTGACGAAACTCAAGATGGCGGCGCCCTTGTGAAAAAGGTTTATAGACCTTTGCAAAAATTCGCCTTCTGTACAATGCCATCTTTGTCTGCTGGGCTGTGGAACGCCTTATGAGCATGCGCTGTTGCTCTGTTCTGCGGCATATCAGGTACTGCGCATGCGTACACAGCTCAGTGACTCAGAATGTTTCGCCCGGGTGATAAGCGATGGGAATGACTATAGCTCCTCCCCTGAAGCCCTCCACTCTTTCCCCTTAGCAGAGTGGAGTGGAGGCGAGCCCCACCTCGCCTCGTCTCGCCTCCTCTCCGGCGTTCGTTCTGCTAAGTGGAAAGGGTGAATATTTCGAGGGAGGAGCTTGTCCAGGGTTTAGCATGAGCTATCATGCAGACGAAGCATATTGCAGAGATGCCCTCTAGGCACTCGAACCTACCGAACCGCGAACGCTTGTTTTAGAAATTCTGAGCTTTCATGCGGACAGAGCCTTCGTAGAGATACCCTCTCGAACCTATGCCTTTGGTAGCGCTTGACGCAAGGTCACCTGCCTCGCCCGTTGGCACGGACTACATGTAAAAAGTATGCGCATACCCCAGATAATTGAATAAGAGATGAATGGCGGCATCAAATAAGGATGACAACGCACTAAAAGTTATAAGCGCGAACACTGGAAAGTATACAAGTGATGCCCTTTGGTGTTTCTTGGAATGTATGTGTTTCAAACCTGTATTTCCGATGTTTCGAACAGACGCACTCAACAAAAAAAAAAAAATCAAGGCAGAAACACAGATTGGTACTTAGAGTTGAAACACGTTTTATTTATGCTGGCTTTGCAGAATCTGCGCAATGCTTTATGTTGTCGGGGTGGACTAGAGACAGCAAAATGAAAATGGCCAATGGAAGGATGCTGTGCGCCATGAGGGACAAGCGCGCGTGGGCAGCGAATGCGCAAGCAATGGCGTTGCTCACCGGCGAGTTTTTGATCCGGTTGTTCCGGGACAGCCGTAAGGCGGCCTCTCATGACTTGGTTGCAAAAAGAGGCAGCCACTTGCTCCTGCCAAGCGAGCGGGCTCGTGTCTCCGGCGACGAGGGCGACGATGGTGATCTGGGACTTGTGGACGGCAGCACGGCGACAGAGGTTATGGGGTCGTCGACGGCTACGACAGGCAGCGTCTGCCGGCAGAGCTGTCCGACGGCCGAATAATCTTTTTTCTTGCCTCTGCGTAGCCTCAGTGACAGGAAACCCTTTTCAGCGCATTCTTGCTTAGATCTGCGCCGTTTGCTGTCCAGGTCCTCCTCCTCCTTGAAGCCAGCCCCGACTGGTACGGGCGGTCTAGCCGGACCGTCATCGGTGTCAGCTACTGGTGGACGATCCGAAGAAATGCTGAGCACCGCAGTGGGGTTCTCTCCAGAGACAAACGCTTCCTTGGCGCGATGCAAGGCCTCAAACCTCTGTAGGGTCGCCGGGCGCGGCGTCACTGAGAGTGGAATGTAAGCGAAATACTTCGCGGGGCTCGGAGTGTCCGTCGTCGGACTCGTGGGCTCATCGACCGCCCTGTCCAGTTTCCTAGGGCAGAAATAGTGGCTCGAGGAGTCCCTGAGAACGGCTGATATAGCTTCTGAAGCAGTCGTCCATGGAGGAGGAGGCTCCGTCGTGGCATAGCGATCTTTTTTTAGTCTTCTCGACGTCCTGGACCTGATGACGGGGCTAGACCTCTTCGCCAAGAGTTCGGGCACTCCTGAGTCAGCTGGTGCCTCATCATCATCGTTGGGAGTCTGCGTGCTGCAACCCGTTGCCGAGGGTTCAGTGCTGGGTGGTTCCGTATCACCACTTTCGGAGGTCTTAGAAGACGTCATCTCCAACAAAGCTCTTCGCTTGGCCATTTCGCTGTGGACTCGCGCCCTGTCCGCCTGCGCCGTGGCATCGTTGTACAACTCTTGCCGCGCTCGCGAGTAGACCATCTCGAGGCTAGAAGCCGAAGAAGGTGCATTGAACACGTCGTCTTCGTACTCGACGTAGCAGCTTTTGTCCCGATCGGGACCTTCGGCCTTCGAGGCCCTTGCCCAGCTGACTCTGGTAAACGCATCGTCCTCTAAATAGGAACTGTCAGAAGAGGTGGACATGGCGTCCCTGGTTCGCGCCCAACTCTTGCGCGGAAGGCGCACGGCGAAAGACACGTGCTCACTGTCGTTGATGCTGGAGCTTTCGCTGCCGTCGTGACCCGATGCCAAGCCTAGGGCCTCTGGCGCCGATCTGCGGGAGGGACTCTCCGAAGATGATGCCAGCGAGCGCCGAGCGTCTCCGCAGCTCTGCCTGGGTTCTTCAGCTCCGCCAGCGTCTGGAGACTGTAAAGAATAAAGTCGTATGCGATTGGAAGTGTGCTCGATGACCCTTTTCCAGATGACGGGAAAAATGCCGAGTTTTAAAAACATTTTGAAGGCATGGCGATGCCTGGACGCATTGTGCTAACATCGTAGAGCAAATCAAAAGAATTATTGAAATTGATCTTTTTCCGTACAGGGTTTGGCGGACCTGCGTACAAGTAAGGAACTATACTTGTCTCTGTCAAGTGTTATGTGCCTATAATAATATTTGATATCTCTTCTCTGTTCGAGGAAGAGGAACCAAGGCTGGAAAGTTAACATGTTGTTCGTCCCTGTTGGCTACTTAGTACGGGAAAGGGGGGGGGGGGATAAGGAGGAAAGGGAATAAAAAATAAAATATACAAAGTCAAGGACGTGCATTGATAAAAGAAAATTCTGTTGCACGAAAGCCACGATCTTTCAAAACGGTACTAGTATTATGGTGATATGATTTCCACTACCCACGAAGCAGCTAAAACTATGAACCAAAACCTCGAACGCGGTGCACCTTGATGGTGAGTAGTGCGAGTGAGAGAAAAAAAAAAAAAAAGGTATTTCACGTATACGTATACCCATGCATACACAGCCTTTACTATACTAGAGTATGCATTTAAAAACGAAATATATATTTTACGCTAACAAAATTGTGAATTCTTGAACAGGGTCGTCCCTCCGTAGGTATTTTTGTGCTTTGGTCAAAAGCCAGGTACTGGGAATCGTTGAGATGAATAGGGGCTCCGACCGCAGAAGATAGCTGTCCGCTGAGTGGCAAATGAGCCGAGGCGCATTGGGAATTACGCGGACTTTGGACGAAGGGCACTGGTGCGATGCTTCTCCCTTTTTGTGACATCAGAAATATGATGCGTTCGTAACTTTGCACCCACTAGCGACGCCATTTCTCCATGAGAAACCAAAGGTCAGAGCCTCTTCCGCTGCTTTTATGTTGTAACAGACTATAAACGATTATAGTCGGTCTAGGTCGACCCCGCCGTTGCACAAATTATAAATTCTTAACATTCGAGGTTCTGAAAAAAGGCGTCCACGATGAAAGGTGCCTGTCCACCGTGCGATCTTACGGTTGCAGAGCATTGTAGCGTAGGTATACATCATTACAATTTTGTAGTTCTGCACGGCAAGTCGGAACAAACGTAAAAAAAAAAAAAAAAAAAAAAAAACGTTGGCCGTCCATAGTTTTTTAGAATGTTATATTTTATTTATTTTATTCGCTTACTTGAGGGTTGAAATTAGGCCGTCAATATTACTAACGCGGTGCCGTAGCGGCAGCAACTTCTCTTAAAAACAATAAAACGCGGAACCTTTGGGAGTGAGCCAAAAATGCTATTAGGAAAGCGTACTTTTTGCAAAAGTGTTTTTCTTCCTAATGACTAGCGCACACCAGAGCGTCGATGTGCCTCGAAAGCTCGATCTGCACACGGTTCAGTGAGTGTCCGAATCGCGGTTGCGACGAGTCATACAGAAAAAGGATTGGAGGAGCAAAAGTTCGAGCAACAGTTCAGGCCACGCTCATTACTACGAGTCGTATCGAGCTGCACCATGCAGGTTCGAATGGATTCTGGGTAACGTCGAACTTCGACATTCCGTCTCATTTTACACTGGTGCTGTCTGGCCGAGAATATGGTTAGGCGTTGGAAAGCTGCCGAAGTTGCTTAATAACAATAGGCGAATTGGTCAGACAGCTTCAGTCTTGCGCTCTCTCTGACTTTAGTCGGTGACAGGTTAAGAATTACGTAGGTGTTCCAGCTTTCTGCCTTTGATAATACTTCGTCTCACTCGCACTCAAAGCCCGGTGGAGGGCAACGAGCACGTGCCGTATGCGGAGCTTCTATTAAATTCTTAGCCCGTCACGGACTTCATGTGTGCTTTCAGAACCTCTCCGAGTGCTATTTTCGAGATGCAATTTGCTTATGTTACGGCCGAATTAAGCAGTTAAAAGCATGATTATTAACATAGCTTGGCATTACACGAACCTTTTCTAGTTGTTCACATACCAACGCGGACATCACGGCTCAACTAGAGGGCCCTGTTCTCCAGGCTCATACATAATTGCTATTTCTCGAATTTTGACTGGAATAGCGATCGAAGTGTTCTTCGAGAGAAACAGTTGTTATTTCTTTAATGTCTGGAAAAGCGATTAAATAAGCGGCCTGATTACTCGGAGACCAAAGTAGCGTAACAATGAAAAATAAATATTAAATTTCTCAGAAATAATCGGGTATATTATTGGCACATTTCACATAAAAGTGCTGTTGATGGACATGTCTATTTGGTTGCTCGTGGCAATCGGCAATTTCGAGCACGTGTTTTCAAACCTGCTTTCGTGGCTTGCACAGATCGGCGGGCGCTGCGGACATTTGAGGCGCTCGTGCGTACTGAAGAAAGATCCAGTGGTTTTGACAGTTTCGTATCCTTGTTATTGACGTCGTCGATTTCGCAGGAGTCGCTCTTAGGTCAGACCTATGCGCCGTCGCAGTGAAGTTTTTTTCGATTTTGCATCGAATGGACACATTTTCAGATGTCATGATTGAAGAATAAGTTTGCTGCACCTCAATACAACGAGGGCAAGTACGTTGTCCCAACGTTCTGGACAACGTTTCACCGGGACGCAAGCTGTTTTGAAGGTGACCCGGGCTGCAGTGCCACTCAGAAGGGATGGGAGATTGGTTACCAGTGCGCTCACGCAGCACCCTCCTGATACCTGTCTGCTGCCCTGGCAATGGCAGCGTGCAACAATATGAAGTTGAAGCCGCAGAATAGTTTAAGCTGACTCATACAAAGCAAGAACACCTCCGTGGCGTGGCGTTAGGAGCCCTCGGGAGTCCAAACTCCAGTGGTATGTATTCTCCATGGGCGTACCAACCGGGGGGGCAAGGGGGGCGCTTGCCCCCCCCCCCCCCCAGTTTTCAGAGTGGGGGGGGGGGCAAGGCATGTGTTTTGCCTCCCCCCCCCCCCCCTTGAAGCAGCCGCCACTGAGCAGGGCAAACACTGGCCGTAGGCGCCGAGGGATACCAAGGGCACCGCCCCTCGGCTCCGGGGAGGGGGGGGGGAAAGGGGGGGGGGTCTGGTTTGCCCCCCCACTCAAAAACAACTTGGTACGCCACTGGTATTCTCCCATCCTTTCGGAGCTGCACTGCAGTCTGCCTTGGTTTCGCCACTTCACCCAAGGAATCTAAATTTTCTGAACATCGCACACATACAAGGTCGTGCACCCTGCTTTGTAAGATGGCGCACCTCGGTCATGGAGTCTGCAGCCGAGCTCCGACGAATGACGCCTTCCCCGGTGTCCGTTCCTGTTCCTGCACAGACAACATCCCGCTTATGCGACACAGGTCCGAGATGTCCCGTACGCATAGTGTTAATGTTCTCCCTGGAACTTGAACCACGGCGCGATGCCTCAGCAGTGTCATGTGTCGATACCAGAAGTCCATGCGCGAAAAACACACCGTCGCTTTTCCATGAGTGACATACTTCAAAGTTATCCGAGCGGCGTCCGAATTGAAGATTAAACCAGATAATTTGAAGTATAACAATCTGCCCCATAGCTGCCACTAGTGACTCTAGCTGCCCTTACCTATAACCGACCAAAAGAAACTCGAAATAGAACACGCGGTCTTTCCAAACATGCATTGCAGTCATCCGTGTTCGATGTATTCGAAACGTTAATGCTCGTCACGAAGATTAATTCAATGTTCTTCGTTATTATTGTTCAAATTTGAATAGATGTGAAGTGTATATAGTCTTTATATACAAGAATCTTTCGAGGGCTGTGGCTGTCCCGTCATGGCGCACGATGGTATCGAACTAAGGTAATTTGACGGGCACATTGGAGGTCTACTCTCGTTTTCACATCAAGAACCGTAGTAAAAAAAAGTCCAGCTCCTCGCGGAGCATTAATCAGTTCCACTTTTGCGCTGAGAATTGAGATATATGTAGGTGCATTGTAGATTAGATAAGTGTTATCTTATCAAGACGAACACCTTTCAAACGCTCAAAGCATCGCTTCTTTCTCCGACAACCGAATGTTGTAAGAACTATTTCGTGCGGTGTATGAACAATGCAGAAAACTACCTCTTTTCTTGAGGTGAAAACGACTATAGTAAAGGTTTTGCGCTAGACTATTTAGTGTGCATTCCGTATGATGTTGTTTTCATTTGAACTAGTCGGAGTTCACCCCAACATCACAAAGCATGTTCCGGGGCACTGCTTACCGTCGAACGCGAACAGTCTGAGCAGTTCCGTCCGGAGACTATGCACTGTCTCAATGAGCTGAGCTGACTGGCTGTGGGAAGACGGTGACGAGGCCGGTGCATCCCGCGTCTCCGTGGCGGGGACTATCCGGTCTTGAGGCTGAGCGAGAAATAAGGCGAGAGTTAGCCTCTATTATCAGTGGCAAAGTGTGACAATTTAAGAACATGATACATCGCTTTGATTACTGTCCTTTTGGAAAGTTCGTTGAACATTGTATGTTTAAAATGCAGGAAGATTTTAATGCCTCAAAATGACTACGCGAGTGCTTGCGTAAGCTGTGAATCGGCATGAGCTAAGCTATAATCAACATGTCTTTCCTATTGTAAAAGAGAAAAGAAAAATGCAAGCCATGCATTCTAAGAAATGCCTGCGCGTCTAATTACCCTCAAAACACTCGAAGAGCCAATCTCTGACATCTACGAAATCAGCTCAGCGAATGATAAGGCGGAACATCTGTTTAGAGCTCAAAATTAAGTCTGCGCTGTGGCATTGCGAAATGCAAAACGTCATGCCTGCATTGCGTAATGCCAGAACGCAGACTTAATTTTGAGCTCTAAACAGATGTTCCGCCTTATCATTCGCTGAGCTGATTTCGTAGATCGCAGAAATTGGCTCTTGGAGTGTTTTGAGGGTAATTAGACGCGCAGGCATTTCTTAGACTTAGAGCGTGGTTATTTGATCTATGGATTCAGGAACCTGCAACGTAGTCACTGACGTGTTCACTGCATCTTCGTTGGAATTACTCCGCATACATATTTCTTTGTATATTCGAGCGGGTTACCTGAGAATTGTGCAGATAGTGCGATATCAAGATTATCGTGTCATGCCGGATACAATAAATGCCATACCGAAAATATGACTTTGCAGATAGCTACACTGTTTCTCTCGACCTTTTGATAGTGCTGATAGATGGCAAATATATATATATTGGTTTTATTAATATACTCTATAGCCTGCTTACTTACTGAACGGCTTTGCAAGAAACCAGAGTGTGTATATATATATATATATATTAAATCTTGATTTGTCTTATTCAGTGGGTGTATCAACTGCAAGTTTCCAGCTCCTTTTATAAAAGAAAGGTCAAGCAAGTAACTTTTTAGCAATTATGATGCGGTATGTTTTTCTTCCATTCATTAAAAAGGGTCCATTTCTACCCAGCTTGTTTTTATAAAAACTTCCTAATACATTATTTTAAGTGAATGCTAAATATTCACTCAAAATTATAAAAAGAATAATTTTGGTATATTTTTAGAACGTGTTTTTTTCTATTTTTAATTTAAATGAAGCAGAATAGACTAGGGGTGTGCGAATATTCGAAATTTCGAATACGAATAGAATATTTTCCTTATTCGAAACGTATTCGATTCGAAAATTGCATATTTCGAAATTCCCGAATATTCGGCCAAAGCCGAATATTCGGGAAAAACGGCGAATATTCGCACAAACTACGAATATTCCAGCAAGTAACGAATAATCTGCTTGCCACGCATTCCCCTATGAATATGTTTATTCACTGAGAAAGGCGTATGATCGGTGCGTTATCGGTCTGCTCCGTTTCTATATGTCCGATGGCTGCAAGACAGAATCAGTTTCGGTTTCTTTTTCATTAAGCCCTTTGTTGTGTGGCGCTTTTATAGTAATATGTGATGTAATTGAGCGTACTATAAATTGCTACAATAAAATAAACCTCGAGGGTGAAATATAAATATAAAATAAATCTCGAGAGTATTATCTAATAGAAATGTTTCAAAATTAAAAAAAGAAAATGCTAGATGCGAACAGAACATTGCATCGCGATCGAAAACAACTCTTGCCACTCCCGTGCAGTCAAAACTAGGGATGTCGCGAAACTGCCCAGGTTCAAGTTCGACTAAGTTTGACTTTTTCGAACTTTCAAAGTGATGTTCGACAAAGGTTCGACTGAAGTTCTACTTTTGCGCGCATGCGCAAAAAAAAAAAAAAAAAAAAAAAAAAAACTAGTTGACTCACCTGGCGGAGGAAAAGTGCAATATTGTTGGGTTTATTGGCATCACTGGTTCACATTAATAACTAATGAAAGCGTTACAAGCGTATATTTTCACTTTTATATGGTGTAAACATTGGTAACCATTTTATAAAATAAAAATGAACTTCTTTCTAAATTATCTGTTTCCCAAAATTTGAAAGATTCGTGTAGCCGCCGGGCAACACTATCCATAAGTCGAACTTCTTCGAACTTGAGGGAAATTTAGCAGGTTTCCCGATCAAAGGGTCTTTCTACTGGCGGAAATGTTGTCACGGCGCGTAGGGAGCGCTTACTTTCTGAACAGTTAAGCAGTTACTTTTCCTACACACTGATTTGTAATGAGTGCATCACTAGAAGCATCTTTAGCCTGCTGCAGCCCAGTAAAATGCAGCAGCATTGATTTATTTTAAAAAAAGCAATAAAACCTGCTGTTACAGCTCTTGTTTTGCAATTTTTTATTACAAGACACATATTCGATATTCGATTCGATATTCGAAGCCCGTTTTTTGCCTTATTCGTATTCGATTCGTATTCGAAAATTTCAATATTCGCACACCCCTAGAATAGACACCTTTTAAAAGTCACGTGCCGAGTGTTAGAAGGTCGGAACCATTGCACAACGGCGGAAAAGACGACACCGCGGAACCTGCAAGTCATTACATAAGATGGTAATAAAATGGATTTGGCAGCGTTTCGAGACTGCATGTGTGTTTCACCGTACGTCAGAGCGAAGCTAAAGCTAGGAGCTGACGAGCTAACAAAACATCGCCGAAAGCGCAACGTCACTGCGGTCATAACTTTTTGGGGGGTTAAGTTATTGCCTTCTACTCCAAACAAACGCGGAAAATAAGCCGTGCCGTTGAAATTTTAGTTTGAGTGCATATGTTTTGCGTCCGCAACCGCGCATGTATTTCACAGCTTGCAACAAAGGGCAGACTTTGGAAAGAAGTTCAAAAACTATAAAATTCGAAAAATTAAAGAAAAACAGAATCAAACAAAACAACGTTTTTAATTTGTTTTAATTCCGCATCTGCAAGCAAACATTGCACGGCCTAATATAAAAAAAAAGTGTCCATCAAAATTACTGTCTTCCAAACATTGGACAGTGCAACGCGCCAACGTCATCCGAGCGGAGCGGACCGGAGTGGAGCGGTGCGCAAAAAGGGTGGTGTTTTCAGCACGAATTAAGGCTTCGCTGTTCTTTAAAGACGAACTTTCGGCTACATATTCCCTCGTTTCTTTTTTTTTTTTTTAGATTTCGTCCATTACACCGCGGTATTTAGTGTACCAGTATTTCGCCATGTCTTGCACCGTTCGGACACGGAGTTGGTCGCCTGTTTGTGAAGGTGATGAGACCGTCGCTGGAGGATCGCATCGTCCTGGAGAAACGCCGAGATGCACCGGGACCCGTGGTCCCGTAACCCTCGGCGGTGAGGTCCCGTAACAGGATTTCACCGCGGAGCTGGCACACCTGCCGGGCGCGTTCTGCCACAGTCGCCTCCAGTTGGTGGACCTGCGAGAGCACCAAACGAACCCTCATCTTGGACCCTTTACAAAAGCGCGCTCCATGCGTAGTAGCCTGCCGTAACATTCATCCGAAGACCATATTTCGGGCGTGCGCCCCGAGCAGGTATTGGACACGAGGATTGCGCCAGCGTTCAGACTGGAGTCGGGTCCAATTACACGATTTGCGCCGGAAACGGAGCCCCAAAACATGGCGGCTACCAGTGTTGCTTGACCGTGTTTCGTAAAGGAAGTCCATTCGGCACTGCAGCGTACACGCATTGGCGTATAAACTCGTACGTTGGCGTATAAACGCATGGACAGGGGCGTATTTATGGGCAGGGGCGTATTTATGGGCAGGGGCGTATTTATGGGTCAGGCCAGGGAGGGGCGGTAGGCATTTGGCTGGCGGAGGGGGGGGGGGGGGGGGGTTCTGAGATATGAGGTTACGGTCGACATGTTGCCCAGGTCTTTTTTGTTGACTTAATATTTCTTATGTCACCAAAATCTAAACTTTTGGCCTGTGTAGATCAATCATTTTATGAAAACAATGCTGACCTTAAAAAGCTTAAGAAGGGGGGGGGGGGGGGCGGTCGCCCCTCCCCCTCCCCTAAATCCGCCCTTGCAGCGAGGTAGCTTTGCAGCGTTTCCAAAATGAAGAAGAGGAGCGAGGGCAGAGAGGTGTACATGGTGTAGTGTTTACGTGTATCTATCAGAACTTTCCGGTCCCGGGCGTTAGAGATGAACGTCGATCAGTTCGCCTCCGTCATTTTTAGAGCGCAGCTCTTAGCCGCCCGTTTCCGGCTTGAGCGGCGTCGCCGTCGGTGTAACCGCGTGTTGCCTTATGGGACGCTTCCCATAATGACGTCACACGTGACGACACGTGTGACGTCATTATGAAAAACACGTGACGTATGACGTCACGTGTGAGATCACGTGACGTCACACGCATGTAACATTGCCAATTTAGCGGAGAAATTTTTCCGCTCAATTTGGCGGAAAAATATTTCCGCTAAATTTACCCTCTTGACGTCACGTGTGACGACACGTGTGACGTCGCACGTGACGTCACATATGACGTCACGAGGGTAAAATTTTCCCCAATAAATTTAGCGGGGAAGGAAGAGGGGCATACTCTCCCCTCCATACCCTCCCCTCCTCCTCCTCAAGAGCTGCGTTCTAATTCGGCGTTACAGAAAATTGCAAACGTCTTTAATTTTTTGGACATATTATAAACTGTCACCAGACAGGCCTTTTTTTACATCTTTTTTATTTCTAATGACCAAAAAATTCTAAACAAACAAATCTAAAGCTACTTGTACCGTTACGCTGTAAAGCCGCCTACCCCGAGATGTTCGGGAGTTTTAGTACGGCAGTCACTGACGGCTATTCGCAACTTTCAGCGATGGTGGTACCGCGGTATGAGAATCGCGCTCCCTAGCTCCTGGATGATCGGCTTCACAATATAGGTGCTTGCCAACACCTTCCTTACGTGAAAAAATAACGTAAGGCTCTAATACTGCCTCGTATATAGCAAAACTAGAATTACTCACGCGTCGCAGACCTAGCCTCGTCCTGTTGTTCTACGACGATCATCCAGATGACAGCCATTTTGATAGGCACCAGTGCGCCCCCTATAGATCGTGAAAGTTGCGAATAGAAACGCCAGGGCATGGCGAGTCGGGAGCATCTTATTGTCGCCCCATAGCCCCGCAGCCAATCAGATCGCGGCATTTGCCGATGGGAACGGCGAAGGACCAATCAGGAAGCAAGAAGCGTGAACATGATATGCCACGCCCTGCGTTTCTTAGGCTGTCGGTGACTATAGTAGATTGTTCTTGCGCTCCGATAAGGATACCTGGTAATGGTATACGATGCATGGGAGACGTGCTGGCGGTGCATCGGGTATCGTTATCGGAATGTAAAAAAAAAACGATCTACTCAAACTCCGCTCTAAGACGTTCGAAGCGCGCAAACCGAATACTGTTCACCATTGCTTGCCGAGCGCTCAAGTATACCCATTAGCTCCTCTCTCCACCCCTTTCTTCCGTTACGCACAATATAAAGACGTGTTGGTTTCAGGCATTATTTGACGAAGAGCAAGCAGCTATACTAAACCTGCCTCATTGTTAGCTTTCAAGAACGTTTGCTGTGTGCTTCGCTGATACTTCATTCGCGTCCAGCAATTCGCCATTCTAAAAAGCTGCTTTTTCTTTTGCGTTCGTTACGTGCATTGCAGTGCAGGGCCTCGAGTATCGAGATGTATTAGTGCAGACAGTGGAGGAGTCAAGCAAACTAAAAATCGAAATGTCGCCACGAACGATTCACAGTCCGGGACACAAGAAAAACGTATACGACATCACGAGTTCGAACACTGCTTTATAGCTTTGAAATATATTTAACCCATTCGGCAGTTTTTTTAGTATTTTTTATTACATATGTAGAGTATCAGTAGCCATTCCCAACAACACCACGCCAGCCTCTCCACGTAATAGGTCGTAATTTAAGCGCTATATCAGTTATACGGTGAGTATTCTTGTGAGTATTATAGTATTATATATAATGAGTTTTAATCAGTTATAGACTTGCCAGCTTGTAGGTGTTGTTTTGCGCACGACACTTTCCAGTATTTTCAGATCGACCGTAAGAAGTGGTAATTGTTTAGGGTGTCCATACTCAGGGAGAGCTTTCTGAGGCAGTACAGTCAAAGATACGGGAGCAGGTGCTCGAACTCGAGTAAAGCCCGGTACACGTGCTCATCCTCTCCTCTGAGATGCCGCAGAAATTTGGCCCCGAGTATGAAATCGCTACCCCTCGCAAGGACATGCAGTTATGTAGTTTCTCAGGAATGAATCTGACGTGCAGCAGTCCAGAATTAAATTGTCCGAGTACAACTTGGAGGTGTAACACGCGTTCTCAAACATGTCAAGCAACGTTAGTCTCCTGTTTGTGAACCCGGGACATGCATCTACAGAGCTTCCCGCAGCAGGGTCTGGGAATATGTGACAAGCGAGCACATATTTCCTACTTGTTGTACGCTATCAAAGTTTCTGTTGGCGCAAATCAGACGCTCAATCAAAGCACCGCTCATATCAACAGCTTTGTTAGTATTGTGGACTATGGACGAAACAGAGTATAGTGTAACCCGAAGATGAGTTGATTTTTGCGTAACAAAGCGTTCCAGGCCGCGCAGGCTTCATAAAGAAGGGAGGAGAGTTGGTTGGGGGAGGAGCTTAGGCAGGGACTGCATTCTAGGCATTCCAGGCGCAATAGTGGCGGATCTCTACCAAGTGCAGGAGCTGCGCTGAGAGCTGTTGAATTCGCGCCAGGCCATCCGCATCCAGCTGCATCAAAGACGGCCTTTGGCGGGCGCCTGAAATAGACGGTTCGCATGCTGGAAGTTCCTGGGGTCCCGAGCAGAACAGAGACACCATTGTTTCAAAGAAGCGCGGGCCTCGTCTGTGAAACCGCTACTGTCAACGAACAGGCCCACGCACACCGTCGCCCGCATACAATTGCGGAAGCCATCTTGTCGGAAGCTCTTTTTAAGACGGTTTCTCGGCTCTCTTTCCAACAATCAGATATCACTCTTGCCTTCTAGACTGATATAGTGTCCCAGTTCCTGAAGGCTGTTGAGCGTCACTGAAGCCCTTACCTTCAGATCCAGTGCTGCGAAGGTCGAGGTTCATCGTTTGAAGCTCTTTGATTTTCCCGATAAGGTCCAAGATTAAGGTTGCTTGCTCCTGGCTGTGACAGCGAATGCTTTCCTGTAGCGGAGAAGGTACGTTTTTAGAGACTGTTTTGTAGAACTTCCGTACTCGCTGTTTTTGATCGACTATGTCACTATGCTGTTAGTATACGCCAGAGCGTGTTTCGTTTTTGCAGAGTGTAATTCGTGGAAATATCCCGTGAAGTCCGTATCTTGTTGACCGTTAAGCCCGGGGTCACAGTGCTCATACGTCGTACAAAAGACAGCCTGCAAACATGAGTCACCGCAATATCCCTGGTTCGAATGCCGCGTGCCCAAGTTCCCTCCTTGAACTCATTGCCATGTGGCGTTCGAAGCACGGATCTCGTGGTGACTTGCGTTCGAATCTGTATGCAGGCTGTCTTTTGTATGATGTATAAGCAGTGTCACCCCGGCTTAACAAAATGGCGAATGACATCTTTGATTCTGGCAGTTTTTAAAACACTCTTGTTAGCAAGTTCTAAAAACTATAAACTCAAACGCAAAAAAAAAATGAAAAAAAAAGTTTTCTAACTAAAAAAAGGGCGCAGTGAAGCGGAATATTGGTGTGTAGTATCCTTTCTAAGGTGCCTTCATGTGCGCTTTGCTTGGGGTGATGACATCTGGCTATTTTGTTTCGAACGCTTATTTGTATTTTTTGTTCTGAAGCGCGTGAAAGAGCGTGTCCCTGCACGCGCTCGTGGCGCTGACTGTGCTACGGCGACATTTTGTTTCCTGCGATTTCTTTGTATTTTCCCAGGTGAGCGCGTGCTGTCGGCATCGGGTACTACAAACGATGGCATCACCCTAAACAGAAGGACATTGAGGCACTCTAATCCTTTCATACCACCACGAAAAATGGAAGCCTGTTCAGTTGTAATCACTAGCCGATCGGAATATATTCATTAAATATTTCGCCCCTGGTTTGTTTATATAAAAACATCCTTAATTATTATCAAGAAACTGCACAAAAACAAAACAACAAATTTGAAAACAAGAAGAAGGGAAAAAACCGTTGCCGCACCAAAGCTTTTTCGGCTGAGATATGTCAGAATGTAATTCGTGAAAAGTAAAATAATAAAAAAAAATATTGTGAAACCTAAGAGCCGTATATTTACCATTGAAATAAGCAGTCAAGGTAAATATCATCGAGGTGCTAGCTAGCAGTTCTAAATCGCCGGTAAATGTGGGGCATATTTTTTCATGCAGTCCTTACAGGACTAACGTCCCTACCTTATTTCAATTTTAATTCTGTTTTATTTCAAGGACAGAAGTAAAGTACAGTATTTGCATATGCTAAGGCAGTTGATATGTGAAAACTGCTGTACGTTACGCACGGCGAAAGAAGGAAAGGAAATGCGGAATCCAACATATACCTGAAGCGCCCTGCGTTCTTCTTGCAGCCGCAAGTTGCAGCGTTCCAAGTCTTCCAGGCGGGCACGGAAGTCTGCCAGGGCCCGAAGAGAAGACACTTGCGACTGCGAGGCCACCGGCCGGTGCGCCTTCCACAAGCTCTCCCGGTAGCGCTCTGCGGATACGCACATGATCAATTAATACTCTCTTCGACAATGTCGTACTGCGCCACACGAACTGCATGCTCGCTTGTTTACGTCACTCCAAATTAATACACATTCCAAGGTGAGGAACAAGATGCTCAGTAAATTACAGACGTGTGCAAATGTCGTTATAAGGCCGGTCGGGGGCTATGCCAAAGCAAAGCGTGACCTCGTCGCCTTAGCATATCCTGCCCCTGTACTTATATGTTGTGAAACATGTATTCTCCGTTTCGTTGCATCTCTCAATTGGCTTACTTTCTTTTTTTGCCCCACATTTTCCCCTTCCCCTGCCTACGGAATCTGAGAAACCAGGTTAATATGTGCTGATATAAAAGTATAAGGTATCACAGTAGGAGGGACACAAGTGAGGTCCTACTAACTCTACCTTATCTCAGAGTGAAACTTTCTGCATGCGTGAATATATTTTGTGACTAGAATGGCCAGATTACCTATTTCTTGCCTGTGTCTGGTTGACGTGAGCTCGAGCCGTTGGTCGAGCCGTTCCAGATCCACCTCGAGCCGTCCGCAAATGTGCTCCTTTGCCCGGAGCTGCTCCAGCAAAAGCATGTTCTCCTCCAGCAGTCCATAGTAGCCGTCTTCCGTTGGCTTGGCGTCACCACCATCCGCCGGCTTTTGGTCTGGGCGCTCGTCCATATCTCCTGAGCCACTGTCAATGAGCCAGGTGACCTCTGGTGGAGCGAAGCCGGTTCCTGAGGACCCCACGCTGGCAGTCCGGACTCTTACCGGTGCTTCCTTAGACGTCGATCCGTGGGTTGATAGATCAGGTTCAGAACTGGCACGAGATCTAGCCAGCTCGGATTTTTCTTCAGGAATAATCAGCGTATCCAGCTTCATCGAGGGCAGAGAGCTAGTAGAAGCTCGCGATTGCTGTTGAAGATTGGTTGGCTCAGCAATGCTCGACTCAGACCTGGACAGACCTCTGTGAGATTGGTTTAGCTTTTCTCCTGGACTCGAGGTGGTTCGCAGGCTGGCATCCAGTAACGCGATTGTGGAGAACTCGGGAACGACACCCTTCTTCGTTTCCCATTCGTAAAGTTTTTTGGTGAAGGCGTCTGAAATTCCTTCGAAGCGGAACTCTCCGGCCGATGTACGTACCAGGACCTCGTTTCTGGCACCGGGAGCGTTCACAAGAGCGTGTCGAAGCCTCTGCAATCTGATGGAGCGTTCTTGAAACTTGTGCGTTTCCTTCGAGAGTCGTTCTTTTTCGCGTTCCATCTTCTGCAGTTCTCGGTTCAACCAGCTCAGGTCCTTCTGCTTATGATTCTTGTCAGTTCGTCCGGACGTCTTGCTCTTGTCTCTGGGGGGCTTGGCAGTAGCGGACCGCTGGGAGCGACGAAGATTGGGGCTCACCTTGGCCGCCTTTATGCGCTCCCATTCGATCATCTTCTGGCTAAAGTCTTCGCTCAGGTTTCGCTGAAGCTCGAGCATCAAGCTTGCCGCGGGCGTGGACGCCGAATGTGAGAGAGGAGGGGCGCTCAGCTCACCCTCGCTGACTTGAAAGTCTGAGCTTAGGGCCATGCTGTCAACTGTCGGGTTTCGCCAGGAGCAAACAAGGAACAGGGAGAATGTAATATTAGCGCACTTCGCTGGTCAAAAACTATTTCACTTATGCTTTATCATATGTATAACTAGGCTTGTGTTCCTCATTATACGTCTGTCGGGATTGAAAAGGTGTAAATATGCAATGCAAGTTTCGTAAGAACGTAAGTGGAACCATTAGTGCAACAAGGACTAGTGAGTTAATTTTTTTATCATCACTTTTGGAAGTACGTTTTCAGAAATACACGCAAGACTGTCATTGGACTGAGTTGTTGACTTGCTTTTATAGGCTTGAGCTATCAAACTGTAACTTTATGCAGTATATTACTCACCGCGTCCATTTTACCGTGAGAAAATCCTAACATAATTTTTCTATCCCATGTGATATGGGAAAGTGATTAAATGATATTCTCCCAGCAGTGGCACAGGATACATCTGACAGCTGAAGATTTCTCGAAGAAAAACACCCTAATCACTTTTAGCATTTCAACAGCTAGCTGATTGGACGCTGAGACGTGGATAGCCTTTCATACTCCAGGACATGAAGTCTCCCTTCGTGACTTCTTAAACTACTGTTCGGTATCAATAGGCGGCAGAACATCATTCATCACCATGTGAGGGATGTACATAAAACCGCATGTGCTAATTTTACTTCTTTACTAAGATAGCGGCTTTATCATGGTAACAATCGCTTCCTTTTTGATGTTATAAGGGTGGAAGGACAGCGCTGAAAACTTAACCTGTAGTGGATTCCTGCACACTGTAGGATCAAGGGGAATGAACGCGCTGACGTTCTTGCGGCGGAAAGCGCACGGTGATGAGTCACCAACAGCTAGCCTTCCACCTGAGGACCGTGCAACCTGAATGTCTGATCAGAGCAATCCATTCGAATGCGATACCCAGATCCCGACGTTAGCGTGGGATGACCTGCCGCGCCTATATCCCACTTCTTATCTGACTGCACCTTGCTACAACAGCTTTGAACGAATCCCGTCCACGCCCGTGCCACACTTCCCCGCTTGGAAAGAGAAACACGAACCACTGAGAAACACAGGCTGGACTGTGAAGCTTACCTCGTCTGACACTCTGGAATACCTGTTGCTGCTATGTCTGCTGTTTTTGACCCCAACAGAACTTTATGAGCCATGGTAGATTCCCAGCAATCCACTATACGAGACCTCACTTTCCCGTCGAGACCTCCAGGTAAAGTACGACAGGTCTTAGGGGATTTTCTGACCACTCTCCGAAAGAAGTAATCTCACAGACTACATTAGATTGAAACCGCATGCCAGCGAGCTCTGAAGGTCACCATGCCTTGAACATTATTCGTCTTTTATTATTTTCTGCCCTTTGGTGCCATCTTCCCCTTCTCCCCTTTGCCAGGCTGAGACATGGCCCCTTCTGAGAAAATCACCTTCAGCCTGGCCGTCCTCAGTGAAGCATTATACAAATCACTAGAGCCACCAGTACCTGCTGTTATGCACAAACTTGCGTTGCAGCTCGGGATGCGCCAATTATCAGTTTCTTAGCTAAGTGCACTGCCTAGAGTGCAAATGTTTATTTGGAAAAATAACAATGCGACCTTGCGGAGCGTACGGTCTCAAACGCATTTCGTGAGCATGCAGGGACTTAAATCAGGTCTTGATTCAACGTCTGACTCACCTCTCTGTCTGTCTACAATTCCTTCACGGTGCTTCAATTGAATATCATCTAGAAAATAAAGATAAATAAAAACAAAAGAATTCCGGAAGTCACTAGTTCGCGCTATTATACCTTTCAAGTAATATGTCTCACTTGTCGAATAGATATTTTTAGCTTGGCCTGCAGGAAAGAAGCAACAAGCAATTTGGCGAGCGGCGCGAAACACAAAGCGATGGTAACTCGGGAATAATAATAAAAAATAAACAGAATCTCCGAGAGTAAACGTCTCCCAGGAATTCCTCATTTATTTTCCCAGGGCCGGGGCTACCCACCGAGAACCTTTCGCTTCGCTCTCTCTTCCTCTTTCCCCGACTTCCGTTTCCACCGCGTCTTTTTTGGTGCGCGGGCAAGGGGGAGGAGGAACGCGTACGCGAGTTCAAGAACCTCCAAGCCCCTGGAATTGTGTACACAAATGTCCTGCCCACTGTTCCCGTGTGATAACTTTCCTATCATACAAACACACACGCGCGTGCACACATAAAGGGATCTATATGCACGCACAAGCGTGGTCGTGTCTCGGTTACCTCGCGAGATAGGTATAGCGGAAAATTGAACGAAACCACAACGGGAGGACCGTCGCATCACACCTCCCGCATCTCGGAGCGTCAATTTCTTCCGCCGACAGTGGAGAAATGTGTTTCGTTCGCTTTCCTGCCCTCCTCAGGCGGAGGTACATGCGTGATGGATGGCCTCCGCGGGGCGAGACTCCGCGAAAACGCTCGGCCAGTGCCTGCCCCAGCTTGGACTACGTGCGGGACGCCCAAGAAGATGCACGACGCCAACCCGGTGTTCGGTCATGAAGCGGCTCAACGAGAAAAGCTTGTGGAGCGGGAAGCATGCATGTAGATTTATTGAAGTCTTAGCCGATTGGAATCGGGTAGCCACTGACCTATCGCGCGATCGATTGGGCATCTCTCTCTCTCTCTCTCTCTCTCTCTCTATCTTTCTCTTTTTTCTATATCTATCTGCCATTTTGACACCAATGAACAAGAACTGCACAGCCGTGACTGGTCATTGGTCAACGCTTCCTGCAGCGAACCGTCAAATCGTAAGGCTGTTATGTCATTAGGCAGCTAAATTCGAAACCAGATTCGATGACTGCAGCAATGACCTATTCGCCATTGGGACGCTTTGTAACTTTTGTTTTATTTCCAACAATGATTTTGACCGTCACGTTTTGATATACGACACTTAGGCATTCAATGGCCGAAACTTCGGGAAATGCGAGGTACGGGTATACCTTCAAGTCGTCCATTATATCGATGATGAAGGGAGAGGCGTTACGGCGAATGAAACCCGTTTCCCATGGTAGATGGTTGTCCTATATCGGTGCGCTTTATTAGGGTATATAGGTGCCTAGGTTTCAATTGGCATGTTTAGAAAGCCCATGCTTGGACTGCCTACTAGCGTTAAGGTAAAGTTTCGGGCTCCGGAGCTTAAGGTGTAAGATCCTAAATCTGACTGGGTTGTTCTTTAAGAAATCTCTGGGGAATTGCTCATGATCTCAGTTGCTGTGCGACAAAATGCCTCAATAGTTTGTTTTTTTTTGTATTTTTTGCCATGGTTTTTCTACCATTATTTCTGGAGAAGCGAAGAGAGCGTCCAAAGCTTTGATCGACGCTCAGAATGCGGGACTGCACAGAAGCACGTATAGCTCCGACTGCATAGCCTCAGAGGGTTATCCCATTAGCTGAGAGTGATTATAGTTTGTCTCTGTTTTCGTTTTCTTAAACACTAATGTGCTAGTCTCACTTGAGCAGCAACAGCAACAGCCGAGACCGTCGCCCGTGCAGGCTTCGCGTACAGGCTGTTTTGACAGGCTTGCAAATATGTTTACTTCACGAGCCACAAGAGATTATGAATTGCAAGGCTTCCAAGGATACCTTCGCGTGCGTGCCCGACGTGCCTTAGGTTGATCAGTGTTGGTTGTTGCTGTTTGTCACTCAACTAGAACTAGGGTATAAGAGACCAACAGACGTGTACAACAAGCCTTTTCTACGATGCATAAGGGAAGCCGGCCAGTGACTTACCTTCGAATGGAAGCACGTCTTCGAAGTCGAAGACAACGGCGGTGGATGTAGGGCTGGAGGGCTCCGAGTCTCCCTCTTTCTTCTCCTGGAGGGCAGTGGAGAAGACCTTCTTGACGCGGTTCCACCGAGACTTTCTCTGAAACTGTGGCGAGGTAGCTTCGTTTTTGTCCGAAAAAGCGCATTTCGACTCTTCCGATTCTACTTGGGCTGAGACCGCTGGTTCCGGCCTGGTTCTACGGACGCCGTCGACCTCTGGAGGGGAGCAGCCGCTTGGTATCTGCGGTCTTTCCTTGGGAAATAGCTGGAGGTCCTCGGACGTCTTTGAATTCCTTGGCGAGCAGCCGTACGGGTCTGAGATCTTGCGCATTCTGGAAGTATTCCGACTTCGTGACGTTGCGCTGTCTTCGGGGTCACTGGGCGCGGCACCACTGGCCGGGTCAGACTCGATCCTGAGGTCGCTTTTGGAGCCCGGTTTCGCGCTTCGAGGCTGGTGTTGCTTTCTGACGGTTTCTCGACCTGTCTGGATAAGAGTCTTCACGCGACCCCAGGCGCTTTTCGGAACCTTTTTCGAGTCTTCTTTGGTGTAGTACCGTTCGTAAGACTCGTACATTTCTGGGTCCAACAGGTCAGGATCTGCGAAAGGTATACAACATATTGTTATTTGGTGTTTGAGCAGAGTCAGCAAACTTTATTTCGGAGATTTAATAGCGCGAGACTGCTTCTTTGTAAGAGCTCACATTTCCAATCTGCAAATGCTTCTTCTCTGGCCGCCTCCCTGGCAGCAATGGGTGAAGTCGGCGACGATTTGCGCCGTGTTGGCTCTACAAGCCTTAGCGTGGTCTTTTTTGAACCGCTGGAGGTTGTCCATCCTCCGGCTGCACGATCAGAGCAAGAGACTATATTATAGTATAATTCTATTTTATTCAAGAAAATGTTCTTCTAGTTTTTATTCTCAAGTTCTGACCGCCTCAATACCCCGCTTCAACTTACAGTGGACTGAAGCAGAGACTATCGATACGTACTTGTTGCTTTAGAACGTGCCTTGTCTTCACGAACGACCGTGGGTCAGAAACAACTAACAAAGCAACACAATTGTTTTCGCTAAAATCCAGGTTGAGATAAGAGGGACTATAACAGATGCAAGAAAATCTCTCTTCGGCAGGCTTCTGCTCGAGGGTGTTGCGTGGGCAAATACGCAGGGCATTCTTTTCTTTCCTACATTTCCTTTCATACACAGTGTAAAATTATGCCAACGCACCTGGCGAGAGCCCATCTTGATATCCGCTGGTGGATTTGAAGCGATCCAAAAGCACTCCACGCTCGCGCCTTTATGGCGCGTTTACACTTGCGGATTCGTGGGCGGGTCCACGCAGGCGGAAAGTGGAGACTGGAGCCGGCTGGCGAAGTCGGCTGGTCGCTGGCGGAAAATATGGATATGGACGCCGGACTGATCCAGATTTTCCGCCAGCGACGAGTCGATTTGGCCACCCTGCGCGGATCCGCCCGCGAATCCGCAAGTATAAACACGCCATTCGAGCGGAAAATGTTAGATTGCGATTGAATGGGCATAGACGTAGGTATAGGAAGCCAAAATAAAGAGCGCTCCAAAGACAAATCCACGAGCGTAATTCAGGAGAAGCATCGCACCCGCTTCAGTAGATTTGACAGCGATTCAGTTTTATGTTGTCATTCTTGGGATTGTGCCAGACCCGAGAAAAATCTCAAGAAAAAGATAAAGACCAAATGCCATGGTCAAAGTGCAAAAATCTAGCCGGGAGACGCTCTACCCGTATCTACAAAGAAAAAAAATCAACTGTAGCAACAAAAAGTGGTCCGCTGTCACTACCCCAAGAGAGACGCCAACACATTACGGCATCCTTGGGAACTAGGTGATCTCACCAGAACATTTACTAGACCTCTCGCTTTCCTTCATGACACAGACTTGGCAGAATGCCACATTTGATGCACACAACGCTTCAACGGTGCCATTGGGCCGATCACTCTTTAAATCTGACGTATATACCTGACGGTGTCACAATCTACACGCCATCTGTGCATTCGCGTTTTGTTTTTGCTGCTTTCTGCGCTCAACATAATTAGCGCTTGACATTCTTTCTCGGGGTCTTTGCTCTTTGCTTTGAAGAAATATGAAATGTAAAAGGCATAGAAGATGATTGTCACCGCTTGAGATGGAAGCCTGTCAGTACCGGCTAAAATGAGGGAAAGAGAGAAGAAAAACGGAATACCACAAGGAGGAGATAGATGTAGGGAAGGGGGATATAAGGGAGCACGGCATGTTCCTCGTGGAATGGACATTTTCCGCATAGGTGACGGCACCCATCGGGAAATGCTTGAAACGTTTTTGAGCATTACGAAATCGATAATGACATATTTGGAAATGCCTACCACATGCCGCAAGGAGGTGATTCAAATTGTGCAAGGTCATACAAAAGGAGAGGATAGCTCTGCACGTCCTGGTCAGCCGTACAAACGTCTCTGTTGCCACCAAAGAACGTTTACGGTAAGCAATCGCGACGTGAAAGGCAGCGTGCACGCGTACGCAGAACTGTGGTTGAAAAAGCTCCATTGGCACAGCCATTTCAGAGCACCCGTGCTGACTGTGAGGCAAGAGACAATAAAGTGGCCGGAACAGAGGTAGAATGCAGTCACCTTGCTTTAATGGAATAGAAGAGGGCCTGCCTTGAAAACAGGAATCCTCGGTCCAAGAACGGGATTGCGGGTAGCCCACCGCCGGTTCCCAGACACTAGCTCTGAGTTCCTCTTTACGCAGTCTCAGCTCGCCGTCCCGACGCGGACAAGAGATCATTCGTCCGTCCTTTCGGACTGCCCCTTCGTAGTCCGCCGTGGAACGCTCCCAGCCCAGTGCCTCCTTCACCTTGGACCAGTTTGGAAAGCGCTTGTTTTTGTAGCTCTTGGGATCATCATAGTCGTCGTGGTTCCCGACAGACTTGCTTCGTTCTCTGGACCTTCGGATGGTCGTGTGGAGGTGACCGTGGGTCCTGCTCTTTCTCAAGGTGCTGTCGGCGTCGGCCGTTGATGTGGTCACCACTGCGGGACTAGGTGTCCTCTGCAGAGCCCGGGATTCTTCAGGCGGAGACTCGGCGCAAAGGATCCGTTTGTGGACTTCGTGGAGATCCTTCATGTCTTCCAGATACTGTACACGCCGCTGAAGTTTGCTGTTTTGTTCCTTGAGATCTCCTAGTTGCTCCATCAGCTTGCACAGGTTGTCCAAGTGGTCCAGGCCAACTTTAGGCTTCGCCTGGGCACAGGCAGAAACGGCTATTGAGATAACGGCGCGTCGAGGGGTAACGTAAGCTATCTTTCAATTCGTCTGTATTAATTTTTGGAAACAAGTTATTGAATGAAATCTTAACCTACAATTACGTAAAACTCGTAGTGATCGCAGTCCTAACAGTACGTACATTGAGACGAGGGGACGTATTCGCGGTTTCTTTAGTTCATAGTACCCCCTTCCCCCTTTCCCAAGCTCACAAAAACAAAATAAAACTCCCAAGATATAACACGAATTTTGGTGTGATCCTGAAACCTCACATAACTCACGAAAGCTAAAGGGTCTATATTCCGTGTTCTACAGTGCGTACAGCACTGCCAAAGCTACTGGCGCTAGCACGTGGCCTTATTTATATAAGACGTCAGTTGTACGCACCCTTGTGCAAATGAAGGCTAGTGAAAGTTACGCGCTCGCGCCAAATGCTTTGAGAGCATTGTAGAAGCCCGGTACAACGAATGACGGAGTAGTGCAAGAAACGGCGTTATTTATATATCGAGATCTTAGAAGTCATCGCGCTAACTCGTACAAGAGGCTCTAAGTTGGGCACTCGGCGAGAAAGTCGTCGATATCACCGACTGCCACGAGTGGCCAGCACCGCACTTGACTTTGGTGCTGGCCACACTGGCTGCTGTCGGCGATCTCGCTGCCTTTATCGCCTAGTGCCCAACTTAAATCCCAACACCATCAGAGACGTCTCATAGTTAGAGCCTGGCTCTCGCGGCTAATTGAATCTATCCTTACAAGACTAGTTTATCTCTGCATTTTGAGTAGCTAACATATTTTTAGCTTTTATCTTTCAGTGCGAGCACGTCAAGTGGACTTTGTTTTGAGCGCAATGACATGTCTACGTGTTTGCGTTAAAATTATATTGAAAGGCTAAAGCCCGGTTCACACAGTTGCGTTTGACTGCGTTTGACTGCGTTGCGGCTGCGATACACCAGGACATCCCTGTTGCTAATATCGCGTGCCAAGAAGATTCCTTGAATTGGATTCCACGCTTCATACGAAGCACAGATGTGCCGGTGACTCGCTTTCGGTTCTCGCCGCAACGCAGTCAAACGCACTCAAACGCAAGTGTCTGAACCGGCCTTTAGTGTGTCTCACCTCTTTAATAAAAGTTGGCAGCGACTATTTCTCAAACTGAATTAGCGTTTAGATGACGTGACGTCAGTTTCCACGCTAAATTCAGCGGGTAAACTGCATTTATGTATAGGTCCTGTGATTTCAGGTCGCATGACGTCTATTCTTCCGCTAAACTTAGCGGGAAAATGACAGGCGGATAGACGAACAACGTTTAAGGGTTAGCGGGTCCCGTTTAAAAGCATTTCATGCTTTTGAACCGAGTCGTTAATAAGGAGACAGCAATCAAGGGTGGATCACCGACCTGTTCACGAGGAAAGACCCTCTCGAAGCTCACCTTGTCCGCCCTGCTGTGTCTCCTAGTCCTCTCCAGCGACTTGATCTCGGGCCCGCGATCGGGAGGCAACGAGAGCAGGAAGTCCATAAAGTCCTTTTCACACTCGAGCACGCTGCTCTTCGCTCGAATCGAAATGTCCACCGGCGCCGACGTCGAATGGGACTCCGTGGCAGACGGGGCGTCGCTCTCGGGGGTGCGCAGCGCGGCACGGGCGAGACGCCGCTCATCGTCGTCGGAGCAGGCGTACTCGGACGGCGCTTCGAGGAGAATTCCTTGGTCCACGGCCAACTGGCTGCTCGGAGACGGTCGGTCATCGCGGTCGTCTTCATCGCGGCTGAACTGCAACGTGAGGGAACAGGGCCGCTGTACTGGAGCCGGCTCTCTCGGTGGATTCGCTCCGTCGGGGTCCATGCGGCTCGGGCATCGGGTTTCACGCCTGTGGGGAGGAACGAAGAGTCATTTGACCCCGGAGACCGACGTCGTGCACATAAACGCTACTCCAAAAGCTTTTTTGGATGCATCGCGCGAAGTTGGAAAGGCCAGCGCACTTCTTGAAAGAATGATCTCGCTGTAGGAACGCTAGCTCTATATAGGGAGTATTCACTGGCCGCCATATTTGAGGTCACTGTTTAGAGCGCATGCTCAGAACGAGCTCGCATTAATAGGCTGCCAAGACCGGCAATCTTGGTGGTGCGGAATGCACGTGGTGAAAGAACTGTGGAAGCTCGCGTTCAGCACGCGCTCCGCAGCCGAGCACACAGCTATGGCCACCAGTGAATACTCCCTATATAGTCGTTCGAGTCGGGGATACGACGGGTGGTACACTTATTATATTAAGCCAGATGTGCACAGTGGTCAAAACCAACATCAGAATTACAAGATTGTTTTGTAAGGGGAGGCTATAAACACCGCTAAATAGACCGATTTAACCGTACGAAAGACCCGGTGTTCGCTGGAAACATGACGGCGGAATGACTGCGCACACGCATAAAAAAATGTTGGAAGCATGTTTGCTTAACACACATGTAAGCTTCGAATATTGTCTGCAGACAGTTGTTGTATGACCCATGTGTCCATCATCCTATAAGGAAGAAACACGCCCCAGAGGGTGTGTTCTGAAAGCGGCTTAAGGGTGGGGGCCCGACCTGACGTTTCACGGCCCAGGAGCTGCATCTTGTCCCAAATCTTCGTAAATGGTAAAGGCCCATTGGAGGGTCATATATTGAACGCGATGCAGTGCACATAATTATTCACCGAGGAATATGTAAAACTCAACGAGAAAAAGGTTGGAGGAAATGCTCTATGCCATGTACAGTTTGAAGAACCTTCCTCTCAAAAACGATGCGATCTATTTAAATGGCCCGACCATACGAGGAAAATAATTATAAAATTAAATAATCGACCAATAGAGTCTACCCATTTGCACTCATGAGACAGTGACTTCTTGTGTATCTGAAAAATCTTAGAAAAAATCGTAAGGGTGCAGGCGAGCTGGTGAATATTAGCCATGTTGAATAAACCTGAGACTGGGGTAGAGAAGAAACATCAAAACGTAGAAGGGACAGAAAATAGCTGAGTTTGAGACGTCGTCCTGTCTATTTTCTGTCCCTTCTACGTTTTGATGTTTCTTCTCTACCCCAGTCTCAGGTTAATTCAACATGGTGAAAAATCTTGTTAGGCAAAAATTTGCTTCACGCTTTTATATCTGATATTAAAATATCGCGGAATTTGGATCGCAATGAAAGTTATCATCGATGTTTAATTTATTTAACCGCGCCACAGGGCGTCGTAAAGGTTTAAACAATATCTGGCTTTTTCCTCTGCGTCGGATTAATGTTATCTGAAATGCGTCATTTCAGATACACGGTGGAACGAAGCAATGAACTTTCCTAGTTTATGATAAAGAGAATGCGAATAATTTACAGATCACGACAGAGCCTTACATGGTCTCGAAACCTGAAATGTAGGCTAATATCTTTTTTTTTTTTTTTCTCTTGCTTTTGCTTCGCACAATTAGAACATAGATTTATTCCGGTTTTGTAGCATCTATAGTTATCGACAGTCAAAGCACGGCGGAACACATGATAATAATAATGATGCGCGTGCTGGAAGCCAGGCGTTCTCATTCTGCAAGTAAGAATACCCAAAGTAACTTCGTAATTAAATTTCTTCAAAGTTAAAACAAACTTGGGAATTCGAGTTTGTACATTTTGGGCATGCGAGTTGTTTTCTAAATGATAGGAAGAAGATTAATACCAAGGAGCGGAAAACGCATGAGCCGAGACACTGATCGGGAACACACACAAACATGAACACATGGAAGAAGTAAGTAGGCATATTGTTTAGGATGTATACAGTGACTCCCAAGTTGGAGAGCAGGCGCGCAACTTTCCCCGGTGATCCATTATTGCGCACACCGTGCGCAGGACACCGCGCAAGGAAAGAATGCCTGTTTCCGGGTCGTCTTTACACCGTCGCCGTGAGCGTCGTCACGTGTTTGCCGCCAAGCGAAGCGTAGGAACCCCCTTGCGGCGCCCTCCGTGCGACTCGACGGGGGCTTGGCAACGGGCCTGAGCTGCAGCCGTCCGAACTGCATGCTGCCTTCGTGCCCGCCTTTGTTGACGTTGGCACAGCCGCGCGGCGAAACTCATGGAGCCGGAATATTCCGTCGGTAGCCCTCTTTTGTTTCGGGCGCCCCCGAACCCGTTGTTTCGTGCCCATGGACGAAAGCATTCGCCGGTCCGTGATACGCGCTTCGAGAGCAGTGTGGTTCTACAGAAGCGGTCTTGGCACGACTCTCTGAAAAGGAGATCCCTTCTCGGCCGCTGACACTCCGCATAACCAATCCCTAAAACGATACGCTAAGACGCGCTCAAATCCCCCGGCTTCAGCCGGAGTTAGACCCAGAATAGATTCAGATATAGCGGCATCGTTGAGCTGCACGCAGCTGCGGTACGTTTAGAACTATTCGTGTCTATGCTAGGAAAGGGAATGGACTCGAACGGATAGAAGCCGACCGCCGCCGCGGGTCCATTTCAGCGACGCATCTCCCTAATGGGCCCCGCTTAATTTTTGTCCCGGTTTGGTAACAGCAGTCGGTTAAATGACCGGAGACAGTCATCGACCGACGCCTACGCCGCCGCCGAACGATAGGCCTAATGAAGCGAGGCTTCCCTCTCTCCCCCGGGTCTCTGGAGGCCGCGCGAGGCGGCGCGTGCTCGGAGGTCGGCGCGTGCTTGGGAAGCTGCCCAATTCTCTCGCGCTCGCTGGACACACCGGACGCCCTACACACCGTTCTACCCTAAGCGGACAGTGCACAGGAAGCTACGCACTGTCCTGACCAATCACCCGCCTCCCTTTCATCATTTCTCTCCGCGTGCGGGTATGGGCGGGAGCGTGATCACGTGACGAAAGATAGGCCTATGATTGCTTCAACGTGCATGTAGCTTCCACCGGACCCCCAGCATATGGCTGAACGGAGTATAGTGGACGTCGCGTCATTGTACGCTGACTGCCGAGCAGGAAATTGCGACCGCTCGCCGTTGTCGCCGAATGCCCGCTGTCGCGTGTGGGGTCCGCGCGGGCGGCGAGTCGTCGGACTTGGCTCGGTGTCGGAAGCAACTTCGGCAGCCGTTTCCTTTTTTCGTTGGGATCGTCTAACGTACACTGCGTGAAGATTTACGAAGTGGGCTGGAACAATGGCCTTATTTTCTGTTTATTCATCGAAGTTTGTTGTGAAAACGCCCTGGAAATATATATATATATATATATATATATATATATATATATATATATACGTACTTTCGGAGTTGCTATGCTAGGAGTTCATTGTCTCTATTACGACAGTTTCGCCGAGAGGCTCGGCTTCGTCAGGAGATGGCATACATGTGAGGACATCAGATTGCGCAGAGCAGTAAGCGGCCAATTGGGCGAGAAGGACGTGACGTCAGGAAAAATAAAAGTAAAAAGATATATGAAAGAAAGCAAGCATATTGAAACAAAATAAAACGCAAGGGTAAACCTGAAGGGCTTGTTTCAGTTGGCTAGGGGAGAGTGATATGAGGTGGTATAGAACGGAATTCGCAAAAGAAAAAAAGAAACGGAAAGAAAACAAGCTAAAATCTGTGAAAGTTACCAGAGTGTACAGGAGCAGCGAGCCTGCAGCGAGAGTTATACAACTGGCACCTTGAGCGTCATTCAAAAAAAAAAAAAAAAATTGACCGCATCTCCACGTGGTGAATGATGTTGATTGGGGCGAAGCTCTGATGGTGCTTGTCTGCGTAGACGCTGAGCCGCAGCATGCCGAGCCTTTCGTTCGTTTTCATCCATGTCAGAAAGAGAATGCGTGATATGGAACGTGGTTATATACGCATTTGAGCATTTGACCGCAGCGCCCTCTCGTCTATAAACGTTGAGCCAATGCATGCAAAGTTTAACGCGATTAGTATATACGCATTTGACCACAGCGCCCTCTCCTGTATAAACGTTGAGCGGCTACATGCAACGTTTCATCCATGACATCCCCAGCTCTTGAGTTACTACCACATCTCTGAGCTCCCTACTCGTCTCGCAGTCGTGGCCGAGTGGTTAAAGGAGCTGTGCAACGATATTCAATTAGAATGTTTTTCACTTTACACGAGCTTACTGGCACTAGTGGGACTGAAGGATACTCGCATGCAATGCCACTGGCCAAGAAACTCCTTTGTTGCGGTGTAATTTCAAGGACAAAAGCGATCATTTTCATTCAATCTCTCCTTTGCGAAATTTGTTGACGTAAAGTGGGGATCGCAGTACACCCATGTGACGATATTTGAATGCTGTTCATAGATTGGACCCGAGCATTGCGTGGGCACTCGATTGGGGCTCGTGATAATTGATAGCTCGAGAAGCATTCGGGTAGTGGCCCGTGTCCAATCGCTGTAACGACGACAATAGCCGAGCCATAACAATGTCTGGAACTCAGCGCGAGTCCTGTGCTTTGCCAACCCCAGCGCGTGGCTATGATCAACATTGGCGGCATATAATCGGCTCCAGATCACGTGGCCGCTTGTTCTGGCTGCGAGTTGAGGGGGTGAACGCTGCTCGTTTTTCTTTAATTTTTTTCTGGGACTTCTATTGCGTGGGGTGAAAAACGAACGCGTGTTCCATAGGTCATTAACGTCAGTGATCCATTCTAAGCGGTATTTGCGCATAGTAAAAAAATTGTTGCATAGCCCCTTTAAGGCGATGGACTATACTTCGTCTCACAATAGCATGGACTAACCGCGAAGGCTGTGTTAGCGCGAGCGGCCAGCCTTGACTGCCTTGACTAGAGCACTTGCTGCACGAGCGCTCGTGCAGCCGCCGCAGCTTCATTCAAAGCGACTAGCTCGCGCTTTTAGCACGCGCGGCTAACAATAGTCCATACTAAGGTGAGACGAAGTAATCCATTGGGGTCTCCCCGCACAGGTTCGAATCCTGTCGACTGCGCAAACATTTTTTCATCATTTTTTTTTCCTTTTTTTTTGCTCACGTGAACACGTAAGCTCACGAGCACGAGCATGAGCGCCAGACGCCGGACGCTTACGGACGGACGGACGGACATGGCTAGCCCCTAAGGAGCTTCGCCCCTAAAAAGAAACATTCCTTCACGAGGAGCGGCCGGCAAGAAATCGGTCTCAAACTTCGCTGCCGCTGTCCACAGGGAGAAAAATGGCGGGACAAGTCCGCCGTGTTTTTGTTTCTGGCAAATGGTTTCGATCCAAAAGGTCACTTTTTTCGAGTTTTACCATGGATAAGTATGGAGCGTATTTAGCTTACTAATAAAACTCGTTAATTCGCCTTAGTGCACTCTCGATGACGTGCTAGTCCTCCGACAAGTTAGAAGGCTGACAGTGTCTTTGTATAGTGACATCATAGAAGAGACTCGCTTTTCTCAAAATAAAAGGTTGCGTAGGGAAAACGTCCATTGTTACGATGGCTAGATGAAAGATAGCATCTTGTTTGCCTATACAGCGCGTAAAAATAAAAGACGTTGTCTGCACGGGCGCCTATACTTCGTTTCACCTTAGGTCCGAGCGCGGACGATGTTATGAGCCGAAGGGCCAATCAAAGAGCGCAAAAAGCGCAACGTCATGGCGTGCTCTCCGCGCTTGACTAGCCGGCGGAGTAGCAGTGCACAGAGAGACGGCGAATACCGGCTGGTCCTATCACCTGCAGAGAGCACGCCATGACGTTGTGCCTCTTTCGCTGTTTGATTGGCCCTTCGGCACATAACATCGGCCGCGCTCGGACCGAAGCTGAAACGAAGTATAGTGCGCTATCAAGTGTGCGCCAGGAACAGCATCGAACGTCCCCGCCCCCCCCCCCCCCCCCCCCCGATTTATTCCTTTCATATTACTTCATAGCAATTGGCGATGAGGATGGGATCACTCCAGATGGCGCCTGACGGGATAGAAAGTACAAGGAGTCCTTTTCTGAAGGCCTATCCACCAGTGGCGTAACTAGATATGACGGCGCCCATGGCAAATGAAATTTCGCGCCCCTCATGATGATAGTGATAATGACATCATCATCATCATTATTATTATTATTATATTTTAATAAAAATAATAATAATAAATAATAATTTTAAAATAATTAAATAAATAATAATTTAATAATAATCACGCCACCTCCTCGCCCCGCTGCCCTGAGGGGCAGCGGGGCGAGGAGGTGGCCTGATTTAGGCACGACCGATAGGGAGGAGGAATAGTCGGGGCGAGTGGAAAGCCTACTGCCACTGGAAGTCGGCCTTGTTGTCTTCGACTGCACCACCTGTTCTCGGATCATCGAGGAGGCCCCAATCCAAGAACAACGAATATACCACCTAACTCTTCGTCCTTGCCTTCCTCAGCGCATTCCTTTTGTTACAATGTCGTACCAACAGGCCCAAACTGGCACTCTTTCAAGAACGCCTTTTGCGTCTGCGCCTCCCCACTACGGTCGCGTAGCCCCGCTGCCATTTTTTTTCCATCGGGCACATGTTGGGTGGACTCGGCTCGGCGCCCCCTCCCAAGTGGCGCCCGGGGCACTTGTACCCCCCTGCCCCCCCCCCCCCCCCCCCCTAGTTACGCCACTGCTATCCACACAGTAGCGTTTGACTCCGCGTGACTAGCTTGGAAGAACTTGCGTCGAGACCGCGAGCGAGTGACCGCGGGGCACGCGTGCTTCGTGCGTCGCATGGCGACCAAATCAAGTAGCTTCGCGCGCGACATACGAAGTGCGAATACCTCGACGTCGTAACGTAATCGAGCGTAGTCAAACGGAACTGTGTGATATAGGGAGCATTCACTGGACGCCATATTTGTGGGTGCTGTTTAGAGCGCATGCTCAGAACGAGTTCACATCAATAGGCTGCTAGGACCGGCACTCTTGATGGTGCGAAATGCACGTTGCAAAAGAACTGTGGAAGCTCACCGTCAGCACGCGCTCAGCATTCGCGCACACAGCTATGGCCGCCAGTGAATACTCCCTATTGGCAACGTGAGCGATCGAAAGCGTCGCTGTAATCGGCCCACCACAATTGGCCGAATGATGACTATGACGTCAGGAAAGGATTTCTCAGCGACGCAAATAGGAGGAATGGAAGAACTTCAATTTTGACGGTGTGTGCAGCGTTTCTTTGAGAGCGCTATGATTTCAGGCTTTCACCATGCTCATTACAAACACCATCGACCTTGTTGTTCACAAGGTGATGACGTCACGAAAGGTAACCAAACGAGGGCGCCACCGAAACATCGCGCCGCTAATAGACGATTGCAAACAGGGCATCTGGAGGCCGCCATGCTCTTCCTCTTGTGAGCAAGCACGTGGAATTCCAGGCCTGCCAAGGCTATCTTCACGTGCATGCTGCACGTGCTTGCACGGATGGGGCACCAGCCGGGACGCCATGCTTGCAAACGTCTATAGCTGCATGAATCTTGTGGGAACCATGGGGTTCCCTCTATCCCTATCTAGGCCTAGCTTCAAGCAGGTCGTGGGAGTCGTCGTCATCAATGGCGTCGGCCTCCCGGATACAAGGAACCACGAGGCCGAATTCCCCGAAGGGGCCGGCTCTCCCTTGCCCATTTTGGGTGAACGCGCCTTCGGCACACCCTTGGGAGTGATTATGGACGCGTCCCGTTTTCGAGTGACCTTCTACCGGCCTCCCCGGGCGCGTCTATTTCCCGCAGGCTACATAAGCCGGCCACACGCTATGGCCGGGGCTCTTGGTTAGGGGGGGGGCTACGCTCGACGGAGCACTCATCATTGTTTTCGGCTCCCCCTTTTCCGTGATCCTGCCAGTTACGGCAGCGCGGACCTTCTCCTGGTGATCCTGTCAATTAAGGCAGCGCCAACCTCATTTCTCTTTTGTTCCGCCTTACGGGCGCAAAGCGTGTGGCGTAAGGCCAATAAACACGTTTCTACGGTATCCCTGTGTTTGGTGTGTCCTCCCGTCCACCGGAGCCTAACGGCAGTCACCGGACGGACCCGGCCGTAACCGCCATAGCAGCGGCACTACGGAGTGGGTGTTGCCTCACAGCGATCAGCAAGGTAAGTCGAAACCCACTTTATTGCAACCGACGAGTTACGGAGTGGGCATTTGCCTCACTGAGGACTTTGGGGTAAACTAAAATCCCACATCTGGCGCCCCAACGTGCGGCCTGTCCGGCGGCTGCAAACAAAGCAGTACGTTCGCAATGACAGCGAACCAGGCCAATTTCCGGCCTTGGACTTCGTGGACGGAGGGAGAGGCGAACGCCCGAAACCCGACGCCACTCGACGGCTTAGTGGCCACGTCAGCCACGCAAGGACACAATGCAGTGTCTTTTGAGCCGAGCTCGCTTCTAAGCGGAGGCGACCCAACATGCCCGGAATGCGCCCGAGGCATCCCCCTTCGCGACACGCCAGCCCACTCTGCTGAGCGAAACGCACCTGCACTTGTCGAGGTCAACCCCGCGCGCGCACAAAGCGCGGCGACGCAACAACAGGCAAATACAGCCTCGTACTGCGATGACCTTCTGACCCCAGACTGGCCTGCAGCTTCCTCACAAACGGAAAACACTGCCGCCGTCTGCGAGCAATGGCCCAGCTCAGCCGCTTTATGCGCAACGGGACACACGGCGGCACATGGCGGCACACACCCAGTGTACAGCTCGCCAGCCGAAAGCGTATCTCATCAAAGAGAAAATGCGCTGAACTCGTACCAGCCACTGCTAGATAACGCAGCACGAGTTATCGAGAGCTTGACGGGAGCGTTGCAAACAGCGACGAGGCCCCCGCCGCCCACACGGCCACCGGTCAGAATCCCTATCCCGACATACCGAGGATACGGAGACCGAATGAGCGCCACGGACTTCCTCGAGGACCTGAAAAGCTATCAACAGGCCATGGGAATGTCAGACAACGAGATACTGGAACGCATCCTACCAATCTCGTTGCTGGACCAAGCAGCACGATGGCTCCGTCTAACCGGAGACCAGCTGCTGACTATCGAGCAGTTCCGAAAGGCTTTTCGCCAGGAATTCCTCCCCGCCGACTACGAGCGCAGGATGAGGAGAGAGCTCGAGCAACGGACCCAACACCCAGACGAGTCACTGTTGGAGTTCGTGAGGGCGATGCAAGAGCTCTTTGAGCTGGCAGAACCCTCCGCGCCACACGCAGAGCGGGTAGAGCGCGTCATTCGACAGGCGCACCCGACTTTTGCGGCGTATCTCCGAGGCAGTCGCTTCCGCGACTTGAACGAACTAGCCTCGGAAGCTCGGCGGATCCAGGGAGACATTCTAGCCGCCCGAGCGTACCGACCTCCGCCGCCTGCGTCATCGGCACTTGAGCCGCGCTGCGCATGGAATGGGGAGACGGCGCCCCGAAACAGAAGGCACGAAGCCGCCCACTACGCCGACGGACCGGGTCGAAACACGTACGACATCTCAGATCGTGCGCTCGACCCATACTCCTACGAGCGGCGAACAGCACAACCCGCGCCGCAGTGGCAAAGGCGAGATCGGAACACTGAGTTACCGACGCCACGGGAGGAAACGCGGCCAAAGCGTCCATTCACACAGGACGAAAGGCGCGGCGCGCACCAAAACGCGCGACAGGACTCAAGAAGGGTCCCGCAACAACGTTGCTTCCGCTGTAACAGCGCCAACCACCTGGTTCGACAATGCCCAGAACGGCAGAACCCCAGTTCCCAGCAGTCGGGAAACGAGCAAAGCCGCCGATAACCAACCCGGTGGCTCCAAACGGCACGGAGCAAGACACTCTTTTGCCGTCAGCCTACAGAATAGGCTTTCCGACGGGCACACCAACGCCATTCATAGCGTTGACGATCGTTGGTCGGACGTTCAAAGCGCTGCTCGACACGGGCGCAAGCGCATCGCTTTTCGGCGACGAAGTGTTGACCCACCTCCGGCAAAACTCTGTCCGAATGAGGGAGGGAAACACGACCTTTCGACTCGCGTGCGGCACCGCACATTCAAGCGGTACCGTCCGGTTGGTTGCGAGATGGGAGAATCGAGTAAGACGGCAACGCTTCGTTCACCTCCCCAGTCTTTCCGTTCCGATCATCCTGGGCAGAGATTTTCTCGCCAAAACAGGGATCGTGATCGACGTGAGTAGCGGTGGCTACCGAGAGGGCACTTTCGCTCCTCTGAAACCTTTCTGCGAACCTCCAACCCCAGAAAAACCGCTGGTTAATGGGGCAGGCAGCAGCAGCCGAAACGAGGCAACAGCCTCCCAAGGTCAACCTTCTCCGACGCGGTTGCAAGCGAGCGCCGTAGCGTCGGAGATAACGCACCCCCTGCTGACTGAGTCATGCAGCGTGTCAGGGCAAGAAAAAGCCCGTTTGTCGGCATTGTTACGACACTATGACAAAATGTTCACAGATCGACCCGGGTGCACCAATGTAGTGCGACACCGGATCGACACGGGCGATGCGCTCCCTCGGAGGCAAAACGCACGACCCGTTAGTTTGGCTAAACGAAAAGCCATCGACGTTGCACTGGACGAAATGATCGACACCGGAGTTGTCCGGCGGTCAAACAGTCCCTGGGGATTCCCCGTCGTGTTGGTCCCAAAAAAGGACGGCACTTCACGGCTGTGCATCGACTATCGCCGTCTAAATGACGTCACGCGGAAAGACGCATATCCGCTACCGAGCATTGACTCGATCCTGTCCAACCTCGGCAGCGCACGGTATTTTACAACCTTAGACGCCAGCCGAGGCTACCTCCAAGTTCAAATGGAGAGGGGTGACGAGGCGAAAACCGCCTTTGTTTGTCACCGCGGGCTTTTTGAATTCACAAGAATGCCCTTCGGTCTGTGCGGAGCGCCCATGACGTTCCAGCGGTTGATCGACCGCATACTGGGAGAAGCCAAATGGAAACATGCAATGGCCTATCTCGACGACATTGTCGTCTACTCGAACACCTTCGAAGATCATCTCAGAGACCTGAAGGATGTGTTCGACCGGCTAAAAGCCGCGGGAATCACGCTGAACCCGGAAAAGGCTCAAATAGCCGAAACCCGCATCAACTTGCTCGGCTTCACACTCGATTGCGGGCGCATTGCGCCAAACGCCGAGAAGCTAGAAGCTATCCGAGAGTTTCCCGCACCGACGGACGTAAGCTCACTCCGTCGCTATTTGGGAATGGTGAATTTTTATCGCCAATTCATCCCGAACTGCGCCTCCCTCCAAGCGCCACTAACGCGGCTACTCAGAAAAGCCGTGAGCTGGAGTTGGGGTCCCGAGCAGGAGGCGGCATTCCGCTGCACCTCTAAAGCGCTCGCGGACACCGCGGAACTCAAACTTCCCGATTTGAACAGGCCTTTCGTGATCCAGACGGACGCGAGCAAACTGGGCTTGGGAGCTGTCCTGCTCCAAGAGCACGAAGGTGTGCTTCGTCCCGTGGCTTTCGCTAGCCGCTCGCTCGTGCCTGCAGAGGTGAACTACAGCACCTGCGAACAAGAGTGCTTGGCTATTGTATTTGCCTTAAAGCGCTTCGACATTTATGTCGACGGGACCACATTCACGATCGAAACAGATCACCAGAGCCTAATATGGCTGTCAAGACTTCGCGAACCCGCAGGGCGGTTGGCGAGATGGGCCTTGCTACTGCAAAAATACGACTATGTCGTGCGGTACAGGAAAGGCAGCACAAACGTGGTGGCCGACGCACTGTCGCGAGCCCCCGTAGACTGCGCAAATCTTTCCGCGAGGAGCCTGGCCGAGCCGACGGCACATGCAATGCCCGGCGAAGCCGTAATTCCGTCCCAAAAGGAGGCAGCACCACTGACCTCCTCGGACGAGAGCGTGAACCACGTAGACGCAGTGAGCGCGGTGGGGATCGTGTTCAGCAAAGAAGAGCTACTGAAAGCTCAGCAGAATGATCCGTTTTGTCGAAAGGTGATCGACGGACTCTCGAGTGAGTCGGACTCTGTGGAGTCGGGCGGTGCGTCCGCCGGGCGTACGACTGCTGGTATTGCAGTAAACGCCGAGTGTCGGGATGTATCTGGTACTGATACTGACACGCTGGATCAATTTCTGCTGAACGCCGACGGGCTCCTGCTGAAGTATATCCCATCTGAGAAGGACACGGATAATGTGTTCAAGGTGGTAGTGCCAAAAAGTCTGAGGTGCGCAGTAATGCGTTACTATCACGACTCGCACTTGGCCGGACATGCGAGCGGCTCCAAGACTTACACAAAGTTATGTCACATCGCAACCTGGCCGGGCATGAAAAGGGACGTATTCCGCTACGCCCGCACGTGCCACACTTGCCAAAGCTTCAAACCAAGAGGCGGCAAACCTCCGGGCCTAATGCAGCCGACCCACAGCCAAGAACCATGGTCTTTGGCGGCTTGCGACGTGGTCGGCCCTTTGCCGAGGAGCCCCAAAGGACACCAATATTTGTTGGTTGTCACGGACCACTTCAGCAAATGGGTCGAACTTTTCCCACTACGAAAGCTGACAGCCCGAGCGATCATGGAGAAGCTCATGGAGGTATTCACCCGATGCGGGTTCCCGGAAGCTCTCCTAACAGATCGAGCAAGCTACTTCGTCGGGAAGGTATTTGTGGACGCTTGCAAAGCCCTGGGCATCAAGCACAAAACAACCACACCCTACCACCCACAGGCGAACATCACGGAGCGATGTAACAGAAACATCAAACCCATGCTGGCAGCATTTGCCGAAAAGCACCGCGACTGGGACGCATTCATTCCTGAAATAGGGTTTGCTCTCCGTTCCACTGTCAATCGTTCGACAGGCTTCACCCCCGCCTTCCTCACATTCGGAAGAGAGTTGGCGAATCCCATGGACCGTGTCCTAAGGGCGAACGCCGGGGGGAACGACGCGCAGTCGACACAGACTGAACACGCGCGCTCGCTACGAACTCGGATGACGGAAGCCTTCTCGGAGGCCCGTCGCAATCTCGGGGTAGCGCGAGCCAAACAAAAGGCTCAGTACGATCGCTCTCGCCGAGATCTCCGCTACAAAGTAGGCGATCTCGTGCTCAGACGAAACCACGTTTTGAGCGATGCCAGCAAAGGCTTTTCTGCTTCGCTGGCACCAAAATGGTTGGGCCCGTACAAAGTGCGAGAAGTACTTTCACCGCTCGTGTACAAGCTGACTGACCAAGAGTCACGAAAAGTCGGAGGGCCAGTGCATATTTGCGATCTCAAACCCTACCACAGAAGGGAAAACGAGGAGCAAAACCCAAAGCCACTGTGGCGCAAGAATGCACGCGAAACGCGAGACGACGCCAGAAACGAGGCGCCACGCTACAATCTGCGAACTCGGAACAACTAATATCCGGAGTTTTCGCAAAGGCAGCCCCAATAAGTGGCGAAATGTCACACTAAGGGAAGTGCAAGGGCAAAGAATGCACCTGCTGCCTTCGCGAACGCGTCAGCCACCATTGTTGGCAAGCCGTGACCTAAATACAAGGTCACCTCAACGTTCGCTCCCGGACCATCCCGTAAGGGAATTCCCCTACATACGGCATCCGAGGGAAAGGGTAGGCAAAACGCCCATTGGTCAGTTACTGCCGCCCAGGCTCACGTGTGTCACTACGTCACCGTAGGGGCACGGCGAGAGCAGTCGTCACAAGCGGTCAGAGGCCGTGATGTCATTCTGCCGCAGTACGACTCCACAGTAACATCCAAGAAGAGGATCCCCAGCCAGGACGGTGCTTCGGGCCGTTCGGGAGCTGCTCTTTCCTGGCTCCGGGGTTTTCGACGGCGTTCCTGATCCACGGGTGCTGACTATTCCTCGAGCAGCCCCGTGACGCCAGCGGACCAGGGGACCGAACCAGCGACGCGTTGGCTTCGTGCGCCGCCGGGACCGACAACTGCGCGGGGTCCTGCCCGCCCTTTGACTTCGAGAGCCGCGCGGCGACGGACAACACACTCTGTCCAGGGGCCGGCTGTTCCCGTCCAAAGGGCCCCACGAACCACCTCCACCACGGTGAGCGAACGCCGGGAACGTCGCAGAAGAAAACCTATTTGTGAACCCCGGCATGCGGGGGGTAGGTACCGGACGCGGTCATTTTTTTTTAACAATTCTTTTTGTTTGAGAGCCGGTAGGACATTTTGTTTTATTTCGAGTCCTACCTAAGCCTTAAGAAGGGGGGAGTGTGGGAACCATGGGGTTCCCTCTATCCCTATCTAGGCCTAGCTTCAAGCAGGTCGTGGGAGTCGTCGTCATCAATGGCGTCGGCCTCCCGGATACAAGGAACCACGAGGCCGAATTCCCCGAAGGGGCCGGCTCTCCCTTGCCCATTTTGGGTGAACGCGCCTTCGGCACACCCTTGGGAGTGATCATGGACGCGTCCCGTTTTCGAGTGACCTTCTACCGGCCTCCCCGGGCGCGGCTATTTTTCCCGCAGGCTACATAAGCCGGCCACACGCTATGGCCGTGGCTCTTGGTTAGGGGGGGCTACGCTCGACGGAGCACTCATCATTGTTTTCGGCTCCCCCTTTTCCGTGATCCTGCCAGTTACGGCAGCGCGGACCTTCTCCTGGTGATCCTGTCAATTAAGGCAGCGCCAACCTCATTTCTCTTTTGTTCCGCCTTCGGGCGCAAAGCGTGTGGCGTAAGGCCAATAAACACGTTTCTACGGTATCCCTGTGTTTGGTGTGTCCTCCCGTCCACCGGAGCCTAACGGCAGTCACCGGACGGACCCGGCCGTAACCGCCATAGCAGCGGCACTACGGAGTGGGTGTTGCCTCACAGCGATCAGCAAGGTAAGTCGAAACCCACTTTATTGCAACCGACGAGTTACGGAGTGGGCATTTGCCTCACTGAGGACTTTGGGGTAAACTAAAATCCCACAATCTTTTGACGTTTGATACGACACCATCTGTCGCCCCTGGCTTATCGATGGTTGAACGCATGTATACGACAAATCAGGGATCACAAGCAGCGCTGCAAGTGCGAGAGGTATGCGCCGTATTTGGAGTTCCTACGAGTGGAGCGGCAGAGAACGCTCTTGCCAGAAACGCTAGGCATGAAGCACGAGCTAGGCGCCGGCGAACGTCTGGACGCCCACGGGTTCGACCGTCGTCACCATTTTTCTGCGTCCGCGCGGAGAGCGTCGACGCCGAACACCGAAAAGCTCTTAAATGGCGGCGCCGCTCCGGGAAGTCGGACTTGTCAACGCAGAGTAGCCTGGCTAGGCAGGGAGGAAGTAACTCAACAGTCGCTGGATGCTTGGCTCTTCTATGCTATTTTAACAACTCGGGAAATAAGGGATAAAAAAAATATATGGCAGAGGCGCACGAGACGTGGACGTTCGTTCATGGAAGCGCGAAACAATTTTCAGCCGCGATTGCACGGGCCGTGTCTGTTTGTGAAATGTTGCAGGATTTTTAAAACATTCCTGTTCTCCGCCGGCGGCGTGGTTGCCGCTGTGTAGCCTAATAGAAAGAACTGACTGTATTTTTGGCATTTTCCGAAGGCGTTCTAAATGCGTGGCATTTAGAACGCATTTGCTCACGTCCGCCCGCAGCCTCAGTCCATCGCACGTACTGCACACCGCACCGATTGTCAGTAAACTGGGGATTGAACTGCCGGTCGGCCGTTGTGAAATGGCAACTGTATTCCTGTTTTTGCGTGGCCCGGTGCTCTCGTTTTGTAGCCGCGTTCCTCGCTCCTCCCCATTCCCTTTGTTTCGCTCGCGGTTGTCGCTCCTCCGCCGATTTGATGGTTCACTCAAGCAGTAACCTTCACAGTACGTCTAGTCCGCTTTGTCGCCGCCATGCGCACACTGAGGAAAGTCTTCGCTCCAAGAGCATACCCCGAGATGCACTCGGAGCGTGCAATCGGCGTATGCACGCTACACGCTGCACACTTTGCGCGCTCTGCACTGCACGCTCTTTCGAGGCTAATCCCAGAGTCGGACACGAAACAGCTAGAACGGGATCTATAGACCTTTTCTTTAACGGCGCCGCCATCTTGAGATTTGAGGCGCCGACGACGCCGTCTAGTGGTTTAGAAAAAGAAATACCGGCTAGTTCTGGCAGCACAGCTATCTGGGTAGGCAACGGTGTGGGTATGGGGGGAACTTGGCTAGACTTGGATATGGTGGGCTGCAATAACTTGGTTGGAGCTTGTCCGGTTGAATCCAGCTGGCTACTCACAGGCCATCACCTTGCCTCCTCGAGAGAATGACGACGAAGACGGTGGGGTGTTTTGATTGAATTTCCACAGCGAAGTATGTATGAGCAGTTTAATGTAGTCTATGCAGGTAAGCTCCCGGCATTTGATAGCTCCATCTTGAGTGGTGGCATGTAGACGTTTTCATACCTTTCACATACCCTGGGGCTTGCAGTGATAACCTAATCCACCTTTTTACGAAGTCACCGGTTCGAGATTTCTGGGTAGAGAACGCGCGTGCACACCACGAGCGCTCTCACGAGATCTCGCTTGAAAGCATGCCATGGCCGCTCGTGAATCCATGGAACGCGAACATGTGTTTTCATACCAGAAACTCTGGAACCATGATTTCGAAAGAGGTGGATTGGACCACCTGCACCGGGAATTAAAATCGGTCCTCTTGTCGTAGACGAAGTGGTCGTGAGCTTAAACGTGACGTTGAGTCTGATACGAATCTCTCGCGATTCAAGCTCACAATCGACTGACTTCATAAATAAGGATTCTTGGGGAAAATGCGAAGCTCGATAAGATTTCAGTCACACTCGCGCTGCAGCTTCTTGTGCTCATGGAACACTTTCTGCCATTGTTCTTATGCTTTTTAAACTTATTTATCCATCCGACGACCACGCAGTGGTAGCCAGACAACCGTAGATTTTTGGAAATTGCAGCACGGTAAAAAGGAGCACTCGGAACTACCTCATGCACGACGTCCGTTTTTAAGCCTTTTCGCCCATACCCTTGGCGGTTGCATACCCTGTGTCAGCGGGCAATCCAAAAATGCACCAAATCGAGGGTACGTCAGTTACTGGCTGGTTTGAGGTTATGCGAAAAAGGTCTATACATGTTATGCATTTAGAACGATACAATAGAGTCACTTATATTGTGACTTCAGAACGTGTACCGTATTGTCTCTCAAAGATGTCCGCTGACGATTCGCTACGTTTTGTGACATGTAGCTATTCTTTCACATGCTAAGAGAATTTGTTGATGCACTCTAAAAAAAGGGGTATATCCTTACACCCTTTTTCACATATACGACACCCCAAAAATTCAGTTCGACTTACAGCGCGCTGACGTCAAACTGAGTGCCCCAACTTTTGCGAGAGGGTTAAAGACGGTGCGATATAACATATTAAACAGCTAAAGTATGTATAAAAGTCTACAGAAAAAAACAAAAACAGGGGTTTTGCAGTTGAGCCAAAAAAAACCCGATAACTTTTTTGCAGTCAGTCAAACTTACAATTTAATCAGTTGTACAACTCGGCTACCAAGCCGCTCGTGAAATTTGGTAGCGTCGGTACAAGGTCAGTGCGCTGTACATCCAACTGAAGTTTTAGGGTGTCGTACATGTGACAAGGGGCGTAAGAATATACCTTTTTTTGAGCGTGTGGGCTTCGAATGGACCTTTCATCAAATTACTAAATCACCGTGCTGGGAACTGTTGGTTCGCTCGCTGCACGCGCTCGCCTTGTCTGTAGAAAAGATTCGAAGTGAATAACTGAAATGAGGCGTTGACGAAGGCACGTGCAAAGTACTCTTTGTTTTAGATTTTTACTTTAGAACGGTTACTGCTGCAGACGCCAGCACCTGCAGCGCGTGTAACTACTTTGGCAGCATGCTCCTTACTGCTTGGGTAATGTAGCAAAAACCTGGTTTCATATCCCTGACAGCACACTATGTACTGCGAACGTTCTCAGGATAATCTTCCGTGAATGTCCTGTGGCCATGTAGGACATTAGTGCCACCTGAAAGGTCAGGACACCTGATGCTGTCTATTTTCTTGCGTCCCCAACTTGCTCTGGGCCCACTTTTCCCGACAGTGCTTAGTAACAAATAGTACATTTGCATCTCTAGAAGGTTTCAAAACTGGGGGATACTTCGGGTCCCCTAAAGAGCTTGGCGTGTCGTGCTGAGCAAGCGCAGAAGTTCTGCGTTTCCGCAGTGCGACTCCCCAAGCTCTTCAGGTACCCAAAATAGTGGGGCCCAATATTCCAGAGCTCTCTTTTACCGGCGATCAAGATACGCAAACGCACGAACGCTCATGGCTTCGATTACAACGCCACATAAAATCGACTCCCAGCATAGCCAGCACCAGAGACCGCATGAAACGCACGACTCATAAAAAATCGACTACACACACACAAAAAAGCCAGACTTTCAGACTCAGCGTTTGCTTTCTCGCTGTCTTTCACTGATGCTGGGATTCCGTGCTCTGTTTGATGTTGACAGTGCGCCAACTGAGCCCAAGTTTTAACGTACTGAAGTTGCGACAGAACAAGAATTGTGTTGACAGACACATGACATCGAAAAGGTCCCGACCAGGAGAAGGCTTACATACTCGTTGGTGTCTCCAGTGAAACATTTTTTCGACCTGCTTTTAGGGCTTCATGTTTCATGTTTTGGACCGCTACGTACTTGGACTTTTTTTTTTAGAACGTACTGCCAAATAGGCGGTTCTATTTAGTTTGATAGCTTTGTGTTGCCTGATCGTTTCGTTACTTGTGCCGATCGTACCTAAACTGCCACGGGTCGGCGAGAACTTTTTTTTTTTTTTCAGTTTTGTTGATCACCCCGCTAAATATTCTGTGGCAAAAACACTGGAGCATAATTTCTTAAGTGTATTTTTGACCGCCCCGAAATAAAACTTCACGCCATCTGGTGGTCGACACATAAGCCTGTGGATAGGTAGGCAGATGAATATAATTAAACTCTTGAAATCGGGAGGCGGCTTGCGTCACCTAGTTAGGTGGAGCAAGTCACCTAACTACGTGGCGCAATGCAAAAATGCAATGCAAAAAGTGTATTTTTTTTTTTTTTTTATTTCGAAAAGATGAGGTAGATTAAACTTTTGGCTATTTCAAAAGTTTCGGGCACCGAAGCCCACATTGCTTTTTCTGGCCCTCACTAAGTCAGTTTCTGCATAAACTGGAGAATATGTCATTGAGTTAAAACGCAACAAAACGAGGCTTCAATATTTTAACACGTGCAATTCAAATATTAGTTGTATGAGAACAAAAAAAAAGTACTGTAGCTAACACCCAAATCCAAGTTGACTATAAGAAATAAAGAAATATCATGAAGTATTTTAGCTCATATTCGAACTTATAACGGCGTCCTTCAATGCTTGTATTTTGCTGTAAAATAGGGCGTGTTATTAAGTAATTAGGCACCCACCTAAATTTGTGTGGAACCTAACCGTTTTTTGACAATGTTTTGTTTTTTAAGTACACGGGTTTTATGAAACAAATACTTTCTATAGATTTTAGCGACTTCTTGATCCAAATGATTTTTTTTTTTTCGTTCACATTCCAGATATAAAAAAAATGCATAGTCTCCTTTGGCATGCAATGACCCAAGGCGAAAACTGCAGGAAGAAACTTTTTCCGTTGCCCGCCTCCAGTGCAGGCTTCTAGCCTTCGACAATGCTTCGGCGTCTCGTGCAGCTCTATCGCGCGCGCACTAGGCAACCAGCGTTGCCGTTCCGTTGTAGTGCCCTGCCGTTCTCATTTTGTGAGTGAATATAGATCATTATCCGTCAAAATGAACACACGGAAATGTGTTCTCAACCACCGCAGAGCTCTTCCTCCCCCACACAAGACACTAACCCGGCAGGAGGAAACCGCATGGCGCCTACTACAGACCTACACCTACCCAAACCTATTCCATAAACAACGATTCTTCCCCACCAGGTACCCAGACATATGTCCGGGTTGCCAATCCCCACAACCCACCTTGTACCACTCCACATGGACCTGCCCAACCCCACTGGGAAACGGCATCAAACCTATCCCCCATCCTACATTCTCTTCTTGGGAGGCTGCGCTGTCCAGCACAGTGCCTGACGATCAGCGACGGCTGATTGAACGGGCCAAGCGTATAGCAGAAGCCAACGGAGCCCTGGACTAAGGGCACCACCCAAGAACGAAGCAACGACCTCACTTCTTAAATAAAGTTTTTTCTCTCTCTCTCTCTGTACGTTGAAGGCGGTTAAAACGACTAGATTTTGCAACACGAGTCTTTTAAGAATAATCGTTGCGTAAAAACATAGATTGTAACTCAATATCCTAAAGCTTTTACCGAAAGAAATATCGAGCCTGCGCTCTAAAAAGCTCAGTTCATTGACCTTTAAAAACATCACGCGATTCGCTGCTTTTTCTTTTTTAATATGCGAATCATTTTTAGAAAACAAAAGCGATAGCGAACCAGTATAACTAGAAGAATAACAGAAAGAAAGGGTCCGATTGAAAACAATCTGGATGAGCTTTCCGCACTCCGGTTCACGTTTCGCGTAGGTTCGATTACAGATCGCGAGAAAGCAGCCCATCCCGCGCGCAAGCAGCAATCGTCATTAGGAGCAGTGCTCGGAAACATGAGCCATGGCAATTTTGTAAGATAAAGCGCACAAACATGACCAAATTTCCAGAACAAAAGAAGATTGAAGGAATGGAGAAGCTGGTTTGATTCGACGGGACATGGCGTTTTACGTTGCACACTGCACCTTTATAACAGAAACTTGCCTTCAAGCGAGGTTTTAAAAGAGTGGTACTGTTTAAACATTAATTAAACAACTGGCAAGTTGGATTCGTTACTTACCAAAATGCAAGAATATTGTTTTAATCAAATGTATCGTCTTTGTGTTCCTCAAAGCTGTGCGAAACTTAACGTCTTTCTCCACGCTTTTTGACATTATTATTTAATTTGACTAGGCTCATTTAGCTGCGTCTCGGTATTTCAAAGGAAAGAAGAATGATTGCACTTTTATATTAATGTTTGTATCTTCGATACGTAACATTTTTTTTTTTTTATTTATTATTCTTAATAATTATATGCATTAGTCTTTTGGCTCTCGCTAATGTTCTGCTTTGTTCACGTTTTCATTGTTTTTGCCCACTCGCTTACTGCTTCCGCCGCAGCACGCTGCAACTTCTTCTGTCGGCCGTATCACCAAATGCATAAGTATCAGGGCCGGCTTGCTAGAACCAGCGTCTCAGCTGAGACTGGGTGAAAGAAAGCACTGCCAAAGCCAGCGCACGAGCTGAGCGGGACTCAAGCTGCGTCTCAAGACGCTCGCGCGCCCCAGCCTTTGCAGTGCTTTCTTTCACCCAGTCTCAGCAGAGACGCTGTTCTAGCAAGCCGGCCCAGATGATCTTACGGTAAAAAGCCGTTGGCGAATCGCGTCACTAAGGCGAAAAGATGCCCAGCACTAAAAGTTCGCATACCTTAACCAATACCACCTAGAAGACAAGGCCTGCGCATGACGTTTCGTTAGTAGATCCCCGACCCGCCCCAAGCGGCAAACACCCCGAAGCTTGACGAGAGTAGGGGTCCCGCGGAGCGCGGGCGAAAAGTGATCGCAGCGCCCCTGGCGAGCTCGGAGCCTCCGCTAGCAGACGAATTCTCCGCTACGCATTGATTTTGCCCATTTCCGTGCGAGGTAACCAATGAAAAAAAAAAATTGTCACGGGTATTCGTTGCTTTGAATGTTAAAAAATAGGTGGCTCCTCATAAGTGAAAGACATTTTCTTCGCGTGGGAAATATGTTAGAGTTTTCAGGTTGCAATTTCGGGACTCTCCTGAAGAAAACACTCTGTTACAACTTATGTAAGCGATACAAAACACGAATGTTAATTCACACTGTCTTTTGAAAGAAGGGCAATGTACAAACATTTTAGAACGTAGCTACGTTTCAACTTTACTGTTCTTATCAATCGATTTGTTTCGTTGTTGCAGTTCCCATTTCTCATGAATGTCTCGCTTATAACTGTTTTGTCGAATAGGTGAATATGATTAAGAAGCAAAAGGCAATTTCGAACCACGTACGTTAATGCGATGTCAGTATACTCTGGAAAAAGTGGACTGTGCTCATGCAAATCTGACGCTATTACTGAAACTGAAACTAATAAAAGCGGAGTTACAAGCAAATCAGACTTTCTGCGCGTCCAAAAGAAAAAAAACAAAACAAAAACAAAGAGAGCGTCGTAGTGCAAAAAGAAAAAAAGGTGATCTTCGTCGCCTTCTACGATAAAAGCCGGCACCCTTTAGACCGTCTGCAACTCTTTTAATTTTTCCAAGTCTACTTTCTTTTTATTTTTGAGGGGACGCTACGACGTCGCGTTCTTTCTTCCTCCTGCTTTTAGATTTGTTTTTCTTTGTGTTTATTTTTCCTTTTTGTTTACTTGACGTTCGAACCATCGCGTATTTTGTTTTGCCTTGTTTGAATTAGTTTTTGCTCTGTTTCCTTCAGTTCGGCGTTTACTACCGCCAGTCCGTTTGCTTCGCTGTGCCCGGACATTTTGAGGGCCGTCTGCAACTTTGTTGTTGTTGTTTTCTTCCACTGTCGTCTGCGATAACCTCCTATTTTCGCCTTCGATTGAGTTTCTAATTCGAAATCTTCATATGTGCTTTTTGGTATTTATTAAATATATTAAAATGTGCAAGCTCCGTATACATTTATATTCGAATTTTATTTGTCTACGCCGGAACGTCTGCTACGGGTCATCGTGTGTTGATCAACCGGCCGCCTTCGGGCATACATCAACGCATACTTGGAGATGGCACGCGTGTCATGTGCTGCCTACCACTGCAAAAACAAGTTTTTGCGATGTGTTAGAAAGTCCTTCCTCCGCTTCCCGAAGTCCAAACAAACGTGAGTAATTAAGTTGCTGCAACATTAAAATTAAGCTATAAGAAACAACGAAAAGAAAAGAGAAGCTCCTTTCTTTTATGCTGCTGCTTTCCATTTTTTTTTTTCCCCTATGTGCCGCAATGATCGTCGTTGTTGAAGGAGTTTTTGGCTGGGTGATTTGTATTTTTCTATCGTCCGCTAAAGTTTTGTTTTATTCGCCATTGTTCGCTACCTGTCCCCATTTCTCTTTATTTTCGTCTGAGAATGGGACCCCATCTTTCCTGCAAAGTTCGGAAAATGTTTCCACGGTCATTTTCTCGTTACTTTTCTGTTTTTGTTGTGCTGCAGCGGCTGGTTCGCTTGCTCTGGTAATCCTAGCATGTTGTTTGCGCACGGTTTAATGATCACCTATTTAGATAAGAAACTGTGACAACGCAGTCTGCAACGGATCAACAGTAACCTCTTACGACGTAGTTCGAGCAGCTGAACGCCTTTCTTCCGCTTTTCAGATGCGCTCCAAACTCGTGTGATCCCCTGAGTGGCGTTTGAGACCGCTAAATAGACTGCTCTACCTTTGTTTATGCGTGCGTTGTTATTAGATTGTTGTTGCAGTTGCGATCAGTGGATTCCGCTTCGCAAGCGGACTGACCGTAATGAATTTTCAGCTGTTGGGGTGACGAAACGGGGCTCGCGAAGCGTCTGCTTACGTAGACCAGAGTCCTCCCGTTGCTCTCGGGCAGGGGGCGCGAGCGCGTCCGCAAGACGCGACCATGTTATGCTGGCAGCACCACCCAGGCGGCGCTATAACGTTCGATTTTGCACGTGCCACGTTCGGATGCAAGCATCTGTCAGCATCTGTGGACGCGCGATAACAAAACGAATAAAAACGAAACTAAAATAAAAAAAAAGAATTATGCAGCTCGCGGCCTCAGCGTCCCATTAAACATTCCTTTCAGCTTTTTTTTATTTTATTGCTTTCTTTCACGGCTTCCGTGAGCCCGTATGTTTCACTTTACTTGATAGCGAAGCCGAAGCTACTTGCTGAAGCATGTTCCCCTGAACGATGCTTGCACTGCACGAGCGCGCGCGCTTGGCAGGGACACTGAAAGCTCGGAGCTCGCTCTTGGAGCCTCTGCTACGCTGGCACTTCGAATGGAACGGAGTATAAAAAAAAGCTGTAGTGGGGAAGCGTATTGACGCATGTTCGAAACGCGAGCCAAATATTCTATTTTGCTCGCCTGGAGCGCTGCTCAAATCTTGAGAGCTACGGGCCTATCGGCGTTCGCCGCCGCTCTCGTGGGTTTTCGGAGGAATTACGCCGCATTTACTGGCGGCAACAGCTGCGTGCGCGGCTGCTTAGCGCGAGCTAATAACGAGCTACCACAGTTTATTTGCAACGTGCATGCGACACCATCAAGATTGCCGATCTTAGCAATGTAAGCTCGTTCTGAGCACGACCAGAGCCGTTTATTGAGAGAGTTTGGCCATACATTGGTTTGAATAGGCGAGCATCTCGGGCCAACCATGCACAGGCCGCGAAACAGCCCCTAGCGGAAGTCGCGTGCTCTAAATTTGTGCCACGACTATACTTCGTTTCACCTTATGTGCGAGCGAAGGCAAAACTGGAAGCGCGAGCACGGAAGCTCCGTGCGTTCAGGCTTTGCTCGAGCGCGCGAGCTGGGGAGAAATGCAAAAAGCGCTGGTCTCGCGCTTCTAGCTTTGGCTTCGCTCGCAGGTAAAGTGAAACGAAGTATAATTTGAGCCGTGCCGAGCGGAACTCCGCGTCTCAAGACGCTCGCGCACCCCACCCTTTGCACTGCTTTCTTTCAGCCAGTCTCAGGACGCTGTTCTAGCAGTGCAGACAAAGGCATGGGCACGAGCGCGTGGCTTTGGAAAGTGCCTCCTATGCACGAGGTCTCGTACAAACAATAGCGTTTCGCTGAGCTAGGCTCACGCGCCTGTGCCTTTGTCTTCACTGTCGACATTTGTGAGATGGAGTAGAGGTCTCCTGATTGGTCGACGCTGTGTCACAAATTTAGTTTACGCTCTAAGCGTGGGGGGAATATTCGGCGCTGGCGGCGGCCTTTGCTCCGCCTATTGTCCAAACTCTCCTAATATACGGCTCTGAGCACGACCACTGCAGCCGGCGATGCAGCAGGCGATGGAGCAGACGATGTAGCAGACGATGGAGCTCATCCGGGCTACCTAGGGGGAGCTGAGGGGATCTACTAGTGATGACGTTTAGAGGAGGAAACGCGCAGGCCTTGTGTTCTAGGTGGTATTGCCTTAACCCGCTGGACGCCTACGCTCCCCTGAGTATCGACGTTCCACTCGGTCGTTTGTCCGTGGTTGGTGTTAACATCTCGAGTGAGTTTATCACGGCACCACTGACATCAGCCTTCATCGTCTGGGAGACGCACTAATTTCAATTATCGCATAGCTAGATCTCAGATCGAGGCTTGTGTTGCAGGCATCGAGCGGCACCACAGGCATTTATCGACGCTTGACATCGGACAATATATATGGGGAATATATGGATGATGCACGAGCAAAAGCAATGTTTCCATTTTGTATGTTCTTAAAATATCAAACTGGTCGCATAGAGATTTAGAAAGAAAGAAGAGCCTATCTTGAAATGTGTTCATTGTCTGCGCCGTAGATGGACAAGTTAGCTAGTGCGATACAACTGATAAACAAGGTATTTAACTCCGTGATTGCGTGACCGCACACTGCTTCTATCCAGTCCGAGAATCGTTTCCAACAAATTATGTCGATCATTTTAAAACTGGCAGATCTCTTAATCTTTATATTAAAAACAGTTTGCGGAGTATGGTAAAATGATGCGATTCTTTGGGAAAAAAAATTGCGGTGAGGCTCAATGAAACGAGCTCAGGCTGGACAATAAAAATCAAGATGATTTATATCGTGATTTAAATCAGACCAGTTTTACTATGATGATTTAAATCAAACATTTCCCGCCAAATTAATCCAGAAATTATACTTTTTATGCGCATTTGCTTTGTATTGAAATTAAAAAAAAAAAAAAATCAAGCAAGAAGTTTTCAATAAGGCTGAAACGAGCTAAAAAAAAAAGTGCTCTTTTGAGCAAATTGGAGCGATGAGCTTGATTTCTACCTTTCACTTCGTTCGTAAGTTACGCAACGTCCTATTGCCACAAGATCAAAACGCAAGTGAAAAAAAAAAATAAAGCTTTTTGACTAACCATAAAACCAAGCTGTTTTTGTGCGAGTACGACGGAGGTTACAGCAATAAAAAACTGTTAATTAAACTGTACTTTACGTTTACAGTAATTTTCTCTTCCGCATACTTATCAGTGATCGGACAAACTGATCAATCAATCTGCCATGTTAAAAATGCATCTAGGGTTAAGGAATCACTATTTTCTAGCTACAGTGGTTTAAATCAAAATAGTCCGACTTAAATAAACTAAATGTGATTTAAATAAAATAAATATGAATTAAATTATATAAATCTAATTTGTTTTATTTTTGTAATTATGATTTCTCCTGGACGTGTGTTGCCGAGAGCCGCCTTTGAGTCGTTTGTCCTTCCGAAGTCTATACCATGTCCATTTACGTCTGAGACAGAGCTAATACAATTAAACTTGTTAACCGTTTGATGACTGCTAATTGGAGATTCATTTTATGATATTAGGTTGCCGTGAATTACACACTCGAAAGCCATGTGAGTGGCACTGATCTTTTCCACCATCTGAGAATAACGCAACGCGTTTAGTGAAAATGGTTCGATTGTGTTTCCTACTTTAGTGCTTCTGAAACTTAAAAAAAGAGTACCTAATTGCATTCTCTCCACAGGTTGAGAAATGCAGCCGGCAATCTTAACGTTACTCAAAACGCTTGGTGACGAGTGTGTTTGATGGAAAAGGGTTTGTGCCATACTACCAAGGCTTTTGCAACGAACTGAAATTTGGAATCTGGCGTTTATTTGATGAACGAGCTGTTTATTTTGTGACGAAAGCGCATTAAGCTAGCAGACCCGCGGGTACTGCGTCAGATTTTAATTGTTTATTTTTTTTCATGGGTGATTGCCTGCTTCACGGGTTCTGATTTTTATCGCAGAATGTCTGAAAAAGTAACGGCCGTTTCACGTACACGGACTTTTCGCTAAGACGCGCATGTGTTACCGCACGGGCATCACTTCATTTCCCTTTCCCAGCGCGAAGAAATAATCTCGTGTAACGTCGCCCAAGGGTCTTGCGAAAGAGGGGGGAAAGGGTGAAGCGAGTATACGAAGCGCACTGATCTGCCAGAGTTAGATTGGGATTCAACTTGCAATTGGCGAAACAATAGAAGGAAAGTTGCTTGTCAAGCAACCTTGCTGATCACAGGTGACTTCAGTATGCAAAACAACAGTCCTTCGGGGCTTGGGGTACACGAGCGGTTGGTAACGTGGTAGCACGATGTCAGGTGAGCAGGTAGAGCCGCCTATAATGTTCTGTACCATCCCCTGTCCCCAGAGCCGATACCCCTGGTCTACCGGCGAGACAGCCTACTCCATGCTGCACAGGGTGCAATGACACCGACGCCCTTCCCCGAGGGTCGACGACAGCGTGCCAATGACCCCAGCGGAACGGTTACCTGGGTCACTGCGATGTCCCCGCCCGGTCAGGCTCTGCAACAACTCGCTCAGCCGATGTTCATCCGTCACCAGGCGTCGTTTTCGCAGTCTTCTCGATGGATCTCGTCATGACTCGAGACCACGCTCGGCCGGAACATCCCGGCGCACCTCCGGAGCAGCCAGTCGAGACACAACCGCGGGGGCTACGGGCCCACACGACATCGCAGTGCGAGCGTCGCTCCTCGCGGCCCTCGATGGTGCACCTCCCTCGACGTAGAACGGGTCGTACGAAAAATTCGTAAAAGGAGCTTGGGTCCGGCGCTTCGAAACGGGCGTCGTCGTCGGGAGGGGCAGCTCCGGGGGGGACACCGGCTCGCTGGGGAAAGACCTAGAAATGCGGCCACGCGGCGCGGCCGACTCCGGCCCAAGCTGGGAGGACGCTTGTGCACGTCCGAACCCCGGGCCGCCGCAGCCGCCGCCGGGAACCGAAGGCTATTTCGGGAGCCTAGGGTTCCTATTTTCGAAGGTGTAGTTGAAAGAACCGGGACGTGCCGAGGGAGAGGGCTCTCTGGCTGGTCTGCATGCCCGTCGCCGCAACCCGGGGCTCTTGCAGCGCGGCCAGTTCAGAGCCTAGGGTCCCCCGAGGGAGGGGGTGGAGGGGTGCTCCCGTGTCGTCAGCTCCGGCATTCGGACGGATCGCGGCTTCGAGGGAGCCGATGGGCTTGCTCGCTGGCTGTCTTGGACGGGCAGGGGGAGAGAGCGACCGAACGAGCCCACGCGGGGTCCCGAGCCCCGGCTTTTGACGGATGAGCCATTGACCGCGGGTCGTGCCACACATGCACGCCGTATATTTCGTCGCGGGGTTCACGGTGTAACTGGTGCCGTTGATCTGTCGGAAAATATATGGGTTCACCGGGGAGGGTCGCTCTCGGCTCTTACGCGAGTTTATGAGCTGCTTGGAACTGCGGTCGTTCGTGCCTCCGTGTTTTCTTTGGGATGATCGTTGGAAGACCATCGGCTCTTGTAACCTTCATGACGTGTTTTTATGTCGGTATGGATGTTTATTTCATCGGAGATCTTGCATGACGTGTAGAACCGCGAGGGCGTTAACTCACATTCGGCTTCGACAAGGCGTCTCGAGTGAAGGACGCTCTAGAATAAATCTCGGGGAGAACATTAAACTTCACAAGCGCAAGCCGACACGACAGTCTCCAGCACGTTCTCCCCGCTACACGTGCGCCTGTGCAGCTGCGGCCGGGTTAGCTTCGAAAGCCTGGAGCCTGTGCTTATAGCCTTCGCTGTGTTTCACATGGTAGTCCTTACACAAAGTGGAAACGAAATAAATCGGGACATCTTTCCAAGGTGTTGGCATGCTATCATTGGGAGAAGGCGGCGAGATATATGTATTACAGCAGGCCAATCAAGTTGATATCAAGTGTGAAAATTTGTTTCATATGAAGTCGAAATTTCTCGCTTTGAACAGCATTAATCGCCTTGTCCACAAAGAATTACCAACCTATCAAGTTGCAAACTCACTCATCTAAATAGTTTGGTATATAGATGGTCAGTTCCGAAGCAATACCGATATCTCATTCTAAAATATGATCACAATAAAATATTGAGGCGCGTAATACACGTCCCAAAGCTACCAACGTGACCTCATCATTCATCAGGCTGCTGTTCACAAGGAGCCTCAATGTAAAAAAATATCGAAAGATTAACCTACTCGACCGAGTAAACCAAAAACTCTGTCTTGGCGGCGTTCGTTCGCAGATGCACTGTTGCTATTCGTGTGATGATCAACAACGGAGGTAAATCGTCATTTTTTATTAGCGAAACTATTTGTGAGTGAAACACGCGAGATGTTAACACCATCAAGCATATCTAAACTCAAGATTGGGACGCAAGTTTGTGTACACGCATCGTTCTTTTCACACTCCTTCCCAACTCTGATATTGAAGAATACGGGACTCCCTTCATCCCTTCAGCTCATCTGCTTTTACGTAAAAACGTATATTCAATGCGTCCTTAAAACGTCTGGAAAATGGATCTGTCATAACTTAATCAAGCGAACTTCAACAGTGTGATCTCATATACACGTATAACGTCAAGGAAGAACAGTTATGACTTGTAGGCTTCGAAGTGCAAAAAGATTAAATTTATCGTGTCATTGATCTATTAACAAACATCAGTCAATTCAATTAATCATCAAGCACGTTTGTAATTTTGCTACAAATACGACACTACATGTGTCTGAAAGTTCCACATGCGCGATTATCTGGTAGACAAGTTGCGAAAAAAACAACCGCTACACTTGTCTGTACTGACGTGGGGCAGTTTCCTCAAAACCCGGAAACTTTGCGAGAGTTGCTGCGGCGTTCATTTTGAAAAAAATAATGGTAGTGGAGAAGAGCCAGCCGGTTGGTCTCGGCTCAATATCGTACCATAGGTTCGTCGAAACGCTCGCTTCAGTGGTTTAATATCCTTGGTTTCGTTTTCGCGGGCAAGATGCTTGGCAATTGTCACACAAAGCGGTAAGGGTAGTATACGGAGGTTGGAGGGGGAGACTCTTTCGACGTGAGCGGTCGCCTGGCTTCCCGGAGTCTTCCCCCATCTTCGAATTCTCCGACGCGTGCGGGAAGTGTTTTTCGGCACTTCGCTCGGTGGTTCCCTTCCCCTTACTTTACCCACCCGAACTTAGTGGGCTAACGCGTGTAGCCCCCGGTTTTCGACTGCCTTGCCGGAGGCTCGGGTTACTTCCGAAGCCATGGGCCGCAGACGGCCGCGTCTGTGGCGGCCACAGGCATAAATATTGCGGAACACGCTGGCTCGTAACTATGCCCAAAAACAAACCAAATACAACAATTTAACATGAGGTCTTTGAACCTAGCGGAGTTGTGTTAATTTAAATGACAGGGAATGTTTGGGTTTAGAAGGCAGACTGCTTTCAGGGCCAATGGGCAGATCCGCAGGGCAATGACCGTCTGGGAGAGGGGAATTTCCGGGCTTGGTGTGCCAACCTGGGTTTGAGTGCGAGGAACAAAGGGCAGTGCGAGAAGGGACTCGGAGGCGAACGGACGCATCGCGTCGTCGAGCGGGGCGACGAGACCACAGTCGACGGCCTCTCGCCAAGTACAGGACGGAATTCCGCTGTGTGTGAGCGTGTCAGCTGAAGAAGTGGGTGCGAGGCCAGGGGGCCCCGCCCATAGTGAGCCAGCCGACCGCCGGAACTCCTCCACCTTGAACGGACCGCGCAGGGAGATGTCAACCATCGACTCGTCAGATGAGACTTTCCGTACTCGCTGTTACTCCTTTAATTAGCATCTTTTCATTGGGTTAATCGTAACATATTCATTAGTAACTGTAAACCTAGATTTGTAAACCCTGTTTTCATAAGCGTTCTATCCAATATTACAGAAGCTATGTGTGCAGAGTGTATCTATCGTAATTAGCTTTCTGCCTAGCACTAAATTAAAGTTTCTTTGTGTTCTCGAGCTTCGTCTCTGTCTCTCTTCATTGGTCAGACTGTCTACCAGAGCGTGGACCTATCGCTCGGTCAGTGGTCCACCCTTTTCCAACGTCACACCCAGAGAACTTTCTCTCGAGTGTTTTTTGGTTGTGACAGGAATAACGAGCTTCTCTTTAAATTCTAGATCCATGTAATCGCGCTCGCAGAAGCTAAGAAAATAGGTGTCCAACGTCTACTTACGTCTTTCTGAGAAATGGCACCTCACAGTAATAAAACACGACTTTAGGGGTGGTTTGTTAGTGATAGTGATGTGACTATTCTTCCCGGCGAGTATGAGGAATTTTGAGGTCACGTGGCCGGTTCCGTAGAAGAGAAAGAAAAAAGAGAAAAGTAGAAGAGATCTGTTCTTCGAATTCCGCATGGCAACAAGTTCAAGGAGAAAAACTTGGCAGGCGGCATTCGAACCACGGATATAGCGGTGACCCGTGTTGGCAGACTGTCTTTTGTATTTTATTTCACAATACTGCCAGCCTTTTCAAGGGCCAAGGCAGGAGGGGGTAATACAAACACGGAAATCAAATACAACACTGCTTTCAAATATCAACATTCAGAGCAATCTCCAGGATCCGCACCACAAAAATATACACCTCAAGCACCGCTTTCAAAATCAACCTTTGGGAACCTCACCCCAAAAATATACACTCACACATACACCCACAAGAAGGGTCACACTTGCAGGTCAAACAATACGCTTATCGCATTCTCGAATTCAGAAAGGGATTCCAGTGCAACGACACTAGCAGGAAGTTTATTCCACAACTCTACCGCCTGAACAAAAAATGACTGTTTAAAAATATTTATACGGGCATCAATGGCGGTTAAAACTTTCGGGTGGTGCAGGCGATCTAGCCGGTAGCTTTTCGGCTTCACATGTATCAGCAGTGTGAACCCGGCTGAAGGTGAGACAATGCATATATTGTGCTACGCCGCCAGATCTACACAGTGCTCCAACGCTGTCAAAGCTACTTGCGCCTCGCTCCGTTTGGCGCGAGAACGTGTGCGAATGACACGCAAGACGAATCCAAGTGCTCTCGCAGCAGTGCTGAGCTGCTACACTCTGGAAGTTAAGGCCCACTTCAGACGGGGCAATTTATCCCAGCAACGTCATTTAGGATCTAGGGAAAGCTAAGGAACAACTCGCCAGCAACAGTAAAGGGAAAGTTATTAAGCGGTCCTAGGCTAGCCTTGACAACGTATCGGAAAACAGTTGATGCAGAGTTTTATTTATCGGTACGTTGTCCCAATTAAGCCGGTCATGTGACCAGAAATGCCTTCTTGCGGGGATTTTAGCTGCCGGGAGAGATTCCCCCATCACCAGCAAACCGCCTCGGTGAGCGGTATTCACTATCCGGCATAGCTGGGTGCGTTGTTGTTGCTGCTGAGTTCGTGCGGATTGCTGGCTTCGACCCCACCTATTTCGCACCATCAAGGCCAATACTTGGCGCTAACCGCCATTATCTCGTAAAGATAAATCCCTATCGTGAGTCAGTTTTAGGTGCGGCTAGGCATAGACGAACCGTTTGCGCGAAGTATAGTGCATACACTCATAAAGCAGGCGTGTAGCTCTCCGAGCTGAACAGGGTAATGCAACGCCATGGAATAACTACACCACCACCTCAAAGTTGTTATAAGGTAGTTCGTGTATAGGCAACCTGCAATGCTGTTTGGTTTGGCGCCATCTAGCGACTGAAGCAAGAAATATTGGGTACCCCTGGGAGTGGCGGCTGCATTGTTCAAACGTGAGCTATTGCTCTGGTGGCGCCGCTGAACCTAGTGTCTGAAGCAAGAAATACTGGGTATCCCAGGAAGCCGTGATCGCGTAACGTGCCAGTTGAGCGGAAGCTACGGCCCTGGCGAGCCAATCGGAACGTGACTGCGTATCACCGGAGCGCGCCTCAACTCCGAAGAAGTATCAGGCTTTTCGCTGCGTCATGCTCCAATATGTGTGTGTTGCGCTCGTATACGTCGCGCATTTCGAAGCCTTCGGCACGCAATGTGGGGCTTATCGTTCGCCGTTTGCCAAGTTACAACGAGACAGGGTATGACCGTGCGCTCTCACCCTGCTGGCGCCGCCTGGCCGTTGCCGGCTGCCTATTCCCCTCGAAACCAAAACGTACGATGAACTGAGGCTGAGAAGCAACATGATTATCTATTTTTTTTTTATAATGATTTTTCTTTGCAACGGCTTTTCGTGAAGTTTTATAAGGTTTTTTTTTTCTTCTTTGTTTTTACGTTAATTCTTATACGTACGTTCTGGTTCAACGTAGGCAAAATTCCAACAAGGAACGCATGAAGTTCCACAATGACGCAGCATTCAAGCGTAAGCCCAACGCAATCAGGTTACCCCTATTATCCTTCCCGTGACGTCATGGGAGCAAACAGGAATAAGCTCGCTTTGCAATTGAGCTGCTATGTGAGGCGCCTGTCGTTCCAGGCCATAACGTCTCCCCTTTTTCTCTTAGAGCGAAGGGGAGGGGGGGGGGGGGGGGTGCTTATTCGCGCTGCGCACATCGCACCGAGAATTCGAGCAGGTCGTCGTCTCAAAACGGCAAGGTGAAAAAAAAAAAAAAAAAAAAAAAAAAGACCTCAGAGTGACGTCACGAGGCGGTACATTATTTACGGGCTATATCCATAACGTTTACAGCTAAGTTATTTCCGGGAAGTTGGCGGCCGTTCAGCGCCGTCAATCAAGATTAACGCAACGAAAACCTCGGCACCGTCGGACTCCGTGCTGCAGGAGACAACAGACGAGCGAGAGCGCTCGATTTTTCGGGTTTGACTCGGGGTAGCTTCTGGAGTTTTGTTTTCTAATAAACACGAGCGTTTAACTCGATTGTTTGTTGCCCAATACTAAGGGGAAGGGGGTCGGGAAAAGGGAGGACGAGAAGTTCAGTACTATTGCCGCGTCATAACCAACGAGACATATTGTTGAGGAAGAAACCAGACCGTCATAACTAACGAAATGTACCGTTTGTTTCTCGGTCGCTAGGATCTTGTAACGTAAAATCGTTTCATTGATTTTGTCAAAACGGAACTTGAGGTTAATCCAAGGGCCATTTCGCCAGGTATTAGTTGAGATTAATATGTATTGGGGCATTCTTAACGATTCGGCAGAATTCAATCTTTCAAGTACCATACCTCAGTTATAAATCAACATATTTATTAAAATTAAGCTGCATTAGAATCAATGAATCTTTGCCAAGGTGCTGAATGTTGATAAATTCCATTTCAATAAAATTCGGGTCTACGAGAATTGATGAAATCTTTTAGGGCGTTCCTGCCAGCGAGGAAACAAATGTAACAGCTGGCTACTGCAACGGTTTTTAACATGATGAGAAATCTGCAGGTCACAAAAGATATGGACAATGTGTTTGAAGTGTGAAAAGAGTTTATTGTGAGCACAATGCCACATAGAGTATCATAGGCTTTGTGATTGTTTCAGTAATAATATCACATTGAAGATCACAGGCTTTGTGATTGTTTTAGTAGCAATATCACAGGCTATGTAGGTTTTCTTTCTAGACAAATATCACTCACCTAATAAAACATTTTGTGTTGAAATACTTTTTTTTTCCTTTGCAAAATTTGCAGACAGGATCACAATTGAGTAAATCAATAAAATGCAACATACCTTGAAACTACTTTCATGGCTATGTAATTCAGTGTGGCCATTTAAACATTGAACATCCTTGTTAGAGTATTGAATAGTTAATGGGACATATTGAGCACCTTCGGGACCATAGTAATTTGGGAAGTGATGCTGGCCCACACATGATTAATTAAGAATTTAACCCATCAGCTGTAGTTACCTGAATTCACAAATAGGCAACACAGTTTCTAAAATGATACAAAAAGAGCGACAATATGATAAGGAAAGAACTTTACCTATCCTGAGTGGTCACCTGAGTTCACAATTAAAATGATTAAAGAAGTGCCACAGTTTGATTAGGAAAGAACTGGACCCATCACTAGTGATCACCTGAGCTCACAAATAAGCAAGATAATTTCTAAAATCATAAAATAATTGCCACAATTTGGTCAGGGTATAATTTTACCCATCACTAGTGGTCACCTGAGATCACAAATAAACAACACAATTTATAAAATGATGACAAAAGTAACTAACACATTTAGTAACAAAAACAGTTGTCAGACTTCAGGCCGGGATTTGTGAGAAAACCACAGCCCCAATACTATGGCAAAAAGTTGACTAGTAGCCCGTAATCAACACAATTTCTAAAATCACAAAAAACCGACAAAACACCTTCAATGCCAAGAAACTCTGCCAATCTTGAAAATAGAACCGGGTCAGAAAACGACAGCCTTAAGAGTACTGCAAATAGTTGACGATAGCGCGTGTTACCTGCGCAGGTCAGGTTGGCGCTCAGGCTGCGCGGCAGCAGTTCAAATGACAGCTGTTCAGTTGCGCGGCTCGGCCATTCTTGTGAGGACATTGCGGGACACGCTGCGACAGTTCTCGCACGAGCTGTCCGAACACGAGGGGATCGGTGTTCTGCCCGATGAGTCCGAGCAGAAAGACGTCTCCCACGGCCAGCGACCGTACGAGGTCTCCCATTTGCTCGCTGTCCGGATACCGAGCCCGCAGAAGGCCGTACCGAAGTGGCGCGTGAATCACGAGCAAGACGCGGTACACGAGCAAGAGCGCACCCGTAGCAAGCAGCAGCATGTACCAGAACCAAAGAAAGAGGAAGAGCTTTTCATTGACGATGTTCACGGGCAGCACGCAGACGGCTTCCCTGTTTTCGAGCGCGCCGGAGTCGCCGTACCTGAAGAAACTGCACATAGCCATCCTGGGAAAGGCGCGTACCATGGGGCTGACCAGACGCTGTTCGGCTTTGGTGCGGTACCACTCCACCACGTCCGAACCGTAGCTGACGAAGGTGCCGCTGAGAGCGACGTCGGTGAGCATCACCTGCGCGATGACGTTGAGGAAGCCCACCAACTCGCACAGGAGGTACTTGGCGAAGTACCAGTTGTTTCGGTTCAGGTTGAGGACGAGGAAGTCCACCAGACGCGATCGGAGCTCGCCGCCGCTGTCGTGAAAGGCGGCGGACTCGACGTCGAGAGCCGATACGATCGCGGGCACACGGCCGCCTTCCCAAGCGCACCAGAGCCAGCGTGGGAAGTAGAAGAACATCGCCTGACCGAAGAGCAGAAAGCAGACCCACTGGTAGTAGCGGTGGTACTGTCGATCGCCTGGTGCGTTCCGGTCGTTACCTGTACCGGGGTAAGCGAGCTCTTTAGTCCGAGACGCTGCGAAGAGGCTCTTGAGACTGTACGTCGACTCAATCCAGCAGAACGAGTCCAAAACGCTCTTTTCTATCGACGGACAGTAGCAGTCGATCGGAGAGCCCACGTAATCCTTGGCGGTGAGAAGCACCGAGAACGCCAATAGGAGTACCACCGTCACGCTGGTGTGCAGCCGAAAAACGTTCCCGTCAATGTGCACCTTGCGGCTCTTCAACTGGCTGCCGAGTTCACGCAGCAGAGGAAACATGCCTGACGAATGTTGCGTTTTCGTTCGTTTTCGTTCTCGTTGCGTCTGTCGACTGATGTCGAATGCTCAAATTTTGGAATGCGCGAAGCGGCGTCTGATCGGTTTAAGCTTTGCACGTTGTAACCACGAACACGAAAGGTGATCGAACAACGATAGGTCGTAATGAATATCTACAGCTCGAATTTAAACACGTGTCTATGAAGTTTTAACCGGTTTCAACCACCATTCGCTTTACGCGGTCCACTAAAAACTCAAGGGCATGGCAAGTCTAACAACAACACATCAAGCATGCTTGACATAGGTGGCGCCACAAGGCAGTCATGTTTTAGACTATTAATTACAATTAATTAAATACAGCAATATGTGAAGCTAATTTCTAAGCTTATACAACACTTACCTTATTTTTATGATATATATGCATCAACATTAGGTGTCTGGCACAATTTGTAGTGATGAGAGGACGCCAGCAACGTTCTCTCACCGAGTTTCTTGTTTTCACTTTCGTTTTCTCCTCCAGTGCCTCTAGTATGGTGCCTGGAACGCGTCTCCGACTGGTGTGTTTACCGCGTCCAAAAAAGTGGTCCCTCGATTTCCGCCTGATGACGTCATAGAAGTGTCATGCTGTCGCCGGTCGCGACCCTGGTGGTGTCCCAGCAGCTGTGGTGTATGTAGCAGACGCCTGTTCTGCTGCAGGTCGCTCTTCACTTTGACAGTCCACGGAAGCAACAGCAGCAGGAAGTTGGGACGCCTGGGACGCCGTGACAACAGCGACACTCGCGTTCGCTTGTGCTTTCCACCAGCATTTCTACGACCACCCGTCAGGATCGCGACAGGCTACAGCATGACACTCCGGCTTCTGTGACGTCATTTGTTGCCACTTGGGGACCACTTTTGATGTATGGGCGGGATAGGACGCTAAACACACCAGTCGGAGACGCGCTTCAGGCACCATACCTCTAGATACGTCGCAATCTAGAACGCCATCTTTCGGCGACAAGCGGCGAACAACCGGGGGTTCCAACTCCGATCAGAAACGCATGGGGAACGTGAGAAAATTGCTGTTTCTTCAATATTGTGGGGATGTACGGAACGTCAATAGTTTTTGACATAATAAAGGAACATTTTAGAATAATTTGCGCTAACTTGCGTAGCATGTAAGGGCGTAATTTTTTAAAAAAAATTGCCTGAGCGGCATCACGCAGCAGACGACGCGGCGACGTCACGGAGACGTCGCACCGTCCACGTGACCCGCTCCGGCCAACCCAGGAAGCCCATCTCCGCTGCGTACAAAAATCGTCTGCTTCAAACGCCATTGCCTTGGAAATTGCCTTCTCAAAATTTCACACGCATTTGATATTATGAAAACTTTGATAAAGTGTTTAGTGCTTTACCAACTTCACGACAGACTAGTTTCGAAACGTGTGAAGTTGGCGTTTATTTTTTAATCAGCCGTATTGAGTCAATCTCCATGTGTTCTCCCTTAGGGCGGGCCGCCTCCTGGAACCCTGAGTACCACGTGACTCGCGCCGAGCTGCTCTGTCGGCCATGTTGTCAGCGAAACACGCGGATCAAAGGATTGCGCTACTCTGCTCCGTAGAAGCTATATAGTGCTCTAGTGTCAATCAATGGCCACCGGACACTCGGCCCCAGCTGCCGAGGCCGCGGTCCGCGATTCAGCCTACTACAATAGAGATCAGTGATACCAACCTTTAGTTTAGCTTGTGTGAAAGCGTCGACGCGATGAGACACGCGGACACAGATTAGACGTAGGGTTTAAAAACCACGACCGGCACGCCGACCTCCGCTGATGACTTGGTCGACTGGGGCTTTATCTTGTTTACGTAAAATGTACACAATGACGTCACGAGCCTACCATTTGTCCGATTTGCACAACCGTCGCGCCCCTAGTCACCCTGGTCGTGGCAGGCCTTCTGGTATGGGCTGACCACCTTACTGTGGTGCCGCAACTCTCTTGAGTTAAACAAGTATTATTATTACAAAGAACGTTAAACTATATCTAATTTTTGATGAATAGATCATATGTGTTCGATCAGTTGACCACTTCTCGTATCGAGTGTTTGGAAATTAATTGTGAACTGATCGCAGTTGACGAGTCATTTGCTTATTGCGTGACTTATCGGCGAGACTTAATTTACTCACAGGTGCTTAATATTCGATCGACTGATCAGCCCACAAATTATTGTAGTTATAGCATTCGTAGATTCGTTGTTTCAGTCGTCCAATAAAGTACTCCTTACTCAGTAAGAAATTTGGAAAAAGGAAGTGGGCTCGAAAGAACGAGGGGGACTCGAAGTAGACGAAGTGCAAGAAAAGGAGTGACTGGGTGCAGGAAGAGTGGGAGGGCCAGGTTAAGTTATGTCAAACAGTTCACTCCGTTTAACCTTAGGGCGGACTGCAACGGGCACAATGAGCCATCCTAGCAAATTAGGCACCGAGGAAGATTTCACGTGGCTTCGCTTCCCGCGCTCACCGGGCGTCTTCGGAAGCTCGCGTGACACGCGGCATTGGACTGGCTCCGATGGCCCGTGGCGTCCGCTGCGGTACATCGTAAGGTGAAACCGAGTATAGGGTTCGGTACCTTCGACCCAAAAACGGGGAAGGTGAGGAGTACGGGGGTAGGAACACTTCCAGTGTGTGCGCCTCGCAGACGCGCCATCCGAATAATCCTGGTTGTGCGTCGCACGTGCAATTTAAAAATAACAAAAGACAAAAAAATGAAAGACATTTGCAATTTTCAGTAGTGCCGAATTAGAGCGCAGCTGTTGAGGAGGAGGAGGGGAAGGTACGGAGAGGAGGGTATGCCCCTCCTCCTCATCCGTATCCTCTCCTCCTCCTCTCCTGCTCCCCTCCCATTTAGCGGGAAATGTTCGCTACATTTCCCGTTAAATTTAGCGGAAAAAATTCTCCGCTAAAGTTACTGGGGAATTTTTTTTCGCTGAATTTAGCGGGCAATTTTGTCCGCTAATTTAGCGGGGAATTTTTCGCTAAATTTGGCGGGCGATTTTTTCCGCTAAACTTAGCGGGGAATTTTTTCGCTAATTTAGCGGGAAAATTTACCCATAATGCAACGCGCGGTTACGCCGACGCCGACGCCCACGCCGAAAACGGGCGCCTAAGAGCTGCGCTCTAAAAGAAGGGCTGTAATTTATCGGGGTTTGTTGTTCAAGGTACTCGACGATGTTGCGCTACAGTTCCCCTTTAGATCGATTTGTCTCGAATTTGAAACAAAAAGTCGTGTTCACTTACCTTTCTTTTTCTTTTTTTATAGAGGGCGCTTGGAGGCGTTTGTTTTTGGGTTTCGCGGCGTCGGCGTAACCGCGCTCAATTTAGCGGGAAAATTGACGTCACGTAACCTTAACACCGATTCACTACCCCCTAAATTTAGCGGGAAAATTGACGTCACGTAACTTAACACCGGTTCAATACCCCACTAATTAGCGGGAAAATTGACGTCACGTAACCGTAACACCGAGTCACTACCACCACTAAAGTTAGCGGGAAAATGGACGTCACGTAACCTTAACACCGATTCAATACCCCACTAAATTTAGCGGGAAAATTGTTCGATCAGTTGACCACTTCTCGTATCGAGTGTTTGGAAATTAATTGTGAACTGATCGCAGTTGACGAGTCATTTGCTTATTGCGTGACTTATCGGCGAGACTTAATTTACTCACAGGTGCTTAATATTCGATCGACTGATCAGCCCACAAATTATTGTAGTTATAGCATTCGTAGATTCGTTGTTTCAGTTGTCCAATAAAGTACTCCTTACTCAGTAAGAAATTCGGAAAAAGGAAGTGGGCTCGAAAGAACGAGGGGGACTCGAAGTAGACGAAGTGCAAGAAAAGGAGTGATTGGGTGCAGGAAGAGTGGGAGGGCCAGGTTAAGTTATGTCAAACAGTTCACTCCGTTTAACCTTAGGGCGGACTGCAACGGGCACAATGAGCCATCCTAGCAAATTAGGCACCGAGGAAGATTTCACGTGGCTTCGCTTCCCGCGCTCACCGGGCGTCTTCGGAAGCTCGCGTGACACGCGGCATTGGACTGGCTCCGATGGCCCGTGGCGTCCGCTGCGGTACATCGTAAGGTGAAACCGAGTATAGGGTTCGGTACCTTCGACCCAAAAACGGGGAAGGTGAGGAGTACGGGGGTAGGAAACACTTCCAGTGTGTGCGCCTCGCAGACGCGCCAATCCGAATAATCCTGGTTGTGCGTCGCACGTGCAATTTAAAAATAACAAAAGACAAAAAATGAAAGACATTTGCAATTTTCAGTAGTGCCGAATTAGAGCGCAGCTGTTGAGGAGGAGGAGGGGAAGGTACGGAGAGGAGGGTATGCCCCTCCTCCTCATCCATATCCTCTCCTCCTCCTCTCCTGCTCTCCTCCCATTTAGCGGGAAATTTTCGCTACATTTCCCGTTAAATTTAGCGGAAAAAATTCTCCGCTAAAGTTACTGGGGAATTTTTTTTCGCTGAATTTAGCGGGCAATTTTGTCCGCTAAATTTAGCGGGGAATTTTTCCGCTAAATTTGGCGGGCGATTTTTTCCGCTAAACTTAGCGGGGAATTTTTTTCGCTAAATTTAGCGGGAAAATTTACCCATAATGCAACGCGCGGTTACGCCGACGCCGACGCCGCGCTCAAGCCGAAAACGGGCGCCTAAGAGCTGCGCTCTAAAAGAAGGGCTGTAAATTTATCGGGGTTTGTGGTTCAAGGTACTCGACGATGTTGCGCTACAGTTCCCCTTTAGATCGATTTTGTCTCGAATTTGAAACAAAAAGTCGTGTTCACTTACCTTTCTTTTTTCTTTTTTTTATAGAGGGCAGCTTGTAGGCGTTTGTTTTTGGGTTTCGCGGCGTCGGCGTAACCGCGCTCAATTTAGCGGGAAAATTGACGTCACGTAACCTTAACACCGATTCACTACCCCACTAAATTTAGCGGGAAAATTGACGTCACGTAACGTTAACACCGGTTCAATACCCCACTAAATTTAGCGGGAAAATTGACGTCACGTAACCTTAACACCGATTCACTACCCCACTAAATTTAGCGGGAAAATTGACGTCACGTAACCTTAACACCCGAGTCAATACCAGGAAAAGCCACTAAATTTAGCGGGAAAAATTGACGTCACCGTAGCCACCTTCAACACCGATTCAATACCCCACTAAATTGTACGGGGAAAATTGACGTGCACCGTAAGCTGCGAACACCGATTCAATACCCCACGAAATTTAAGCGGGAAAATTGACGTCACGTAACCTTAACACCGATTCGAATACCCTACTAAATGTAGCGGGAAAACGGACGTTCACGTAACCTTAACACCGAGATCAATACCCCACTAAATGTTGAGCGGTAAAATTGAACGTCAACGTGAACCGTAACACCTATTCAATACCCCACTAAATTTAGCGGGAAAATTGACGTAACGTGGACCTTAACACACGATTCAATAACCCACTAATTTAGCGTGGAAAAATTGAACGTCAGTGACCGTAACACCGATTCAATACCCCACTAAATTGTAGCGGGAAAATTGCGTCACGTACCTTAACACCGATTCAATACCCCACTAAATTTAGCGGGAAAATTTGACGTCACGTAACCTTAACACCGATTCAATACCCCACTAAATTTAGCGGGAAAATTGACGTCACGTGACCTTAACACCGATTCAATACCCCACTAAATTTAGCGGAAAATTGACGTCACGTAACCTTAACACCGATTCATACCCCACTAAATTTAGCGGGAAAATTGACGTCACGTAACCTTAACACCGATTCAATACCCCACTAAATTAGCGGGAAAATTGACGTCACGTAACCTTAACACCGATTCAATACCCCACTAAATTTAGCGGGAAAATTGACGTCACGTAACCTTAACACCGATTCAATACCCCACTAAATTTAGCGGGAAAATTGACGTCACGTAACCTTAACACCGATTCAATACCCCACTAAATTAGCGGGAAAATTGACGTCACGTAACCTTAACACCGATTCAATACCCCACTAAATTTAGTGGGAAAATTGACGTCACGTAACCTTAACACCGATTCAATACCCCACTAAATTTAGCGGGAAAATTGACGTCACGTAACCTAACACCGATTCAATACCCCACTAAATTTAGCGGGAAAATTGACGTCACGTAACTTAACACCGATTCATACCCCACTAAATTTAGCGGAAAATTGACGTCACGTACCTTAACACCGATTCAATACCCCACTAAATTAGCGGGAAAATTGACGTCACGTAACCTTAACACCGATTCAATACCCCACTAAATTTAGCGGGAAAATTGACGTCACGTGACCTTAACACCGATTCAATACCCCACTAATTTAGCGGGAAAATGACGTCACGTAACCTTAACACCGATTCATACCCCACTAAATTTAGCGGGAAAATGACGTCACGTAAAACACCGATTCAATACCCCACTAAATTTAGCGGGAAAATTGACGTCACGTAACCTTAACACCGATTCAATACCCCACTAAATTTAGCGGGAAAATTGGCGTCACGTAACCTTAACACCGATTCAATACCCCACTAAATTTAGCGGGAAAATTGACGTCACGTGACCTCAACACCACTTCAGTTTCCCCGCTAAATTTAGGAGAGAAAATGACGTCACATGACTCGGTGTCACGTCACCTATGAACAAATTCAGTTTCTCCGCTAGATTTAGCGGGAAAATTCAAGTCACGTGCGGAGGAGAAGGAGGGGAGAGGAGGGAAGGAGAGGAGGAAAGGAGGGGAGTATCAGATGAAGAGAGGGGGAGGAGAGGGTACAGAGGAAGAGGAGGGGGGCATACCCTCCCCTTCTCCTCAAGAGCTGCACTCTAATTTCACCTTACAGAGATTTGTAAACGTCTTTAATTTTTTTGCTCACCGGTTTAGGATCTTATTAAGGTTCCTCGGTGACGCTAAACTGAAAGTGAAGGAACTAAGACTGACATTTGCTATTTAGGAAAATGAACGAATGAAGAAATATTTTATTCGGTCTCGTCTCTCGATCGAACACCGTTATATACACTAAACACTAAAAATAATTATTGGCTTGGAAAAGAAAATCAATTTTATATGTCGTAAGGAGATAAGCTGTGTAGTTTATGAAATGCGTGCGTCTACCAACGCCGAAACAAAACAAACAAACAAACAAAAACGACAGCGTCATAATTACAAAGGTCAAACTACCGGACGTCAATACTTGCGCAGCCTGCAAACGTTCATTTTTGATTAGTTTCTTTCGACACTGTCGAGATCACGCGCGCATTGAGGTGGTTTATTTTAAATGTCCAGTGCAACCTGAAGATTTGTGAAAATTATATGTAGATTATTATATTATACTTAAAAGAGCTGTAGTTACCCAAATAAATCTGCCGATTAGGCAACACTGCTTGGTTGCTCCCGGCGAGTCGCCCGGCTTTGTTTTATGTGTCCTACGGAAAAGAAACGCCATTTAATAATTAAAAAAAATCTTAGTTTTTAGGACAACACATTAGGGGCTCTAGTTTTTAGTCTGTAGCACACCGTTTTTATTTCGTCACTTTGTCCGAGGAAGGTGAATGACATAAATGTGAAATTCATCCTGAAAACCCGTGTGATTTGGCCACGGTGGAGCGTCTGTATACAAACAGGCAGCCGAGCAGAGACCTTGAAAGTTCGTGAAACATGCGCGATACGTTAAAAATACATAGCTTACGTATATGCTTGAATAATAAACGCCGTCTGGTCGGTCAGACCTTTCAGAGACAACCGTTGTTGTAGTCAAAATAGTGATCCTTTTCCTGATGAGTCAGACAGAAGAGAAAAAAAAAAAAAACGAAAACAATTCCGCGAGTGTTTATGAGAGCGTGAAATCGGTCTGCCTCAAAAACCTTGCCAGAAGAGCAAGAAATATATTTGCGACACTGGTTTCAAACATCCAGTCTCCCCGTTTGAACTTGGCGTCTGCGTATTTTCGTTTGCAAACATTTTTACTTTTGTTTAGTAATTCAGATTAAAAAGCTTTTTACTGTTTTTTTTGTTGTTGTCGTTTTTTACTTACGGGCACGACATGTTTACATTCAACACTATATCGGCGATTGATTGCCTTTTACTCTAGTCACTGACAGTTTGAAAAATGCGGGGCGTGGCTTATTATGGTATCTCTTCGTGATTGGTTCTCGGGAGTCTTTATCGGTCAATGCCACGATCTAATTGGTTGCGGAGTGATTATAATAATGTCATCGAGACTCTCACGCCCCGGGTTTCTTAAAGGGATACTGAACCAAGGAATTTAGTGTCCATAATAAGTGGGGCACGTTCTTTCCACGAGCCATCAGCTGCCGGTGTGCGCGAGCACACGCAACGAAAATGACGTCAAAACCTCCATTCGCGCTTTAGAGGACAGTGAAATGCATGGGCTTCGGGCCAAAGGAGATTCAATACCCCACTAAATTTAGTGGGAAAATTGACGTCACGTAACCTTAACACCGATTCAATACCCCACTAAATTTAGCGGGAAAATTGACGTCACGTAACCTTAACACCGATTCAATACCCCACTAAATTTAGCGGGAAAATTGACGTCACGTAACCTTAACACCGATTCAATACCCCACTAAATTTAGCGGGAAAATTGACGTCACGTAACCTTAACACCGATTCAATACCCCACTAAATTTAGTGGGAAAATTGACGTCACGTGACCTCAACACCACTTCAGTTTCCCCGCTAAATTTAGGAGAGAAAATGACGTCACATGACTCGGTGTCACGTCACCTATGAACAAATTCAGTTTCTCCGCTAGATTTAGCGGGAAAATTCAAGTCACGTGCGGAGGAGAAGGAGGGGAGAGGAGGGAAGGAGAGGAGGAAAGGAGGGGAGTATCAGATGAAGAGAGGGGGAGGAGAGGGTACAGAGGAAGAGGAGGGGGCATACCCTCCCCTTCTCCTCAAGAGCTGCACTCTAATTTCACCTTACAGAGATTTGTAAACGTCTTTAATTTTTTTGCTCACCGGTTTAGGATCTTATTAAGGTTCCTCGGTGACGCTAAACTGAAAGTGAAGGAACTAAGACTGACATTTGCTATTTAGGAAAATGAACGAATGAAGAAATATTTTATTCGGTCTCGTCTCTCGATCGAACACCGTTATATACACTAAACACTAAAAATAATTATTGGCTTGGAAAAGAAAATCAATTTTATATGTCGTAAGGAGATAAGCTGTGTAGTTTATGAAATGCGTGCGTCTACCAACGCCGAAACAAAACAAACAAACAAACAAAAACGACAGCGTCATAATTACAAAGGTCAAACTACCGGACGTCAATACTTGCGCAGCCTGCAAACGTTCATTTTTGATTAGTTTCTTTCGACACTGTCGAGATCACGCGCGCATTGAGGTGGTTTATTTTTAAATGTCCAGTGCAACCTGAAGATTTGTGAAAATTATATGTAGATTATTATATTATACTTAAAAGAGCTGTAGTTACCCAAATAAATCTGCCGATTAGGCAACACTGCTTGGTTGCTCCCGGCGAGTCGCCCGGCTTTGTTTTATGTGTCCTACGGAAAAGAAACGCCATTTAATAATTAAAAAAAATCTTAGTTTTTAGGACAACACATTAGGGGCTCTAGTTTTTAGTCTGTAGCACACCGTTTTTATTTCGTCACTTTGTCCGAGGAAGGTGAATGACATAAATGTGAAATTCATCCTGAAAACCCGTGTGATTTGGCCACGGTGGAGCGTCTGTATACAAACAGGCAGCCGAGCAGAGACCTTGAAAGTTCGTGAAACATGCGCGATACGTTAAAAATACATAGCTTACGTATATGCTTGAATAATAAACGCCGTCTGGTCGGTCAGACCTTTCAGAGACAACCGTTGTTGTAGTCAAAATAGTGATCCTTTTCCTGATGAGTCAGACAGAAGAGAAAAAAAAAAAAACGAAAACAATTCCGCGAGTGTTTATGAGAGCGTGAAATCGGTCTGCCTCAAAAACCTTGCCAGAAGAGCAAGAAATATATTTGCGACACTGGTTTCAAACATCCAGTCTCCCCGTTTGAACTTGGCGTCTGCGTATTTTCGTTTGCAAACATTTTTACTTTTGTTTAGTAATTCAGATTAAAAAGCTTTTTACTGTTTTTTTTTTGTTGTTGTCGTTTTTTACTTACGGGCACGACATGTTTACATTCAACACTATATCGGCGATTGATTGCCTTTTACTCTAGTCACTGACAGTTTGAAAAATGCGGGGCGTGGCTTATTATGGTATCTCTTCGTGATTGGTTCTCGGGAGTCTTTATCGGTCAATGCCACGATCTAATTGGTTGCGGAGTGATTATAATAATGTCATCGAGACTCTCACGCCCCGGGTTTCTTAAAGGGATACTGAACCAAGGAATTTAGTGTCCATAATAAGTGGGGCACGTTCTTTCCACGAGCCATCAGCTGCCGGTGTGCGCGAGCACACGCAACGAAAATGACGTCAAAAACCTCCATTCGCGCTTTAGAGGACAGTGAAATGCATGGGCTTCGGGCCAAAGGAGAATAAAGACAGACTTTTCATCTCTACAATTGAAAGCTACGTGCTTGTTAGACCAATTAATCGCTTGCCTTTTACACCAGACACCACTGTGTAGATGATAAACCTGTCTTTATTCTCCTTTGGCCCAAAGCCCATACATTTCACTGTCATCTTAAGCGCGAATGGAGGTCTTTGACGTCACTTTCGTTGCGTGTGCTCGCGCACACCGGCGGCTGCTGGCTCGTGGAAAGAACGTGCGCCACTTATTATGGAAACTAAATTCCTTGGTTCAGTATCCCTTTAAGCTGTCAGTGTCCATAGTAGTTGTGATCGCGGATTATCAGTTAGTATCATCTGTGGGAGAGAAACACGAAGAACCGGCGATATTTTGTTCGTATACTGGAGCTATATTCCTCTGTAACCGAGCGCTTCGAACAATTTTATTAAAAGCCAATTGGCAGCGACCTTTCTCTCTAAAGTTTGAAATACATCATTTAAGGGAGCAATCGTTTAAACGTGTTTTAGAAGACGTTCAACAGGCGATTCCGAAGGAGTGATGAAGAACCTATATCTTGAACACCTTAGCGGGGACACTGATTCGGTGCATGCGTCACGCGACGTTAATTTCCTCGCCAAATTTAGCGGGAAAGCAAAATTTGTGTCTAGGCACGTGGCGGCGTCAGGTGACGTGACGTCATTGTTCCCACTATATTTAGCGGGGAAACGGACTTGGCGTGTAGGCCAGGTTACGTTAATTTCCCCGCCAAATTTAGGGGAGAAATTGAATTAGTGTATGGGTCCACGTGACCTCTGTTCACGTGACCGCTGTCCACTTGGCGTATGTTTTCCCTCTAAATTTAGCGGGGAAATGGAATTGGTGTCTATCGCGTGGCGTCAGGTCATGTGACATCACGTTTCTCGCTAAATATAACGGAAAACTGAATTTGTGTATGGGGTCCCGGGACATTAATTTCTCCGCCAAAATTTGTGGGGAAGCTAAATTAGTGTATGGATTGCAACAGAATGTTAAGTTGGGCTGGTTGGTTGTTCATGACTGGAAGGAAGTGCCGAAAGACGGGGACAAAAGAAGTAGGTAACAACGACACGTGTCGTTGTTACCAACTTCTTTTGTCCCCGCCTTTCGGCGCTTCCTTCCAGTAGTGTATGGATCACAGTAACAATATTTTCCCCGCCAAATTTAAAGAAAAAAGTAAAATGGATTGATGTATAGCTCGCGCGACGTGAGGTCACGTGACATCAATTTTCCAGCTAGATTTAGCGGGAAATTTACGGACGGACGCACGGACATAATCTTGGGATTTGGGGGATTTGGGGGTGGGGCTCCATAAAACCGCATTTCATGCTTTACAATAAATCAGATGGGCAACGGTGGTAAGCTAAAGTGAGAAGCAAGAAAAACGCATTTGGGACATCCACTTTATGCCATGCATTACACAATTCAAGAATCGATGAGACGTACTTTCCGTCAACTACTACCATGTGTTTGAACATTGTTGTTTACCAACCGATCTTGGTTTTCCTGGCAAAGCCAGGAGAGCCTATTGACAGCTCCCCTAAATTTGGAATCCACTGGTTATCGTGAAAGGGAGCCTGCAGCTGTCGACTTTTTGCCCTCGTTTCAACTTCCTCGCTCGCTCGTTTGTGCTTTGAGCAAGAAGTACACAGTTCGCGGGGAAAACAAAAAATAGCGAGTCGGTCGGATTTTTGAGCTATATACTTCTAATGACTTATTGTTTACCGATGAAAACGATTTTGTGGCTTCTTTTGTACCGTTTACATTAATGGAATTTAGCGTAGAAACTTAAAAGAAAGGAGAAGGTAAATGACCTTCTTTCGGTTGTTACTATGGCGCATGGTATAGCGGAGGTGCTATAGCGCTGATCGCTTTTGTCCACACGAGTGTTTGTCTATTCCTGGAAAAAGTAATAGACCGGAATAGTCGTGCATCAACTCCGCACATTCGAGCATCGATGCGTAAACCTAGAGTGCCTCGGTTGGGAGCAACTCAAACCATGGGGAGATTTTTTAATATAATGGCGGACGCCTGCTGCGCATATTGGTAGCAAGTGCTCATGCGTTGCGTTGTTGCGAATAGAGAGGAGCAAAGCAGGCGGAGACGGCGCGAGACGTGCAGACGTTTGCAGACGACAGACGCTTTCGTCTGCTCCTTGTTGCTCGTATTGCAAACACGGTTCATAAACCACGTGACTTCTATCGGACAGTTGGAAACACTCTGAAATATAGGCACACCTGTCGAAACCCGACTGGATTGTCGACAACCGAAAGAGAAAGTGGCGTCTACCATAGACGCTGCGTACGTCGACGGCCTTATCGACTTGGAGCAGCCACTCTACTTGACGGAATTGAAGAACGCAGTAAAAAGGGTCCGATGTCGGGCTGCTTCGAGTGGCTCAACGCAGAAATGGAGCGCTTTACTGCAATCGAGAAAAGACACAAGTGCGCCGCACTCTATATTCGGAGGCGAACATACCAAAGTATTGGATGCGGTGCGAAAGGTTGTCTGCTTCTTGCGAAGGGGGTTGCGGTGACGTCAGAACGCCAAGCTCTGATTGACTCTGGTTGGAAGGAAAGTGAGTAGACCTCGAGACAGCTAGCCATGCAGCAAGCATTGAGGTCTACCCACTATCCCTCCAATCAGAGCCAATCAGAGCTAGGCGTTTTGACGTCACCGCAACCCTTGCTGCAGAGATGCAGCAAGAAGCCGACGAACTCGCGCTCCGCATATGGAACACAAACCTGTTCATAAATATGTTTGATACGGTGTCGAAAGTCAGTAAATGTTCTCTGGATTATTATTACTTTTTTTTTTTCGCGGACTCAGAATTGGAGTTTTCGGTTGGTTCGGCGGGGTCGAAGGTTATCCCTGTTGTATGGATATCTGTATGACTGAAAGTTAGTCTGCCTCAGAATGGGACGACCTGTGCCTTCGCTGGAGAGATGCAGTTTGGTCAGTGCAGTACAACTGACGTAGTCACTGACAGGGTGAGAAAGGCAAAGAGGATCGAGTTTCAGTTGTCCCGCCTACAATGCGAGCTTGCTACCTTCGATAATGCTTCGACGTCTCGTACGCCTCGAGCCTGCAAGCGTAGCCAAAGCACGGCGAAAGGCACCATGCTTGTGCTTGTCAGGGCGTTGGAAAAAGACGCCCTGCCGTTTTCCCCCTGGACGCCATTTTTCAGGCTGATGTTTAGAGCGCATGCTTATAACGAGCTCACATTAATAGGCTACTAAGACCGGCAATCTTGATGGTGCGGAATGCACGTTGCAGAAGAACTTTGGAAGCTCGCCGTCAGCACGGGGTGTATTCACTGGCGGCCATATACGAGTCTGTGGCTGTTTAGCGCGTGCTGACGGCGAGCTTCTAGACTGGTTTTTCAACGTGCACTCTACCATAGCCTCCTCTGTACCGACAAAGCCTGACAGATTGCCATGAGACGCGGCCGCCGAAAGTGAAAATGTAGAGCGGCAGACAACGGATGAGAGGAGAGTTATGTAGCGGACGCCCCGCTGCGGCTAGGCGCCGAAACACACTTCTCCCGAGCGATGGAGTGTCCGCTCGTGCTCCTCGCGTTCCTCGCGCGTCCTCGCCGCTGCAAAAGTTGTGCGCTCAGTTACGTGGGGCACGAGGAGAACGCTAGGGAGCGAGAGCTGGATCGGGTTGACGAGGGACGGCCGTCGTATTTCCCCGTCACTCCGCTGCTTCAGGACCGGCGGCCAGTGGCCAGCGAGGACAGCCAGGCCGTCTCCCGACACCCGGCAACCGGAGAAAAGATTAAAGCAAGTTACGTTTACTTCCAAACTTCCCGTTGTGTGATTTCTTCGAGAGCGAACGGAGCGCAGCCTGATCGGGCGGAATTAACCTATTGAGCGACCCACAAACTTTAGGACACCCTGATGATGTACGGAGGACCGTGTGCTGCTGCTAGGGCTTGCTAATAAAATAAAACTGCGTCAACATTAAAAAGAAAAAGAAAAACAACAACAGCGGTTTCAGGAGCCGAGGAGCTCCCGAGAGTTTAGCGAGGAGAGAGGCGAGGAGGAAAGAGAGGGAGAGAAAGAGAAAAGTACCGGCAAGGAGGCTATAAGTACTAGGTGGGGTCACGTTGCAATATGTGTGAAGCCTAGTCATAAAAAGTTTAAACGATGTTGTGGCCAACGTGACCGTAGATCTCTCTGGCAATTGGTGCGCGTGACATGTCACATGTGAGATGGATGGTTGATTGTAGAAGGATTCCTTGCAGGCTTGAGCGCGCTCCGTCCGGTAGGTTTTATCAGATCGAAGGCTAGACGTGAAGCAAGCAGCTCTGTCCGGTAGGTCACGTGCTGGGCCGATAAGTGAGGAGGGTAATGAGGAAAATGAGGAAGAGGCGAGGCGTCAAGGGAGCTTGGCTTGTGGAGGCTGCACGGCTGACGTCATGCCCCCTCCTACCCTTCTAATCTCCTTGGGTACTGGAGAATCGGAGCAGAAATGCCCAAACCAAAACCGAAACGAACTTGACCGGAACCGGAACCAGATTATGCTTAATGCCGCCCGCTAGGAGCGCTAGCTGTCACTGGGGCCCTATGGCAGTGTCCGCTCTTTACCTTGTGTATATTATATCTATGGCGCGACCGCATTCTTTCTAATAATACCGAGCTCCACGTGCAAAACCGTGCAAACGTCATTGCAATTGACGTGAAAAAAAAAAAATCGTGAGGCCCATGAAGTTATGCAGATCACGAAAAAAAAGGCAAAGTGCCAGTGCAGCCCTACGATGCTCGCCCTACAAGTCTATCTGCGGTGTCAATTGCATTAGGTACACAGTTTTAATTTCTTACAAAGCTGTCGTACATAATAAAATCAGAAGTTGAACACATTTTTCAAGTTTTCTGTTTATGAAGACATATTCTTTTATGTTACAACATTGCGCTACGAGTTGTTCGTTATTTACACTATTATACATGTTGTGCTTACTGTTTTGACTAGCAAGAAACCTACAGCCACTACTTGAACATAAAAACCACAGTGAAAGTGACTGAAGATCCATTTCTAGGCTTGCAAAAAACAGATAAAGAAAGTATTGGGTGATGAACATCATTAAAATATTTTGCTCTAAATTCTATCTCAAGAAATATGTGCAGCATTGGTATGTAAGGGTGCGGTGTGTGGTTTCAGGAAGGGTCCTTGCACAAGCACTGACATTAATAAGGTATACTTTAAGCTGCCACATACAGTGGTCATCAAACCTATACAGAACATACGAATTGTATGTTTTCTTACGGCAACAATATCCTGGAGGATGTTGAACAATGGCTTTTTCACGTAGCAGTTCCGGATGGCCTGTTGAATGCCACGTCACGAAACATTGGCTCGGCTGCCACCAGGATAGCTCTGCCATGAGAAAAGACACAGTTTGTGTGTTTCCTATAAACTTGGTGAACCCTGAACTCCAGTTGCCAGTTACAGATTCCTAATGGGCAATGCCCACTGTGTTCGTGATGAAAAGAGATGAGTCAGTCAGAATTTGCAGACACTGTGCTGTTGAGCTTTGATAGAAGACGACGAAGGGGAGGAAATAAACATGGCATTAAGACAGGAAGCTACCAGAGATGCTCCGTGTCATAAACGACTATCAACACAGGCACCTTGAAGTTGTACTAAATCCTAACTATAACATCAAACAGTAACCTCTTCCAAAAAAAAAAAAGAAACAGGCCAGGGCTTCGCTGCACTTGAATACTCATCTTGTAGTCCCCCGGAACAAAATGGCCGGAACAGACGTGACCCACGCGTGCGCCAATGTCGTCCGGACCATCGCGGCCAGAGCTCGAAGCCACGTACAGAACCCTACGATATGGCTCGCGCGGAAAGTTATGAAACCGTATGTCAGTGTATCACAACGCACACGGTTGGCATGGCAGGCGCTGACACGCGCACACAACACACGCGAACGACGATGAACACGTACCACAACCTAAACATTCCGCGAACAGAGGATGAGGAACCGAGAAACGACTAGCAACCTAGATACCTTGAAGCACACATAACTAATAACCTGATCTGGAACATTCATATTGAATATGTAACTGATACAGCTAACCGCATGCTCGGCTTCCTCAAAAGAAACTTCTCTCCTGCACCGCTGTCCTTAAAACGGCTCCTTTATAAATTCTTAGTTCGAAGTATAGGCTCGAATACGCAGCCACTATCTGGGATCCTGCTACAGCTATTGCATTACCACTAGGAGCCGTTCAAAACCGTTCTGTTCGTTTCATAATACATAACTATCATCGCACGTCAAGCGTGACAGCAATGAAAATAACTTTAGGGCTGTTTGACTTCTCCCTCAGCAGAAAAGTGTCCCGGCTTTGCTTATTTCATAAGGTCCACCACCATAACCCTTCATTACGTCCGCATCTTTTAACACGACCATCTTATCCCTTATCACGTGTCGATCATCGAAATAACGTAGGCATCCCCCTTTGCAACTGATCAAGTTTGAATCAATCTTTTATACCCACGGCATCTCTGGAATTGAATCGCTTTCTCTCGCCTATGGCCGACATAATCCAAAGCGCCGAATTTAAAGATGCGATTTTTTATTTTGATTTGTGTTCGGATTAACAGTTTTTTGGTACGCTTACCTGTTTCTAAACATTTTGTGTATGTATTTAGATGCTTTGTTCGTTTTATATTTACCTGCCCATTTTTCCTCTTTATGTTATTTAGGTGCATTTACTCTTTATGTTATTTCGGTGCTTTTCGTTCATTTCCCTCCGTAATACCTTCGGGCCCTGAGAAAGGAAATAAATATATAAATAAATAAACTGCGGCTGCAAATAGTGGCGAGAGCTCGGTGCAACGTTCTCTGTAACGATTCACCCAGCAAAAATGTGGCGCGTGGTGAGCATCGTTCCGGCGTGCGGTCGTGTATCACTTCTGCGTGATGCACGTTAAAAATCTCAGGCTAGCGGTTGTACCGCACTGGTTAAATTCCTCATCTACAGCTGAGACACCAGACGCCCACTGGGGCAGACTAACGTCCGGCTGTATAAACATACACACACCAATTAGCTTTCTTTTTGAACGCTATAGATGGCACTCGACAGGCCAGAAACGCCGTTGCATCGCTTGCACTTAACCTTGGCTGAACACTTGAAGAGCTGGCGGAATTTTTCTCCCCACAGTTCTTCCCTACAAGCACACCTGCTACAATGAGCCCAGAGACGAGACTATCCCCAATCACAACCAGCGTTCATGTAGGACCGATCGGGGAACACTTCACGCTTTTCGAGTGGCATTCCGCACTAGAAAAGGCAAACATGAAAAGCACACCGGAGCCAGACGGCACGGCCCATCTCCGTCACCTCCACCGTAGCCAATATCTTTTAGCACATGGCGGCCATGGGGCTACGTTAGGTTTTCGAACTTAACGAAAAGCTGGCGCCCACACAAACCGGCTTTAGTCAACACTTGTTGGCTCAGAATAGCCTGGCCATGGTCCACCAAGACACGGCAGACGCCCGAGGAAATCGACAGAAGGTTTGAATACTGGCCACCCTCGATATACAAAATTCGTTCGACAATGCCTAACCAACACTCATTATCATGAAGCTCAAAGAGATAGGGCTGGAAGGCCGGTTGATGAACTTCCTGTCCACCTTCCTCAATAAACGTATCTTCACGGTCACCGTACAGGGGGGCAGAATCTCAACCGAGGAAACTTTAACATGGTGTACCACAGGGCGCCATCCTCAGTCCCCTCTTTATCAACGTTCTTATGTCGGGACTATTGAGACCGCTCGACCCGGTCGAGCACCTGGGCCACTCCCTGCATGCGTACGACGACGTTACTCTCTGGAGCCGATCGGGCTCTATCGGACAACAGCAAGATGGCCTAGGTATCATCGACACATACCTCACATTCGTGGGCCTTACCCCATCTCCCACGAAATCGCCATATATCGTGCTCGGAGGCAAGCATGCACAAAAAGAGGTGGCTCCGCCCCTCCAGGCTCTCCTTCTCGAAGATCATCCAATCCCACAAAAAAAATCAATCACCGTTCTCGGACTTCCCATCAATGCCAGCAACAGAGGTAAGACGTGGATGGCAGCAAACAAGAATAGTTGCACGACTCTCCACAACCTCATCGCCCGCACTGCGAGACGATCGTGGGGAAACCCGGAGAACACGCTCAAACGTCTAAACCGCACGCTAGTAACGTCGGCAATACTCTATGTGATGGCCTTCCTGAGGCTCACCAAGACCAAACGAGACAAATTAGATGCTCCCAACCGACGGGGTGCACGGACGGCCCTTGGCCTACCAGTGGACACTACGACGGAAGACCCCTTGAGAGAGGCCCGTCTCAACACTCTCAGCGACTTGGCACATGATGTTCGCATCGGCCAAGTGCAGCGCTTGTCGCTCACGGAGCCGAGCCTAGCCATTCTGGAACGCGTTAGACCCCCAAGCGCCATTTCTACCGGCTCCATAGGCCCTAAAACTACGGGCATCGCCTTCTGCAAAGAGGACGAGGAAATAAGTGGCACCTTGCGCATAAACGCACACCTGACCCCAGCGGGAACCTTGCGTCTAGCCATAGAGGCAGCACTCGAAAATGTGGAGTCGAGAACCCGACGCTTCGCCTATGCCATTGTGGCTGTACACGCAGACTGCCAAGCGGCTCTCAGGCAAATAGAGAACACCCATAGTGCGAAACATCCGCACAACACTGGACTGCCTCACATTCGAGCTTGGAATCAACGTTCGGCTTCGATGGGTGCCGGGGCACGCGGGAGTGAAGGACAGCGAGCGGGCCAATCGGCTCGCACGGGAGGCAAGATACAATTAAAGCCACCAACCACGTTCTTCTCCACCTGCGCGCGGCCACGACGGAGGCTCTCCTCACGCAGCAACGAACGAACAAGATCCCGACCTCAGTGAGGTACGCACTGCACTTAACAGGGACCGTAAGCATGTTTCTTCTCAGCCACCTGCCAGAAGAAAATATTCCCCCAATCCCAAAGGGCCTCACGAGGTGGGACACCCGTCACTCTTCATAAATTACGCACCGGTGCAACGGTCACTCCTGCGCACCGATACGATCAGAATGACCCATCATGGCCGTACTGCCCTTCCGGGGCGTGGGTCACGCAACGGCACTTGCTATGGGATTGCCCTGGCCTGGCTCCCTACCGTCGTCGCGCCTGGCAGCAACTCAGAGGCAGCGCGGAATGCTCATCAGTGCCACAGTCCATTGAAGAGTGGACCCTCCCGACAGGGCCCCCACCACTACCAATATCAGTTTACAACGCACTCCTTTCCTTCATCTGAACTGCTGGCATCGAAGGACTCTTTTAAACTTTCCCCCTCTTTCTCTCCCCCCCCACCTCCCCCCGCCCCTTTCCCCCTGCCCCGACGGGACAACCATAGGGCCAGAGGTCTCGATATTAATAAAACAAACGTTTTCACCACCACCGTTACTGAAATAGAGTAACTAAACACCGTCAGTCGTTACTCACTCAAAGGGTGACTAAGTACTTTACTCGCTACTGCGATTCAAAAGAAACGCGTTTTCTCAGCTTGAAAGTAATGCGTTCGTTTCTTGTTACCCTGAGTGCGCCGTTTCTTTTCATGTAACAGTAGTTTCTATCAGTATTTGTCGGCGTTAATAATTCCTTGCTTTTTAACTCGTTCATTCGGAGATAACTGTGCCTATATCCAGTGTTGGGTAAAGTACATCTGAAGTACTTGAAGTAAAGTGAAAAGTAAATGAAAGCGTATGTACTTCAAGTAAAGTAATAAGTACACTGGGTGCAATGTACTTTAAGTAGTGTCCTATATAAATACAATGTACTTTCAAAGTACAAGTACTTTTTAACGCAACCTTTCACGACGCCCTTTCGTTCTCCTATGGCGTGAAAATTGGTCTGCTTTTTGCGAGCGCCTCGTGGGTTTTTTTACCCTTGAGATGTGCCCATGTACTTTTTCTCTCTCTCCCCCCCCCTCCCCCTCCCCGGCCCTCAACCAATGGCGGGACGCGCTTGGCTGTCTCGTCACCGCACGTTTCTTGCGCGTTCTTTACGCTGCCCTTTGATCGACGTGCCCGTTCTTGCGCTCCGATGCGCCGAAGACGCATTTTTGGAACACTTGCCTGCCGTATACACCGTGTTTTAACTGGTGTGCATTGCCCCAGGGGTAATTAAAGGGGCGGTGCAACGATATTCCAATGAAATGTTTTTCACTTTACACGAGCTTACTGGAACTAGTGGGACTCAAGGATACTCGCACGCAACGCCACTGACCAGGAAACTCCTTTGTTGCGCTGTAGTTTTGAGGACAAAACCGAGTGTTTTCATTCAATCTCTCCCTCGCAAAACCTGATGACGTAGCTCGGCGGTAGCAGTACCGCCCACTGACGATATTTGAATGCAGGTCATTGATTGGACCCGAGCATGGCGTGGACACTCGATTTGTCTCGTGATAATCGATAGCTCGAGAAGCGTTCGGGTAGTGTCCTGTGCCCAATCGCTGCAATGACGACAACAGCCGAACCATAACAATGTATGGAACTCAGCGCGTGTCCTGTGCCTTGCCAACCCCAGCGCGTGGCTATGATCAACATTGGCGGCATATAATCGGCTCCAGATCACGTGGCCGCTTGTTCTGACTGCGAGTTGAGGGGGTGAACTCTGCTCGTTTTCTTTAATTTTTTTCTGCGACTTCGATTGCGTGTGGTGAAATACGAACGGGTATTTCACAAGTCATTAACGTCAGAGATCCGTTCTAAGCGGTATTTGCGCAATATACAAAAATCGTTGCATTGCCCCTTTAAGGGTGCATTCGTTATTTTCGGAAATGGCGGCGACAAGGCATCATTTTGGTTTACAAATTTTTGACCTCATCAAATTCGAGGAATGTAGTTTGAATGTAGCAAGTACCAGAAAAAAAAAAAAAAAACCTTTAAGTAAAGTACAAGTACATACTCGGAGAACATACTTCAAGTAAAGCACAAACATTCTAAACCTCGATGAAGTAATACTTTAAGTACAATGTACTTAAAGTACCTCTTAACACTGCATATATACCGACCTTCCCTGTGCACATCTTTTTATGACCTATCTTGCGTTTTCGTGTTGTGTAAATTACGGGCGCGAGCTGGAGTGAGAACTATAGGAAGTCGGCGCTTCGTTACAGAAAGAAGTAAATGAATACAAGTAAGGCGTCACTTGCAATGCGTTATGTACAACTGCTCCCTCGCTTCACCGCTTGTTGTCTCGTATCAACGACGTTGCGACGGTCTGGAAAAACTAAGTGATTTCACCCTTACAGTTCTTGAACGTGGAGAGACTGGGCTAGCATCGTTTCCTCCACGATTAGTCACAGTCACTTTAATTTAATGCCAATGCATGCACCGTTCGGAGCAGCAAATGATCCGTCCACCGATGATGCCTACCCATTATGTTGATTCCGCGTTCGAAGATGATGCGTCACCCGAAATGAAGAGAGGCATATACAGGGATGGCAGCTGCTGCAATTGGAGTATTGTTTGTCGTTTCATTGCCCTATAATTGATGACTGCCGCTAGCAGCACGCTTTCTACACCGATATGGTTCCCGCCCTTGGGACAAATATCCCCCCGACTCCGGACGCCGCTTCTAATTAGTTGCACAGTCCCCCGCAAGAGCTGAGAAAAGACAAATAATAAGTTTGCTATAGGACGCTCAACTAGCGCTCTCATTTCAGGCTCTGGCTGAGCCTCAATATGGTTATTAATTTTATCGTTAAATTATCGCTGATATGAATTCAGAATTCGCAGTTGACGGTGAACAGCTATTGATAGCATTTTTTTCCAGAGCAGCCGTCTGCGTCTGAGACATGCCTCATGGCGTCAGAATGAATGAAACAGGAATGTTGCCACCATGGTGTGGCCCCTTTGCACTTTGCGGCCCCGCGATTAGGCTAAAGATCGGTTTTTATACGCAATTCTCCTATACTTCGTCTCACCCTAGCATGGACTAACGGCGGAGGCTGTGCTAGCGCGAGCGGCCAGCCTTGACTGCCTTGACTCGAGCCCTTGCAGCACGAGCGCTCGTGCAGCCGCCGCGACTTCATTCAAAGCGACTAGCTCGCGCTTTTAGCACGCGCGGCTAACAATAGTCCATACTAAGGTGAGACGAAGTATAGACGATTGCAAGCATGGCGTCCCGGCTGGTGCCCCATCCGTGCAAGCACGTGCAGCATGCACGTGAAGATAGCCTTGGCCGGCCTGGAATTCCACGTGCTTTCTCACACGAGGAAGAGCATGGCGGCCGCCAGATTCGCTGTTTGCAATCGTCTATAAACTACGGCACAAACAAATATTGGCCGAGCTCGAGGCAAGGTACCAAGACTGGCGATCATGCAATATTAATTGCAGTGTGTGCAGGTTCAAACAGCCTAGAACTTAGTCTGCCTCAACGGGTGACTTGTCTCCTAGCTGTAGGTGAGAAATATAGCCAGTACAGTACAACGGCTAGCCTGGGGTCTTTAACGTGCACCACGCAGTAGTGGTACACGACCGCACGCCGGTACGATGTTCATCCAGATCGAAACGGGCAGGGGTGAGGATCGAAGGCGATCATGCATGTAGTACAAACCATGCTCATTGTTCATCGTGGCAAGTGCTTTCTTTGACCGATGTTTACTGTCCAAAGGGGATCCTCGAACCTTCAATGCATCAATGTGTCGCTCTTACAGGTGGAGGACCGTCATCAAAACTGATTGTGTAGCAGAATTTACGATATCCGCTCACAGCTCAACTAACGCAGAGTGTGTCGCGTTAAATTTGTTATTAGCGTGGCGCATCGAATTAGGCGGTAGAATTGCTTTAGCACGTAAACCAACAAGACAGCAAGAGCGAGCGAAAAAGATCCCATAATGCGTTACTAGAAACTACTGGCTTGAGTGGCATTATTCCGTTGCAGCGTCTTTGTTAATAGCCTTGGTGTTTTTTTTTTTGTACCCTTAGTTTACGAAATGTACCACGTGATCCGTTTGTTCTCTCACACGTCCGAAGGGGAGGCGAAAAAGAGGCTACGTCCGTTAGTTGGCCCTAACCATCAATAGTCGGTGGCAGGATGAGAACAGCATGGAAGTCTTACTGTTCTTCCGCCTCTGGCGGCGAGAGCTTCCTTACTTCGATGACACTTCGGCGTCTCGTAAGCTTCGGGCGTGCGCGCGACGCCGAAGCACGACGGAAGGCAAGAAGTGCGTGCCGAAGGCCGAGCATCCAAAAGAGACGCCCGGCCGTTGGTCCTCCTGTCCACGGCCGATGGATCCCGGCTCCCGCTCCGCTGGAATGGCCTACCGAGTGGCTCCTTCTCCCGGGGGAAAGGAAAGTTCTCAGAGCGGCCTCAGTGAGTCGTATTGAGCCTAATCACGCTACCCAGCGGCCACTGTGGCTGGCGGCAATCGAGCGTAACGCCCCGTAAACCGCCAAACAAACGCAAAAAAAAAGCGTCTCCGTTGGGCTTTGCTTTTAGCGACGAAGTCGGCGAACTCGTCTGGATCACTGTTTCTTATGCACCTTCAAACCCGTAGCGAAGCGGGAGTGGTCAAGCCGCCGTGTCCTGTCAGTAACTCTAGCCCTTTTTTCTTGTGGGTTATTTTTTTTGTTTTGTTTTAATCTTCGCGAGGTGTCTATCGGCAAAGGGCGCCTTGGGTATCGTGCCGTCGAAGAGGCAGGCGCCGGGCCCCCGGGATACTGGACAGCGTGTTCCTCGGTCGGCGTGCTGCAGGGACGCTAGGAGACGACGACACACGAGGCGGCTGGCGGGACGCGCGGGGGGGCCGCGGGGGAGCGGCCTAATTGGCCGCGTCTCTCGCGACAGTCATTAGGGCTCCGTTCCCGAGAGGCGCACGCTGGTCCGGACGCGTGTTCCGAGCCCGGATATGCAAATGCAAGCTCGCATCTCGCCGCCGCCAAGGGGAGATGGGTCCCGCGTGGGACTCGTCGGTTCTCTTTTTTTTTTTTTTTCGGGAATATGGGACGCTGGGTGGGGAGCCCCACCGCTCTCCAGTCGGATCGTCTTCGTATTTTGGAGCGCGGAGTTGAGGTTGTTTCGAGCCTGCAGAAGCGAGCGTGTTGCGTTCTCTTGCGCGAGCATATTTGACGCGGACACATCATTCAGGGCGTAGGTTGGCGCTCAGAAGGAGCACATCCGGCACACTAGCAGCTTTGATGACCGCCTTCATCGCCGGACAAGAACTGAAAAAGAGATGGGCGAGTGCTGGTTCGCTTTGAATGTGCCTCGCACTGCGCGCACTGTACGCGTTGCGTCAACTGCGAGGACGTATGCGATGTTGTTTTGTCTCGCTATTGTGATTGGGCACTGGCTATGAGCGCCGGAGTTTTGCGGCGAAGTGGTTTCTTTAGATTGTGTTTTTTCCTTTTAAATCACCGGGAAGAATCGTACGCTCTCTAAGCCTCGCAAGCCGTGTAGTCCACGTACTATGCGACGTTCTTCGACCAAAAAAGAATGGGGCTTGCACTTACTGAAATCGGGGCGAAAACAAGAAAATAAAATATTATTTTCCTTTTTAGGTTTGCACTTACCGTATTTGTAATTCAATGTTCATTTATTGAAGTAACGAGGTCGCTCATATATTGTTTTTATTATATATTGCTTTTGGAATGGAAAATTTGGCACGAAATTTGCAGTTTCACCTTCTGTTGTACCGCAGCGAAGGCTAGAAGCGCGAGCTCACAGAATTGGCAGCTGGCCTTAATGAACGAGAGCTTGTGCCGCCGAGATGTGCCCTAGAGCAGGAGCTCGCGCTTGTAGCCTTCCCTGCGGTAATCATAAGGTGAAACAGAGTATTAGCGATGTGCGTGACCAAAAGCGTCGCTGCGGTCAGCTTTCCACCCTTTCTACGATTGGCCAGACCATGGGCATATGAACATTGTCAGATTGTCAACTTTGACGGTGTTAATTCCGGTTGCGATGGTTCCTACCTTCCACTGTGCTTTTTAAACACACCATCGAACTCGTCGTCGAACCTGGTGGTAAGTAGCCAGGGTAATAACTGGTGACGTCACGGCGAGGCATATCCCAGTCGTGACGTCACGGATGGAACCATTAGAGGGCGCCACCGAAATATCTCGGCGCTAATAGGCAGAGTCCGGGAAAAAAAGAACGCGGTGCACGTAAAAGAAGAAGTGCCCGAGATTGAGGACGTAAAATTTGCGTTCCGTCTATTCGGCAGCCTTTTTGGTAGCTATTACCAGCTGTGACCTTCAAGGACCAACCATAAAAAGCTTTGAAATTACCGGCGACGTCCGAGCAGTCGCCAGTGGGAAGCCACTCGTAAGGGTGGTCTTTTCCAGACCCCAACCAAGATGCCTGAATCCATGTTCGAACTTCAACAGCAGAACATTCAAAGCGCCGCCACCAACATCTCGAACCAAGTATCGACAGACCACATCACTCGTGGACAACACAGCATACCAAACGATTGAGCATACGATGCTCATTACACCGCGTCAACACGCTCGATGTCCGATTCAGTAGCGAACTTTTCCGAGACCGGGGTAGAAAATATGGAAAAAGCCACATCAACAACTATGAGTGGAACAAGGCACGATCACGTAAGCACTCACACAAAACACTGTCTGGCTCTGCTTCGAGTTCGGGAACAGTTTGAAAACAGCCGAACATCTGTGAAAGACTCAAAGTAATCTTTGCCGCTACGAAGCCTGACCAAAAGCTAGCAACTTCAAGAAGCTTAGGACTTTCCAACGCCCTAGAGAAGCTTTGTCCAGAGTGTCTCCTTCAGATCCGCCCCAACGAGCGCCTCAACGTCGTCGCCGTTGATGTGCGCAACGGACGAACAAAAGGACGCTGCTGAGATGTCCTGAACTTTGTGGTGTCTCTGTCAGGGCTTACCAATTCCTGGAGAGTCCCATATCGATTGGTGGCATTAAAAATTGTCGATGCCAAACTGCCAGAGCCTAAAATACTAGAAAATTTGCGATCGGATGGCAGCAGAGCCAAAGTAAGTCGTCTTGGGGTGATAGGTGTCGTAAAGCAAACATTCAACAGTTTATCTTTGCCAAGGTTTGTGTTGCTAGGACGAGTACGACCCCAAGTGACGGAATTGAAGCCCCGTTCATTCCAGTGTTGCAACTGTGGTCGTTTTGGACACTTTGCAGTCTTATGAACCCGCGCTTCCGCATGCTCTCATTGTGCAAAGCCGAATCCTATAACTAGCACCTCGGGCAGCACCAAATACAAGTCCACAGCGATTAAGCGCTTCAAATGTGGAGAAGCACATGAGGCTACATATTCAGCCTGTTCGAAATGGGGAGAAGAGCAGAATGTCATCATGTATGCGAAGAGAAACGCCGTTGACTAATACTCTGCCATACTTATTGTAAAGCAGACTTCGAGAGCCAAACAAGAACCTATTCACAATGTGGTCGCCAAGAGCACATCCGAGGAAAGTGGAGAAGCCCCAGTGCAGGACACGCAAGCCCCAGCCCTTGACGATTAGGGATTAAACTATGCCGCAGCACTCAAGACCCGTCCTCGAACAATTATCAAAAGACCATCTAATAACAACTCTGCAACAGCGTCTAATGAGCCAAAACCCGGTGTCACCATCTACACGGGCACTAAAAAGTCGACGTGCAAAGCAGCATCTGTCAAAGAATCTGAACACTCAACGGGTTTCAACAATATTGAACAAATTTCAACGGCTGATTCTTCAAAAGATCACCCCGGAAAGCTCCGGAGAAATCTATGGCGAGCTGGATAAAATTAGTAAGAATGGCAGCAGACTGCATGCGCTTATCTCGATGGCATTGATACCTTGTGGGCACAAACCTTATGCGGCTTCATTCAGGCAGCGCTCCCACTGGTGAATATAGCATAATGCTACAACCCAACATCCACCCAAAGAGACGCACCCGAAATATTGCATTCCCCACAGTGCTTCAATGATAGACTAAGGGAATACGGCCACGCCTCTCAGATCTACGTCTACATTTACTGGCAAACCGGTACGACGTCCTTGCCCTTCAAGAAACTCGTATAAAATAAGGCAATTCAGACTTTCACCATACGTCGTTTAATAGGGCCTACTGTCAGTTACTGAAAACACAAAGAACGAAGTGCCGAAAGCAACGATACTTGTCCGAAGAGAACTGGATCAACATCAAATAGGTTTGACAGACTTGTGTGACGATGCTGCTGAGTTCACCGCTGTAACCCTACGTAAAGGGGACTGCGACACCACTATAGTTTCTGCGTACATCCGCCCGGCGAGCAAATGGGACCCTACGGTTATAACGAAGATTATGCCGCGTTGCCCAGCAAAAGTACTATTCTTGGGAGACTTAAACGCCCATAATCACACGTGGAGAATAAGCACACAACGACGCGCGGATCTGCTCTTGAGGACACAGTGGACATTCTAGGACTTATTTCACTGAATAATAGAGCAGCGACAAATGTCAAACCGGGTGTTTCCAACAGTGTCCCGGACATTCAGCCTCGCTACACCGCAACTCAGCGCACAAGGGCAACCTCAACATGGCAGCTGGTGCAGTGATCATATCCCGATCATTGAGTCGTCAGTTGGAACCAATATCGCTTGTACCTCCAAGACCTTCAATCTGTAGGAAACGTCGATCTCACAATGGTTATTACGCAAGCCCTATACAACGCCACTAGGCTGCTCCAGGTCCCGGGCCCGCGCCCCGAATCCAGACCTCCTCTACCTAAACCTGAGGGCCCGCCGACGGCAAGCCCAAAATTGTTCACTACGTGCAAGAAGAATGGAAGATATCAGCGCTATAGCAGAATCGACGCAGCGTTCCGCCGCCATACTAACCGACTTCAGTGAAAACAATGGCGACAAAAATGTTAATCCCTTGGTGCTCCCAGTGGCGCAAGACCGGCTTGGAGGATGGCACGTGCTCTCGCATCAAAGTTAGTTCCTTGGCCTTAAATCGTGGCGTTTTTTTATATAGGAAAATATCACATTAGCATGAACTGTCGAGTTTTTGGCCTATCAATTTTCCCCGTCCCATATCTCCCCCTTCAGACTTCTAAATTAGCTCATGAGTGACTTCCCTTCATCAACTGCCCAACATAGACTCTGGCTTCACGCTTAAAGAACTTCAGCACGCACTTAGAAGATCCACCCGTCGTAGAAGCACCCCAGGGCCGGACGGGATAACCTATCAGGCTTTAAACAACATAGATCCCATCACGCTGCCGAAACTATTGGAAGAGATAAACTCAATCTGGAACACGGTGGCACTGCCAGATGCTGGGCTTAACTCCAAATGTGTACCACTATACAAACCCGGCAAACCTGTAGGAGATTTGTCATCATACCGGTCAAATTCACTCACCTGCTGCCTTGGAAATGTTCTCGAACGCATGATACATAGAAGGCTAAACTGGGCACTAGAAACAGTTGGCGCGATTTCTGAACAACTCTGGTTTCTGCCGTCGACGTTGCACGGCAGATGATATTGGGGATATAGTCTCAGTGTTGGAGGAAGTCAAACAAGCTAATCGCGGTTACGCCATCATTTTCATTGATACTAACAAAGCTTTTGAAGCGTTTCCACACGCTACTGTCATCAACCAGCTTCCAGTTCTCGGCGTGACGGGTCGTGCTTTGGCATTCATCAATGCTTTCCTCACCGGCTGGACTATGAGAGTTCGCATCGCAAACGATCGCAGCACGAACAGACAGATCGCTCAAGGAGTTCCTCAAGGAAGCGTAATAACCTGCTTCTTTTAGCGTTGCGATGGCCGCTCTTAACCGAATCCTCGCTCTTGATGGCCAGTCTTCCAGAATTCAAATATACGCGGATGATGTGGCCCTTTGGGCTACGTCACCAACAGCCATGCATGCTAAAATGCAACGTAATATACAGCTGACTCTAGACGGTATTTCAAAGGAAATCACTCGACTGGGTTTAACTCTCTCGCAATGTAAAACTGTGGTACTTGCTCACCATCCACGGGGCTTTAAGGCCAGCTCTTCACGTACTCTGTAAACGGTACTCCCATAACAAGGCTGCGCGACCTGATGTACCTAGGAATGCTTGTTGATGACTGCCTTTCCGGAGTAGAGCTGTGAACCAAACAATATCCCAGTGCGCCCTGCAGTTGAACGTACTTCGCAGTATCCGAGGACACACATGGAGAACCTAGTAATCTATGGCTCTGCAACTGTATAGGGGACTGATTCAATCCAGGTTTCTTTAAGGGCAATCACTTGTGCTCGTACTTTTAGAGGAATTTGACTCGAGATCTCTGAATGAAAACTGGATTTTGTTTAAGTGTAAATTGCTTGAGTTGTGTGACAAATGTATTCCGAAAGTAACCATTCACACGTCGGTTTCGAACCCGTGGTTTTCAACACGTTTGAAGAGGTTGCTAAATAAAAAGAATAGGCTTTTTCGAGCCGCAAAGCGTCGCAGTCTGCTATTTCATGGTTAAAATACAAGGAGTGTTATTTAACTTGCAAATATGAAATAAAAAATGCGAAAGATAAGTTTTTAACTATGATCTATGTAATATACTGAAAACGAACCCCAAAAAGTTTTGGTCCGCGGTGAATCCAAAGCAGGTAAAGGACTCGGTCAGCTTGACTGACGCCTCTGGAAAAGGTTTACCGACCGCCGAGACTTGTGAACTGTTCTGTACTTTCTTTAGTGAAGTGTTCACTGATGAAGTTTTTCCATTACCCTCGTACTGCCCAGAATATCTTATAACCACCCAAATGGATCAGATCATTGTAACAAATGACGGAATTTCAAAATTAATATCAAATTTACCATCTAACTCGGCTCCCGGTCCTGACCTTATAACTACAAAGTTGCTGAAGATTACAAGTGATATATCTATGCTCTGTTTCACCTTGTGTTGTACCGCAGGAAAGGCTACAAGCGCGAGCTCCTTGCTCTATGGCACACCTCGGCGGCACAAGCTCTCGTGCACCAAGGGCAGCTGCCAACGCTATGAGCTCGCGCTTCTAGCCTTCGCTGCGCCACAACATAAGGTGAAACGGAGTATAGTATGCTCTTATCCCGCATATTACAAAAATCCCTTGACTCTGGTGTTTTTCCGGCTGACTGGAAATCTGCAATGGTTGTCCCGGTTTTTAAGATGGCGCAAAGATGTCCCTACCAATTTCAGACCCATATCTCTCACCTCTGTTGTAAGTAAATTGATGGAACATGTCGTTTATTCTAATGTAATAAACTATTTATGTGTAAACAATATTCTCTTTACAAACCAGCACGGTTTCCGGCGGCCGTACTCCTGGAATCTCAGCTTTTTGAATTCTTAACGGACATCCACCATAACCTACATAAACAAACATGAAACTCATGCATTCTTCATTGATTTTAAAAAAAAACGTTCGATAAAGTCCCACATTGTCGTCTTATCCAAAAATTAAAAGAACTTAAAGTAGAACGTCCGTTATAAACTGGATTGAAAATTTCATTTCAAACAGAACACATAACGTTGTTATAGGCAACAATTGTTCGTCACAAAAACTTGTTAAATCCGGAGTACCGCAGGGAACCGTGCTGGGTCCATTGTTGTTTCTAATTTACATAAATGACCTGCCGGATCTTCTGAATTCCACTATTAGATTATACGCGGACGACTGCGTGATTTATAGAAAATAATGAGTGTAACCGACTGTACCCTTTTGCAAAATGACTTGTCACAAATTCAAGCATGGTGTCGAGAGTGGCAAATGGAGATCAATGTTGACAAAACGAAATTTCTTAACTTCACTACAAAAAAAAAACATTACTCAGATTGACTATTCACTTTCTACCTTACCAATTGAAGCCGTAACATCCTACAAGTATCTTGGCATCAACTTTAACCATAACATATCATGGGAGCCTCATATAAACTACATATCTGCGAAAGCAAATTTTTAAAGCGCCATCTTTATAAGGCCACGCAAGAAACAAAGCTCATCGCATACAATTCTCTCATCCGTCCTCAACTCGAGTATGCATCCATTGTCTGGAACCCCCATCAGTTGTACCTAGAAGAAAAATTGGAAGCGGTGTAGAACCGGGCTACAGGTTTCATTCTCCACAATTATCAGCCTACAAGTGTTACTGCAATGAAAGCAAAATTAACCCTCCTTCTTTTAAAACACAGAAGTATCACTTCTTACCCACCTGCACAAAATATATTATAATTTTCCTTTAAAAAAATGAAAGCCGTTACAACTCCCTGTAACGCCGAATTGGAGCGCAGCTCTTGAGGAGGAGGAGGGAAGGGTAATCAGGGGAGGGTATACCCCTCCTCCTCCTCCCCTCATTCTTCAATCTCCTCCGGGGGGAGTCACGTGACCTCGGGGGAGGGGGGTCACGTGATCTGGGGGGGTCACGTGACCCCCCCTAGATCACGTGACCCCTCCCCCTCCTCCCCCAGGTCACGTGACCTCGGGGGAGAAGGGGGAGGGGGGTCACGTGACCCCTCAGGTCACGTGACCTCGGGGGAGGAGGGGTCACGTGACCTGGGGGAGGAGGGGGAGGGGGGGTCACGTAACCCCCCCCTCCCCCTCCTACCCGAGGTCACGTGACCCCGGTTGGGGCTCGCGCGGTGCATTATGGGATATTTCCCATAATGCACCGCGCGGTTACGCCGACGCCGACGGCGACGGCGACGCCGCTCAAGCCGGTAACGGGCGCCTAAGAGCTGCGCTCTAAAATATGAATACTGCCCACCGGCCACCCACATCTCCCCCCGCACTGACCATCCACAAAAATTCAACTGACTACGCCTAGGACTAACCTATTCAAATTTTCTCCCTTACAATTGGCTATTACTGATTGGAACAACCTTCCGGAACCTATTGTGAGCATCACAGAATGCAATAACTTCAGATCTGCCATTTCCTCTCTCGTCACCACCTAGCGCCCTATTTGCACGTGTTCATAAACATCCTAGTCTTTTTTTGTTTGTGTTATTTTGATGTTTAAATTTGCCCCCCTCTTATATAAAGCCCCCTGTGGGCATTTAAGGGTCCAATAAATGAAATGAAATGAAATGAAATGAAAGCCCCCAGAATCTGCCTCGGTCTTCCCCGTTCGCTCCGAAAGTTTCTACTTTGGTCGAAGCTAGACACAACACAATAGCCAATCTAACGTTCCGTCAGGCACAACGACATCTCGCCAGGCCGACTCTCGCAAGGTCTACCTCCAACCTCTTGCAACGCTTCGATAGGCGTCCCGATTCCCGCATAGGAAAAGTCTACGCAGAGTTTGAGGAGTCTGTCGGTACACTGGATGACGACCCTCCCCACCACCCCCTTGTACAATTCTGTCTCTCAAGATATTCAAAGAAATGCCTTAACTACGCAGCCAAAAGTCTGTTTCAGATGTGGTCTCCCGTAATCTTGCGGAAGAACATGTTGACAACGTTTTTGACGGTTGGGCATAATTTTTCACCGATGGCTCACTCTGCCATCAAAGTAAATCCTCAACAGCTGCCGCAAGTGTCCCTAAACTCGCCATTATCAAGTGCGGTCGCCCAGCTTCCACACGTCATCCACCATCGCAAAACTAAAAGCACTAGGACTTGCTGTCAATACCCTCCACGACCTTCGGAGCCCAGAAAGGGCGATTTTGCTAACAGATTCCAGAGCGGCTCTACAAATTCTCAGCAATATGGAAGATGCACCTCTGATCGCCCGCATCATCGCTTTCGAAGTCGAATCCTTAGAAAAGAAAGGCTGAACTATAGCATCCTAGTGGCTGCCATCTCATTGTGGAATGGACTGCAATGAAAGGGCCGACCGAATCGTGGCTCAGGCTCATGAACTCACCAACAGCACTGCCCACGTGGCGAAGATCAACAAGGTCAGGCTTTTCATTCAACGTGAAACGCAAAAAAGCCCCCTGGACCCAGGCGTAGCCGGAGGAACCCCACCACCAACGGTTCCCGTCAAACTCAGTCGCCCAGAAGCAGCCGTTCTTCACCGACTCAGAACTCGCTCAGCTTTTACGGCTTTATTGAACCATGGTTAAAAGCGCTAAAAAGACGTACACAAGATAGAAGACAAACACGGGCGCTACTCACAACTGTGAGTAGCGCCCGTGTTTGTCTTCTATCTTGTGTACGTCTTTTTAGCGCTTTAACCATGGTTCAATACAGTCAACACCAACTAGCCCAACAACAAGTTCTTTTACGGCTTCTTGGCTTTACCGCATAAAATTCGGGAACAGCCCACACTGCCAGACATGCCAAGTTCCAGACGACATAGAACATCTCCTTTGTGACTGCCCAATCTTCGACGCTCGGCGTTTAAGACGCCGCTTTGAACTTCGTCAAATAAGCGCAGCAAGGCCCAGCCTTTCGCACCTGCTTTTCCCGCCAGGTCTCAGAAGCATTGCTACGAAAAAATTTGCGCTGCTTCTGACATTCCTGGAAGACACCGGTCAGGTTGACCACCTTTATTGCTTGGTGTTCTTTCCAATTTCCAGTACGGCGGGCGCGGCTTGACGCAAGGCTTGTGACTGTGACAGGTAGCGTGACCTTCTGCCATTGAGGCAGCAAACCTGACAGTGCTGGACTAGACGTCAATGACCATCTTTTCGATTTGTTTGTGTCTAGTTAAAACCTTTTCCTCTTTATTATTGTTATTATTATTATTATTTTTTGCTGAGATCGGAATCGACAGGACCACATTAGAAGGAGTAGCCAAATTGTTCGGTTTTTCCTTCTGTTGCTGCTGTTTTTTGCGTTGGTTTTAAATATATTCCAACGCTTATACGCGATAAATAGATCTATGGTCACATGTTTACGGCCGTCACATGAACTCTATATGATTAATTTCCTAACCGTAAAGCCGTGATCACGCTGCTTATCCATCATACAAAAGACAGTCTGCACACAGATTCGAACACGAGTCACCGCGGGATCCGTGCTTCGAATGCAGTATGGCAAAGAGTTCAATGAGAAACTTGGCACGCGGTATTCGAGCCACGAATATTGCGGTGACTCGTGTTTGCAGACTGTTTTTTGTATTATATGTGAGCAGTGTGACCCTGGCTTAAGGCTCGTGTCGTATCCGAAGATTTATCAATATTCCTTAAATATTTCTAAGAGAGCCTTGGTTCTTACAAGACTACATAAATACAAACATAAAATAAACGATATTACAATATTGCGCTTTTCAAACATATACAAATGGCTAAAAACTATACAATATACACCGTTCTAATCCCCGTCCGTAACGCGCATGGAAATCGCTTCGGAAAGCGAGCGAAACACGCGCCATACTCACGAGCTCCGAAAATTGCACCGAAGCCCGGTCTTGGAATGCTTTCAGGCAGCTGTGCATGGGCGCCGCCATAACCTACCTTCAGTTTTTGTTCCCTCTTAATCCGTTCGCTTCACTTCATCCTTAGCACAGTAGGACAGGTTATCGCCACTTTAGGTGTTACCACCTCCTTCTCCCCAGCATAGGCCTCTGTGGAGGCTCGTAAACGCCCGCTTCAGTGGCTCGGCATCTCGGTAAAACAAGAGAAGGTCGCAAACGGCGGCTCAATCTGGCGCGTGTTTAAAGCGTCTATAAGATTGGAATATTTTTACGCATTGTACCTCAATTAACTGTAATTCTGGAACGCAATGAAGCAGCGACCAAGGGCGTTCTCTTAATTCTAGAAAAAACACAGAACCTTGTGCGACGGAATCAATCTTCACGCGATCGCTCAAGGCCGTTTCTTTGCGTACGCCTTTTCTAATAAATAGGTTTTTAGGCACTCAAACTATGCTAAATCTACTAGCCCAACGTGTCAACCCCCGGTCAGAAGAAAAAAAAAGCGATATCATTTTATTGTGATTCCAGAGGGCTGATTTCAGCGACCGTCAAGCTTCTCTTCCGCCCCACCTGCCAAATGACGTGCCATGAATATATTTATTTTCCTCGAACGAGAACAGACAAAAGAAGCCGGACCTTGTTTACAGCGCAAAACCGAACCCTCCCTGCCACGCATGCCGCTCATGAAAACTTTCTCAGGCGGCGTCAACGTCGTATCTGGACACCGTTCGAAGCGCCGGCGCCCGCGAGCCGCCTCATGGCTTGTCGCTGCTTAAGAGTGCCACCATTTCAGAGCGTTCCTAAGTGCTCGATTAGGGTCACGTGGTTTGCTAGCCACGTTTGGACTACGAGCTGCAAGAAGGTGACGGGCGAGCGTCTCCGCCTATCCGCCCGCTTTTACTCCTCGCACGCGGCAACTGCAACGCAGACGCACTCGCGACCAATTTGCTCGGGGGGCGTCGGCCATTATATCGCGAACGCTCGTCATGGTTTCAGTTCCTCACTCTCTTAAACCTAGGCTTTTTAGTGGCCACATCGGGCGGCAGCGCCGCTGCCGAGCGAGTGTCGACCGGCGAGCGATGCGCCTGCGGCTGACAGATGGGGTCTGTCCGGGGTCCGAGACCCCGAGTTGCAGCCCCAGGGGCAGCGCTCGACGAGCGTCGTATCGCTCCGACGCAGAGCTTGGACCGGTCGATGGATGCAGAGGGCAGCCCCGACGTTCGTCGGTTCGGTTCGGGGGCCAACGGGGTGGGGTTGCCTGCCGCCGACCGCCAGGAACGTGTTTCGGACCCGTGCCGGGGATTTCCGCTGGCATCCTGACTCGTCGAGCCCGAAACAATGCGTATATGACGCCGAACTTCCCCAGGGGGGGCTGACGAATGGGGCCTCTGCGGGAAATACATTTCTGTCGGGAGGATTCTTCCCTCCTATTCGTGTCATAGTCGTTGAAGTCACTGTGGGGATATTATTCTTGAGCACAATTAACATAACAAAAACGATTCCCTTAAAGCTGCAGGCGCTCTTCTCGAGCATTATACAAAAGGCGCGGTGTTCCTGCAGAAATGATAAGAGAGTTCTCTTTGAACGTCTCAAACATGTTTGAAACATGTTTGCATCATGCATATGCTTGTTTAGAACATGCCTACAGACAGTGTTTGTATCACCGATGTGACAAGACCGCCATACAAGGACATAAAAAAGCCTCAGACAGTTAGTGCAGACTGTATTTTGTATGATGTGTTAGCAGTGACACCCGCAATGTGACCTCCATTTTTTTTTGTAGCCAGTAACACGTACTTTAGCTATTTTAATAAGTTGTACCACTCGGCTGTCAAGCCCCTCGTGAAAGTTGGTACCATCGGTTCGACGTCAGTGTGCTGCACGTCGAACTGAAGTTTTGGGGTGTATTATAGGGAACAAAGTGCGTAAGACTATCCCCCCCCCCCCCCCCCCCCCCAATTTTTCTTTTTTTTCCTTATTATTTTTACGGGAAGTGAGGAGTGGTTATTGCTTGTCGTTTTATTTGAATAAGGCATTATTTGGTCACGCTAACGATAAAATAGAACCTTGTCCCCCTTTTTACCTTAGGGTGAATCTAGAGTCCTATAAACACGCTCCCAAGTCGGGATGCGTGTCGTAGCCTCGTCCAACTTGGTTCCGGTTCTCTTGATCCCCGAGCCTGTTTTCCCTGTGGAATTCCGTCAATAAGCCAGGCGCCTATATTGCATGTTGAGGCGTCTAGGCACCAAACAGAGCGATGACTCATCGCTTGTCCCGAGCCCAGTGAGACGGACGCAGATTGCGCATGCCCGGATGACACCGAAAGGAGGGTCCTTCTCCTCAGGAACGAGGAGGAGGCTCCGAGGCGCGGGAGGGGACAGCCTGGAAGAGGGGGAAGGGGAGGGGGAGATCTCTTTAGACCTCGTTGGCACTGAATTGGATTAGCGGCGGAGCCCTGAGAGCTTCGTGCGGCGGGTTCGAAACCGATGCGTGGCGGCTTTAAAGCGACACGGCAGGACACAGTTGCCACCCATGGTGAGGGGGACGACGCGATGGCCGATGCGGAAGCGAACGATTTCTGAACTATGCCTGCATTTTGTATTTTGCGCCCCGCAGGGAAGGGACAAGAAGCCTGTTTCGAGTGCTGGAGACTGAAGTCCCAGGCTGAAAAACATTGCCGAGGAATTCCAGGCATGGCAGGGATGGGGCTCGTGCTATAAAGGGGCATTCTTCACCCGCAGAAATGTTGCGACTTTTGCCACTGTTTTGCTGTAAGGATTGTTTGACGGACCCTATTAAAACGTAAGTGATAACCTAAGGTAATTTTAAAGTTTAGTTTCTAAAAGTCACTCAGCTTAACAAGAAAGCGCTGCTGCTAACGAGGGAGAACGCTGGCGCAGGGAGAGAAGAAAACGAAGAGCTCGCTTTAAGTACAAGAGAAGAAAAGCATGCACCGTTTTCTGCAGCGCTCCCAAAGTGCCTCGTTATATTTTGGGCCAATTGTTTTTTCATATGCGATCTCTGTAAGTTTGTTTGTACACGCGTTAGGCCTATTTAGTGCCTCGTATACCCTGCTTACTTGCTCCTTCAAAAACAATAAAAAAAATGTTGTTCAGGTTCTACGAGTTTGATAAATTTAAATACACATTCAAAATGGGAACAGGCTACTTTCGAGTGAGCGCTATTAATCATTCTCGCGCGTACAATAGTAACTTTGTTTTAGATTACTTGTCGGTGTTGTGCAACGTAGAATAGCGACCGACAGCGCTTGAGACGGTGTCTCTTTCCTGATGCCTGTTCTATTCGTTCTTTTCAAAGTTCAAAGATAAGTACTGTAACACGCAGTGGTGCAAACAGCTGTCTCGAGTGATGTCGCGAGTGGGGTTACGTACAGTGGCTCTGTATGCATTTTGTTGCACTGTCACGACAAGCCCCTCATTCCCAATAGTATCCACTTTATTGAATCTTAACAAAATAAGAGCGAGCAATGATGCTAACCGCGCGGGAGCTTTGGCAGACCGCCATACTACACGAAGTAAAAAAGGCACAGAACTACTCTGCGGAGAGCAAGACGTCTGCTTCTTGCGCAAGAGTTGCGGTGACGTCAGAAAGACTCCGAGCTCTGATTCGCTCTGATTGAAGGATAGTGGGTAGACTTCAAGGCAAGCTGCTTTGAGGTCTACCCGCTATTCTTCATTCAGAACCAATCAGAGCTCGGAGTCTTTCTGACGTCACCACAACCCTTGCGCAAAAAAAGACAGACGAGCTTTTGCTTCGCATAGTCCCATATTCGTGATGGCTCAATATTCTTATGGTTCAGTTTTTGTTATTGTTGTTGTTGATCCTTTTTACGAGTAGCACTTTTAATAGACCGGTATCCAGATAACGAGATGGAACAAATATGAAGTTTTAGAATAACGTACGCAATTTTAGCGCACGCTAGCGCTAAATTTAGCGCTTGTATTAGCTTACGCGACGCGAGAGAGTCTTAGAATAGCGTTTCTGCGTCGCGACGCAAAAGCCTAAGCATCTCACGCTTGCGGCGCCATCAAGATACTGTCACAATTTTTATTTGACACACGAAATGGTGTAAGTTTAGAAAAAACAAGTTTTTTGGTTTAGAGTATTATTTTAGATTTGTTTAAACATGAGAATTCGACGCGAGCGGTTGACCGGTCGTGTCCGCTTGCGTCGCCTCGGCAAGAGAGGTCTCATGTACTGACCTTCGCACATCGTACCTTCGCCAAAAAATGTTCGCGCGTCACAAGTATCAAGTTGCCGGTGATCGTTGCAAAACCGAGTAAAATGTAGTCCCGTATTGAAAATCGCAGTCGCGAGGATGCCGCCGACGTCACACTCACGACGCCGCCAAAGCAGCCGCCTGCATAATCCTGGAAGCCGCCATTTATTTTAACTCTGCTCGTCTTGGCTTTAGCCAACTTCTCATCACGAATCCTCCTTGGAGAAGCCCAAAGACTCTTTGCGTACGCACGCTATTTCCGAGAAATAGCGCACGCTAAAATTGCGCACGCAAAGCGCAAAACCTGGTTTGCGTTCGGAGCATGCGCAGTGGCGACGAGGCTATTCTTTGCGTACGCAAAGCTTTAGCGTGCGCTATACTAAAACTCCCTAATAACAAAAACGAATCACTTGAGCTTAGAGCGACGGAGTGTAGTGTACGGTCGCCTCACCGGGTTTAACCGAAGAACAATATTGGGCGGTCTCACAAAACGCATTTCCACTTCCGGTAGGCAGCGTTCCGCCACGTTGATGAACAACGCGTTCCTCACTTTGTCCATTTATCCGAATACAAACGGATAGTTATTTGTGTCCTTTCTGGTGTTGGCTTTTCCTTCGGTTTTGCCCCGGATCATCTGCTGGGGCCATGTTTGGCCGCCGATAGGGCAGATTCTCAATCGCCGGTTTGTTAGGAATTTTGAATAAAGACCGGTATGAATAAAAATTAGTTATCAGACGGTTATTAATATAATGCAATTAAATCCAAAGGTGCAAACGAGCTGGACAAGAATGATGAAAATAATCCCTGGAGTAGGGGAGCAAGAGGGACAAAGGACAAACACAAAACTCCAAACAAAGCTAGATGACTGGTGCGTGTGTGTTTGTCCTTTGTCCCTCTTGCTCCCCTACTCCAGGGATTATTTTCATCATTCTTGTCCAGCTCGCTTGCACCTTTGCATTTAATTGCATTATAAACATAACCTTAAATTGCAAGCTTCACCCTTGTTGGTGTTAGACTGGTGGCTGCTGATAAAACCCCTTTGTTCTACTGACGTCTAACCCCTAGTAGAGCGCTCCACCTGTAATGGAGAGGTCCCGGGTTCGATACCCGGACCAGGCGAATTTTTTCGGTCGCGCACCAGTCATCTAGCTGTGTTTGGAGTTTTGTGTTTGTCCTTTGTCCCTCTTGCTCCCCTACTCCAGGGATTATTTTCATCATTATCAGACGGTGCTCCTTTATGTTCCCGTCTTCTTGGGCATGCCGGTCAAGACACAAAAGAACTGGATCGAGCTGCAAACACTGCCTCTGTGCGTAAAAAGACTCGGGACGACCGCTCGTCAACGTGACTTTTGGCGGGATTTCGAGCTGCAAGATTGATTCCGTGTGGCGGTTTCACGTGAAACCGCCACATGGGATCAAAATAAAAATTGGATTAATTTATGGCCATAGTTTTTTTGCATGAACGAGCCTAAGGTAAAACAAAAAATACTGTTGGTTGGTCGTTTGTTTAAAAAAACAAAAAGAACAAACAAACAGAGAGGTTTGTCAGAGCTTAGCTCCGATCGGCTAGTCAGTTAGCCCAACAAAGGGATACCAAATAAAAAATGCATATTTTCTCAGTAAGTGTCCGCACTTACCGCTCATTCACACTGGAAGCGGATCCGCGTTCGCAAAGCGGTTGGGAACGCGGTTGTATAAAGTTCCAGTACAATTGCACGCGCACTCGATGACATGAAGTGCGCGTGCAATTGTACTGAATCTTTAAACAACCGCGTTCGCAACCGCTTTGCGAACGCGGATCTGCTTCCGGTGTGAATGAGCGGTTAGAACTCGCACGCACGAACACAAGTATGGTCACCCAAAAATTGTTAATAAAACTCGGAATTTCCAAGAAACGTTTCCGTGACTTAAAAACCTTGTGATGTCCATGGGCGAAGGAGTTCGCTGAGATTGAAGGGTATTTTGCCAATGTAACGGTCTAAACTTTTTTATCTTGTTGAGACTCGGTCTTCGTACATTGAAAAAAAAACACGCTCAGAGCCCTGTTCGCAGTCGCAGGTGGTTTATACATTTCTCTCAGGTTTCCCGCTTAGACGTCTCAATAGAAACGAGTGACAGCGTGCTTCGAGCCCCGGCAACGCGGACTAGGGGCTCGACGAGCGCCACGGCACTGGGAAGCGCCGGAGAAAATCCAGAGCCAGGGATCCCTGGCTCGGCGTAGTAATGCGCACCGCCTGGTGCATCGCTGATGCGTGCGCTCCTCCGCCAAGGGCGCAGATGGCGCTGCCTCTGACGCTTCCCCTTGCCGCGGGACGAAGGCCGAGCGTCAGGCCGACAACAACAGGGGAGATACGCCAAGTCGTTCCGGGGGCGTCGGGAAGTTTCCGAGAGCATTTCGGCCGCGATGTGCGCCGGCGGTTCCGCGACGGTGCCGTAACGCTGATCCGGCGCCAAGAACGAAGTTATTGCGCCCGCGACGTCATGAAGTTAAGAGGAAGCGGGGAGGGGAAATATGCACCGGTCTCGACTCCGGGCGGGCAGGGCTGCCGAAAATGAGTCACGAAGTTGCGCGTTTCGAGTTTATCCGAAAGGGTTGATTTGCTGCGATTTAGCACTCGGTGGGAGTGTTCTCAAGTGTCAGTTTTATGGTAGGAGTAGGCCTACACGTTAGAGCAAACCAGACGTTATTAGGAATCACTCGGACGTAAAATAAAATACTTACTACTAAAGCGGTCGTAGTCACAACACCTCGTGTCTGAAGACTTCCTTTTTCATGATGTAGTGGGCAGTGTGACCGCGGTTTAAGGCTGCAATTACGAGTGCTACGTCTCATCGTGCTATGGGAGACCAGAAACAAACTGATATTGCCAGCATTTCAGATGAGGCGTGAAAAATGAAAACAAAACTGCAAGTGCGACGCGCTAACGGCAGCACAAAGGGTAAGAGGAAAGACCCATCGCAAACCCCTCAGAAGTAGCACATTCCCAAACACTAAAATAAAAAAACGCGTTATAAATGACAGAGCATTGTAACTTTAGCGAAGTTTTTTTTTTATTGTTAACATTTAATGAGGTCCAAACGTCGAGTTTTGTTTTATTACGCTTTGATTAGAGTAAGGAATCTCTGTTCAGAATATACCGCTACCAAACATATTTCTATAGCATATGCTCGATTTAATCAAGTTATCGACAGACAGGCTATTTTATTACGCAACTTCTGTTATGGATAAATTTATTACGTCATACACGTATTGCATACTGTACCGCTCCCTCTCTTATGCACGTGCACATGACGTGCACTACCAGAGATGATGCCTTGTGCCTTATTGTTCATACATGCCACTTTTTGATTACGGGGAACGTACTTATTCATTTACATTTTTTTTGCTGCACATACAAGCCATTTGGGGGTCTGTACATATTTTAGCTTCACGACAATCTCCCCATTAGAGCTTGAAAGTCCTTGCTACCACCTGTGTAGCACCTCTCCATGCCCTACTGGAATCACTTTGTTGGAGCGAATAAATCAACCGCCTGGCCAGCTGCTTCCTGCTTATCAATGACCGCGAAATGGCGTAACTCGCGGGGAATTTTTTTCGTGCCAACAAACAGGTGACAATTAAGCGGGGGTCTCGATTATGCCATATCCTTGCACAACCAAACGTCCGACTGGTTATACTATGTGTCAGAAAGACGGCCGATCTCAATCAGGAGCCGGCCAATCACGGCCTTCACGTGAATGCACACAACGCAATGATTGACCGGCGCCTTATCAGTTCGGCTGTCCTTCTGATACGCCAGTACGACTCGTCAGACGTTTCGTCGTGCATGGATATGGCCTCACCGAGCCCTTAGTGGTCATCACCCGTTCGGTGTGATGAAAAAAAACACCTGTGAGGACGCTATTTCGCGTTCGTTGATGACTGGAAGCAGCTGTCCAGGTGTGGGCGCGGGGCCTTTCAAAACGTTTTTCCGGCTGGATATGAAGAGCCTGCCACGCAGGTGGTCGAAGAACATTCGACTCCAGGGGGCGTCTGTCAAGAAGGTGGACATGTGAACAGACATCTAAGCGAGGAATATGTGCAGCAAACAATTAAATTTAAATCAACGTGGTACGTCTTTCGTAGAAAAGATTTCCAAAATAAAGTGCAGTACAAAGACCTGAGGCCACTAACTCTACGTACGTCTAAACTCTAGATGGTCGTTTTCCAACTGGCCAATCGCCGTCATGCAGAGACATTGTTTTATGTGAGCGAGTTCGGCCAGTAACAAAAACGCCTTGGTGAGATACCATTGTGTAGCGAGACAGTTTCGTGCTGTCTCGCTCGTTTCGTGCCTCTCCCAGCGAAGGTTTCATGCTGGAAGAGGTTTGAGCAAAAAGGCTGTAATTCTCAACACGCGAAAAGAGCAAGGCGTGCACGTTAAAACAAACATAATAAAATTGCATTTAAGACTAAAAACGATATATTTTTAGTTTTTGACCAGGGTACATAATTTTATGGGCATTTTATAATGAGCTAAAGTGAACACGTGAAACTATCGCGCAAACGGTACTTTGATCAGCATCAGATTTCCGAGCTGGTTTCAAATTCTGGATACGAAATGGTGACTTCTGACTCGGGTAAGTTTAAGTTAAACGTGAACCTTTGAAAAAAAAACAAAAAAAAAAACCTATAAATGATAGAATACAGACACAAAGACACATATATATCATTAATGTTATTTTATTACGCACTCACAGAAATACAATAAAGCTTAATAACTGTGACCCGAGTCGGAAACGGTTGTTCCACAAGCTCCCAGGAACGAACGACACATTTACGCTCATGCTTTTCTAACACGTCATCACCAGCTTCACCCTACCTAAAGTTTAATTCCCAAAGTTAAAGTAGCTGGTTTAATTTGTCACCCGCGTTGAATACAAACAAACCACACAAAACCCCCGTTTAATTTGTCAAAGATCGCGCTCTTTTCTTTTTCTTTTTGCTTTGGTTTCTTTACGTCTTTTGAAACAGTCGTATTTCCGAGGGCGTAAAGGGAAAAGACAGCCAAATCCTGGGCAATTATCAAACGGACGACGAGGGCTGGTTGGTACGCGTGCCCCAAGAGACGGCGTGGCGGCAAGTTCGTACCGTGTCCCGTTCCCGAGTCCCGTTCGCGAGTCACGCACGCCGCGCACTCCGCGCGTGCACCCGCGGAGGTGGCTTCACCGCATTTACACTCTCATTGCGGGGAAGCCAACGCGAAATCCGCGGATTCTGGTTGCTCCCGCGGGAAGCGTCTGGCTGCCGCGGAAAGATAGGTAGCCTCCACGAGGATCGGCTGCGGGCCGCAAGTCGGGGTCGAACGTGCGGCAATTTTTAGGGAAAGCCGAGTAGCAGCGGCGCCGCTTTCGAGAGCGGTCTGTATCTGGGAACGACAGCTCGGCTCTCAACCAACCCTCTCTAATTTGCAAATTGAACAATGCGCCATGGATCGGATTCCTCTGGGAGTCGTTTCCCGCTCGAGAGACGGTGGTGTAAACTCCGTGTTGCTGTCGGCTTCGTTCGTGGGCCGCCTACATGATGTAAGGAATTGAGCGAAGGGCGTACATGCTTAAAACGCGCAGCCTCTAAAAGCTTAACCGGGTTTCGGTTAGGGCTTTATCGTGTGTATTTTCTGGTAGCAATAGATACGAAAGCAAGATGATGCACGCAGTAAAATAGATATGTCGGCGCTAAACCAGATTTCTCGATTGACATGGAGGAAATCAGAAGAGTTGTGTTCAAGCCCCAGTGCGGGCACATTCGTTTTAAGCCGGATTTTATTAATTCAGCATTTCATCCATGCGTTTTTTTTAATACTGAATGCCCGGATCAAGTGGCGCTTAAATTTTTTTTGTCTTTCATTTATTTATAATGGACGTTTGATTATTTGGTTAAGCCGTATCTGTTATTATACTTACGAAAAAAGGCACATTTGCTCGTATGAACATATCCAGGTGTCGCCCTGCTAGCTGAACCCAGTAATACATCATAAACGGGTATTAACAGGGAGGATTTTTTCGAGGAAGAAATCCGTGGCGTCAACGGTCAACAGAGCCAGCGGGATTTCCTCCCCCAGCCCCACCATTCACACGGACGGCGGATGATCGAGACGAATGCCAGGGTTAGCAGACGAATTTAGCGGTCGCACTCCCGATAACAAAGCACGGTGCACTCTGACGAGAGTGGAAAAATGTAAGCGTACATGAATCGGCGGTACGCGATTATGGCAACAGCGTTCTTGCAGATGCATAAAACGACGAACAGCTTCCTTCTAGAGAAGGATGCTGGGTGAAAGGGTGGATGCAACACAAAGAACCTGGAATCCAATACAAGTCGTATGAGAATCTGCTTGAGGACGACATTAACGAATATCGAAGACACCTCTGTGATAACGTAAAAGAAACGTACAACTAGACAACGAACTGCTCAAGCCACAAAAGGTTAAGCGATCCCGATGCCTTCTCCGGTATTCCGCAGATCGCGATCAGTAAGGTTGCCAGACACGCGAACAAAATTCCGCAAATTGCGAAGAGATCCCCGCCAAGACGGGGACTGTTTTTGCAGCCCAAGCAAAAGCTCCCCTATTCCCCGAAGACATCTACGCCAGCGCGCCTCCACGCAAAGGCGTGACGTTGTTACCACGTGATGCGCCTCTCGTGGAGCAAAATAAGAATTTTTTTTTCTGTGTGAATATTCCTTGATGGTCAGTCACTAAGTGTCACTTTCACATTATATAAGTTGCATAATCGATGCTACATGAGCGATATTGCATGCCGAAAGATCACCTACCCACATCTGAGCCTCTCCAGGCTTTTTGATTACTGACTAAATCCAGCGCCAGCATGTGCAGTGGGTTCTACGTGAACTAAAAAAGAACCAAACAAGTAAAGCAACAATCTGAGCACTGCGCCGACTTGGGTGAGCTGGTGCTCACCCGAATCGGTTCTTTACAGAATCGATCGTTGTGTAGGCATTAAGGTCAGTTTTTTTTTTAAGATTATAACAATTTTTTTTCACTAAAATAAGACTTCTCAAACGAATTTCATTGTTTGTTTGTCGCTTTGGGCAGCACGAAAAAACATTTGAAGCGCGTGGGCTTTTGGTTTAGTTCTGCAACTTGTAACATAAGTGCTGGCTTACACACGATCGTAGAGGCGTGGACGATCAAGCTCATTGTGCCGACAGTCGCGCTCTCACCGCCTGCACCAGACCACCTCGTCACGACGGAAACTGCAGCGAAGGTTAAAAGCACGTACGGATAGTTTTGAATCGAAAACAAAACAAAAAAACCTTGCAAGCGAAAGAGGTAAAGCTTGTTTTAAATAATGTGCTGATCCTTAGTGAACACGATGATTAAAGGGACCATTAAACGGTGCTGTGTCCAACCTATAATAAAACATATTGTTTAGGGTAGGCAAACAAAAATCAAGGACACCAGGAAATATGATTAAAAACGTCATGTTCGCTGCGAAATAATAAACTAAAATAAGAGCGCACTATTTTTTACCATCTTTCTTTCGTAAACTTTCTAAACCTTTGCCTGGATGCATTAGCAGTGCTGAAACACCTCATCCGAAGCCCGCTCACAAATAAAATACGAGCTCTGCGTTACAAGGACTCCGCTTGCAACAAAAGCTCGCGCTGCAAAACCCAGGTATCTTGGGTTCAATCCCTCCTCCTGCCCGTTTCGGTATGGATGAGCATCGTACCAGCGTGCGGTCGTGTGCCACTACTGCGTGGTGCACGTTAAAGACCCTAGGCTAGTGGTTCCAAACCACTGGCTATATTTTCATCTACAGATAAGACATCAAACACCTATTGAGGCTGACTAACTTGCGGTTCTATAAACATACACATATCATTATTATTCTTAGATTCACTGGCAAAACAATAAGAAAATCCAACTCAGATTTTCTTCTTCCTTTCTGTTAGAGTTCAGGCACTAAAACAAAAACAAATTCATGTTCTGCCTTCGATAAAAATTTAGGTTTTGTGGAAACCAATAAGTAAGTGTTGAATCATTTTATATTTCATTACATTGATTCTGTGGTGACAACATTTGCAAACAGTGTGGGATGCTGACAGCATTGGTATCAAGACGCAGATCTTAATGCGAAATATTAATATTTCCACATAATTAACACTTTGATCTTAGATATGGTATCGGCTTGACTTGTGGAGCGGACATGTTTTCGAGATGTGGTTGACTTGCGAAGCTAAGTACTTTTTTTTTTGTTCGCATTTTTGGATGTTTAAAGTATGCATGGTGTAATAGCGGTAGATTTAAATAGCGGCAGGGTTAGGGATTTAGGTTATCGTAGGCCATGGCGGGCCATGGGTAGGTAAAGTAGGGTCGGTCTTTGTGTAGATTTTTGGCGGGCTTTTTTTTGTGATAAACGCGCGGGTTTCTGAGTGGCTAGTCGATGAGTCGAAAAGGCAGGAAGGTCGGGGGGAGGGGGGGGAGGGCTTGTACATTTTAAATGCGGAGCGTGCAAGCGGTGGTGCTATTTAGAAGAAACCGACTTCGAGAGCGTAGAAAAACGTAGCCTCACTTGCCAACTCTGTGACAAGGTCGAGGAAGGCCTTAGAAAGCTAGAAGGAGAGTGGAAGGGGGCTAGATTTGAAAATATGAAAGGGTCTCTCAAGGAAGAGCGGGAGAAGCGGGTCCTGCTTGAGACGCAGGTCGGGGAGTCGACGAAGAGTGGGGAGCCTGAAGTGAGGTGGCAGGAGCTTAACTAAGGACTGTGCAGGCAAGCTAGAGCACATGGAGACTGAGCTTAACGAGGAAGGTAGAAGCGGGCAGAACTGAAAAGCAGGTGGAGAAGCTCAGGCAGGGGGAAACGTGGAAGGCAGGGCTAGAAGAGCGAAAAAAAAGTGCGAGGATAGAGTGGCGCGCGTCATCGGTGTAATTAGAGAACAGAAGGAGAAGAGCGAGGAAGGACAAGCAATGATGGCAGAATTGCAGGGCATTCTCAGGGTAGAGGTCGAGAAGAGGGTTGACTTAGAAGCACACTAGGAAGAAACGGAGAGGCCGTCAACAGGGGGGCGAGGGTAGTGACTTTGGTGCAAGGGGTTAGAAAGCAGGGAGCGAGCAGTGCGGGCACGAAGGAGGTTCCTAGGACCTACAGTGAAGCGGTGCAAAAGAAGGGAGAAAAAGGTGGACTGATATAGCCTAACCTGACACCGGTGGTAAATGGAGGGGGTTGCAGCGTAGTGCTAGGAGAAAGAGGGCAGCCGTCGACAGTTAGGAGAGTCCTAGTAATGGGATACTCCAACGTTGCAAGGATCGTAGAGGGAGTGCTAGGCAAGGTGAAGGAAGACAAAAGGGTGCGAGTAGAGGCCCAGCCAAGAAATCACATGATATATGCCATTGTCAAAGCGGAGGAGGTGTTGTGACACAACATGGAAGGGAAACCCTAGTGTTTATCCACGTAGGACTCAACGACGTAATAAACCGGAGGTGCCAGAACCTCAAAAAACAGGACTGAGTAAACTAAGAGCGGACAGTGAGAGGGTGCATGTGGAAAGATGCACTATCGCACGTGTCCGTAGACAGTCCCTTGACATCGAGAGGCAGATCATTGAGACTAACCAAGTGATTAAGGCGATGCGCCGACGACTTCCGTACGGCGGTAAAAGAGATAAACTGGGGAGGTTTATGCGGCTGACTCCTGCCTTTTTACACAAGGTGGAATCCACTACAGTCCAGACAGGTAGGAGTGTGGGAGAGAGGCTGGGTCGGCATGTTGCAGCTTTTTTGTGGACCCACAGAGCCCGGAGGGCACCGGTGTAGATGTACCAGTACCATATGTTGTAGTACCAGAGTCGGGAGAAGCTTCTGGTGTGAGTACCACAAGAGAAGCAAGGGGAGAGCAGGAGAAAGCTCCGTAGAAATAAGAGAAATAATTGGCTCAATATAGGGTTCGTAAATATGCAGGGAGGTAGAAACAGAATAAAGTGGGAAGGTATTGGTGAGCAATAAGAGGCTTAGAATTTCACAGTGTAGGGGCAGCAGAAATGCACATTAGAGACGAGGTGGAACCACCGTACATACCAGGCTGCTCCTGGATGGGATGCAACCGTAGGGGAGGTGAACGCGAAGGCGAAGGTCTAGGCATGTTAGTTAAAGTAAAAGACTGGAAAAGAGAGAAGGGAAGCTGCGTAAAACTCTTATGGCTGAAAGGTAGGGTAAAAGATCTGAACACTTTTCTGCGGTTTGCCTGCCTGAAACCAGGAAATGATTCAAGGGAGCAAAATACAGAACACTTTACATGTATATCGGGGGACATCAGAGGAATTGACCTTAATCAGGTATTAATTATTATAGGAGACACGAATGCCCACTTAGAAGAGTTTGATGGGTTCACAGTTACAACCGGAAAGTTGTCAAAATATTTATGGGATGTCCTGGACCTAATGTTAGTTAATGCATCAGTAAAATGCGACGGACAACAAGTTGGGAGCGAAACAGCTCACACATTTAACAATAGACTACTGCCTCATGTCCCACAAATTGTATGATAGGTTAGGAAGTATTGAAGTAGATAAGGAAAGTACAAAAAGCTTAGGGAGTGACCACGAAATAATTAAAATTAAATCTGGTGCATCCGAACCAGAACAATAAGCTCAGGAACGAGCAGGTAAGCCAAAACTAAGTTATGCTTAAATACAAAAAGTATCTAAACGTATTGATAACACAGTATCGAAACAACTCAAAAGAGAATGTACGTATGAGGATCTAATAAGAATCTTTGAAAAAATTAGAGAAGCATCAAATTAAACAAAGAGGAAAGCAAAAACGAAGACACAACCAAAACGCTGGTGGGATAAGGAGGTCAAAGCAGCCATATTGCGGCGCCAAGAGGTATCTAGGGAGCGTAGGTGGGAAAAGAAAAGGGGAGCCTTGCCAGCTGAAGTAGCATCAAAATTGAAAACTTCCAAGAGCGGAAAAGGAAGACATCAGCTTCAATACAGGCCAAAATTGTGATTGCAGGAGTGCAGTGGATGATGGAAATAAATAAAAAAGATAGGAATGCTGCAAAATGGTTTTGGGAGCACATTAGAGGGCGAGGAGGAAGACAGGGGTTTCCGACACTAACTGGCCACGCAGAAGGGCAGAAGAGTAAAAAGGGGGGGAGGTAGAGTTGAGAGGCACGGAAATATATTAGGCAGACAATCGAAGAAGCTTTCTCCCAGCCTGAGCAGAGGGGAACTGTGGATAGCACTGACAGCAGCAGTGTAAAAGAGGAGCAGAGTTGTGTAACAATGTAGACGACCACAAGAGAATGGGACAGGGCAGAAAGTAAAATTCCAGCAAGTACAGTGAGAGACCCAGATGACATGCTCATGGAACTCATAATACATGTGATTAATCGAATAATTCTGGGAGCAAGTACCCAAGGATTGGAAACTAAGTAAAAATAAGACTTATATACAAAGGCAGAGGAGACAAGGACAACAGTAAATTATATCGCCTAATAACGGTAATTTCAGTTTACACAAATTAGCTATGCAGATAGCAAAAGCGGAGAAAGGAGGAATGGCCCGAAGGTATGCAAATATCGGGCGAGCTCCAAAATGAATTCCGAAGAGATAGAAGACTGGAAGATAAGTTATTCTTCGCCACACAATGTACAGAAATAGTCAATTAAGAACCGAACTACTTTATGATTAGCTTATTTGGACATCAAAGGAGCGTAAGGTAATGTGAGCCAGGAAACACTCTGGGGCAGCCTGAAGGAGTAGCTAAAGGAGTATAATTTAGATGCAATTGGTTAGGTTTTTTCAGCAGGTGTACACAAACAATAAGGTGGTTATAATATGGGAAGCAGAAACTACACAACCCGCAGCAATAAAAAGAGGGCTCAGGTAGGGCTGCCCGCATGTCACCGCTACTCTTCATGATATACCTCAGTGAAATGATAAAGAAATTAGAGCACAGCAACTTAGGTTTTGATGTGAGTTAGATGGAAGGAGGGAGAAATGTAGTACAGGTAATACCAGGACTGATGCATGCGGACGACATAGTACGCATGGTAGATGACCAGGATATATTAAAGGAACTAGCTCGAATATGTGAAGAGGAAGGGAACACCTTGGGCATGATGTTTAGTAGTGACGAATCTGGAGTAATGGTGTTCAACGACGAAAGAGGGAACCCATAAGGACACAAGACAATGTAATAGGTCATGTAAAAAAAAACCGCAAATATCTGGGAGTCTGGCTTATTGAGGGAAGGAAATATCTAGAGGAACACGATGGGAATATAATTAGAAAGGGAAAAGAAATGTATCTATTATGAAGCTCGAGGCACAATGAAACTATAATAGATATGAAGTGGTCAGAGGTATATGGAAAGGAGTGATGATACCAGGACTGTCTCTGGACAATGGGGTACTGTGCATAAAATCAGAGGTACAATCAATAATAGAAATTCGACAAAAAAGCGTAGGCAGATTGGCACTGGGAGCACGTGGAAAGACACCAAATGAGAGAGTACAGGGGGACATGGGCTGAGCAGGGAGGCAATTAGCAAGTTGAAATTTGAACAAAGGTTGACCCAAAATAGATGATACGCGGTGGGTACGGAAGGTATTGAAGTATCATACATGAAAAATGTAAACACAAAATTCACAACCGAACCTGAAAGCTTACATTAAAATACCTACACACTAGTGATGGCGCTGAGCAGACTACTTCAGTGGAAAAGAAAGTGAAAGACGAAGAAAGGAAAATGTGTGAGGAACGAATGCAGGAACCATCAACTCTAACAATCTACGGGTCACAAAAACAGAGATAAAAAGGAAAATCTGTTTGACAGTCACTGGAAGGTTCTTTACTGTTTGAGGCGAGAACCGGAGTTTTGAGAAATATTACGTATAGGGCTAAATGTTTGGTGACACACATTATGTTCCGCCTGCCATAATGAGAGCGAGTAAGTAGAGAACTTGGAATTGAGTGCACAGGGATTTGCCCTGCCCTCCCACCAAGGGGTAACGAATTTGGCCGGGGCCCTGGGTTTTGCTGGAGACGATGGAACGACGGAATTACAGTCACAAAGAGGCGACAAGAAGATTAATGAAAATTATCTAGGGAATTTAAATGATGCACAACTAACTAGCACAGTTGGGGACAAGCGGGACAGAGAAAAATTGAGACTCCCTTTCGCGTGGCTCCTGCCCAAAGTCTCAACCCTGTCCCCAGTGGGTCCGATGCTGGGGTAACGCCGACAAGGTTGGACCAGAAGAAAATTGGTTACTCCCTCGCAGAGGGGAAGACGCGGGGGTGATATATTTAGTTTTCTTGCACGATTTTTTAAAGGTCATCCTGGTGATATTCCACACTGCCTGTTGATAGCTGTGGGGAGAAAATTGGCTTAGAAGGGCGGAAAGAATAATATGTTTGTCTTTTTAGACATAGGTTAGGTGGAGCAAGCTACCACCTTTTACGAGGGTTTATCATTAACATCCATTCATCCATCCATCCATCCAGAGCGAAAGAGGACACTCACAGACTTAGGCTAGGTGGCGCAAGCTACCGCCCGTTACAAAGGGTAAAGCAATTAACATTCATCCATCCATCTATGCATCCATAAGTATGTTCTATCATTACCGACCTGGCCCCTGCATAAAATTGAAGCAAGCCAGAGATACAAACATTTTTTGCGACCCTTGTACATCTCTCGAATAATTTGCTTTTTTTTTTTTCTAGACTTTGTGACTAGTTTTCAGCTATGAATGTGTCATTGCTTACCGGCACGCCTCGAGGTAAAAAGGATTTATGCTGTAAGTATTGCAAACTTTTTAATATTAATTATTTAATAACGTATAATTTTTTCGGTGAGGGGTTGATTTATTTTGCAGCGTCTTATGCCTTGCAAGTTTGTCAAAAAAGCATCAAAGTGTATCCTGCAGCTTTTTTTTATCGCTACAGTCACTTTATGATAGGAAATAAACGGATGATTAAATTGCGCGTGATCCCCTGCGAATACGTTGGACACGCAATTCTAACTCATATTGCCAATATAAGTGCGCATAAATATGCAAGTTGTTGTCATTCTCAAAACTGGTTGCTAATTCCGGACTTTTTTACAAATTACGATCATCGCTCTTAATTACCGGATGCCTTTGCTTTTTTCGATTTTTCATTGGTTAGTTAAAGTGCACCAGAAACAGCGAAATTTTATACTTTCCAATGCAAGTAACGTAATTATGAAAATAGATAACGTAAGATTTACAATCGTATTAAGACAAAATATAGTTTAATAGTAGCACTGACTTTGTTACTCCGATACTGTGGAAAATTTGACGTGAATTTCAGAGGTCTACATTAAAACATGGGGCGACCGGTTCGCCGCGCGATTGATTTAAAAACAGAAAGAGAGGTGGAGGCGCCGCGCGATTGAGAAGGCGCTCTTTTTTCCGGAAACGCACGGCTTCCTACGGACGCGACGAAGAACAATGGAAAGCGGAACCCCGCTTTCTCGGCGTGCCCGAGGCTCGGGCCAGCGATCCATCGAGGGGAGGCGCTGCGGATGCGGCCGGTACGGACCCCCTCGCAACTTGGCGTCCCAGCAGCAGAGCGGGGCGCGCACTTTGACGCGGTGGTAGCAAGGCGGCGCTCCAACTTCGCAACGCGCACGTGCAGCTAATCGCGTCCACGTGGCACGTGTCGCTGGCTCGCATACCTGAGGCGTCCTTTCCATCCCCCCGCTGTTGTTTGACAATTGTTTCGTTTTGTTTGGTGTTTGTGCGTGGTGGTGGGTGTCCCAGCGTGGTGAATCGAATGAGTGGTGGCGTGTTGCGGGCGGAGAGAGTGGTGACCCTTGCTGCGCCTGTGTCGGATGGTTGACTGCGGCGTCGGAGTGGTGGCAATATGGAGGATGAGGCATGCGTTCTCTTGGAAGGAGAGGTGAAACACCGGAACCTCAAGAAGGTTGGTATTCTCTCGTAATGTTTACTATAACGCTAGAGGCGATTAGCGTCCAAACTTTTTTGAAGTATTAATTGGTGTATTGGTAGCAGCCTGTGGTGTCCTTTTAACGGTGCCAAAAAGCGTTTGATTCTTCAGTTCTACCATCTTAGTCAAAGTCAACCAGGCACTCCTAAGCAACTTTTCCTCTTCACCTTGGCATTCTCTTGTCACTTCACTTGACATTGTCATGCGCATCTAATTCTCCTTTTGTCATTGTAATGAATCGGAATGGCAGGTGCAGCCGCATCTGTCTAAGCAACCGTTAAAAAGAGCAGCAAATAAAAAAAAAATATATATATATGTATTTGTATAATGATGTCACACGAAATATTCATAACTCCGCAAACGTGATCAAACGCAACTGCTCTCTTTTTAAGTTCCTATCAATGCTGGGGTGCTTACTATTGTAGCCTTATATATGTTGATAGGTTTAGGTTTGCTCTGAGCGAAAGATATAAAAGTTAATCTTGGTTTTGTTTGACAGTGGCGGGCACGCTGGGCGGTGCTAACCAAGCTCTCTCCGGTTGCAGGTAAGTAATGTCACACCCGTCTATCTTGATGCCAGCCTTTCGTAACATCACTAATTAAACGCTACAGTGAAATAACAGACTCAGTGGACATTCGGAGCGTTGCAAAGTCCATGTTTGCCTAACCCAATTAAACGTCAGTGTTTAAAGCACAAAAATAACTATCTTCTTACGGTTGTGTATGAAAACAAACATAGAAATTATTGCGATCACTGAAGAACGGCTGAGAGTTTTAATGGCAATTCTTGCAATGGTAATTTTGCTGGGCTTGCTGTAAAGCCCTTCTCAAAGATAAGAAGGATCAAAGGACCTAACGAGGTGTTCCGTACGTAAAATGTCAACGACAGTCTCTATTTATAATTGCCTCCTTTTTGGCTGACTCGAGTCGAATAAACGGTCGTCTCGAGTATCCTATGAAATCTATTGGCAAACATCGTAACTCCCGGCGCACTAATGCGGTTCAATTAAGCAGCGACCTGCGCAGCTTCAAAGACACGCGGTTCTCCAACGCAGAAACAAAGAGGGTCCATAAACGCGATGTTGGGGCGACATAAAAATTCATCTGTCGACAAGTCAAACGCACAACCGGGAAACCTTGACATCGAGAAAGGCGGACGGCCCCATCAAAGCGGACGATTGGTACATCCACGCCAGTGTATCAAATTGCCCCGGCATTCGGTCGTCAAAAGGCAAGAAAAAAGAAATAGCGGCGGCTCACTCAGCATTTCTTTAGAGCTTCTACGGACGAGATCGAGACTATGGGCAGGTAATTGGTCGGCGGCTGCAAAGGCTCGCGGCCGAACTTGGGACGCCAAACCGAGCTCGTCGGACCAAATGTCCCGGGGACACGACACCCCCACCCGCAAGCATCGATCGCTACACTCCGATTCACCTTGCGATGGACCTGCAGCGAACGATTACGGGCCGTCCACCGCCAATCCACCGCTGCCAGCGTACCACGTGACTGCCCGCCGCGCGCGTCGCTGTGCCCCTTTTTGAGGATCAGGTGACCCGCGCGCGCCGTGGGATTGGTTTGGATGGGTGGTAGCGTCTCGTGCGGCTTTCTCGTTGGGCGAATCGGAGCATGGGCTCGCGCCGAGCTCGTCATCGAGCGCGCGTATACGAAACCACGCGCGGCGCACACCTGGGCAGGCCGCGTCTCTCGCTGAGTCACGACCCGGGCGCAGACCCGGCGGCGCCGGCCGGCACACTCCGACGCCGGCGGCGGCGGGTGGCTCACCTGGGCGCGAGCCCACGCTGACCGCGAAGAAAACCCCGAGGGCTCGAGCTCTGAATTATGAAAGCGTGCCGTGAGCGCGTTGCTGCTGCTGCTGCTGCTGGCATGGGCGTGCCCCGGGGACTCACCTCCCCCCCCCCCCCCCCCCCTCAACTAAGAGGGCCATCAATGCGCATGCACGACTGAGCGCGGATGCCCCGTCGACGTGGTGTTTTCATGGGGCGTGCACCTCCGGGTCTGTCCCCAGGGGGGCACGGGTGGGGGAGGTGGGGGGGGGGGGGGGGGGGGGGCTGGGGCTCGATGACTTACTTTGTAAGAGAGTGAACCTGCTGCACGCGTTGGAAAGCGTGGCTCGTTTCGGTGTTACAGATGTTGTTGTCATACGCGCTGCGCCGCATTAGGGTCTTTTAATATCATTAGAGGCGGTGGCTCGGGTCATTCTGCAGCTGCGATTAGTAGTCTGTTTGCGTACATACGTAGATTGGTGACTCCAGCGAAATCGACGGAACCTAGAGGTTAGAACAGAAAGCTGTGGCGGCAGGCTCGGCCGCCAGCCTTCTAGAGCGAATCAGATATTCGCAACGCCTGGCGGCCCAAAACGAAGCCGTGAAACAGGTTCGGAAAACACCCGGTGAAAATAGCCATAATCAATAAAAACTTTGAATTTTTTTTTTTAGGTTGTGTTTTTGGTTGGGTGTATATCTGAATGGAAGATAGTAGTACAATGAATCTAAATCCATATACCACGTCTCTGCCCCCGTCGCGGGATTAAGGGGCCTATGGACGAAACGCGCGATACTTGCGCTGCTTCGCTCCAGCTCGCTTGAGCGAGTGGAGGCGTGAGGCAAGTTGCTACGTTGGTGCTTGCTCGACACAAATTATTAAGTACTCTCAATTGCTTTTGAACTGAAAAGTTTTGGCGTTTACGTGCCAAATGAAGACAAAGTATCTGGCACGTATCAGTAAAGTAATTACACATAGAAGCGGGGGTGTCAATGATTGCAGCCGAAGGTCAACTAAATGACGCGTTTTTACAAAAAGAAGAAAAAAAAAGTTTCTTGAAGTCGTACGCATCTTAGCTTATGAATCTAACTTACCACATGGGTTATGTAGGCCGCCGAAAGATCTTGAGCAGAAAGCGCTAGGAAGATTCAATTCAGCGAGAAATATATCTTATTTTGCGTGAAGACCCGAAGAAAACCGTTTCGTCAAGCAATTTTGTTTTCCTTTTTCAATATTCTCTTTTGTTGCCTACTGTACAGAAAAAAAAAAAAACAAAAAAAAAAACGTTTTAGCGTTTAACGACTACAACCGTGAACCTCATAGTTGGGTGCAGACAGTTTTGGGGTATTACTGCTGTTGAGTTTAAGAACTGTTTTGGGGTGAATTAGGCTTTACTCCATGATATTTCTCCTAACGCAATAGACCTTTTGCAAAATCCCCCAAGCGCCCCGGCCCGCGCGCGAGGAATTGTAGGAGAGACTGTCCCTCGCCTGGCCCGCTCTGCCTTGAGATCACATTGCCTTGTCGCTTGCCTCCTCTTAATCTCCTGTTTTTCGATTCCATTGCCTATTTTTATCTATTCCAGTGTATTTTTATTGCTTCTAAGTGTTTCTATTCTCTTCTGCGCGCGATATGTCTTGTATATATATAGTATTTGTACCTTTAATTTGCCTTTCTCGACGGGAGTGCCGACGGACAACACGCCGCTTCGCGCGTCGTTCACCGGGTGAGTACTACCGTTGCTACCGATTCCTATCGCGCTGTTAGCTGTTCATTTTGGTTCATTTGACCCGTGTGCAGTCGAAAGGAGCCGTTTATAAACACCCGCGCACATGTCATTGGGAAGAGCCGAGTGCGCTGTGAATTGGCCGCCCGCGCTCGCTCCGTTGACTCGCATGACGCTACGCCAATGGCGTAGCGTCATGGGCATTTCATAAATGTTCGTTGCTCATTGAAAGAACTGTGTGTGTCTGTGTTCGTCCTTCATGTGTTTTATTCTTTCTGTGTATTCACAGGGACACTTGGCTCTCGCGTCGCGATTGTTGATTCAGAGCTCTGCCTACCCCTATAACCATAGGCGTAGACTTCGGGGGGGGGGGGGGGGGGGGGGTGGGGGCATCGGGGCTCGTGCCCTTCCCCCCCCCCTCCCCCCCGGACCCGGGCCATGATCCTTACCGAGACGCTGTTACGTGCCATGTAACGAGCTTCTAGTAGTGGCATGTAAACAAAATAACGCACACGTTGGCTTTATTGACAAAATACATAGGAATGGAATCCCAGCGTGCTTTCGTTAGGTTCAATCTCCAGTTCTGGCGAAAAGGTAACGCGCAGCACCCCCTCCCCCCCCCTCCCCCCCCCCCCCCCGGAGAACTTCTCAGCCTGCCCCCCCCCCCCCCCTTTCCCGGGAAAATAGAAAGCCTACGCCGCTGCCTATGACACTGCACGCGGGTCAAATGAACCAAAATGAACAGCTAACAGCGCGATAGGAATCGGTAGCAACGGTTGTACTCACCCGGGGAACACCGCGCGAAGCGGCGTGTTGTCCGTCGGCACTCCCGTCGAAAAAGGCAAAATAAAGGTAGACATACTATATATATACAAGAAATATCGCTCGTAGAAGACAATAGAAACACTTAGAAGCAATAAAAAATACACTGGAATAGATAGAAATAGGTAATAAAATCGAAAAGCAGACGATTAAGAGGAGGCAAGCGACAAGGCAATGCGATCTCAAGGCAGAGCAGCCAGGCGAGGGACAGTCTCTCCCACAATTCCTCGCGCGCGGGCCGGGGCACTTGGGAAAATTGCAAAAAGTCTATTCAATCTATGGTGGTCGACGAAGCTCAACTATTCATACGTTTACAGGGATGTGTCACGGTAGAAAACATATACCGAGAGATTGTCTATTCTTAAAATACGACTGTTCTGCAGTTTGATTCAAAGACTTAACTGTAACGCATCTCAAATTTTCGGTCAGTTCGGCTCCGAGCCAACGTTTTGAATCCTACAGTCGCGCTGTGCTAACGCGTCTCTGCATCAGTCTCGTTATTTTAAAAACAACAACATAAATTGATAGCATCATGCCGACGACACTAATTACGTATGATCGATTATAATTAAGTTTACCGCAGGTGAGTGAGTTTTGCTAGAACGGATGACCCTGGCCGACTGTACTATTTTTTTTTGGAGGAATCAATTGATGGACCTATGAAGTGCGTGTGTATCTGCGTGCGCGCGTGTGTGTGCGGGTGTGTGTTTGTGCGTGTGCGTGTTTTTTGCCTGTTTGTGTGTTTGTGCGTGTGCACATGTTGTCTTTATTTTAAAATAAAATTAAATACATTGGAGAATAGAAGAGAAGACCCATGGTTAATCACTCACGTTTTGCAGGGATGCCTATAATGTGAGTCTGAAAGTAAAGTACAAGACGAGAATACGTCTACTATACTCCGTTTCACCTTACGTCCGAGCGCAGCGGATGCTACGAGCCTTCGGAACCAATCCAAGGCCGTGTGAGTGTCACGTGACCTTGGAGAGGGGGCAGAGCGACGCGCGGAAAGCGTATCACGGGCTACGTTCAAAGAGCGGGATTGGCGTGGATAGCTCGTAGCGTCCGCTGCGTCCGGACATAAGGTGAAACGGAGTATAGTATTGTTTAGTACGAGACGTATGTTCGCTAATATATTCAAAGGGTTCCTGCAACGCGCTCTAGATATCTCGCCGCTGATGTATTGTTGTCAAACGCACAAATAACAAACTGCTTTGTTGTTTTCTTTTACCTTAAAATAAACAAGCGTCACTTTTTGTTCGAACTTTTTTTCTTTCGTTCTTCCAAGTGCGTATTCACTGCCGTGTACGGTGTGTTACATTTCCTTTTGATAAGAGTAAGACGAACTTGTATCCTCTCGAACAGCTGTTTTCGTTAGGAAATCGCGACGCTACACTTCCTAATTATTTCCGCTGGAAAACAACAGCTTCCAAAACAACTAGAAATACAAACATAACAAAAGTGTGAGCAATCAGGGCAGTCTCGGATCTCACAGGACGTTTTCCGCCCAGTCAAAGGCTGCGGGCGAGTGAGTCCGCTCGGAATATGCTTGAACGTGGACCGAGTAAGTGTTTCGCTTACACGCGTTCGGATGAATCTGTCTTTATTTGTTCGGCATTGTTTCTTTATAAAAAAAAAAAAAAAGTTCCGAAAATTCCGCTGCAACGCGAACGGATATAAGCCTGGGTCCCACGAGGAATGAAGCTAGGCGTGGAATGACTTCTAGTACTCTGCTCTCAGTAACGCATCTATACGAACATGTGTGTATTTATATACGTATAAGCAATCCCGAGCAGGGGTTTTTAAGCTTCCCGAAACCACTATACTCCGTTTACCCCTCAGCTGATATCGCTCTGAAAGCTCGTTGGACCCGACATCCATCTATCTTCCGCCACGTGACCACGCTTCCTCAAGCACCCACGCGCAGGGTGCGGGGTCAGCTGATGAAAGCGAGGCGGGTGATTGGTCCGGCCAGAGCATAGTTTCCGGCGCACTGTCAGCTTAGGGAAGAAGGGAGTGATGAGTTGTACAGTATCCCAGGCTTGGCTGCGCTCCAGGACCGGGCATTCATTTCACGCTTTCGGCATTTCGCCACCTCTTCCGTATTTTTTTTCTCTCTCTCTCTTTACTATCATTGTCTCTTTGTTCTAATCCCCCGTTGTTCGAGCCGGCAGCCAGCTGGGGCCGAGAGCGCTTCTTCATTCTACGACACCATATTTATGTGTTTTGTTCGTCCTCCCATCCCTCGGCGATTCGGGTCCCTCGCACGGTCTGTTGGTCCGCGCGCAGTGACTAATCTTCCGTTCTTGTTTCCGCTTGCTCCGGCGAGGAAAGCGGCCGTTCCTGCGCGTTCCCCTCGGCTTTGTTTCCAGTCGCCGGCTGTCGCATTGTTGTTGTGGTGCCCGCGCCGTCGCCACCACCGCGGAACTGCCGCCGCCGCCGCCGCCGAGGAGCAGGGCGGTGCTCTGTTATTCCCGCGAGGCGAGGCGCATCATTCTGTTCGGCGCTTCTTCTCGGCGGTGGGTTCTCCGAATCGGGTGCCGCTTGAGTTAATTGCGGCCGCCTGAACGGCCCCGCTTTGTCTTTCCTCTCTGCGCTTGATTCCGGCTTAATTAGCGCGCGCTCGGGCTTCGCTGCTAACCGAGCGCCCCACGGTGCTGCTTGCCGGCCCGGGTTTTCTCCTGTGGACCTTTCCGTGTGGCGGATTGCTTCCATCGCCGCTCTGGGAGTGCCTCGCACCGCTGGGCTGACTGTCCGTATCTGCGGCGGCGTTTGCTGCGATGCGGAGAGAATACGCTACTTTTGTTGATCGTCGCGTTACTTCCGACTGTTTTTTTTTTTTTTTTTTGTTTCCTCGTGTGGGCGGGACGCATGAAATATGTGCTGGTGGGGAGAACCGCTAGCTTTACATAGCTTTGTAGATAAGATAGAAATATTGGAAAAATGCTTCCGCGTGCGTGTAGTTTCGTAGTTCTTTGTTTCCAGTGATGCTATTCGCACGACGTCGTTCGACTCGACCGGAAGTTGCTATTCGCGCGACTCGAGGATCTCGCCATCTGGCGGAGACTTCGTCAACTAATTGCACGCGATCACGAAACGCTCGGACGCGATGATTCATCAATCCATCTCGCGGACCGCGGATTTGGCTTCTGCCTGTCCAATCTCCGGAAAAGAAAGAAATTTGTCCTCTTAGCCCGCTTCATAAGTGCGAGCGAAGCTGAAGCGCCTTGCCTCGAAAAACGCTTTCACTGCACGAACGCACGTCCACGGTATGCAAGACTAAAACGACCGGACTTAAGTGATGACCATGCTCAAGACTCCCGGAAAAAACACGAGCAAATTAAAAAAAAAAATGGACGGAAGTGGATTATATAAATGATGGGATATACATGACACACAAAGACGGACAATACAATTTCCCGACTGTAAGAAGACGTTTAATGGCAACTTCGACGGACCGTTGCATGACTAATGACGGAGTTGTGTCGCTTCACGATTTCTGAAGTGTTCTGTTTGAACACCCTTTCGTTTTTGTTCTGTTTGTTCTGTTTGTACACCCTAAAGGGGCCAGAAGTGTTTCAGCCTCGAAAACGAGGGCTCATCGAAGTGTGATTCGGCTATGCTGAGGGAATGACCCAGTTGTACAAGCCTGCGTTTTTTGTTGATTATTTTCCGCTTGGTTTTTGGCCGCTTTCTTTTGTACTTAATGTTATTTATTTGAATAAGCTCCAGTTATCTCCTGCGAGTCGTGCGAGGCGAAGCAGAAAGGCGAAAATCCCATACGCGAATTTGTCTGCTGGCCAGCCTCCTAGAAAACAAAACAAACCATAAAAATAAAACTAGATCGCAGTTAAAACAGAATGCTTCGTTTCAACCCGCAATGGACCGCAGCCAAAGCCGTCCACAAACCGCCAACTGCACCTCCCATTTGTTGGGGACAAAGTCCGGTCCTTGGGGCCTGTCCGGTTTGTTCCGCTATCAGTATGCTTGCAGGCGTAGCGTTGCCTTTGCATACTTAAGCACCATCTTAAACCTTTCCGGTCCAATAGAAAGGCGAGCGCTAACAACTGCAACAATATTTGTCGCTTAAAAAAAAGTTGTAAATTTTGTATTCCGAAAAGGTTTGTCGAGACCAGCGAACGTGCTGAATGTTGCAGCGAGCTTCACGGACATGTTGACACCGAATGCCACAGCCACGTGGACCGAATGAAAGTGCTACTTGCTGAGGCCTGCGCCAGATTACGCGATTGTCGTGTCGTGCGAATAGCAACTTCCGGTCGAGTCGCACGAAGTCGTGCGAATAGTGGTACTTTTTCATCGACTGAACTGCAGCGACGCTTAGGAACCTGGAAATGCTGCGCGTGAAGTTCTGTCCGCCTTTGGCTCTTTGAGGCTGAATGAGCATCGTTCCGGCGTGTGTTCATGTAAAGACTTCTGCGCGATGAACGTTAGGACGAGCAACTGCCCAGGCAGTTGCTAGTCAACAACGTGAACCTGTGCGGTCCCAACTCAAAGGCAGATCCACCTCTCGCTGTTTAGACATTTAACGTCAAAATTTATTACCAGCAGCATGGTACTCATATCTAGTTTCAATACAATACCGTCAACTTCCAATAGCGTTCCGTCAGATTGTCGAGTCGGATACAATTTAGGAATGTGCCAAATACTTCTCGACGTACCAGCCACGGCATCCAATATCGGGAAAGGTAGTAAATATGACGAGTCATGTGACGTCAGTATGACGTGCACATATGTGCCGAACTATTGACGCATTGCAAATGAGCAGAAACTGATGCTAACAAGGATGTGAGAGGAGCCTTAAGTATTTTCTTAGCTTTCATCTGCCTATAGCCGCTTTTAGCCAGCTGTGTATGGGCGCCACCATAACTGCTCAGAGTTCGTTTACTTCTATTCCGTCTAATTCGCTTCATGATTACCGCAGCAGGCAGTTAATTCTAATACTAGATTCTACCGCCTCCTTCTTCCCAGCAATGGCCTTTGCGGAGGCTCGTAAATGCCCGTTTCAGTTGCTAGGCATCTCGGTGAGACAAGAGAAGGTCAGCAATTGCGGGTGTAATCTGGCGCGTGTTTAAAGCGTCTATAGTTGATTTTTCCCGTTGGGCACAAACCCGCATTGTCTCCGAAAGTCCTTGAAATGCCAGTTATATTTACCCATTAAGGCCTCCCTTGGCCCAGTTCATTCGCTCGCTCAGAAATCATCCGCCACGCGACACGAACTCGGCGCAGAGTTGTTTACATTGGAATGGTTCAGAGCGATCCCATTGCCTCCAGCGAGAACGAGCGAGTATGTTGGGGGGTCAGCGTCCCGGGGATGTAAATTACGGCGCAACAACTTCCGCGACAGCACAACGCCGGGGTCACTCTCGTCGCGCTGCCTCTCATATCTGCCGCCGATAAAACACGGCCCCAGTACACTCGCGCGCGCGAAATCCGCCCGAATATAATCTCGGCCGTTGCCCAAGATTCAGCGTGACAGCGAATCATCCTTCGCGCCAGCAGCGTTCCGTCCGGATTAATGGAGCTGTCTCCCGCGGACGCTGCAGTCTCGGCCGCCGAAGAAGAAACACGAGGAGGGAAGGGGGTCGGTGCATAACTTCTCGTTACCAGCCGCTTATTAATTACGGCGCTGGCGCGGGAAAGATGCGGCCGCTCGAGGCTGGAACCCGGGCGCGCGCGCGCGCGCGATGACTCAGGGATAATGACGGCTCTTTTCTCCGGCGGAAGCGGGAGGGACCCTGGAAAGCGGCGCGCTGCTCCCGACTCCGCATCGTTGCGGTCCTCAGTTGGACTCCGAGCGCGCGGTCCTCTTCTCCGCCGCCCGTCGGGGCGGCGTAGCCTGCAGCCCGATGGAAGGAGCCCCGATAATCACAGTAATAACGCCGCCAGAGACCCTCGCGATGCCTGCTGCAGTCTCCCCCTTTTGTGCTTTGGTCACCCCCGAGCTGACAGTGCGGTGCAAGCCACGTACTGGTGGGACCAGTCGTGCCTCGTGGCTTTCACCACGTGATCGCGCTCCCACCCACACTCACGCGCGGAGACCGTGGTCAGGTGTCAAAGGAAGACGGTTGATTGGCCCGGGGAGCGCGTAACTCCCACCGCACTTCTCAGCTTCGGAGTGAACGGAATACTGTCTCCCCTTCTGGATCTGACGGCTGGCTACGCTTCTGGGGGAACGAACTTCCAGCCTGGGCTTCCTCAGCGCGGCGAGGGAGGGCGGCCTTCCTTTGTTGTGCATCCCCGCTCTGGGCTTCTCCCGATCCGACCCCGGGCTGCCGTTATGGGGCCGGGCAAGAGCTGGCTGCGGAAATGACACGTCCCTCCGCGCCGTCCTCCGCCTCCTGCTTGCTTGCCTGCGCGGGCGATGTCAAGGGATGATTGCTCGCGAGCGCTGATTCATGGCTTCCGCAGGATGGCTTTCTAGATGTCTGTCGGTTGACAGCAGCACATGTTCGCCGGGGTGGTTCTCGTAATTACTCTAATGCGCACGCGTGATCGTTTAGGTGCAGGCGCCTGGGAAACAATGATTCTTATCTTCTTCCTTCAGCATTTCTTTTCCGGACCGTAAATGATTCGGTGTTGCTAGTTGTCTTTTAGGAGGTACTAAAAAGCATCAGTCTTCTTTTAGAACCAATAATCCAGTACTGAAGACTGGAAGAGCGTAAATCTTTTATTCGAGGGCAGAATAATATAGCTAACACTCTATATTAGAGTTAACGCTTCTTTACTGCGATGCACCCAACAAAGGACGCTACGCCCTCTGTGAGCAGAACGAGCACATCTGCGTGCACGAATGTGTGTGTGTGTACGGGTGGAGAGCCTCGATTGAAGCCCTCTCAAACCATAGGGTGCGTTTGCAGTTTAGTACCAGACAGCTCTTGCGGAGAGTGGTCGCAAGTGCGCGTGCGCTGGGTTTTCGCGCGGTTTAAGATGAAAGCGGGCGGAGAGGCGGAGGCTTTTGCAGACAATCAACTCTTTCGGCACATCCTGGAAACCCGTATTGCAAGCGCGGCCCAGAAGCCACGTGACCACCCGATCGAGCGGTTGGAAACTCTATAATATAGGCTCTCTATGTACGTGCGTGCTCGTGTTTTTACATTTGTCCCTTTAGGCTCTATTACCATACCCACCACTTCTTTTATACTTTTCGGCCTCTTTTTCCTTTTTTCTCTACAGCCTCTCTCTTTATATTTCTCTTTGATTTTCTTACTGGGAAAAACAATTCTCTAACCCCTGCAAGAGCAACATCTCCCTCATCTCTACGAACAACATCTCTCTCATTCCCTCCCTCTGTGGAACTGAATAGGCACTGGAGCAGCTCAAGTGATGTACTTGGGTTTAGATCTGAACATCTAATCTGCTGCACTGAGGAAGGACTGGAACGCTGGCTTGGTGCGATCAGCGGTGACAACATAACGACAGCCGTTGATTTCAAGTGTGTAGGTCTTGACAGTAGGAGCAGAACAAAGAACAACCAGTACAAACAAAAGTGAGACCCGGCTTCGAACTCGCCTTTCCGATCCTGCCGCTCCCATGGCTGTTGTTTGCGAGGTTTAAGACGGCAAAGCTGTGGAGGCCATTCTGACCGCTCTTATGGCTGACGCCCGCTCATCCACTGTTTTTCACGGCGAGCACGGAACATTCTGCTTCCGCCATGTTGGTCCAAAAGCCCCCGGGTATAGCTGACGCAAGTAGAGGCGCACTTACATCTTCGGCACATCACCACTCGGTAGACGAAATATCTCCACACTGTCGCCTCCTCGCCAGCCTACGTCGCCAAGGAACCGGCGTCGGATTTCGGGTCAACCCCTTCGACCATTTGAAGGCGGCCACCCTTGAAAGTCCGAATCAGAGCGAAGCAAGTTACAGCAGCTCATTACCACGGAGGAACTTGGGTGCATTTCATACACGCTTCAATGTCCCATTTCCGGCGAAAGTTTATTTATATGGTTGCTTTATGCACGCGCTGAGGACACTCGGTTCAACAAAAAAATGTTTCCACCCTGACACAGACAGGCATTAAATTGAGACATTACGGCGAAAAAAAAAAACAAAAAAAAAGTGGCCAATTGCAAAATCAATATGTTTGTTGCGCCGAAAAACAAATGTACGATCTTTGACACTGCAGGCCTCGTTGACCTCCTTCAAAGAGACATCTCGACCAAGAATACAAATTGAATGTATTCGCTTTATCGCCGTGTATCTCCTGTACTGTTGTAATATTTTAGTTGCCCTCTAAAGTTTCCCTTTAACCTTTTTTATCTTTGTTGTTGTTTTTTTTTTTTCATTTCCAAGTTGGGCAGTGAGTTGCCCCGTGGTGGAGGCCCAGATCTCTCCCGCTAAACGTTTTTTCATTGAGCAACAAAACAAACAAACAGCGAGACAAACAAACAAACAAGGAAGCTATGGTTAGGCTCAATTTGGGCTCTTTTGCCAGATTAAAAAGATGACCGATAGATAATGCCCCTTACCTGCTCCCTAGGTCACTGTTTGTAATGATATTCCCCCAGAAGATGGGCTTCACTGTATCATTAAGCACACTGTCCACATTTAAATTCAAGCCCCTTATCTCCAAAACAAGGTAGGGGCGCAGAGCGGCAGGGATTTGGACGACGGCAGAGGCACGAGCAGCGAGTGGTGCCTCGCAGCCTGTTCCTCCTGTTAGAAAAGATGGAAGAGCGCAACGCCCCGCCCTTTCCAGGTCGACGGGGCCCCTCGGGGGAGCTCGGTTCTGGTCCCCAGCGCCGAGTCCACGAGGACAAAGTCCCGCTGCTGTTGGCGTCCGTGCTTGCGAGGGGTTCCTCCAATCGGATTTATGCAAATGTGCCACAACAGGGGCTGTGGTTGTGTGGCCGACTGGCCTTACACTAGGAACGCCGTGGCTGCCGGCGCGGTGACCGCTTATTTTGTCTGATTGCTACGGATGGGGTGAATAACTGCACGGCGAGGTTTGTCGAGCGGTGGAGCTCCCCGGCTCTTTTGGTGTTTGAAATGAACGCTGGAAGATGTTAGCGCACGGTTGCTTGGCGCTAGGTGCGGAAGTTTCCATTTGAGGAGAGTCTGTCGAAACCTGCGTTGGGAGAATGATGAATGTTTATGTCAGAACGTGGGCTTTCGGCGAACAGGACTTTTAGGAAGGAAGAAATCTCCGGCGTTATTTTGTTGCGTACGAACGCTGTGTTCAAACAAATACAGACACAAACAGAAGGGGATTCTGGCAAGCTGACTTTTAAAGCGTACTTGTTGACAACATGTTCTGTAGTTCACAAAAATGACTCGTTTGTAGTCTTTTATCGCGACCTTGAGTGAGTCTTATAGTCAAAGTTCATTAAAGTCCAGACGCAATCAAACTTTGATGGCAAGGACCACGCTTATAGAATATTAAAAGAAACGAAAATCTTTACCTATCTTTATTCGTAATTCATATCATAAGCTTAGAGGCAATGCATCGGTTAATAAAAGTTGTTTCCGCCAATAAATTAAACGCATAAAACAATGAAAAAGAGAAAGACGTCATCTTTCATCCAAAGTCCGCCTTTTGCTCGCATTATTCACACTGTTCGCCTTTCTGCTCGCATTATTCACCATCTCCAGAAAACTTGTCTCTTTGACTGCAAGCGAGCACCGAGGAGTGCAAAAAATTAGAAGAAAGAAATGACATAACCACGGGTTATTCTTTGGTCGACGTCACCTCAGAAGCAGAGAATGGCCGCAATCTGCGTGTAATGGCGGCCCCGCGTGTGTTTTGCCTCGTGTTACTCGACGTTCCCAAGGCTTCTGCCTGCGCGGGCCCCGCGTAGCGATAAGGCCCATTGTGGGACCGTGGACAGCGGCCGGCGCCGAGCAGCAGCGCGTCCTTTGTCTCCCGGCGCTCGGGGTCTCCGGCGATGGATGTGGTCCTCGGGACAGCGGAACGCCGGCCGGTCGACCGGAAGCGACGCGATAGCGGCGACGACGACGGCGACGGCGCTTCGGCGACGCTCGCTCGTTGGCCGCCCCCCTGTCGTCTTCGCGGACGTGCAGCATTACGCGGCCCGGCCGAGGGACACGGGACTTTTCGGCCGCTTGTGTAGGCATGAGTTTGGCCAATACCACTGAAAAGATAAAGTTCTGCGCCCCCCCCCCTTTTTTTTTTTGTAGCGTGAGCTACACTGGCCGAGGTTGAGCAGTTTCGCGTGGCTGCTCCAGAGCCGTGCTGCGCATGCGCGAGGAGCAGTGACGTCACATGGCGCACAGCTGGCGCGCCGGAGCTGGCCGGAGCCGCCGCCGCCGCCGCGTGCTCCGCCGCCATCACGCGCGCGCCTCGCCGGTCTGCGCATTCCAGAGGAGTGACGTCATAGCCGCGGCAGACGCACTGGCGCCGGCGCGTGCCCAGCTGTGCGCCTCCGTTGCGCAGTAGCCAAGTCTGACGCTGCACCGGAGCCGCTTGATAGCGCCTCTCATTTTGTGCACATGCGCAGAGGTATCAGGGGGGGGGGGGGTATACATACAGCGGGGCGTTTGCCAGTGTAGTATAGCCATGGAGAAGGAGAGCGAAATTGCTCCTCAGCGGCGCAGAAGAGCGGAGAAGCTTAACTCATCGGATCCCGAAGTAGTTGCATGGCAATTAGCAGTTCAGCGTAGGAAAAACGAACAGAAGAAGGCTAAGCGTGCTGCGGAGACACCGGAGCAAAGAGAAGAACGTCTAGCAAAGCGGCGTCGCCAGGAGGCTGAGCGACGTGCCCGACCGCTCACGCTACGTATATCCTGGCATAGCCGGGCTAAGCCACTGCAATCTTTTGCTATCACTATGCGGAGCATAAGTCCGTCTGCTTCTTGCACGGGGGTTGCGACGACGTCAGGGCGCCGAGGCCTTACTGGCTGATTGAAAAAAAATAGTGGGTAGACCTCAAGGAATCTAGAATTGTGGTCTACCCACTATCCTTACAATCAAAGCCAATCAGAACTCGATGTCATTCTGACGTCACCGCAACCCGTGCGCAAGAAGCAGACGACTTGCTCTCGGAATAGCAAATTCGCACAGCGCCATCCACAGCTCGCGTCAGCGTCGCCGCCCACGCGTCTTGCAGCGTCTCACAACAAGCGCGATGCTCCCAGGCGGCGACGCCAAGACGCACCTGTCTGCCGTTTTTCGGCTGCTCTCGTCGAGCTTTGGCGTGTTTACCGCTTGGGGCGGGTCAAAGATCCACTATGACGTCATGCCCAGCCCTTGTCTCCCAGGTGATATTGGTTGGCCACGGTGTCACATTCCGTCTTTCAGAAATTTTGTCAAGCTTTGTTTGGAGTATGTTTTCAAACAAGCTCGCTACCGCCCGCTCTCAGCGAACCCCTGCGCTGTAGGGTGTGCTGGACGGGCAGGTGTGCTCGTTGCCTGGTTCAGCATTGTATAAGCGGGAAGTGATGGTGTGGGATGTTTGCTTCTCCGCGTGTTGGCTGAAGCACCACCTGTACATGATTCGCACGGCGGCGCAGATGCTGTCAGTCAAGTCACACGTGGTACGAGGCACCTAATTAGGAAATTTGCTTTCTAGGATCAAAAATAAAAGAAGAAGCTAGAGGTTGAAGTTGTTTTGATATGAGCCTTTTCCAAGGTGAGTTCCAGACCTGCTTAGTTTTCAGCACTCGCGTGTACTGTCGAAGCTTTTATAGACATGTCGACTTTGTCACATGAACATAAGGACTATCTCAATTCTGTTGCATTAGGCTCGTCGCCTTGGAGCAGCCTCCGGCTTATCATGAATTGACTGATGATCCCTCGCCCCGCTATGACCGCTCGTTTCCGCATAGCCCACTTCAATTTCAGCACATTGCGAAAATCCACGACTTCAGGAGGGGGGGGGGGGGGGCGCACCGGGATCGAATTTGATGCAAACGTCATAAATCTGCTCAGCCAGTCATCTACCTGAGCCGCGCCCCTATTTGATTTGACATGGAGATGCGTCGTACATGCGTGCGGTTGTGTATAATCACAGCAGCGTGAAGCAGGTTAACAGTTAAAGAGTCCACTCAATAAATTATACCTCCACAGCGTCGAACCGGGTCTAGACCGACTTGCTGAAAGCCAACTCGTCGAAGGGCAACTTGTCGAAGGGCAGTTCGTCGAAGAGGCCATTTGGTCGCCACCTTTTAAAGGTTTTATTTAGCTTCTGTACCCTAGAATATAAGACCGATTCGTGTTGGCCGCAATTTGTATCACCACAGTGCGCTTTGCTCAATGTCTGTGTTGAACCATTCGTGTATGGGACAAACTATTAGCTGTTTTCGTATTAAGTGCTACTCTCCAATGATGATTCTCGAGCGACGTAGGCACCTCGTAAATATATAAAAAAAAGCTGACTTGAATCGGTGCACGGACCAAAACGTTTTCAAAGAAAGGCAGCGCGGTGCAGTGTGAGCGTCCAGTGATGCATTATACTCCGTTCCACACTGAGCCTGACAGCAGTCAACACCACAACACGATGGAGCCGATCCCGTAGCTCCAAACGTTCGTCGTCACAAAAACCAAGAAGTCGAAACTCCAAATTTAGGCCTGTACCGAATCAACTTCAGCGATCAAACTGCAGCGTCTTAGCTTTAATTGCTGCAGCTTTTAAAAGTCGCATACAAGAAATTGTGATGCTCATTTAGAGAACAACAAAAAATCATACTTCCCGTCTTTTTTTTTAGCCTTTCGAAGTTTTAACGTTTTTTTTTATTTGTTAAACATCGTTATAAAAAGGCGCGTTAATTATTAAAAGAAAACTATCACAATTTAAACACGGCGCGGTACATATTTCTGACAAACTTTAAACGAATCCCAGGGCAAAGAAGATCCGAGGGCCATCGACTGCCTCGCCTCCAAAGCCCTTTAACCGGGGAGGGGATTCGTTCAAAAGAAGCGTCGCTTCGAACGAAGTGGCCCCCTTCCTCCCGAGCCGAATCTTCGCCACTGGTCTTGATGGCGCTTTTGCGCCAACCAAGCCCGTTTATCGGGCCACGACGCTCCTTTTGTCGGATAAGGGTCCTTTCTCTTCCAGTCTGCGCCACTCTTTTCTTTCTCGTGTGTACACACGTGTGTGTGTATGTGCGCGTCCCTAAACGAGTTCTGCTCGGAAGCAGCAGCAGCGACGCGAAGAGCTCGCAACACGACGCTGCTGGTGCTGCTGCTGCTGCTGTTGATGACAGCGCCTCGGGCGGGGAGCCTTCTTGAAGTTGCGCCCACTCCAAAGCTGCTTCTGCTGCTCGATACCCCGTTCACCTTTTGATGGACCGGAGAGGCAGCCACGAGCCGTTGAAGCCAATCCCAATCCGAGTTAATGTCACGTGACCCTGGGCAGGAGGCAGTGACGCTCGGTACGCCTAGTCACGTGATTAATTCTCGGCGCTAGATTGGCTGGGATGTCTCGTGTACCGTCCGCTGCGGTCCATCGAGAGCTGAATCGGAGGGTAGTTGCCGATCGTCACAACGCCCCAAGCTACGGTAATGGTCGGCTCTCCTCAGAGTCGGCCGCTGGGGGTGTGCCAAGCCCGAGGCTCGGCCAGCGGAAACGTGGCTCTGCGAGTTGTTGTGGAAGCCGTCGTCGGACGATATCGCGGGCACGCCGTAATTGGGACACAACCGAGAGCTGCGCCTTGTTAGCCTCTTGGCTGCGTCCTGCTTGTTAGGTCCAAGGGTTGACGGATCGGGGTTCCGCGGTACACGCCGAGTTCGGGGATGGTCGGAGGGAAGTTAGTAGATGCGGGCAGCCCGGGCTGAAGGTAGAACCCCGGTACGGAGCTCGGATTCGTATACATAGAACCGAAAGGACGATTAGAGACCCGACTCGCGTTTAAGCGTTGGAATAGCGTAGACATGGTCGTATCGTTGATTGGACGCGAGCTTTAATATCTTCTGAACTTTTCAGATGATTTTAGGGCTTTCATTACGCGCAACGGTCAGTGAAGGGGCATTCAGACGTGGGAGAAATCCCTCCCTTTGCTCTTCGGGATGCGCATAACGCGGCAACAACGTCACGCTTTTGCGCGGAGACACTCTGACGTACTGGAGCCGTACGAGCACTACACGCCTTGGCGTGAAGTCTGTTTGCAATTGGCGGTATTTTCTTCGCGTGTCTGGCAACTTTACAGATTTCGCTCAGCGAGATGCCGCCGCTGGCACCGGGATAGCCTAAATAGCCGTCCCTTCTCGTTTTCTTCCTCAAGTTTAATTAGCCTAACTTGTTACGGCTCGCGCCGTCGCGCATGTCATCCGGGCTCGCACCCGAAGGAGTCTTTGATGCCGTCCTCAAGCCGCTCCTCGTACTATTGGTTTTTGATTCCACGTCCTTTGTGTTGCACCCGACCTTTCAAGAAACACCTTTCTCTCAGCAGGAAAGGCTGGTCTTTCTCTGCATCTAGCAGCGCTGACGCCATAATTCGCGTATCGTCGTTTCATGTATACGCCTCCATTTTTCTACTCTCGTCAGCGCGCACCAAGCCCTGTTGTCGAGAGTGCGACCGCTAAATACGTTTAATAACACTGACGCCCCTTTCGGCTCCCCGAGAGGACTTAGGCTTAGACTTAGAATAGGTGGCGCAAGCTACCGCCCGTTACAAAGGGTATAGCCATTAACATCCATCCTTCCATCCATCCACCCCCGCAGCTCATGTGTCTGCTTGGGTTGGCTGGGGAGGGAGTCCCGTTGGTTTCGCGGATCGCTGACGTCGCGCACGTCCCTCCCCGAAAAGGATCCCTCGTGTGAATAGCCTTTTATGAACGCGTCCTGAAATGACAATGGACGCGAAATATGTTTTCCTAATTACGTGCTGCACGCTTCTTTTTTCTTTAGATGAGATTCTTGCTAAGAGTCCATAAATCATTTTGTACGAAAGTAGACTTTAGTTAGACGTTGTTCCAGTGGCGCGCTTGAAATTTAATATATACTTTTCAAAAGTAGCCGCAGCGCCAGGTATTCGAATGCACCGCCACCATAGTCTGGGCAAACTCTCTGAGCCTGATTTGGGCACGAGGGCTGCATTAGCGTTCGGCGTGGTTTCGGCTCTGCTCGTATCGAAAAACGAATGTGACGTCAGCGCTCGGCGAGGCCTTGGATCCAATCACACGCTTCCTGCCCGAGCAATGGTGGCAACCAATTTTGAAAAGGGTATATTTCGTTCAACATTCACTTGTACGCATGCAACCCAAACCTCGAAAAAAAAACAACAAAAAAAAAAAACGATTTTTAGTGCACAGTATGTGCATCAAACTCTTAGAAATCTGTCAGTTAAAATAAGCTAATATGGTAGGACTATATTCGTCGACGGCCAATGTGCAATTTTATATCAGCGTGCTCAAAAGCCTATGCTTTTGTCATTGGATGGGACTGAAAACAAGAGAAAGAGACAGAGAAAGGAAAGGGAGAGAGGGAAAGAGAGCGAAACGCAGGGAGATAATAAGAAACACAGAGAAAGGTGTATGGTACCAAAATCTAAAATATGCTCATGTGAGCGTGGCACTCGATATATCACGCTGCGTATATAGCGTCCACCTGCCTTCAGCATTAAAGAACATAAAATTGCAAATAAACGGAACGTAAAATCTACGAGTCACGCTAAGCTAACGGTTCTAACGTGCCTTTTGCGTTCGACACCGGAGGCTGTAGCCTCTGAGGGGTTGGGGACGCCTTCGAGTTTGTCTGAAGTTCCACTTTACCCGATGCACCGACTGCTCCTCGCTCGCTTCCTTCCAGAAACACGATTACGCTAACGATGCAAGAGCAAATCAAACAGACGGGCTATTGCTCCCTCCGCGTATAGGAGACGAGCAAAAACTCCAGTCGCGAGCAATCTGGCACGTGAACAGCCGTCATTTCTCCAGGCGGAGGAGGGGGGGGGGGGGTTCTGTTTGCATTATTCATTGCTGCTCATTTTGCCGGCCCAGCATTCGTTCTTCGGAAAACTACAGCGGTACCGGCGCATAGAGCCGCGTTTGGACCCCACCGGCCGGGTTCCTGGTTCGAGTCCGATAACCCGAGGCTCTTCCCCGAATGCTGCTTAGGGGGGTGGGGCGTTCACGGGGGGTCAAAGGAGCAGTGTCGGGAGGGCGCGGATTAGGGATTAGGAACAGTGACCCCTCCCCGAGCGTTGCCCCCGGTTTAAAAGCGATAATCCCCGAGAGGAGCACCGCGCGGGAGGCCGACTGTGATCCGAAAGGAGGCCGCCGTCGTTATCTCTCTTTATCGCGCGGCGAACAGACGGTGCTGCAGCAGTGCGCGCGTCGAGTAAATAGGAAAAGCTAGCCCTTGCGTGCGGGGAAACTCCGAGCTGAATCCTTGTTGGAGTCAGCTGTCGGCTTTCTGTCGTGTTGGACAACAAAGCAGCGTCGTTGCGTGCTTTGAGCACGGCCCCACAGGTCGAGGGGATACCTATCTTGACGCGATTACATCAAGAGTGCTGGCTACTGATTACGTGTTGTGCTACAAGCGCACCATTTTTTTATTTAAGTTCATGATTATTGCAGGTTTTCATTTTGTAAAACAAAACACGCATGCCATTTCTGAAGCCCATCATCGCGCCTTGGCATGTAGAACGAAGATCAAACACTTGACTACTTATCTCATTTTTTTAGCATCTGTAGTTTAGCAAATGCAGTGTTTGACAGCTGCTGAGCCCAGTCATTTCCTTAATGAGTCCTTGGAGCGTCGTTGGTAGCCTCGGTTGCCTTAGTACATAAAACCGCACCATTTTATTTCCTCCTTTAAATGGCGCGAAAAAATACCTTTAAGTCATATCGATCAGTTATACACCTCAGCCTAGAACCGCTGGAACACTGAGCTGGAACTCGGAGCCTTGTTTCGGAGCGTTATAAATAATCGCCTTACTAACCCCCACTCCCCTCTGTAATGCCAACTGGCCTTGAGGGTATTTGAAATAAATAAATAAATAAATAAATTATACATCATGCAAACAACTGTCAGAAAATAGTGTCTGAGGCCTGTTTCTTCCTCGTATGGCCGGTCTCAGCCGTCACATTGTTCGTTCAAAAACTACAGGCATGTTCGAAGTAAGCATATGTATAAAACTTGGAACGTTTGAGGCATGTCCTCAGACAATTCTCTACTAACATTTTCCGTGAAAACCGCGTCTTTTGATGCCAGTGGAGTCACATCAAATTTGGCGTTGAATATCTTGTCTTTTCCGTCTTGTAAACGATTTAAAAATAAAAAAAAAAGCGCGAACACGAATTTGTTCATTTTAGACGTCACTATTCCTCGTATTTATGCAAATGTTTGCATTCTCGTGTGTCGCGAGATCTAACAACTTCCATGTTTCAAACGCGGCTTTCTGGGTCCGGAGTCGGCGCCGCGGAATCCCGACCAGCGGGTCGTCATCGCGCTCCGGGGTTCTGCGCCATCGACTCGGGCATTCCAAGTCCAATATTTACTCCGCTGATTGGAATCCGATCTGCTCTCTACCACCCCGGGGAGATTTTACCGACGCATCGAATTCCTGGGGGCGACGTGATATTCGCACGATCTCGGACCCCCCCCCCTAAAAGATCTTTTCCCGCGGATTCCCTTTTTCTTTCCGCGTGTTCGCGCGGGACGTACACTTTTGATAAGACGAGAAATTAAGTGTCCAGTTAATTTACGACAACGTTCATATATAAAGAAAGTTGAGCTACCCCGATGTCCAAGGAGCGGGTTCAGTGGCCACGATATAAATGAAGGTGGACACTGTATTTTGTGGGGTCTTTTTTTCTGGTTAATTCCTAATTTGGAGCCTTCTGTGTCTACTCTAGAAAACGAATTTCGCGAGAACGGTACTATAAGGAGTATTCACTGGGCGCCATATTGTGGGTGCTGTCTAGAGCGCATGCTCAGAACGAGCCCACATTAATAGGCTGCTAAGACCGGCAATCTTGAGGGTGCGGAATGCACGTTACAAAAGAACTGTGGAAGCTCGCCATCAGCACGCGCTCAGCAGTCGAGCACACAGCTATGGCCGTCAGTGAATACTCCCTATTGCTCTATGCTTCGTCACGCACAAGTTCTGTGTAGTATCGTGGGGGGAAGGGGAAAAGGAGGGGGGGGGGGTTACGCGCGCGAGGGTGTGGCCTTAGTAGGCGCTTTTCTTGCTTGAGAACTCACTCAAATCAAGTGTTTCGCAAAACCACGAAACCACGGTCTCATGCCCGTGCCTCAAGTTGAAGCTTGGGCGAGTTGGTACGACATACTTAAAAGATTAAAACAGCGCAAAAAAAAAAAAAATGACGAACTGGATGGAGGAGGACACAGACAGAGCGCTGGGTCTTCCTTTATATTCGCTGTCTGTGTCCTCCTTTATCCAGTCCGTCGTTTTTTTTGGGCTGTTTTAATCTTTTAACCGTGCCTCAAGTGTAATTAAATTCAGTAGTTGTGAAACTTTGGGCTATTCTTAAACCAGACGCACATAATGCCACCGTTCTCACCTTTCCATTTATACCTCTTTGTTTTTTCCTTCTTCTGGTTTTCACAATATTTTGCGAGTCGGCTCCCTGTATTCACCGCAGCTCGATGTACGTGGTGCGAAAGCTCGCACTGCAGAACACAGGAACCTTAAATTCGAAATTCGACCCCCCCTTCCCCCTCCCTCCACCCCCGCCCCCCCCCCCCCCTCCCCCCCTGCCCGTTTCGATCTGGATGAGGGCGGTTGTGCATCACTACTGCGTGAATCACGTTGAAGACCCCCATCTAGCGGTTGTACTGCATTGTATAAATTTCTGTTAATAGCGTTAAACAATGTCGCCATACTCTGGCAGGCTAAACTGCCGCTGCCTACACATCTAACGATTAACTTGTTTTAATACGGGCGGTTTTTATGATACGTTTTCTATGATATAATCATCATGAACGAGCATCACTAACGAGCGTCATGAAAGACCGTCAGGACCGAGCGTCAGGAACGAGCGTCATGGATGAACGTCGTGAACGATCGACATGGGCGAGCAGTATGGACGAGCGTCATGAACGAGCGACACCCCGGAAGCATTGCACGACGTTAACGTCATGAAAAATAAATAAATAAATAAATAAAATTAAATTGAAAAGTCAACAAAAACAAAAAAAAGCAAAACATAAAGACATATTATCATAAAAACAAAAACAATAAGAAGACCAACCGTGGAGCAGAGTGAATTTCAGTAGAGCTTGCTTGTTTTTACTTTTTTTATGTGGTTCAAGACGCACACCTGCGTTCGTTTCTTGTTCGATGACGTGAGATGGGATAGGCCGAACTCGTTTTAAGCTACTTATTTCTTACTGTGACCTTCACAGTAATAGAAGCTCTAGTTGGGGAATCGGTGACCTCTCTTGTTAGTTAGCGTTTTTAGGATTGTCCTCGTCGACGTGTTGATACGTCAACACTCACGGGGAAAGCTTTGCAATAATTTAAACCTGGTGGATTCCGAAGATTCACTGCATATTCGAGGACCTTAACGTTGGTTTTGCTTTTTTCTTCCAGGAGAAAGTAGGGCTTCCGAGATATCTCGTAAGGTCATCAGTTGTACGTGCCTACAAGGTTCGGCTACAAAATCGTTGGTTTTTAGCAGGATAGTTACATAGTGTGAGTGGCCGTCCGACCGGCACTCCGCTCGTGTGCCCGCTGCTCTAATCGCGAGTCTTTTTTTTTTTTTTTCGTTTTGATGGCCGAGTTTTTGGTTTGGCGTTTCGGCGTGCTTTGCCTGCGGGCGTGTGTTTGCCTTCGAGCGTGCTTTTGTTTTCGGGTGTGCTTTTGCCTTCAGGTGGGATTTTGCCTCCGGGCGTGTGGTTGTCTTCAGGGCGGTGTGCTTTTCTCGTTTCGAAAGTGCGGTGTTGCGTCAGCTCGCCGAGCAACGAGACGACGACGATCTTCCGAACCCGTCATCAGCACAGCCGCCCTAGCCTCGGCGAGCCTGCGAACGTTCTCCTGGACTTTGGGTCCAGCAGTTAAGACATTTCTTTCTTAACTTTTTTTATTTGCGCCTGTGAATCCTGGTTACCGGCTGCATTTGTGCCGCTGGCAGCGTGTTGTTTAACTGTGTTTTGATTTTGGAGTCTTTTTTGTATTTTTTAATTAACGTGCCTTGAATTTTTTTTTTTTTTTTTTTTTAGCCGTAATCTGAGCTGAAACGAGTGCACGCGGTTCCTTCGTTGAGTTTTTTGGTGTCGTCATGCTCGGCTGTTTCTCGCCCTAATGAAATTTATGTTTCTTTTTGCTTTTACCTCCGCGTGTCATCGTCTTCTTTGGTCGACTTCACACCGGGCATGGACCTATCGCTTGTCACCAGTTCAATCCTAGCAGTTTTTTAAAAGTAATTTATCGTCTTTCAAAGGGAGTTAGTATTATTAATTTTGCCCCACTCCGTGACACACAGAGACACCTCTTGCGTTCCCTAGTCTTTGTCGGCACGATCAAGCTTGTGCAAATTTGTTTTCCTCCGTTTTTTTTTTTCCTTCCTTTTCTGAACACAACAAGTAGAACATGACACAAAGCACGGTAAGCCAAATTATACGCATAGTATAATACACTACGTAAGTTGTCGCTGATGCAGTTTTAAGCCGTAGTACCACTGATCATACATCACACAAAAGTCACCGTGTTCGCTGACGACATGATGGCGGACCTGACTGCGCACACCACTCAAGAATCCTCAAAGCACGTTTGCTTTATACATATATGTATGCTTGGAACATGTGTGCAAACCACGTGTGCACGACCAATGTGAAAGTACTGTCATACAAGGAAGAGACGCTCCTCGGATGGTGTCTGCAGGATGTTTTTGTGCGAGCGCGGCTGCGGTGATTGGATGATACTTCGTATCCACGATATTTGTTTTGGCGCCTCGCCGAATCTCAAACGTTTATTTTTTGATACCAGATGCCTGTGAAATGCCACCGGCACTCTGTCCTGCCTGGCGTTGTCGAGCACCGCGCACGCGCAGTTGTGTCGTCACCTTGGGGAGGCGCTCCTTAAATCGTCCGCCCGGCGCCACGGCAGCATCGAGCGTATCAGTCCCACGTCCCGGTTTCTGCGACCGTTTGTCACCGAGAAAATGGTCGAGATAATGGCGACGCTGCTCCTTTTCAATGCTGACAGGAATTGAATGAAGAATGATGGAGAGTCAAGATCGGCCGACATTTCTGTTTCTCGCGTTTTGCTTTGGCACGTTTGTCTTTCGAAGCTGCTGGGACTGGCAAAGGGTCGTTTCTTCCGAACGACTTTTTCACCTTTCTTGCTCGTTTCCGATACTTTTTGTAGCACCCTAATTTACTGTCTAGAGCCTAGGCATAGCATTGATCTCTCGTCCGTCGTCGCCAGTGTTATCCGCAGAAGCGTTTCGTTTTATAGCGTCGCTTTTTGGCGCGAAATTGCTTCGTTTGTCTCTGCGTCTTGTGGCGTGGCGTTGAAATGGCGGCCATTGAACAAACTGAGCGCTTTTACTTCCTTTTCCTTTTTTTTTTAATGTTCGAGATTTCAATGACTGTTTTCAGTGATTTCAGTTGATATGCCGATCGATTGGTGATTATTTTAAGTTTTGTCCCTTCGTTCAGCTTGCTTCTGACAGAACGTTATTACTTTAGCAAGATCGAATACATTTTAGTAGAGAACATATTTGGAAATTTAAATAATCTTCCGTTATCAAAAGTCATGACGTACACCATATTTTGGCATAGCCTGAATTATATTCATTTGCTCTGTGACGTTTACCTGTGTCTATGTGAAGCAGCTCTTCTGACCCCATCCAATAAAAATAGAGATACGAATCCACACTCCCAAAATAGGAGGTGTAGTACTTACTGCCCTTGTCCCATATATGACACCCCAAAACTTTTACGAGCGGCTTGATAGCTGTGTGATATAACTTACTAAATAGCTAATTTACGTATAATAAGCTACAGAAATAAATACCAAGAAAAACATTTTCAGCCTTTCACTCTCGTGAAGAAGGAAAATCAGCGAAGCTGTACTATGGTGGAAATTAAGTATTTATAAATGTAAGGATTAAGGTGTGATTGGGTAATTGGTTATGTGAGAACCGTATTGTCCCCGCTTGTCTTTGTTATACCACGTCAACCGCCGAAGGCTCATGAACGGGAGTCGAAGCGCCACTAGTCGTTCCTCCATCACGTTCATCCTCGGTAGGTGCTCCGGTACGGGTGGGTACTTGTAGTCGTTCACGGTCGCGAATCGGGGCACTGCGCCTTTGAGGAGGGAATCTCGCCACGTTCTGCACGCCGATTCTTTGTAGATGTCCGCCGACTCGATACACTGCCACAACGCGCACGCGCCCGTTTGCCGATTCTTCTCGTCCGACACGCCGCCGATCGTGAATAAGTCTCCGGCGAACCAGAGTTGGTCGCACAAGGCGCACGTGACGCCAAACGGGTTCTCCACTAAAGGGGTGTCCAAACAAGACGCTACAAAACGCACGACTCCGACAAATCGTGAAAATTGAAGCGGACGCCTCACGCTTCAATTTTCACGATTTGTCGGAGTCGTGCGTTTTGTAGTGTCCTGTTTGGACACCCCTTAACTCCCTCCGGAACCTCACCGTCGCACCCGGGAACTGTTCAGCCGGCGTGGAGTGCTGTCGTCGCCGGCCTCGCGATTGCGCTTGGCCTCCGTGCCCGCCGGCGCCGTTTACATCGCTGGTTCTGTTTTCGGCGGCGGCTTTCCAGGCGAGCGATGTGCTCTTCTTTCGCGAGGGAGTCTGAAGCGATGGACGCTGTGGAAGTCGAGGCGACAGCGGCTTCACGTCGGTTGCGGACCTATTTGCGCTGCTCCGCACGTCGTCGCCCTTTCCGCACCCAGTCTTATTTACCCGAAAGGGCACGCGCTCGGCCCATCCTGTGTCTAAACCGAAACTGATAAGAGCGTAGGAAACAGTGCGCAAAACAGACGAGGACGAAGAAACACACTTGACGACCGCCGCGCTCGTTACGTGTGTTTCTTCGTCCTCGTCTGTTTTGCGCGCTGTTTCCTACGATGAATTCCCACCAACTCGCCCAACTATCCATTTTTCTGTGATAGCTGGAAAGGTTGCCGCCATCTACGAGCGACGGCGGCAACCAGACTGGTTGTTTGCTTGCCGCCGTCGCTTATAGATGGCGGTAGCTGTCCAGAGATTTGTGGAGGTTTGTGTCGACAAGATTTTGGTACCGGACACGATCCTAGGAAACCTAGCCCTTAACAGCTCCACTGTAAAAAAAATGAAACACGTGAGCTTTGCAGCAGGGCCAACAAAACCTTGAGTGCTTTCCTAGTCTTTAATGCTTACATTAGCTATCTTAATAAGTTGTATCACTAGACCATCGAGCCACTCCTGAAAGTTGGTATCGTCGGTTCGACGTCGAATTGTAGTTTCTGTGGTGTTATATGGGATGATGGGTGTAAGTACTACACCCTCTATTTCTGAGAGTGCAGATCGCAATACATTGGTAAATTTGTAAAAAAAAAATATATATATATATTTCAGCTTTTTTACTTTGGTGAAGGAAGAGCAGCGGAGCTGTAGCTTCTGTTCTCGGCGGTGGCTTTCCAGGCGAGCGATCTGCTCTTCTTTCGCAAGAGAATCTGAAGTGCTCGACGCACGCGGCGGTTGCGGACCCATTCGCGCTGCTGCGTACGTCGCCGCTCCTTCCGCACCCGGTCTTCTTTCCCCGAAGGATGGGCACGCGGCCAACCCATCGTGAGTCCAAACCGTAACTGATAAGAGCGTAGGAAACAGCGCGAAAACAGACGAGGACGAAGAAGAAACGCGCGTGCCGAGGGCTGCGCTCGTCACGTGCGTTTTCTCTTCGTCCTCGTCTGTTTTTCGCGCTGTTTCCTACGATGAATTGCGACCAACTCGCCTATACTTCGTTTCAGCTTCGGTCCAGACGCAGCCGATGCTACAAGCGCGAGCATGTGGCCCAGAACAGTGCTTGCACTGCACGAGCGCGCGTGCTTAGCAGGGATGCTGAAAGCCCGGAGCTCGCGCTTGTAGCTTTGGCTGCGTCTGGACCGAAGCTGAAACGAAGTATAACTATTCATTCTTCTATGATAGCTGGAAAGGTTGCCGCCATCTATGAGCGACGGCGGCAACTAGACTGGTTGCCTGGTTGCCGCAGTCGATTATAGATGGCGGTAGCTGTTCAGAGGTTCGTGTAGGTTTGTGTCGACATTTCTCTGGTACCGGACACGATCCTGGGGAACCTAGCCCTTAAAAGCTTCGCTGTAAAAAATGCGGACGATTACATAACGCGTGCTGCGTTTTGCAGTGGTAGCTTTTGCGTTGTTGAAATGCGTATGCGCTTTAGATTTGCTTTTAGTCCATGTGTAAGCGCGGCGCGCTTGCTATTTCCGCTCCTCGGACGGAGAGCGAATTTTCGGCGGTGTGACCGTGTTGGCGGTTGGGAGAGCTGAGCCAGCATCGTGCTGATGTGCCGAAGGACCTTCCAGAGCGGCGAGGCTGCGGTGAGTGGGGAGGGAGGGGGGGGGGGGGGGGGGTGCTAGTTGCAGGAGAGAAAGGGAGCCTTTGTGTCCTCTTGAGCGTAGTGTTGCACTGCACCTTGCGTGTCGCAGTAGATGACGTGGTTGCGTGAGGAGCGAAGACGTTAGGGAGAAGGTGAGAGCTCGGCCTCGCGGCAGTGCTACGACTCTCTCCCCGCGATCACGTGGGTTTTTTTTTTCGTACGGATCCCGACGGACTTCGCCCAAATAAACCACTAACAGCTAATGAAAAAAAAAAAAAAAAGCCAGAGCCTAGACATTCTAAAACAAAGTCGGCATGTCGTTTTTTTTTTTGTATTTGTAAATGCAACAAAAGAACCGCGCGCAAAAAAAAGAGGAGAAAAAAAAAAAGACGCCAAATTATCGCAGAGAACAATAGCGGACGCGTGTATATCCGCCACCGCCTCGCGTGTCACGGAGGAACACGTTATTCGGTGTCCCGGCCCCCGACGGGGCAGCTAGTCGGGCGCATTAGCGGGTCCTTTCTCTCCGACGAGCGGGAGACGTGCTCGGCGGCGTCCCGTGTCGCCGAGTCTCTCGCCGGCGGCGCAGCGAGCGACCGATACCGATCTCTCATGGCACGGGCCACTGGTCGGCGGGGCAGCATCGGGGGAGGGCGAGCGACAAATCCGAGCCAACTCTGCAATTAGCCCAGCCTCCGACGTCAGCTTCCATTATCCCTGACGACGGTGGCGACGACGACTTGTCCGCTTTCCCGCGGGGGAAGACGTCGCCCTGCTGCACGGGCGCAGGGTATGCGCTCCGCTGATTGGCGTCGCTGCGACAATCCCCGGGGGACAGCCCGTGTTCGAAGCTCGAGGATATCCGCTGGTTTGAGATGGTGAAGCGAGGAAGCCTCGTGTTGGGGCCGGAAACCCGGAGGCGAAGGACGCAGACAGAGACGAGGGGCAGCAGAACACCCAGAATGAACTCTGGAGTTTTTTACAGTATGATTATGTATCGCCGCCTTCGCGTGAATTTTTATTTCGAGGAAGCTCCATTTGTCTACCGTTGGGAAGCCAGTGTGAACGTACTGTGATAAGTTATGTTCGTGAGATACTGCATTGATTGCCTGCCCTCGAAAGAAAATGTAGTGCTTACTTGTTTTATCAGTTGTGCACTCAATGCAGCTGGGCACATCCGGTTGCTTTCATTTGTCCGGAGGAGAAGGTGCCCTCAGATGCCACGATAAACAATAAAAGCGCTTTTTTTTTTTTTACTCGCATGTTTCAATGGTTTGTAGTATTCCTTCCGAACTTTCGGAGTTAATATTTTAGATGATGAGACAAAATCTACGCAGTTGACATGACATGCTGAAATTTCTTAATAAGCAAGTCATGTGCACGTATTGACTTTGATGCTAATAGTCTTTTTGTCAAATTACCAAAGGACCAAGGAAAATGCTGGAAACGCAGGTACACGCGCTGCACGCGCTCTTCTTTTTTCTTTTTTCTATAAAGATTTCGCAATAAATGACGAAAATAGTGCATTGGCAAACGTGCTTGCAAGGGGCCACTTGTTTAAATTTTTTATTTATTGAAAATAGTTGTGCTGCAGACAACGGCACGTGGGTGTAGCTACAAACTCCTGGGTGCTTCGGTAATTTAGCATAAGGTTTATTGCAATTCTTCGTGTGTTTGTTTGTGTGTGTGTGTGTGCATGCGCGCGCGCGTGTGCGTGTGCGTGCGTGCGTGCGTGCGTGCGAGCGTGCGTGCGTGCGTGCGTGCGTGCATTTTTCCTCCCCCTCCGGCTATCGGGAGTTTCGTGGTTTTGTTTGCGGCTCTTAAGGTATGTTTATACTCCGACGTTGAGCGCACTGAACGCAGCGTAGCGCAGAACGCGCGCCTTTTATTGGCCGGCAACCAGGAACTCGATATCTGCAACCAATAAGTACCTGCGCGCGCTGCGCTACGCGGCGCCCGACGACGTTACGTTGGAGTATAAATGTACCTTAAAGGTACGTTTATACTCCAACGTAACGTCGACGGGCGTGGTGTAGCGCAGCGCGCACATCTACTGATTGGTCGCAGATATCGAGTTCCTGGTTGCCGGCCAATGAAAGGCGCGCGTTCTGCGCTACGCTGCGTTCACTGCGCTCAACGTCGGAGTATAAGCAGCCCTTTAAGGCCGGTTCAGACACTTGCGTTTGAGTGCGTTTGACTGCGTTGCGTTGAGAACCAAAAGCGAATCACCGGCACATGTGTGCTTCGTATGAAGCGTGGAATCCAATTCAAGGAATCATCTTGGCACGCGATATAAGCCGCAGGGATGTCCTGGTTTCACGCAACCGCAACGCAGTCAAACGCAGTCAAACGCAACTGTCTGAACCAAGCTTTAGGTCGGGTCAGCCTGGCCACCCCTGGAAAAGACCATTCCAGAAATTTGTGGCTCCATCGTCATCTTCTCGCTGCATTATGACGATCCAATATACGGCGCATGAAAGGTTATCCAGTCATATAGGAAAAGAAATCGATGTTAGTTTGACATTCAAATGGTCTCAATTCGCGACCCCATCTGTCTATAGGTGGCGCTACTCGTTCTCCAAAATGGCGGTTATAGTGAGGGTTGGAGCTGCGTGCTGGAATACCAGTTGATGAGCCTGTTTAGTATGCTTGCTTCGCAGAGCGACACGAATTATTCCCGCCTATACGAGGTGGCTAGGGTGTTATGCGCGCAGGTCACCTCTTTAATTAAGAAAAAAAGACGTGTGTATTCCAGATATAGACAAAATGGAAAACAGAGCCTCCTGGTCCGTCTAAAGGAATTAACAGCGTTTTTTTAAAAGCAATGCTAAACACTACAAGAATGAGTTTCTAGCATCTCTTGATGATAAGTTCAAACGAAATCCGAAGGAACTTTGGAGGTACGTGAAAAGTTCTAACAAAGATGAGCCAGGGATTCCAACTATCAACGACTCGGGACGGTTGATAGATAATGAGGCCGAAAAAGCAAGTCTTTTTAATAGCTATTTTGAATCTGTATTCTCGCCTCCTATAGTGAATAACCCTTCTCTCATTTTTGAGTGTTTAGAGGACAGCATGTTGGATATTGAAATTTGTCAAGACGGAATTCTTAATTTACTAAACAATATTGACTCTCACAAGGCCACTGGGCCTGACGGTATACCAGGCCGCATATTGAAAGAGTGTTCCGGCATTTTGTCTAGTTTTTTATTTGTATTATTTGATAACTCATTATCTAGTGGTAAATTACCAAGTGAATGGAAAACAGCTTACGTTGTTCCGGCCCACAAAAGCGGTAAAAAAAATATGGTAGAAAACTATAGACCAATCTCTCTTCTTTGTGTGTGCTCGAAGGTTTTGGAACATATAATCTACAGCCACATGATAAAACATCTCGACAGAAAAAACTTCTTTATTCCTTATCAACATGGCTTCCGAAGTGGTTTATCGTGCGATACCCAACTGATCGACTTTTATCACGACATTTCTTCTTCTTTTGATAAAGGCGTGCAAGTAGACTGCGTTTTCTTGGATTTTCAAAAAGCCTTTGACAAGGTCCCCCATAAATTGATTCTATATAAATTAAAATTTTTGAATATCCCTGAAAATATTATTAACTGGCTAACTGATTATCTTACAAATAGAAGGCAGGCTGTTTTAGTTAACGGGAAAACGTCGTCGTATTTGGATGTAACATCAGGGGTCCCCCAGGGATCAGTGCTAGGTCCACTTTTATTCCTAATATATATAAATGATATTTCTACAGACATTACGTCAAGCATTCGTCTTTATGCGGACGATTGCGTCCTATACCGCAAAATAAGACATACTCAGACGGTCTAGAGCTACAGAAAGATATTGATCGCCTTACAAGATGGTGCGAAATATGGAAAATGAATTTAAATATTCCCAAATGCAAACATATAACATTACAGAAAACGGCAACCTGTTCTTTTAATTATTCAATTGATGGCGCCCCACTTGAAAAGGTGGACAAAGTAAAATATTTAGGCGTTCAGTTTGCGGAAAACCTATCGTGGAGCGCGCATGTAGACTACATGACCGTCAAAGCTAACCGTGTGCTAAATTTCTTGAGGAGGAATTTCACGATTGTCCTTCCAATTTAAAAAACACCCTTTTTATTTCTAATGTGAGGCCTATTTTAGAATACGCTTGCGTGCTCTGGGACCCTAAGAACGCTATCTAGAACAGAAAATTGAACAAATCCAGAGCAAAGCTGCTAGGTTCGTCACGAAAAATTACAATTTCAAACAAAGTGTTACTGCCCTAAAACGTCAATTAGACTGGGAACCTCTGAACTCTAGAAGACGCCGCCTCCGTTTAAAATTTTTACATAGGATCTATCATGATCAAACAGGACTGGATAAAAACTAAATTCATTGAACTGCCGCACTTTGTGTCACGCAGATTAGATCATTCCAAAAAAATTAGAGAATTTTCAGCTAGGACTAATATATTCAAATGCTCATTTTTCCCCAATACCGTTAAACAATGGAACGAATTGCCAGAGGAAACTATTTCAATTCTATCGTCTGATAAATTTTTTGATAAACTGTCACGTGATAGCTGGGAAATAAGGAAAGTGAATATTCTCTTTGTGAATGTGTATTCAGAATGCTTGGTCTATAACACTGTGCTTTGTGTCTTTATACCTTTACTTGTACGGAAAATTATACTGGTGGCTAAAGGTTCATACCATTGTATAGTGTTTAGAATAATATTTACGCCAGGAGGCACGATTTGATTCTAGGACAAAACCAAAACTAACTTCTATTTTGTATTGAATATCTCGATATAGCTGTTAATTTTGGTTTCTCTTCTAATTCAAGATGTGTCTCACGGCATAATTATTGAGCTAAATAAGTTGTTCGCGGGAACTTTCTTTTGTGAAATACGTGTCCGATCCAGGCACTTGAAAGTATTTATGAGAGCTCAGTGTTAAGACAGTTTTTCTCATACACCTTAGAGCTAACATAAAAATTGTATTTGTTGCGAAATCAGTGCTGACATTTGTGTGTTCTTGCTCCTTTTTCTCGCTCAGATAATAGCCTTGTGGAATAATGAACTACGAGACCTTTAATGGGTTTTTGGACATTATATCATACACCTTAAAGCTAACAGAGAAAATTATATTTGTTGAGAAAATCAGTGTTGATATCTGTGTGCTCTTGCTGCTTTTTCTCGCTCAGATAATTGCCCTGTGGAATAATGAACTTCGGGCCCTTAATGGGTTTTGGCCATTTAGATGTATTATTGCTTTATCATTATTCCCAGCATAAAAATAACAAAATCAATCTAAATTTTACAAAATATCGCCACGGGTGATGAGCTTAGGATATGTTCATAAAACGTATAAATTAAGGAATACTGTTCTCACTAAAAACAAATATACAAAACAAAATCAGAGTCACACAATAGAAGTGTGTGTGTGTGTGTGTGTGTGTGTGTGTGTGTGGTGTGTGTGTGTGTGTGTGTGTGTGTGTGTGTGTGTGTGTGTGATTTTAAGGCAACGCTTGACGCACAAGATTTTATATTAAATACAGAGTTTGGATGGATGAATGGATGGATAGGAATGGCTATACCCTTTGTAACGGGCGGCAGCTTGCGCCACCTAGCCTAACATTTCGTCATACCTTCTATTTTAAAATTTGTATAAAATTTGCTCGAACACGACCCTTCCCCCCCCCTTTTTAAAGCGTTTCCATTGCTCATTTTTATCATGTCTATCTTGATAACAATGTCAGCGTTTTTCTTATGCTATAAAGAAAACAAAATGATACCTTTCTGTAAATACTAATATGCTTATATGCCGTATTTTTGTGATTGTGGTGTTTATTGGGGGCCTACACGACTGAAATTTGTATTACTACTAATAATACAATTAAGGTATAAAAAGTAGTTTTTCAAACTCTAATATAATTTGATGCTTATGATCTAACTTAAAACGCAGGAACAACACGGTAATCCAAAGTTAGCAAACCATCATCAGCGGTGCCAGTTGCAGCATGTTTAATTAACATGTTATAAAATAAAAATAGTATAAAATCAATGAAAAAAATTCTGGCTAGTCTGAGAAAACCATGTAAAATTACACCAGTCCTTGGTAAAGCAATTTTCGATAATCGAAGCGTTTTTGTAGCGTGAGCTACACTGGCCGAGGTTGAGCAGTTTTGCGTGGCTCCTGGAGAGCCGTGCTGCGCATGTGCGAGGAGCAGTGACGTCACACGGCGCACAGCTGGCGCGCCGGAGCCGCCGCCGCCGCCGCGCGCGCCTCGCCGGTCTGCGCATTCCAGAGAAGTGACGTCATAGCCGCGGCAGACGCACTGGCGCCGCCGCGTGCCCAGCTGTGCGCCTCCGTTGCGCAGTAGCCAAGTCTGACGCTGCACCGGAGCCGCTTGATAGCGCCTCTCATTTTGTGCGCATGCGCAGAGGTATCAGGGGGGGTATACATACAGCGGGGCGTTTGCCAGTGTGGTATAGCCATGAAGAAGCAGAGCGAAATTGCTGCTCAGCGACGCAGAAGAGCGGAGAAGCTTAACTCATCGGATCCCGAAGTAGTTGGCTGGCAATTAGCGGTTGAGCGCAGGAAGAACGAACAGAAGAAGGCTAAACGTGCTGCGGAGACACCGGAGCAAAGGGAGGAACGTCTAGCAAAGCGGCGTCGCCAGGAGGCTGAGCGACGTGCCCGACCATCTCAGCAGCCAGGAACCAGGAAAGAATAACCAGCTGCACCTTAGCTCACGCTACGTATATCCTGGCATAGCCGAGCTAAGCCATTGCAATTTTTCTTAGTGGGAAAGATGAAGTATAGAGAAGTGTTTCTTTTAAATGTGCAGAAATAAGGAGGAAAACAACAAGACACGGCCGCCTTTCAGCGGCGGAACCAGCCGGCGCGCAGGCGCACTAGTGCTGCTAGCGCATCGAGCTGCTTCAATGGTTATTTCAGCGATTTGAATTTGCCGTGTTTCGTGTGCTGTTCTCGCCGTTCAGACGATGCCTTCGTGTTTGTGTGTGGCTGTGCACAACTTCAGTGCTCTAGACTGTGCGTGTTTGTACGTGGACGGCTCTCCGCGCTACCCCGAGAAGCTTCGTAGGTCTAACGGGTCGGACGCGATTTCACGGGCTGCCAGCCAAAGCTTGAAGCTCGATGACGAACCAAAGGTGGAGTTAATCAGAATTGAGGTCCACCTCGTGTATAAGCTATGTATCAACATGTGCTAGTCGTATTTCGCCGGAAGCCGTTCCGCTGGAAAGAAAACAAATGCCAAATGTACGCGTAGAAGCGGTATGCAGTGAAAACAAAGTTTTTTTTTCTTCTTTTCTTTTTCTGACTGCGCTACAATTTCGAAAGTGTAAACGGCGTAATTCATCCGCTCCGTTCGCTGTTCCACGTAAGTGAAAATGGAAGGCTGCCGCGAAACGCGAGAGCATCAAATCCGTCGAAGCAGACCGGCGGGTGCTTTGACGGACGCAACATTGTAATCGATTGTTGTTGTTGTTGTTGTTTCGCGGACTTTTTTTTATGATTTAGGCAGAAAAAAAGATGCTTATTTTCACTCGCTATTCCCAGCCTTTACTTTTTCTTCTTTTCGTTTTTACCTCTTGCGATGCAACTCCTTGCCCCGAGTCGCTGCTTTGATCCAATGCACCAGGGTGGAGTTTATGGCGGGGTGCTAAAAACCTTCATCCGTTCTGCAAAACTAAATCATTCGTAAAAAAACAGAAAAAAACATTTGGAGTTTATTTATGAATCTAAGCGTTCAGAAATAAGCCCACGGATACGTGCATAGCAATTAAGCTGCGATCGGGAGGAACAAAAAATAAATAAAAATAAAACCAGGAAACACACGATTCGGTTCTTTTGCAATTGCCATTGCTACATTAAGCACGCCGTTTTTCGTGATCTCGATTTATTTCTATTATTGATACACTTCAGACATGAAGACGAGTAATTGAATAAATGCAAATTTCGGAATCAAACATCCATACTGGCGAGCTTTATTTTGGTCTATGGACTTTCTTTCTTCCTTTCTTTCTTTCTTTCTTTCTTTCTTTCTTTCTATTTCCCACGGCTGAGTGCTCAAACCGCGTGAATGTCGTGAAGCTTACGAACAAAGAAATAATCTTGAGACGCAAACTGGAGAATCGGCACAACAGCACTCCAAATTAAGTCTGCATTTTCTCCTCTTCATTCGCTTATTGGTTTTGAAAAAACAAAAACAAAAACGGAACGAAATAATTATCATATCCCCAAAGCTCTCTTTTCCTCTTGTCTTGGGTGTGATTTTTAAGTGGAAGGAATAAAAAACCAAGAGCCAAAATGTTAAATGAAAGACGGAAAACTGTTTTCGTGAAGACAGTCGTCAAAACAACGCGAGATTATAGAGAGTTTTATTAGATCGTTCCGATACCTCCGATACCCCCGATAACGATACTATATATGTAAGCGCAAAGGCGGAGGCAGAGTATCGGGTATCGTTATCAGAGTCATCGGAACGATCTACTAAAACTCTCTTATGATGGAATTGGCAAAGCGGCACGGTCTGTATTGAGACATCACCGCCGAGACAGCTATGACTAGGGATGTCGCGAACCACCCTAGGTTCGATTTCGAAAGGTTTCGATACTTGCGAAGCGAACTGAGGTTCGATTTCGAAAAAGTTCGATATTTTCGTACCGACCGAGGTTCGAATTCGAAAATTCGCAACTTTCGATCACAGTAGAGTTTCGAATTCGAAAAGTTCGAAGCTTTCACGGTTTCTAAAATTTCGGGTTCGAATATTTCGAATATTTTTTTACTTGAGGTTCGATAAATTCGAAGATTTCGAACTTTCCTAACTTGAAATTCGAGATATTCGAAAAATCTGAATTTCTTAAGATCTGAAGTTCGAAAAGTTCGAAGATTTCGAAATTCTTTGGAAATAAAATTCGAAAACTTCGAACGCTTCGAATTTTTATAGACATGAAGTTCGAACAATTCGAAGATTTCGAATTTCTTTCTGCATAAAGTTCGAAAAGTTCGAAAGTTTCGATTCTCTTTGAACGCTGAATTCGAAAAAACAAACAAAAAAACTTCGAAGATTTTGAATTTTTTTCAAGTCCAAGTTTTCAAAGTCGAAGTCCAGTTTTCAAGTTCCTCCACAGTTTCAGTTTCAAATAACGTTTTCACGACTCGCTGGTTTTCACGAAATCAAGTATAGAAAAGTTAGGGTGTGATACCTAGGCTCTGCGAAGTTGGTCAGGCAATTAAATGAGACGACAGGTGTCCCGGATGTGCTGGAATATTTGCCAGTGCAGAGTGACGTGTGACCATAGATCAGTAATTGTGACCGCCAGCCCCGGGGGGGGGGGTTCTTTAACGTGCATCACGCAGTAGTGATCACACGAACACACTGTTTTACGATACTCATCCAGTTCGGAATGGCCAGGGGCGGGCAGGAGGTTGAGGCTCAGAAAAACATTGAAGCGACCTGGCAAACTACCTCCTCACCCCTTGCACGCTGGTAGTAATCCGATCGAACGCCACCCGAGTGACGCTGGCATATAGTAAGTTAAGTTTGTAATTTTCCTGGAGGTTTATTTTCTGGGACGGAGGAATCGCCTCGCAAAAAGCACAGAAGCCGACACAACTCGAGGTCGAGGAGCGTTCTACCATACAAGTGGCGTCGGAAGAGGAAAAACGGGGGAGGGAAAAGGGGAGGGGGGGGGGGGGGCTCAGCCCCCCTTCCCCCTTCCAGATATTTCGGACTGTTAAAGAAAACAATACGGGGAAAGAGGGCGTGGTCGAGCTTATTTTAATCTGAAATTATGTATGCCTATGTATAGCTACTGTCGCTCTTCACTGCATAAAAGATCGCGTAGATGGTCATTGTTAGAAACTCGTTGTCAGAAGGCACTACTCGTCACATGCTTAGTGGTTCGGAAGTTCAAAGCTATGTCTTTACGACCTAAATAACTGTGCCAATGGTAAAAAAAAAATAAAATAAATAAATGCGGGGATAAAAAGCTGGAGAAAGAAAAAACTATCAAGAACTCGTCGGATGTGTTGTATTCTTGCATATTCAGAGGTTCAGAACTTCGAAACAACTTTCTCCTACCAAAATGTGTACAGGCTAAAAGAAACACGTCCCAGGAACGTGAAGCGAAAAAAAAAAATGTTTTCTTTTAATGACGTGCTGAACTTGAACAATATTAGAAATCTTCTCCCATGAGTTAATTTATTCCTTAACGTGAAAAAAACAATAAATACATTATTTTGTATTCTGCAGATGGCAATGGTATGTACTGTCTGTGGTGTTAATTTAAATGCGATACCTCAAACAACTTAGACGAAAATAAATACCAAGTTTAGGGCATAATTGCATGTAGATACATGTTTGGACATTTCTTCGAAACTCACCTTGAATAACAATAGTCATATCTTAAGACGACACTTATCTAGGCTATACATAGATCATTCTTAAAAAGTTTAACATCTCTACCATAAATAGCTTCGGCTACATCGCGCTTCAAATCTGGCATAAACGATAATCGTCAAAAACCCGTCGTCCTTCCTCGCTTCTTCGGGAATTTATTTCTTTAAAACTAAGCATGCCAGAACATTGAAATAAACGGCATTGTCTTTCGTAAAGAACGGAACACCGCATGTAAAAGTTCGAGAAAAAAAATTACGAATGTACCTCACTACTTGAATTCAAATGAAACCGTCCGCCGGTCTTTCGAAGTTCGGCGAACGTCGAACTTTTACCCTAAAAGTTCGAAGTTCGTCGAACTTCTGACTTTTCAGGATTCGAAAGTTCCAAACTTTTCGAATTCTATTGATAAATAAGTTCGAAAGTTCGAAAATTATCGATTTCCTTAGCATAGGAAATTCGAAAGTTCGAACAGCTTCGAACTTTTGAGTGCAAGAAATTCGAAAGTTCGAAAATCATCGAATTTTTTGGTCAGTCAAGTTTGGAAGTTCGACAAGCATCGAATTTTGCAGTGTGATAAGTTCGAAAGTTCGAAAAGGATCGAATTTTTTAGCGTAATAAGTTCGACGGTTCGAAAAGCGTCGAACTTCTTAGCTTAACAAGTTCGAAAATTCGACTTCCGTCGAATTTTACGATATAGAAAATTCGAAAATGCGAAATCTTTCGAACCTTCCGAATCGCTTGATTCGATCATCGAAACTTCGATTCGAAAAAAGTTCGCGGCATCCCTAGCTATGACGGTTGAAATTTTACTGCTCTTCGACAATATATAATTTTGCTGAACCATGGTATTACGGGCTTCCCGCGGGTGTAGAATTTAATACCGTGAAGCTCCTAAGGGCGGCGTTCGCTTTTGGTCCTTGCTAGAGTTCCTGTATAGGCTCCCTACGGGAGCCACAGTTGCACGTTTGATTCCACATGCCGCGTGCCACCCTCGCCGCTATTCGCCGAGATCCGATCACGTGAGGAGCCGTATCAAGTGTCGTGCAGCAAGTAGACGTTGCACGCGCCCCGGCGTACGTTCCCAGGCTTTTGATCCCGCCGCGCGCCTCGAACGCGCGGCGCTGCTATTCGCCAAATTCAGTCACGTGAGGAGCTGGATCCACATGCCATGCGTGAACGCGCAACTCGGCTCCCGTAGGGAGCCTATACAGGAACTCTAGTCCTTGCATGCGCGATCGATCTGTTGAATTTAAAAGATAAGTGTGTTCTACTCTGGTTCGAAAGGTTTACTCGGCTCGGTCCATCCTCGCCCTTGCGGGTTGCGCGTCACCACCCTCCACGCCACCCTTAGCTTGAAGCTTCGATAAAAAGGGGGTATTCACTGGCTGCCATAGCTGTGTGCGCGACTGCTGAGCGCTGTGCGGACGGCGAATTTCCGCAGTTCTTTTGCAACGTGCATTCTGCACCATTAAGATTGCCGGTCTTAGCAGAAATTAATATAAGCTCGTTCTGAGCATGCGCTCTAAACATCGCCCTCAAATATGGCGTCCAGTGAATACCCCCTATAGGCGACTTACGCGAAATCGACGGAAATTAATGACTAGAACTGTCCACGGCAGGTTGGCCCGCCAGCTTGCACAAGTGGATTACGTATTAACAGCGTCTGGCGGACTGAAACACGAAGCAGTGAATGTAGGTTCGGAAACAAGTCATAAAAAAAAAAAACAATTGTCTGTAGTGCCTTGGTGCTTGCTTTGCATTGACCTAATCACTGTTTACATAGATGCTCTGACAGTCAAAGGCGTACGCTGCGCAACACTGTTTAGCGCGAACACGACATTAGCCCCAATTCTTGCATTTACTTTGAAAGGGTAGAGAAGGGCATAGGAGTTTACTACTTAGACGAGTGCCCCAAATCACAACTTTCCAGCACATTAGTTGTTTCGATGGACGACCCTTCGATTCTAGAAGGAAAAACAAATTAGCGCTCGCTTGTTTGCATATGACATTGCCGCTCAATGTAGTACATCAGCCCAATATTAAGACATACCTAAATTACAGGGTTCAAAGTAATTGTTTTTGATCGAATTTTTTTTAGGAGGTATAAGCACCTGAATATTCTACGAAAAGCTTTGTAAACTAAAATACCAGTAGGCGGAGCCACCTGAATAATCATATACCTTATACAGTAAGTCATGTTGTGAGTCGCCCATAGTAACGAATTGTGTCAGATGACACATATTAACGAACGTAGCAACAACAAGATATACATGGTTCATTTATCTAGAAATGGACGAGATGTGGGTGTCAACTGACAAATTAAAGCTCACTTTTGTGTCCTGAAAGTGCAACAGGTCCACTACTTCAAAGTGCCCGTTTTCCCTGTCCTTTTTGCTCGAGGTAAGCGACAGCTGTTTCTAAACCGCGGCGAGCTGCGTGCGAGTTACGATTGGTCTTTCGTTTTCTTCATTAGCTACTGTTGTCAGCACAAAATTTTTTCGAGTTTCGTTTTCATTTTTGTTTTGTCTACACGAAAAATTTTTTTTTTAGTTGTACAAAAAGTTTTGTCCTTGTTTATATTTCCCATTCGCCATGGTCTTTGACCGCTTCCGCTTCTCGGCTGAGATAGTCTACTCTACCTTCCAAGTGACCAGAGAAGCGTCCGGCCTTGCCTTTTATGCCAATGACAGCTTATGATTAGCGGGACTTTCACTGTGAACCACTTCAAGGATAAGAATTCCCCCATTCCCTGCCATGGCCTATTTACGAGAAATTAATTTGTGATTCAAGGTCCTCTCCTTTTGAGCAGCGTGGCGCGCTGCTTGTAAGAATGTGCTGTGTGTAGGAATGCTAAAGCATTCCTACACGCAGCACATTCTTAAAATACAGTTCAAATGTAATCCCACATAAGCCAATACTGGCTGGTGCGTGGAAGCGACAGATACCTCTGCATTTTTTTTATTAGAGAATCACGAAACATTCATTAGAGTGCGCCATTGATAAATACAACGGAATTCTAGCTATAGAAAAATATAGTTACAGTCTAAAATATTAAGGTGAAACACTGAAATTATAATTTATAATTCCAGTAGTTATAGTCTGGCCACTAATTCCTTAAACAGCAGTTGTGTATAAGATATATTGGAGTTTGGCACTGCTTACGGCGCCTAGCTAACTGCAATTCAACTTATCGAAGCGAACCAATTTTCCAGGGGTATTTTTTACTCTGTTCAAGTATCCATGTTTTTAACAGCTTTCTTATTTAGGGTGATTTTATCTTGAGTAACTCTTCCGGTAATCCATTAAAAATATTGGGTATATAATAATTCCTTGTGCCTCTCCCTTTTTCGCATAGAGTTTTGCAGATCAATTGTCTTCACTTAGGGAACCCATATTTTTGGTTATACTTTTTTGGATCTATCTTATTTTTAGTTATATATTTGTCCAGTGTCCGTAGACTGTTGTTCCATATGAAGTGGTGGACTTGTGAGTGATTGTTTATCATTCTTAGTAGGGATCGAGGGACCAGATCTTGTATGTGATACATCTGTGCCATTCATATCCTTAATTGTTTACAAATTTGTTCTACATAAATATCCCATTTAATATATTGTCTATGTGCATCCCTAAGTATTTGACATTATCAGCGTATTTCAGCGGAACGCATGAGCAATTATTGCAATTCTGCTCGCGCATTGTTGTTGGAACTTCAGTTAGGATTTGTTTCATCGGGTCTCTGAAGCACAATACTTGTGTTTTAGGAACGTTGACAACAATTAGATTTTTTCGATACCAGTGTGTTAATTTATAAGGTCTTCTTGTATCGTCTTTACAGCTACTTCGTAATTTGTGTGTGCATATGAAATTACTGTATCGTCTACCAATTGAAAGAGTTCACTTTTTAATTTGACTTGGGCATATCGTTAACGTACAAATCAAAACAGCAGTGGACCCAGATATGTACCTTGCGGTACTTCGCTGTTTGATTTGATTTTTCTACTATATTTTGAGCCTAGTCGTACTATCTGATGCCGGTCATTAAGATAATTTTGATACGTCAAGCACCTTTCCCGAATACAAATACTGTATATATATCTAGTACTATAGTATGGTCTATTGTTCAATGGCCTACCAAAGTCTATGAATAAAGATAGAACATATTTACTCCTGTCCATATTTTCATTTAGATAGTCAAAAAAAGTCTTCTAAAGGTCACTGGTTCCTATGTGCTTCCTGAATTCATATTGCGTGGTAGTTAATAGATTATATTTTGAAATATGGCTCCGAAGTATTTTATTAATATATTTTCTTATTATGTAATTGATCACCGAGAGTATGCATACTGGTCTATAATTAAAGAATTTGTTGTTTTCGCCTTTTTTGTTATTGGCCGAACAGTGGATGTTTCAAGTTTCTTAGGAATATGGCCACTAGAAAATATACAATTATATAATTGTAGTAGTGCGGGTTTTAATATATTAACATGGCATTTAATATCTCTAGCTTTTATTTGGTCCAACCCTAATGCTTTATTAGTCTGTTCAACAATTTTAATCAGATCACCGTCATCCATATCGGGGGAAAATAATGAATTACTATTTCTTATTGATTGCTTTGCTTCTCTATTCCATCCAGCAAAGGTTTTAATTGATTTTACAAATTCTGTATTGAAGCCATTTGCTAGAACTTCTGAGTCTTGTTCTGGCCCAAAGTATTTTTGAATTGTGTGCTTATGTTTTTTTTTGTTTCGTCTTAACAGTTGGTTTACTAAAGTGCAGCATTGTGCAGTATCCCTTGTCTCAGAAAACTTAGTCCAGTGAAAGTTCCCCTTTGTGGTTCTTATCAGCGCTGTAACTTGGTTCCTAATTTTCCTGTGTTTTTGTTTAATTTGTCATTATTAGGAAAGCGCTTTTAAGTAATTGCCAAGCTTTCGTTTTTTCTTTAATGAAATCATCAATACAGTCATGTCTCGTTAATATGGACCCCTTTAATAGAGAGTTTTAGTAGATCGTTTCTCACTCCGATAACGATACCCGATACTGCGCCGGAGCCATTACGCATGGGCTAGAGTCATCGGGTGTTTCGGGCGCAGGTATCGGGAATATCGGGAAATATCGCGCGCACCCCCGTGCCACCCAGAAGCCACCGGGGGGCGAGGGGGGGGGGGGGGGGTACTAGATTGGCTTGGTCTCTACTTGGCTAGATGTAGCTTGCTGCTGCATTTTCTAGTCATTTCTGCAACTTATAAAACTTTACGGGTGGAACCAGCTGAACAATGAAGGAAGGAGAGACAGAAAAGACACCTTATCGCTACTACCAACTATTTTAATAAATCGTCCTCCTCTTCTACTAAATCTTTTGCATATCAATTTTTTTTTGTTTTTTTCCCTCCCTAATTTTTTTTTCTTATTTATATTTTTGCTTAGCAGAGAGGGCGCCCTTCAGAAACTTAATTGATGTTCTTTTTAATTGTATTAAATTTAAGAACTGTTATTTTTCTTTCAGTGAAACATCTTTCTTTTAATTCGTTATTTTTTATTTTGGAAAGTGCAAATCGTTTCCACTAGGGAGCGCCCCAGCGCCTCAAGCGACCGTATCGGATGTATCGTCTTCAAGATGGTCTACTAAATGCGCATTCCTGTTCTGTGTATCGGTATCGTATGGTTATCGTATCGTTATAGGGTATCGTTATAGGAACGATCTACTAAAACTCTCTAATATGGATACCCTATTATAGGGACATCACTTTCGGGGACACACTGGGAAAAAATGTGCATTTTTGTCCCGTTATTATGGACAACTCACATTATGGACGATTTTTTACGGGAACGGAGGTGTCCATATTAACGAGACATCACTGTATCCTTAGTCACCCACTGGATCTCTTGTTTACGGTTTCTTGCGCTACAAGGTGTGGTTCGGGGGCTACATAAAGAAAGAACAAGCGGGGCTCGAAAAGGTCGATCTTCAGTGATGAGGCGAAAAGTAGTTGTGTTGGCGCTTGAACTTTGATAGCTGCAGCCTTCGCCGGAGGACGCACGAGATACGGGACTTGGCCGGCGAAAATTTGAGTTACCGAACTGTTTTGATTGCACTCGCCGTGTTGTAACTTGTGTGACAAATTTCTTGGGAGCCACTGGAGTGTGGCTTGATCGAATTGGGCGTCGGATAAGGTCGAACGACCCCACAAGCGACAGCGCTGTTCCGGTCGTTAGTTGATTGAAAGGAGGTCTCTCTGATTCGTTGAACCCGAACCTAGACGATCCTTCCTTCGGCGATCTTCGAGCAAGCCCGATTCGAAAGCCGACTTCCGCTGAAGGGAGGCACGGTTCGCCTCGGGGCCCTGGGGCGAATTAATTGTCCCGTCGACGGGTGTGTCGTGTTTACGCTACGGCTTAGCGGCGACACACTTTGTGCAACATGACAGTAGGAGGCGCCGGTGTCCACAATGGGACGATGTCGCGGTGCACCCGGTTCCTAACTTCCGGCGTATGACACTGAACGAAAAGAAAAAGTATGCTCTGAAGAGTAGTTTGCAACCGCCCGCCTGAAGGGTACTTCGAGCGTTTCTGGCTGCATAGCAAGACGTGAATGACGAACATTAAAACTAGTCATAAAGAGAGCAAGGCGATAACGCGCTATGTTTATCGGGTAAGGACTAAATGTTTGCACACGAAGAACCGCTCTTGGAAAGCGGAACTAATGATTACGAACCCATGTCTTGCTTGAACCTTCTTAGTCGTGTACTATACGATCCTTAGCTACGCAGTGCTCCACCAACTTCTGCGCTTCCACTTCCCCCCATAGAACGTAGGCAACCAATCACTGCGCTCCGCGGAAATAATTTGAACCTTGATCACGGTCCAGAGAACATTTCGATTTAAAGATAAAATTTGCGCTGGGACACTGAGTACGGCACGGCAAGCTCGGTTCCCGTGGCCAATGCCGCATTTTTGTATTGACTCTCGAGTTGTTTTCTGCACTTCGTTATTTGTTATCGGCTTTCATAGCGAGTGATTAGGAACCCGATTGGCACTTTCTGGTTTGTGCGAACATTACTGCGTTTAAAATATATGGTATTTCGAATATGCCAGTGTTTATACACCCTTCCATCGATTATCACCCCGGCCAAAAGTGCCGAGTCTATGGCTGGAGTCGCGTGCGCGGCGCATAATATAGCCCAGTCAAGAAAAATGGTAGCTTTCACGAAGCAATCATGGTATATAGATCATTTCAATAACCGCTTTTTGCTCGCTACAATTCTTATCACGCTGGAGAACACCTCTTTAAAATACGCAGTACCACCTCTTTTCGGCGGAATATTAGACACCGCGCATGCTATCACTGTCGTGACGCAGCATTCCTTTCCCGGATAATAAACACTGGCAAAATGCCTCAAATGTTTTTTTGTTTTGTTTTTTTGTTTACATATTTGCAGCGCTAATACAATTGAAGAAACACGCGATTTCTTCTTCTATTCTCGAGCGCTTCTTCGACTCCTTCTTGTCTCTGCCAATCTCTGTTCCGCGCTCCGCACTTCACACGACGCTCAAACCGGAGATGCAGATAAATACTTGAGATTTCGTCTCTTCCTCGTAATAAAAATCGCCACTCGCGAAGTTTCTAAAGAGAAGAATATATATTTTTTATATATATATATTAGAGAGCGCGTGACAGAAGTGCCTTTGCACGCTCTTCTCCCCATTCCTGGAACGACTTGATTTCTCGCCACTCTGCCGCGAGGTTCCGACGCCCGCATTTTTTGGGCGACGCTGTTTCGAGGACCCCGTTTTCTTGTTAGCGAATCCGCTCGACAAGTCGCCGCCGTCGCGAATATGCAGATGCCGGGGGACGGGGGCCGATTGGGAGGGAGGCCCCCGCCGGGCCGCTCGCTTTATTCCGGGCCCGAGTTTTCTGGAACTGGGGCGCTTAATTTGCATGCGGTAATGTGGGCTCCGACGGACGTCTCCTTTTTTTTTTTTTTTTTGCCGCCGCCGCGTCGTGTCTGTTCCTCTCGGTTCTTCCCGCCGGTTTTCCTGCAGTCGCGAGCAGGGATTGAAACCGGGAGTCTGGATGCACCGCAGCTGACGTTGTTTCTTATATATCTACCCCGAGACTGCTGGGGACCGCTAGGAGGTGTTAGAATTGATAGGAACCACCGCGACGGCCGTTAAATCGCAGTTACTATACTAATACAGCATACAAAAGACAGCCTGAAGACGTTGTCAGATGCCTATATTTTTTTCCCATCACGTTGGCAGCTTTTGTGTGCGTAAAACCGAGGAATATCTTCGAAGGTAAGGCGTTCTCTGTAGTCGAAATTGGCGTAGGAATAATCGCACAGCGGCAGGTTTTTTGTCAGAGGGCGAGCCTCACCACAACCGGTGCATTACGCGTCCACAGAGCGAAGTTCTGACGTGTATCACTCGGCATTTTGGACCTTGCGTATTCAGCTCGGTGTCATGCTAGAGTCTCGAGCGCAAGCGTGGGTTCAACGTGATACGGAGCTATAGAACAGAAATTATAGCGTAGCGCGAGTAGATAATCAGGTTCCTACATTCGACCCATTGCACGAATTGTTGATTTTGTTTTTTGTAGTTTGGTATGGTTCTAATTTAAAATTAAAACGCATTTCCTGAAATGGCCCTGGTACGTTTTTCTGTGTGAGACTGTGATCCAGGGTATTCTTTTTTTTTTTTAATGTGCAAGCTATAGCGCTTAAGAAAAAAAAAAGGGGAGGGGGGCGGGGCTCCTGGCTGGTTCCATTTTCATTATGCGTGCGCATGGCGCGTGATTTGTTCGCTTTTCGAAGTGACAAACATGCGCGTGCTTAGATTAGCTGAGGAGATCACACGCTGGGCTGAGGACTCGTAACTATCGGAATGATGTATAGTTCTGACGTTTCTTCGAAAGAAATATTTGAGTTTTATCACGATGGTGGTAATCGGTTGAAATATATCCGATTAATACCATTAACACCATTAAAAAAACAGAACTAAACAAAAATATATCCGAGGCAGCCGATGCCCTACTCGGTCCTCCTTGTCGCCGGATCTGAGAAGCATCCGCATATAAGTTGTGTCTCGTCTATAGGGACGTCGTTAATATGAACACCCAGCTGCAGTTACAAGATTTTCGGGGACGAGGTGTTTACTTTAAAGAGACACGCCAGTATCTGGAATTCTGCCAAGAGTGCGGGGGAACTGAACACCTCGGGAAGCTACAGCATGCCGCTTTGTGCCGGCTCGGGAAACGCTCCCCCGCGGTGCGCTTTCTCCCGGCGGAGGCTCCATTCAAGCCGACGCACTATCTGCAGGGCTCAAACTCTACGTCCGACGCGGACCCGGACGAAGCGAACTCCGGGCTCCCCGCTGTCTTCGGGGACCGTTGACGGCAGCAGCGTCGATAAGGCCGACGTCGACGGAGACGATGGCTGGCGCCGCATTCAAATCCCGGGCGATCGGGAACCGCGGCGTTCGCGTGGCCAACGTGTACGCATAAAAGAATACGAAGACGCTTGAGTCTTTCCAAGTTAGATGCATTGTTTGCTTTTTTAGATATAAAACGGAGAAGTACATCGCGCAGAGATATTTACTGCCGTCTCATGCTAACGTTTCCAAGAATATGCCGGGTCCATGCCACTATCATTTATAAAGAAAAATGACTGTAGGCGCGGCGCTAACCTAGTTGTCATCGCCACAGAAACTCGTAATGGCGGACCCAGACGATAGCTGAGAAGCTGAGAAGAACGGCGTCTCGTCAAGGGGGACCGTAACCTCTCGTATTACCGTTGTTGTAAAGTGAAGCGATCGGAATAGAAAGTAACGAAAGATGGGGGCAAATTATGGTTATCTACGGGCAGTGGCACTGCATTATGCAGCTCACGTAGCGAATTGAAAATAGCAATTCGGTATTTGAGGATGCGAATGGCGGAGTCCAGTAAACCTACATGGTAGGTACGCCACTATAAAATATTTATATTCCACAAGTTTGTGATAATCTCTAGAACTTTGCCAAACTATCTCTCAACAGTGTAGGCATTCAAAGGTTGTTTCTTTTCAGTGCGTTTTTGGATGACTCTTATTGTTCCCCGAATTTGAAGTGTATAGTATACATGGAATATTCGTTTTCTTTCGTGAAAAAGATCAACGGACCGTCATTGCCGCTCTTGCGATAGTTTCCTAAACCCTTCACACGGGGGCCGGTCCTTTTCGAACCGGCATTTGGCCAGGATGTCGTTTCAGCTTCGAGACAATAAGGGTACACGAACGTCGCTTCCACGCTGAATTCCCCACGGCGCGTTAGGCGGGTTCAAGTTGAAATAAATCGGTATCATAAGAGGCAGTTTTTGGGGAGCCAGCAAAAAGGGACGACGGGGACTTCCTCACCCCCCTTTTTTCCCCCTCCAATTGTAGAGTACAGTGCAGAGAAGACGCCTTGGAGAGACGGCGTCGGGCGCGCGCTCTGGGACTGCCGCTCTCTCTGGATGCGGCGCCTTTGAAACTGTTCCTCCTCAATTGAGACGTTGACTTATCCGCGAACATCGCACACAAAGAGAAAGGCGCACTGCGCACTATGCCGGCTGCGTGGGCTACGAACTCGCGTGCTCGCTTCCCTCTTCTTTTTCTTTTCTTTTTTCCTCGTTAGCTTTCTTTCAGTGCCCTCCCTTTCTGATCATTGTCATTTTCTTTTCGTTCTCTTTTCTTTTTGTTCCACCGGGTGAGATGCACCGAGTCGTTTCGACGCGGCATCGTGATCGCACACAATCGAATTGGGGAGTCCGCCTCGCTTTTCCTCCCTTCTTTTGCGCCCTTTGGATTGGAGATTCCCTCCCGCCCGGCGCGCACGCAGCCGCAGCACCAGCAGCTAGTCGCCGATTCCCGCGATTCTTACCCTGTTGTTTTTATCCTTCGCGCGTCTACCGATAGTGGAGGACGGAGCTTCTTCAAACTGTATGTGCGGCGCCCTGCAGGCCGATTAGTGGAAATGGTATCGCGGCGCCGTGCCCGACGCGCCATTTGTGGGCCCAGCCACGCTGTTTTTAGAGAGTGTACGTAGTCCGGCGTGCGTGGCGGCGGTAGGGTTGTTAGTTTGCACGTTTTTCACTCGGACGTGCGCGCTAAACATGTTTTTTTTTTTTTTTTTTTTTTTATATACAGAGCGACGGGACTTCTCGTGTATGGCCGTGTGAGCGTCGCGGTCTTTTGTTTAGCGACCCGTGGAGTCCTGGCCAGCTTTTATTTACGAGGAAGACGCGACGGCTGTGCGCTTTTTCTGCTCGCGAAGTTGCTTACTTTTAAAGAGCACCGCTGGAAACCGCGTTTGCTCTCCGAGCACTCCGATAAGGGAGGCTTACTTTGCTAGCGCGCTTAAATCACGACTGTCACCCCGAAGGCGGCTGCAACTGTAGCGCGGACGACGCGGAACGAGATAAAAGTGAGACGTGTGGAAGGGAAGAGACAAAGCTGGAGCGGATAAAGGATGCATGATGTAGAAGACCAGCGGACACTGTCGACTCGGACAGAAGGCCTTTGTTTGTATAGTGATGGCAGGGACGTAGAGTAGAACGAAGTCGGTACCCCGATCACGGAGGACGTGTGGGATTTATTACTCTTAAGACGCTAGAAATCGAACCCGTTCGAGACAACCGCTTTTTCCTTGTAGAAATAATCCTCTTTTGTATATTCTTGACGATTTTTTTAAGCGGAGGAATTTGGCATATTCTGAATAGGATCTCGCCAAATTTCATATTTTGTTTTCATCCATACGTAAATATTTTTCCTGCAGAGAACGCTGGCGATTAAAGGCCGGCCTCGTCTTTTTTTTCTACTCCATGCTTACGTCTGGTAACAGACTGTTCGAAAGCATATTTTACAAACTAAGAACGCTAAGCCGACTTAATCGACTTATCGTAAAAAACAAAAAAATTACGATATTCGCGTTGGATGGTTGCGCTACTAACACCCGTATCATGTATCACACGTTTTTCACAATACGTGAGAAAAACACCGCAGCTGCTACAGACCACTACCACAGCTCAAGCATTCTTTGAAACGCGCGCCTTGATCAGTTCAGAGAATAGACTACTTCCATAAATCCGTGACCGCGCACATTGCATTCTGCGAACCTGTGGTCCAGGAACGGAGCGCGTGTAGATTTGGCTTCCCACTGATTGGCACAGTGCATAACGTGGAATTACACCACGATGAGGCGCATCGAGTTTTGGAATAGGTCTATTAACAAGACGGGTTGCAAAAGCACAGCGATGCATATGCGAAGGCAATTTCAAACCTTTTGAAACTGATGATTCAATCGACTGGTACCCTACACATGGCCCCCTTAGAGGCACTTAAGTGCGACTTAGGACAGGCTTAAGATTAAGGTACCCTTGTAACAAGGGTACAGCTGGCAGTGACGGATAACCAAATTTAAGCAATAACAGCGGTTTAGAATACCCGTCGGGCACCCTGAAACACAGTTAAGTCTGATCTTATTCACACTTAACTAGGTGCCCGTTAATCAAGTATATGTCGTGTTTGGTGTTCAGAAATCGTATAAAATGTTGCTAACAAGAAATATATGTTGTTAACTAGCGTAGCTAGAACAAAACAATTTTGAGTATATGTGGCTTTAAAATTACTGAAGTTTCTTTGTGCTTCTCGTTAAGCTTGATAACTTATCACGCACATACTAAATAATCAGCTGCTAGAAACAGTCCTGAAACTAACCCCAAGAAATTTGCTATTCTCGGTGAAGAAGCCAGAATAGAAGACGCAGTTGATAGCAGTTCCATTTTCGTTCGTCCTTGAGTTTTACATCGTAGGGGTGTTCGAATGCTGGTTAGAATAAAATAGCGCTGCGTCATTCCTAGCCTTCTCAGTGCTAGTGAAACCATGGGACATACCGGCTCTCTTCGCAGTGTTGTGACACTGCGCCTTTCGATTCGAATCACTGTTCGCACATCCCTATTTAATAGCTCTCAATCACGGCCACGCTCAGTCCAGATTTATTCCTTCCGCGGACCGATCAAGTGAGCCAACTTCTTTTCATTGTCGTAGTCTTCGTGGTGGCGTCTCTTACCAGCCCCTTTTTTCTCCGCGGCCAAATTCGGTTACCAGCGCGTTCTGCGCTCAACTTGGCGCTACCTACGGGACCCAACGTCGCGAAAACAAATGCGGCCCTCGATCTTCTTTTGCGCCGGCGGTCGCAAGGGAACGACAAGTGAGCGCACGTCAAGCGCGGATGTTTCAATTGTTTTATTTTTGCTCGTCGTCTTGTACAGGAATAAACGTCAAATAAACAGCGGCAGAACGTTCGACGAAACAAACAAACAAAAATAAAACGGCAATACGAAGGAAAGAAGTGCAAGATAGATGCCGCGCAAGCCTTGGCAGGAAGCGGGGGAGGAGACACGCTTTTCGGCGACTAGCTAGCAAGAGCCCTGTCCGCCCATGATCTTATTTGGGAGTCGGACGAAGACGTGCGGTGCTCGCAGCATCAGGACGTCGGGGTGGTGGCTCGTTGCGGCAGCCCCGATGTCCCCCTGCTTGTCGCCCAGCGCGTGAACGCATCGGCGGGCAGCCGATCAGATGGGAGCAGTTTGCGGGAATGTCGTTTCTCTCGGGACGCGTGCTCTACCATGTCGACCCTCCGCTCCTTGCTGCCGCTTTGTACACATTCTCTTAGCGGCCGACCGGCGGAGTGTTTCAGTCTTCGTGTGTTGGTTTATCTATTTCTTGTTTGCTGTTGACTTTGACGTGGCTAAAGGTGCCATTAGTACTGCTGTGCTGGAGAAATTCTTCGTGAGGTGTTTTGTAGCGTGAGCTACACTGGCCGAGGTTGAGCAGTTTCGCGTGGCTCCCGGAGAGCCGTGCTGCACATGCGCGAGGAGCAGTGACGTCACACGGCGCACAGCTGGCGCGTCGGAGCCGCCGCCGCCGCCGCCGCCGCCGCGCGCGCCTCGCCGGTCTGCGCATTCCAGAGGAGTGACGTCGTAGCCGCGGCAGACGCACTGGCGCCGGCGTGTGCCCAGCTGTGCGCCTCCGTTGCGCAGTAGCCAAGTCTGACGCTGCACCGGAGCCGCTTGATAGCGCCTCTCATTTTCTTTCTTTCGCTACACGAACCCTTTTGCACGTAGGTGTGCGACGTAAGCACATTGCACACAAATAGCTATCACAACGCGACGCAAAAAAAAAGAATTTATATTATCGTGCGACATAGCATCACCGAAATTTCCACTCAAGCACGACGAAATATCATCGGAATTTCGCACCAGCTCATGCTGTCCATTCGCATCACGCGTCGCGTGATCGTCCGCGCAATTTTTTCTCTTAGAAATGTGGCATATTTGCAATGTTCTGGGAAGATGCTTCACAGAGAAAGCGAGACAATAAACGATGCCTTGAAGATCCGTGTAAACACTTTCAAATTCCCTTTTGTTGTCAGTTTTAAGCTTCTTAAGCATCATAGGAAATTTTCCAACCGAAAGGTCAAATATGGTTGAACGGTTGTGATGAGGACACTCTGTGTACTAAAACATGGCTTCATGAAAAAACACAAGAGCCCTTTGGCGTGGCACTGTATGGTGCTGCAAAAAATGGTGTTGTAGCGTTTAAAGAGAACCATGGTAAGGTTTTGTTTCCGGTGCCTTCGTTTTTTTGTTTGTTTGTTTTTTTACTATGCATTGCCAGTTTGCGTGCGCGTTAACTCGTATTACATTAATTTTGAAGTAAGTACTCACCAAGCGTATATGCCTATTTAAATAAAAAGGTCAAAGCGGGACTTGTATAAACCACGTAAGACCGGGGGGGGGGGGGAATTTCTGTCGCAGGGAGTTTGAGATGAACCCTTAACAGGAGAGCTGTCGCAGCAGCGCATACGAACCACAAAGGGATAAACTTTCGAAGTGAACATGCTTCGTTATTTCGCAGAGCAACCGCTACAGATATCGCTTCTAAGACCGTGTCTCTCGAGGATTCTCGGTACGTTCCCGGGAACGGTGAGGTCGGCGTTCCGAGATTAAATTGGTAGCTAAATCATAGGCATTTCAAAGGCACGCCTCATCGAAGCAATTTACCAGTCTAGAATGCATTTATCAACGTCTCGAGCTGCTCTTTGTAAACGTATCAGCACCAGCATACGCGGCTACTTAAGGGGCCAGTTCTTCCCATCGCGAGTAAACAATTGTCGGGTGAAAACACTACCCAACGTGGTGGGAACTCTTCCCGGCGTTCCTCGTGCCCTCCCGTTTTCTTCCTCTCCCGCGGCGGCACGTCTCCGCGCCGCCTGACATTACGTGACCTAGTTTCCGAGAATGGGCGCAGACTCGTCGCCAAAAAAAGGAAGGTCACGTGGCGAAATAGCACGCTGCTGCGGACAAGGCGACCAAGCTGACAACGAGGGGCGAGTAACCGGGCCCGGTGCTGGCTCTTGACCGGACTCCCGAACGCGAAGGACCTGTCTGCTGGAGCGGACCCACGGAGACGTCGGCACTGACTTGGCCGCCTCCGTGTGTGCCGGCCAGTCTTCAACACGTTACTTGAGAAAAGTAAATGAATTCAATTAGATTACTCGATTACTTGAGAGAAAGAGTAATTGGCCGTTGCTTGAAAAATAAACGTACGACAGAACAGTGTTGTATACGGAACGGCCTTCCTGGAACGCGTTCCTTTTAGGAGGAACGAAGGAACGCAGCCGTTCTATTTTGCGTTGGTGGAACTGGAACGGGAACTCGTTGCATTTTTACTGGAACGGGAAAAAGAACGGTGTTCATTTTTCTTTTTTTTTTCTCCAGTGGGGTAATTTTTATTTTATTTACAAGAGGGAAATTCTAAAAGTATAAGAACAATATCTTTACGAAGAGCAGGTTCTCGTTAACTTTATGGTTACTTATCTTTGGGTTTATTTTGTGTGGTCCTCGCTTGGTAACATGTCGGGTGCAGCTAGGAGAGCTAGTGGACATCGATTCTTTTTTCAGTGCCCGAGACTGCGCTACAAAAAGCAAAACTTTTAGTCGAAGGAAAAGACACCGAAAGAGGGACATTCCAAACTCAGCTACTTTCTTTGCTTCCACGAATCCTCATGCACCCAGAAATCTAAGGCCGACTACAGCCCTTACTGAACTTCCACAAAGAGATTTACAGATACAACAAAAGAACGGATTACCAGACATCGAACACACCCTCGTATCCCGAACATTAGACACTTAAAAGATGCACAAAAATTAACCTTTATTCATTCTCCGCTTGTCCCCCACCTTCCAACTGAACAACGAATACCTTCCTAAAGCTCTACCCTCTTCTTGACTTGCTCGTCTTGCGGACGACAACATCGAGAAGCAGCTGTTGTTAAGTTAGAACAAGGGACTTTGCTAGATTGAAACGTGTGAGAAAATTGTTACACGCTCGTGCAATGTGGGGTAACAGCACATTTGGCTCGTCTGAATCCCCCGCCACAAACATGAATATTGTAAAAAGCTGAGATTTTTAAAGGTGAATATATCAACAAATCAAACCTTGCTTCCGATTGTTTTCTTCTCCTGGTGCTCTTCCATCACGACATTCGAATTCGTATGTTCCCATTTGATGGGATAGATAAAGAAAAACTTTTCTCGATTTTACTAAGTATGGTAATCAGCAAAATACAAATGTAAGGCATATGTAACGATAAGTTCCACTTTTCTGACTGTAACGGGAACGAGTTACTTTTTCACAAATGGAACTTGTAACGGGAACGCGTTCCAAAAATCAGAAGGAACGAGGAACGAGCTTTCGTTCCTTGTTTTGAGGAACGTGTACACCAGTGCGACAGAATAATCTGAGTCTGACCAAAACAACGAGACTTTCGCTGTATCCGTGGTGGCTGGCGACGTCTGCGGCACCCGACGTCCGCGCGAGGTCTTCCAGCCCCTAAAAGAGGATATGTCGGAGGCGGGCCAGCTTTATCGGTCTCCCCCTTCTCGCCAAGTTCCGAGACTTTGGGCTTAAGATGACGAGGTTTGTCCTCCGCGGAGATCGTTGATTGCTTGCCCCGGTGGCTCGCGCGTGAGGAATGCCTGTCATTTGGAGCCTGCCTCGTTATGGCGGCCCTCGACCACGGCATCTTGATCGCCCATATTGCGGCCTTTCGGGCACGATTACTTTTTTTGTTGTTACTTATTTTAGTTATGGCTTTTTTTTTTTTTGGTTCGGGTCGTTGTCTCGTTGCGCGGAAGAAGACGTCAAGAAAAGGGGATTCTCTCGTCATTGTATTCGGAATCGCGGGCTGTAATGGCCTGAGTTTAGCGTGTATGGTTTATGTCTAATCGGGTCAGAGGGGGACGTTCCCCTGCAGGTTTTAACCGTGATTTCGTAGGCATCTTTCTTTCTTTTTTTTTTCTTTGTTGCTCTTCTCGTTGGAAGCATAAATAGGTTGTCTGTTCATAAGAGTGAAAACGATGCTCCACGTGAACAATGAACAGTGGACAACGAAATACGGTGAAGGTCAAGGAACGGGAAACCCGATCTACAGCGAGGGCCCATTAAACTGGAACCGCTTGAAATCGACCGTAAAACTTGGTTTCGCAATGATCGATACTATTATTTTGGATAAACGTGGATCGTGTAAATCAACGACGGAGCCTGTTTCGTGGATTCAACGAACATTCTGCGACTATTGGCGAGGGTACCAAACTATAGGGGGCGCTTTCCTTAGCTTTTCTTCCTCGCGGCTCGGTGTGCACCCAACGCGAGTCCTGTGCACCTGATGTTTTACATAGCTTACCCCGATGGAGCTCGGGGCACAAATTGAACGGATGTGCTGCGGCAGTACTCGGCTGTAACTCGCGTTCAGCAGGCACTCCAGAATCCAGACAAGTTGCAGGTTTCGCCAAACGCTGATTCAGCGTCCAGGTACGTCAGCCAAACGTTGCGGCAGCAACACATTTTTTTTTTAAACCGCTAGAGGTGTGATTGTTTAATTTCATGCCCAATAGCAGTAAACAACGGGAGTACCGTGTCTAAACACGCGCAGACAAGAAGCAGTAGTCGGACAATTTACTCGACTAATGATGAAATAAACGGTTCCTTTTTGTAATAATCCTTCAATTAGATTCACCATTAGGCAGTAAAGTACTCATTCGCTTAGACACCAGATTTTGATGGAGAGTAATTAGATGTTAATCATTTACTTTTTTTTTTCCGAGTAACTCGTACAAAAACCGTTTCAGTGACCTCGCGACCCCAAGAGCCACCCTTGTCTTCTCGAGGTGCAACCCTGTTTGTTTGAGAGTCTAAAGCCGCAGTCCCGTCGCTCGTTACGACGTACAAGAGACAGTGTTCCATGGAAGCGTGACGACACAATTATATGTGCGGACAGGCCTCAAGCAAGCATGTTTGCTTCGTCCATTTGTATGCTTATAACATGTGCGCATTTTTGTTTTAGTTTTTTGTTTGATTAATGTGAAATGAGCCTTAGACAATGTCTGTGGACTGTCCTTTGTATGACGTTTTCGCAGTGCGACCGCAGCTTTAGAAAGTGGACTGTAATCTTTGTTCAAGCACTTTTCTGATCGTACATAGTTACAGTGTTCATCAATTACCTTCTCTCGAGTCAAGCGGGTGCCGCCCTGATGATCTCGAGCGGCAACACTGGGTATTTGAGAACCTTACGGCGTCTCCGCCACCCCGCGAACCGGAGCTCGGGTTGGGACACGAGCTCCTCCCCCCTTACGTGTGCCGCCTTCACGAGGTCCGCGTTTTATGGCCTCTGGCGTTTTTGGACGCCCGCGCCGCCAAGGCAAATATTTGCCGAGCAAACTGGCTGCCGCTGCCCGCGACGCGTCTTGGAACGCGTTGGGAAAATATTTAACGCTGTCGCGTGCTTTTTTTTTTTTAACTTTGACGCTTTTTTTGTTCACTCGGGGTAGTTTCACGTTGTGAACCGAATGGGGTTCTTTCGATGTTTGCATCGTTTTATATTTTTAACTCGTGTTTTTGTGTATGTGTGTGTTGGGTGTGGGAAAACGCTATGTCACCGAGGGTTACACTTTAAAACGAAAGAAAACAAAGAAGGCTAGGACGTCGTTTTTCTAACCCAAATTTTATCGCCTTTAGTGGCCTTCTAAAGAAGACGGTAAACGATGTTGGTTCAATGACAGCGCGTTCGAGGGCCTTTAAAGTCCAAGAACGTGTTGATTCTATTCTTTTAAGCCACAGTCGCACTGCTTGTTTATCGCACGAAAGTCACTTTGCAGACACTCTCGGAGGCGTGTTGCTTCATTGTATGACGGTCACATTTGTCATACAAAAAATTACAATAGAATGCTTAAGCTTCGCCTTTAAGAGTGGAACTCGATAGCTCAACATATGAACTCCCGCTCGTTCCCAAGTCCTGCAAGCGTGTCAGCGTGGCCTATAGACCGACACGCTGTTTACAAACAAGCCCTCTTTGCCCACACCATGTTGTGGGCACTGCGCGTGCGCAGAAACCGAATGCGCGCGAAGTGAAGCGTCTGCGCCTGTGCAGTGCCGTCGACAGCGCCACCGCAGCTGCGTGACGTCAGGGCCGCGTGCCGGTCTATACTCTATTTCACCTTATGATGTACTGCGCGAGCCCCTTGCTCTAGAGCACGTCTCGGCGGCACAAGCTCTCGTGCACCAAGGGCTGCTGCCAACGCTATGAGCTCGCTCTTCTAGCCTTCGCTGCGGTACAACATCAGTTGAAACGGAGTATAGTCAGTAGCATGTCTGGTCGTGGGTTCGAATCCCGCCTAAAGTTCTTCAAATGTGTTTTTTTTTTTTATTCTTTTAGACAAATGAATTACTTTATAAAGTGAAATCCGTTGAGACACGCGGGGACCTTTAATTCGCATTACGTGTTATGTTTTATTCGCTTTCGTTCACGCGTGACGTCACGTTTCACGTAAGCTTTGCGGGTTAGTTTGAAATTCCCGCGCGAGGTCATGTGGCTGCTACGTCATGACCCTATCGACCAATCAGAAATTTCCTGTCCCGCCGACGCCGTCTTTTCCGTGAGACGATCTCCTTAACGCTATCGGGTTAAGACTGCCTGCAGACACGTTCAAAGGTTATCTATAAAGTTATCGAAGATAATTCTGTCATTGTGTCTGCAGCCAACATTGTGTATTTTCGTGTGTTGTGTGACTCATGAGCAGCGAGACGGCGGCTTCAGGCGCCTTCGTGAATAACATTGGACGCCTGTAAAGCGTGCTCTGCCTGTAGAACTTAGCGAGCCATGAGGCGAAGCTGGCTACAAATTCCATCGTTGCGGTTTGCGTTTTGAGAAAGTAGCGATTATTATTACGTACACAATCTTCGTTTTCTGATGTCACTCCAATTAGGTGGAGCTGACCATTGAACGGGGCATGCGAAGATCCTTTCTTTTTCGGAAAACGGGCTCCCGCAAAAGCACAGTGCCCGCGGCTCCTGTAGGCATTGAAAAACGACGATATGGACACGAATTATTATTCGAATTATTATCATTAAGAATTATTAAGAATTATTATTTGCGTATTATAAATAGGGTGTCTGTGTTTTCGGCAAAGACCGATGACACTCCGATAACTAAACCCCTTACTCGTTTTATTAAAATTGCGAAAAGTCGAGAAACCTCGAACGAGGGTTGTCCTCGAATGGGAGGAACTTAATCTTCACGGGAAGACATCTTTATCTACAGCTTTGCTTTATGATGTCCCGAAACACGCCACTCACTGAACTGTCAGCGTTGCTGCTTACTTCTTCGGTATCGAGCACCTTACGGAACGGGGACATTTTCCAAGTATTCGGGTCAGGCGTTTGTTCCCCACAGGTTGTGGAATTTCATTGTCTCTGCCCTATTCTCATTAAAATAACACCAGCTATACCCTAAAAGTTTGTCCGAAAAGAACAAAAAAACGAATCCGTAAAAAAAATACCCCCTTCACACACACAAAGAAAAAGAACTTTCAGCCTTTCCACTCTGGTGAAGAAGGAAGACCAGCGGAGCCGTACAATGGAAAGTAATGGCCGGCCGCAAGTCGGCAAGCCAGAGTGGAAAGGCTGCCGCCATCTATGAGCGACGGTGGCAACCAGATACGCGGCTTGCCGCCGTCGTTCATAGATGGCGGTAGGTGTCCAGAGTTCGGTGTCTTCATTTCTTTGCGAAGGACACGATCCTGGGGACACTAGCCCTTAACAGCTCCGCTGTAAAAAAAAACGTCTCAAAGTTTTCAGAAAAATAAACGCTAAAATTGCGAAACCTTAATTGTAAAGGACATATTCATTTGTACGATGCACCTCTGATTTGAAGTGACTTTGACGAGGAACATGCAATTTAGATTAATTCTAAAAAAAAAAGAATACAGGGAAGATCATTTGGTGGACTCTTGGAGAATTCGTTAGCATTCAAACGCCACGAATTCGTAGCGAACGCCACGCAAGTCCCCCTTTGGGAAACGCTAACGCTGACCCCTTAACTTTTTCTTTTGACTTTCTCTTTTGCTTTTTCAATTTTTCGCTGCCTCTTTTTGGCTCCTTACAGGGTCAGTGTTAGCATTTCTTAAAGGGGGAGGTGTGTGGCGTTTTCCAAGGGTCATGCTAAAGGATTCTCCAAGAATCCACCAATGAATCTTCCTGCAATTTTCCCTCCCTTTTTTGTACTCTGCCTGTCAGAGTCCGTCGACGCCCTTGGATACGGGCATCAATATCACTCGTAGAAAAAATTACGACCATACCACTCTTGGAAGGAACCGCATCCATATCACTCGTGGAGGGAACCACATCCATCGTTTTAACTACACACTCACATCACAGCACTCGCACCGCTACTACGGACACCCAGAGCGAAGAACAACCGGCGACGGCAGAGCGGCAACTGAGCACGCCCACATTTCACCGCGCCGCGGCGCCACACTTCCTAGATAACGAAGCCGTAGTGCTGAATGATATTGCGTCGTCAGAGAAGGCCAACGCTGGGCATAGATTGTACACGACGATTGCGTCAACGTTCGGCTCCAACTTGACTCGAAGCCGAGCGCTAATGCAGCACTCGTTTCCAATCTGTGTCCAGCGTTGGCCTTCTTTGATTACGCCATCTCATTCAGCACTACGGCTTTGTTATTTAGGAGGTGTTGCGCGGCGCCTCCTACTCTCTGGCTCCGCGCCAGCTGTGCGCGTGACTTTGCAAAAAAGCAAAGGTCTCGTTTCGACGAAAACCCGGTGGTATCTGTCAGTTTAATCAGCGCCCAGGAGAGAAGGAAAGGTTGACGCGTGCTTACGTCAGCGCCCCGGAACAATGGGAGCGTCGCGCGCGACAGCTGAGCAACGAAAGACACTGCCGGGTTTTCGTCAAAACGAGATTTCTAATGCGAACGCATTAAAGAAAAAAAGAAGTACGTGAAAAGTAAGCACATCGAACTTTAGGTGTTTCTTCATCACTTTCTGAATTCGGAACAACTTCTAAAAGAAATTCGTAACGTAAAAAAAAAAGACAAAAAATACACTACCGAAGCATTGACCTAGACTCAAATGGCAATACTCGCAGTAGCATATATTCAAAAAGTTCACGTCCCCCTCCTCGCTCCACCGGCCACAATAAAAAGTATCAACAAACACCATCGACACACAAAACGCAACAATGCAATCCACACAACAATCGAACCAGCCCAACGCCAAATAAAAACAACACACACACAGAAAGAAGAAGTTGTTTTTTCGTGGACGCAGGACACCAGTCGCCTCGTGTCATACATGGGCGCTCCTCGTCGTCGCAGACCCGGGCACTGAACCGGGGCTGGCAACGCTGGTATTAATGCGCGAGAGGGAACCGGGCAAGATCGGTCCGGGCCAGAAGTCGGGAGAAACGGGAAGACGCGGCCACGCGGCAGCAGAAGCCAATATCGTCCACCCGGCCAACAAGATCGTCCGCCAAGACGGAGACTCAGAGGGAGATAAAGAGAGAAAAACTAAAGAAATAGATGCGGAGGGGCGGCGGCGAGGTGCCAGCGCCAGGGGCCGAATATCCATCAGGAATTGGGATCGTTCCCCTCGGGGAGAGGACGAACGATCACGTGACTCGGAACAAAGGAGGCCGACGACTCAAACTGCTCGCCGCTTTCTTTTTGTCGTCTCCCGTTCGTCGCGCGTTCCCTCACCCCGCACCCCGTGACAAAAAGACAGCAGCGACACGTCGCGATATTGAACCGCGCACGCGTCGCGTGGTGGTGCTGCTTCTTCATGAAAGACGGAGGAGAGCGAGAGAGGAAGTTTGGAATTAATAAAACAGATATCGGGGCGGCTTCCTCGGAAAAGCTGGAGCGGCAGCGGGCAACATCGCGCGAGTTTTCCTTAGCGGGAGAGGGGTTCTCTGGAGGACGGCTCCCCCTTTTTAATCGCGCTCGTCGCGTCTCTCTCTCTCGGAGAATGGGAAGAGCGTCCTTCTTGCTTATTATTATTATTATTATTATTTTTTTTTTTTTTTTTGGGGGGGGGGGGGGGGGGTTCTTCTCCGTTCGGGTATTCTCGGCATTCTGGTTAGATCAAGCCAGTCAGAGATAGGCGACGAGGTCGGTGCGGTCTGACGTCATGCGGCGGCGGCTTTGCTGCTGCTGTTGTCGTCGGCGGATGTGTGAGACGCTGTCTGCGTGAATAGATGCCTGTCGGAAACCGCGCGACATCCTCGTTTTTTTATATATATATTTTTGTATCGCTTCGTTTCGAAGGACGACGCATGCGCGCAAACGTCGTGTTTGGGGCGCTTGTCTGTTTGTGACAATGGGGGTCGTGAGGCAAAGGATAGAAGAAAAAAAAGAATAAAATGTGTCGGGGATAAGAGACGGGGAAGTGCTATTGTTACTCTTTCCTTAACTTTCGGAACCGAGGTCGTCGTGCGTTCTCCGCGCTTTGTCTGTGTGTGCTATTGACACTCTGCGTCTTGAAAAAAATGTTGGTCCGAGCACGTGCGTTTTTGTTTTTAAGTTCGGGCAATTAGACGAAAGAAGCTCAAGAAAGACCTTACGCCGTCATCTGGAAGTTTCGAGCCTGAAATGTGTTAGATGAATTTGGAGGACAAGGTAAATCGCTGAGAAAAAATAAGAAACTTCTATTTCACTCAGAAGCCTGAAGTTATTTGACCATATAGAACACTTAGCTGGTATTTTTATTATCATTCGTTTGTGGTCCTGTAATAGTAAGTAGGTAGGCAGAGCACTAGACAAAAGAGACGTTGAAAACAAGGTGTTTTATTTTATGTACACATCGCGAAACTGTAAGTGCGAACACGACATCGGTGCGTTTTCGCATTTTACTTCTAAATAATAGAGAGTTTTAGTAGACCGTTTTCGCTTACTCGCTCCGCTCTATGGAAAGCGGAGTCGCCATCGCGCATGCGCGACCCGCTCTGGGATTTGAGCGTGAAGCGTCAACTCCGCTAGCTCCGCTTTCCTTGCCATTTTAGAAACGCGTTCCACTCTCAGTAAAGCTTCAGTAGATGGTGTTTTTTTCTGGAAAGGAATTCGAAATGGGTGCTCGCCACTTGAAAGCATGCTTGGGAGCGCGTTTGACCGTCATGAACCTCGCTGTACTAAGATGGCTGCGCAGACTTTGTTTGAAACGGTGTCCTTAAGGAAACGTTTCACGGTGGTCAAGAACCTCTGGCTGCTTCGGGAAATCACTGGCTGCAATCCTTTCACGGCCGCTGAACGGTGGGGACAGGTGCTGCCTTGTCTAAGCCAGCGGGCTCGATTTTTCTATGCGAGATGACGACGACGACGTTGAGAGGATGACACACAGGGCGACGGCGGTGTTCCTCGGTTCCTCGGAGGCGGCAGCTTCTACTTTAGCTGGGCTACCTCCTTGAAGCCTGATGCTTTGACCGCAGTGGACCCCAGTGAGCAACGGCGCCATCATGTTCCTGGGGCTGCTTCATGCACCGATCGAACGGCGTGCCAGATCCCCATGGATCGCTGCTCACCCGCCCAACCCTCCTCCACGAAATCTGAGGACAGATTCACGAAACGATCTTACGCCAAAAATATGCGTAAGACAAAACTTAAGAACAAATTCGTATTCACGAAACGAAATTTTCGTAAGTTTTGCGCAGGTTACGACGAAATCCTACGACAGCTCTGAAGCTGTCTTACGCACTTCTTACGATCAAATCAGCATGGCCGACAGCGTCGCGGTCGCGACGACCAACGGACGTTTATTTTTCTCCGTGCGCTTCTCACGCGTCCCGACTTCAAGCAGCAAGAAAAAAGTAAAATTACTTGAAACAGACCACGACGAACAAGAACGCTGGATCCACAATCACCCGGGAAACGCTGACCAAGCGAGCTCGGCAGATAGGCCTAGCAGGCACTCTCGGCGCAGCGGTGCTCTGACGGTCCTTGGCCAAGACCGCCTGCCCACGACCGGCTGGCGTGCTGAATGGAATATGCCCGCGCGACCCTTGTGAACCCTTCCCGTATCGCTGACCTCAAATTTAGATTAAGAGGTCAATCTCTTCCTCTTGTCATCTCCTAGTTTTCCGAGGCAGCAGTGACGAACGCTGTCGTCGAAAAGGGGCTCTCATCGATTCTATCTCTTTGTTTTGTGTGATATAGAGCTCAAATAAACGCCGTATGGATTACCTTCGCCACACGGTATGTGCACTTTGTTATTACTATTCCATTTTGATTCTGACACGACTGCACCTCACTGTCGATCGCTATAACAGTTCGTGGGTCGCAATGCCGGTCCATCGTTTCTTTGCCGGTGTCACGTCAGCATCGAGTTGCAATCGTAAAGGATCGGTCCCGAAGCGCTTATCAATTCGCGGTCCAACAGCGCGAGTCCAGCAATTCGATCAAACGCGCGCGTCCGCTCCGAGAGTGAACAGGTATTACGTGGCTCTTGCTGACACTGTCGTAGTTCAAACGTATCTTTTTTAACGTCGGCTCTCTCCTGCATCTCCGAGGCCGCGAAAAACGAAGCGGCAATTTGTTTCCATCTACGTTGCTTTGCAAACGACTGACACGGGCCGTCTTCTACCAACGATGACAGTTGTGTTGCCTTCGTAGCTATCGAGTTCGTAGCAGTCAACGGAGGCGGTTACGCATCCCGGCCTCGGCATTCGGGCGCGTTTAAATCATGTTAGCGTCGACATATCATTGTACGGGCGCGAACCCCAGACAAGCGGTGGCAGGAAGGCCGCCTGTGTTCGTTATTAAAAATCCACGTGCTCCGACGCCTCCGAACCATGCCGAGCTCTCCGATTGGTTGTTCGTGCTGTCGAAGACGCGTCGCCATAGCAACAGCACCGGTATGTTCTAGTTTTTCCGTACGAGAACGCCGCTTTCCTCCTCTCACTTAAGAACGCGTTCGTGAATACCGATTTCTCCTCTTCTTACGATGTTCTTAACTTACGAACTTCTTAGCTAAGTTGTCGTAAACTAAGAAGCTCTTCGTGAATCTGGCCTCTGGACTTCTGCGAATCGGACTGCCATCCGCCCCAATTGCAACAACCCATGTCGTCGTCATCTTGCATGTACATACTCATCACATTATCATGTTTCATAGACGCGGCACCACGGGCCTCGATGGTACGGGCTGCTGCCTTTCCGCGGTGCCGCGTCTCTCCAGAGCCAAAAAATAAAGACTAAAGACTAAAGCAGCCGGCAAACGGAAAGATATTTTGTTAGGTTGCTTTAGGCAGCAAGACAGTGCAAATTAGCGCAAGTGAGTGCTCCATTTATATCTCTACCTTTTTTTGTTTTCCCAATGAAATTAGTTTTTTTCTTCTTCGTATGCTTCGGTTTGTGATAGGGTACCTTGGTGTTTCTGTACACTGCGTGACATTGTTACCGGGAACAATCAATATCCTGTTTTTATTTTTCACCTTAAATACGAGGGGCTGACATCAGCCTATTGGTGTGGAATAAAGCGCTCGTTTGGGGCACTAATCTGAGCGACAAACTTTCAGCTCTCTCAACAGCTCTCAAAGAAATAAACTGCAAATAAATGCGATTTTATCGTGTTCGTATTAACAGTGGAGCGCAGTGTATGTATCTGCCTTGGGGGATGAAATGAAACCATTTTGCTTGGCTACACTTCTTTTCATTTCTTTTTTGTGTTTTTGAAATTGCGTTTTTCGGCTTAAGCTCTTGCCTAGTTTCAGCCTCACCTGTGCTACGGTGTTTTCTTGCAATAGAAGGCCACGCAACACAGGCTACTTTTACAATGCTGAAGTCAACAGAAACACTGTAATTTGATTAGATGCAATATTCACACGCACATCTGAGAAGTAAAATGGGAGTCGTTAGTAAATGTTTTTTTTTTATTAAAATATTTCTAGACGCCTTTCAGCCTAGTTGGACAAGTATTTCGCTCAGTACAACAGCTTGGATATGATTCACTGTGATCAGTTTACGCACTCTAATAATTAAAAAAAAAAAAGAAACATGCCCATGGTCTTCGTAGGGTTCGTCCAGCTGACAAATTGTGCCGTCTGCGCACATCACTGCCTGGTGCTTCACGACGAGCACTCTCCTGTGACCAGAAAAGTATGGCTTCTGATTCTTTGATGGACGGCATGGACGTGCTGTGCGGTCAACGAAACCCCAACAGTTGTCCAGGGGTGCTCCCTTGTCTTTGACGGCCTAATATAAAGAACAAAAAGGCACTCTTACAACACGGCAGTATTTAAACACTACCAAAACATGTGATATGGGACTTGTTACTCATATAAGATAAAGAGTATTCCCATGGCAGGGTTGGAAAAAAAATGTGTATCGTAAATGAAAAAAAAATAGTTTCTTAATTTCGCTAAGCTCTGAGGCCGTCAAACTGTGCATTCAAAACGAAACTTCTAAAACGCGTTCTAGTCTACCGCTATTGCTTAGAAGTCCAGTCTTGTGTTTGATAAATTTTGAATTGTTTATGCCTGTCTGGTTTTCACCAGACAAAAACTTGACGTGGAATATTCTTTCGACCGTTTTTGGTAACTTTTGTCCCAAACACCGCCGGGTAACATATTCGGCCGTTATGTTTTGGGCATCACTTTTAGTGCGAGACTTGTGACTAGAACCGAGTTCATATTCAGCATTGACGCAGCCTTCGTGTCTAATACATTTAGACTCCCATCCGCAACAAACAATGACGCAGCTCTCTTGCTCCCTAGACGCTTGGCCAAAACAAGGCGGCCTTGAAGAAAAGGGGCAGCATGGCATGCACCTTTAAAAAGGCTGCATTCAAGTCTCTATTATTTTCTAAATCTACCAAGGAAATCCAAGGCGAACAGTTCCGAAGGAAAGTTAAACAATTCAAAAATTGCGAGCGAATATGAATAAATAAAGTTGAGAAGAATGGTTATTTTGGTGCGGCTAGCGAGCGCTATGCTCGTGGTCAACTTTCAGTGTCATTTTCGACAGGAGGACGCGTGTACAGGTATAATTGGCGTTTAAGCACGAGCTCCCGTACATCTAATTGCATAGCCATAGAAGGCCCACAAAAACGCGACGACTTTACCCACACCGTGTTGGTTGCAAAGTGATACTCGTTCACTTCGTTTGATTATGCTCTTTTGTGTTACATAAAACTCAAATGGAATGGTTTACTTTTCACGCGTGGGACGTACGCTTTACTTCTTGATTCGGCCTCTTTCAAGCTGAGGTCAAGGTGAAAAAAATCGACGCGTATTGAGCAAGTGCAGCCATCTTGAGATCTAAGCGATCCCGCTAAGAACGCTGAGGGAAGTCCGCTCTGCAACTTGTAAAGCGGAGCGCACGCTCACTCCGCTAACCATACACTCCAACTAAGAGCGGGCTACGCATGCGCGGTGGGGGCGATGCTTCTTCCAGAGCGTAAAGTAGAGCATAGGAGGGCTCATAAAAGTGACCTACTAAAACTCACAGATTAAAAGCGCGCTCGTCGTGACTTGTCCTGACACTGCCCATGTACACCTTGTTTTTTTTTTTTTTTGTGCCGAAATAAAAATAAAAACGTAAATTATTGGCGTATCAAAAAGAGTAACTTTTTACTAGACAGAGCAGCTGTGCTAAAAACAATGGAAACACGAAATTTACACAAACCATGCAGGGTCTCACCTGTGAGCACAACTCCAGTTGCGCCAGGGTCAATCCCCTATGTTTGTTCATGTCAGCGAGCAGGTGGCCGAACCTCTCGTTGATGTGAACCACGATGAGGTTCACAATCCTGGAGAACACCGACAAGTTCCGTCCAAGCACTCATCCAACTTCGAACAGACGGTTGCGATAAGCCAGTCGACAAAGATCCATGCAAAGCGTCTGGCCAGATTGGCAACACCCTGCGCCGATCTGTCGGGTGCTGGGATTTGGAGGCCCACTTGCAGAGCAGCCAAGTCCTCCTTTAAGCGGGATTACCTCCTAAAGGGTTTCTCTTTTACGTTGGCAATATCCAGCAAACAGCGTTCGGAAAGGAAGCTTCGGCGCTTCATGGCATGAGGGATACAAATCATTGATTCGATGTCTCGCCAGCTTAATCTCGTTAGTAGAAGTCTCCTTCATTGAGAACCGCGGGGATTCATCGTGCAGGTGTCTTGCTAGCCTTGAGCAACACTGTACTCGTACTTCGCAAAAGGGTGTACTCTCAATGCGCAAACTTCGTCCTTTTCTTTCATTTTTCTACTTCGAATACGTTAATCTGTTTCAGTTTTATTTCGAGTGGAGCAGAAGCTACAAGAGCGAGTGCCGCTTTCAGCGTCCTTGACCAGCACGCGCGCTCGTGCAGTGCAAGTGCCGTTTAGAGCAACATGCTCATTGTTATACCTTCGGCTTCACTCGCACACAGGGTGGAACGATTATATTTATATCTTATAGCGTAATATGCTTCGGGTGTGTGCCTACTCTTTTGTGTTCATTATTCTCGCCTTCGTTTTTACCACCTTTACAAACACGCTCCCTTTCACTTTCTTGGTGTTAACGTTTAGTTTTTCTGTCTTACTAGTACTATAAACGTCCACTTGTGGGGCTACGCAAGCGAATTGTTCGAACGCTCTCAAAACGCTAGCAAAACGGTCTACTAAAACGCGTTTTTGGACCTCCGCTTTCCATTCCGCTGAAGCAGGCCGCGCATGCGCAGTTTGGCACCCTCAGAGCGGAGCGGAAAATGAAAACGGTCTACTAAAACTCTCTAGTATTAGCGAGCACGAAATTTTATCGCTTACATTATAGAACTAAATGAGCTCTTTCCGTAGCAATAATAACTTGAATGGCATCCCTTGGTTTCAAAGAGAAAAACTGGAAAAACCGGCGATCGTTTGTTCGCGCTAACAGTGTCGCGCTCTGCACCTTGAGGCATTTTAGCGCAATTATACTAAACCGGTAGCAGTGGCAGTTACAGGGGGGGGGGGGGGATTTATATTCGTTTTAATTATTGTGTTTGTATCCCATATTATTTACTATTTATCTCGTAGATTTCAGGATTTTTGTGATGAGATATCGAACAAATGTATTGATTTTAGTTTAGAGTGATTTCATCTGAAAGGCTGTCGTTTAGAATGATACACTTACATTATAGTAGAGCTGTAGGCTACTAGCCACAGCTTAGAGCCTGATTATATACAGATCGATAAACTACCACAGATGTAAAAAACGAACATCTTTCAAACAACCGAGTGTATTTAAAACTTATCTTAGCGGAGTTAACTTAATACGTTTTTAAATTCACAAATTCTGATGGGTTAATCCCATTAGCCCCACAAACATCGTTCTTTATACGCCGACAGAAGAGAATATCTATTCTGGTTCTCCCCAGAAATCTTCCACAACCCATGTTGTTCCAACTTCTGTTGTTGTCTTTTTGTTACTAGTGAGTGGAGGTAAAAAGTAACAAAGGAAAGCTGCTTCCTTCTTGTTTTAAGGTCAAGGGAAGGAACTGGCTGCTGAAGAGTTGTGGGCCTCTTCTGCGAGCCGGCTCGCTACCCGGCTTAACAAGGTTAACTTTTCTTTTGACAAGATTGCGAGCTTTGCCTTCTTTTTTTTCTGGCTTCATTAAAAGTGAGACCTTCTTCTAAAACACCCGAGACTACGAAGATACGTGAAACAATCAAAGTAGAAGCAGCAAGAAAAAAACCACAAGGGACGACGTCTTAAAATACAGAGGTCGTTTTCTGTCGTTCTTTTCTTGTTTCTTCTATTTTTGTTGCTTCGCGTATCTTCACACAGTCTCAGGTGTTTTAGCAAAATGGTGAACTTACGCCAGCTCGCCACCGCCACCACCGCTATTATCGATAAAGGCTGTTTCACAAACTTGCGTCTGCTTAAGGCCGAAGAGGCGTACGACCGCCGCGCAGCCGATCGTTAGGAGCCGCAAGTGCATCAACCAGCCTCAAGACTCTTTCCATGAGGCCCAAACAGCTCCTAATCCACCAGAAACTCAGAAAAGCCGATGCACCGTTTTTTGACGCCACTTGTCGCCGCCTGGTCGCCAGTCCGGACTGCGCAGACTAGCATCCTGACGGATTGGCCGATCGGCGTTGCCTATCTCCCCATTCCCCGCGTGGGCGACCCGCGCCGAGCGTCGGGACGAGGCCGGTGTCCGGCGCGAACCAGCCACGGGTGAAGCCGATAGCGGACCCCAGAGGACCCCGGCGTGGCACCCGCCGGCGGCTAATGAAGCGTGCTCTTTATGGTCCGCTAATGGACAGGAGAGGGAAGCCCAAAGAAAGAGGGAGAGGGGAGAGGCAGAGAGATGCCGCCATGCCGTTTCGTCCGCAGGTCCCGTCGCTCGCGCGTTTGGACCTAGATAAATAATGCAAATTGATGCCCGACGCACCCGCCACCGCGCTGTTCGGCTGTGCAGGCTGTGACTGGTGGATTTCCCCCCAGCGGAGGCGCCTTGGTCTTGCCAGATTCGGTTCGGTGGGAGACGGGGATGAAATAAACCGGGCAACAAGCGGGGTCTAGGAGACGCCCCGAAATGTTTGCCGCGCAAACCGAGGTGTGTGACTGTTATTTCTCTTCCTCGCTTGTTTTGTTTTTCTTCGGCTAGTTTCGACTGGAAGACATGGCCCTTGAAGAAATCGTCTGATAGCTAATAGAAGTGACATGTCGTCATTACTGGAACCTCACCTTTGCACTTTGCAATGGTTTGTGATATGGGTACCGGCATAGTCGCGATGCAAAATAATTCTCATCAGACTTGTTTAGAATGGCTGTATTCATTAAAAAAAATATGATCCAGCTAGACTGCGAGTAATACCTTTTGGCGGGCTAGTTGGTTCGTGTCTAGGGAAATAAAGAAACTGCGCAAAGGACGAGGACAGAGGCAGAAACAAGTACAACACACGGAGCGCTCTGTGCGTCGTTCTTGTTTCTGCCGCTGTCCTCGTTCTTTGTGCAGTTTATTTATTCCCCTAGACTGTGAGTGCGACGGGACTGTTTTCACTTTACCATTGATTGTAGCGAACTGCGTATCCCGTCCATCGTTTTACATGCTGGTCAATATAGCGCTTTCACAAAACTGCTAAAAATACAGGTTTAAACACGTATACATGTGCGCACGGAAGAATGTACTCATGTCCATTACGAAGTCTACCCTGAATTATGTCGGATTAAACCTCTCAGAGGGACTATAGTCAGTTCCACTGTAGTTACAAACACGGGTGCATCACTCGCTCCAGTTTCCTCCAACTTGCTTCAGATTGCTCCAGATTGCTCCAGCTTGCTCCAACCGTTGCAGTGCCGTAATTACTGAGGGGATATGACAGCAAAGCACAACTTCGTGTCCACTCCTGGAACGCGCTTTATTGGAGTTCTTCTTTTCGAAAACATTACTGCGCGCGTCCACTGTGTGAGCCGTAAGCGTCCTCCCGGCGACCCTCGACGTTGTTCGGCGTCCGCGTGACGACGGACATCGATCCTTGGCGACCGCTGAAAGAGCGCCGTCCGGTGTCGTGACCAGTAAAGCGTCCGGGGGATTGCGCGGCTCATTCCGTCACTCGCGTCTCCGCGGATTCGGAACGTACACACGCCAGCGCGTGAGGAGAGAATACAAACAGAGGCTCAGGCGAGGCGAACGCTTGTTTTGCTGGTAGTTGTAGTCACTCACAAAATGAGAACGGCAGGGCACGTCTTCCAAACGCCCGGCCACGTACTCATTGCCTTCCGTCGTGCTTCGGCTGCGCGCGCACGCTCGAGTCTCAGAGACGCCGAAACGTCATCGATGGTAGGAAGCTTGCGCTGGAGGCGGAAAACGGAATGACCTCCCTGCCTTTCTTACCCTGTCAGCGGGGAGTAATGATAATACACGCGAGTCTTCTCAACTGCAGTGAGCCTATCTATACTCTTTTCGGTAATATCTGGGCCGACTTGCTAGAAACAGCGTCTCAGCTGAGACTGGAAGAAAGAAAGTACTGCCAAAGCCACTGCACGAGCTCAGCGGGACTTACACCCTGTCTCAAGACGCTGGCGCGCCCCGTCTTTTGCAGTGCTTTTAAGGCGAAAGCCTTACTTGTCCCATTTCGCGGAAAAGCGGCGTCGTTGTGCCCGAAAGATTGCCATAAAAATACGTCATCAAGCACGCGCCGCTCACGCTCAAGTGCGGGAGCGTGATGTCACCGCCGGATCGCCGTGCGCAAAAGGTACGCAATTCGGACTTCCTCTGTGCTCATTGTGTGCTTCGTGCGATGGACTGGGAGGTGACCGCGTCTGCACCTACGGCCTCGACTATCGGCAGCAGCGTCTACACCTACGGCGGCCTCCGCAGGCAAACGTGGCTGTAGATGACGTCCTCTAGGACGTCATCCTCAACGTCATCCTAGACGCCGATCTTGACGTCCTGCCCGACGTCGTCCTGGTACATCGTCCTTGAGGTCGTCACAGAGGTCGTTCTCGGCGTCGCCCTAGACGTCGTTTTAGACTGCCGTCCTAGACGACGTATTTGGCGTCGATCTCTAGGATGTAGTCCTGGACGTCGCCCTATACGTCGTCCTACACGTCGTCCTAAAGGTCGTCCTAGAGGTCGTTCTATAGGTCGTTCTTGACGTCGTCCTCGACGTCCTCCTAGATGACGTCTTTGACATTGTCCTCGATATGTGCACGGCAAAGCTGATGCTTCGTCACGGAAGCCGCGAGGCCTTTAAAACGTGAAGAAATATTACTCGAAGGCATTTCACCCGCGGGACTATAACGCCCTTTCGCCTTCCTACAGCTAGGCAGTCTTAAGTCTTAACGAGAGTCAACTTTTAACGTTGGGGATCTTTGTAGATTTCAGAAAGCATTTAACGAGATAAATCACAAAACTCTTCCTGATAAGTTAGATTGTTATGGTATTCGAGGAGTTCCCTTATCACTCATTTCATCCTTTTTACAGCACCGTTCCCAATACGTTCAAATTAATAATTACAAATCTTCTACGCAGCGCATTAACTCCGGGATCCCTCAGGGAAGTATTTTAGGCCCACTATTGTTTATCATATATGTTAATGATATTGTAAATATTGAAAGACCTGCTAAAATTATTATATAAGCGGATGACACCAGCATATTTTTTTCTGGTTCTGAAGCAGGGGTGTTCACTTTCAAAGCGAATTATTTTTTCAATAAATTAAAATCATGGGTAGTTATGAATTCCCTTGTTATTAACACATCAAAAGCAAAAGCAGTTTTATTTCAGTGTCCAGTACCACGCATTAGGTTGTCACGCGATTTGTTTTGGGGGGATTGTGCGATACAGTGCGTTGATGGTAAAAAGACGTTGGGGGTAATATTTTCTTGTCACATGTCTTGGAATAATCATATTACCTGTATTCATAAAAACTATGCAAATTTGTCGGAATAATGAATAAATTCAGACACATACTTCCGGTAAATATTAAAAAAACTAATTTACAATGCGTTGTTTTACCCTGTGCTCAGCTATTCCCACCTGGTATGGTGTTCGACTACAAAGGGCAACATTGACAAGTTAAGCCTATTGCAGAAAAAGGCACTCAGGATAATCGAAAATGTTCCACGTGACTATCATTTCCTTCCTCTTTTTGAAAAACACAAAGTCATTAATATAACCAATTTGTATGCACATAGACTGATAGCTAATTATCAACGATCCGTAAGGGAAAATAATGTAATTTCTTTAGATCTTGGTAATCTAGAAGCAAACCAGTCTGTATACCCATCGCGACGTAGGCCCCCCTGGCGTATTCCCTTTTCAAGGACTAAGTTTGGTCTACAAAGATATCGCCACCAATTACCACTTTTATTAAACACCCTGTTTTCCCGTGATATTGAAATGCACACTGTTAGTCATCGTTCCATTCAAGAAGCTTTATAATAAGTAACCACCACTTTTTTGTATACTGTTGATTGCGAAGTTGAATTCTTGATATTTTTCTTGTATTTATTCCTCTGTATAGGTGTATGCCTATGTATGTGTGCGCATATTCGTTCTTTTTTGTCTGTGTGTGCCAGTGCCGCTCTTACCTTGTACTTTGGCGCTAAGACTGGTCAAGCTGCAGGCCTGCAGCTTTGATTCCAGCGCCCCTGTCACAAATGTACTGTTTGGGGCAAAATAAACGAATTTGATTTGATTTGATATGTGCACGACAACGCAGATGCTTCGTCATGGAAGCCGTTAGAAGCCTTTAATACGTGTAGAAACCTCACTTGAAGACATTTCACCCGCGGGACTATAATGATTTCGCCTTCCTACAGCTCAGCAGTCTTAAGTGTCCTAATGTAATCTTTTTGTTTCTTCCAGTCTCAGCTGAGACGGTGTCCTAGCAAGACGGCCCTGAATAATAATAGCAGGTTTATTTTTATTGTGGAAGATTAAAGACCGACGCGTAAACTTTAGGGTGCAACTAAAGTTTGTATATATACATTATTTCACCTTATTAAGATGAACCACAGCGGACGCTACGAGTCATGCAGGCCCATCAAGCGCTGCGAACGTACCACGGAACTACGCGCGGCGCTGCCCCCGCCCCAAAGGTCCCGTGATACACACACGGTATTGGATATGCTTCGATGGCTTCCAGCTTTCTCTGCGGTGCATTGTAATAAATAGCTGTTTCAAAGATTGGCTTAAATAATTGAACTTTGTTTTGCGCTTGAGGAAGACGACGACGACAGCAGGCAAGCGTACGATTTACTTGCTCCTGTCGATATTTCCTTCCATCTGCCATAACAAAAATTTGCTAGACTAATTTGAAGTTACACCATAGGTCAGAAATTTCTCCTGCACCGCTGGTTAAAACCGTTTAGGCAGCAGGTAGCCGCAAATTCCGCCGGTGAGCGGTCGACCCCTTCCATGTTTATACACATGGCACTACACGCCTCGTGCATACCAAATGCTGCGACAACCCATTCTGATGAATGCCGACAACCTTGCACTCTGGAATCATTTGTATCTGTGGCTAGAACCTCACTGAGTGGAGATCACTTAGTCAAAAGACCCCGCCAAGACATGGACCACGCATACGACGAGGCCACTTTGACATACTCGCTGAACGAAATGCAAAACGATGGAAATGATGACGGAACACCATTTACTTTTTTAACGTACAAGAAAGACCGGGCAACAAAGATTCCCGTTCTATTCAAGCTAACTCAGCCAGGATCACCATTCTGGCACGTCGATCCTAACATCCTGGAGTTTCAAATCGTAGCAATTTCACAAGAAAAGTTACTTTCTCATCGTTTTACGAAAGACGGCAACCTAGTAGTCAACGTGGCATCGCTGAAATCTGCGAAGAGACTGCTGGCAGTTTCGACACTTGCCGGAATTCCATGTACAGCTATTGTCCCAAAGTCGTACTTTCAATCCGTCGGAAAAATCGCAGGTTAGTTAAACATATAAAAAAGCGCAAAAAATACAAGTACAAGAAGTAAACAGGACAAGCGCTAACTTTCAACTAGTTTTACTCAGAAAAAAATAAATCATATATACAAGCACATGCAAAGCAGCAACAAATGAAAGTTATCAATTTAGTATCCGATCATTCAAAAACAAAAAATCAGTTCCCTGGGGCACAGTTATATATAAAAGGAGTGCTCCCATTGAGCAGTCTTTTTTATATGTTAAACTAAGGTGAACCAACTAGCCTAACAACGTACCCTACTAAAATCATGGGTGTTCCTCTGGATTATTACAAAAAAACGAACTGCTGGAATACCTCAAAGACTATGGAGTGTTGTCACTTCGCCGCCAGACATCTTATTATCAGCACGAAGATAAACAACAAAGATCAAGTACCGCGACAGCGTCATCCTGAACTTCCGAGCTGACAAGCCCCCACCGACAAGGGTAATGCTTGGCTTCACGAGCCACACCGTCACGAGTACTTCGAGATGGCTGTACAGTGCTTCAAGTGTCAATGGCATGGCCACGTGGCAAAGTATCGAGGAGAGCGGCGGTGTAAAGTGTATGCAGGACAGCACAGCCGCAAAGATTGCAGGTCAAGACGACAGCCACGCCGTGCAAACTGCGGAGAACACGCAGCATCTTATGGAGACTGCCCTAGAAAGGAAGCCGCATCCATGATGCGGAAAAGAACTTCAACTTGTACAAGCTCCAAGACGACGCTCACCGCCAGTGAATTCTAATGTGATCCATCCAGCGCAGATAAATTTCCCCCTGGATGATACTTCTCACTTTCCCGCTTACCAGACGCCAACTTCTCTTCATCGGTTATCCCAGTCCATACGTCCAAGAAAGAACAAAGACACCATCACCCTTAAGCTTCGATAGCCATAAATGAAGGGACCTCGTCAGCAACAGCGACACTCACTCCTGTACCTGCACCTCGTAAACGGCGTGCCCAAGGACCGGTCGCACAGAAACACAAAATACAGGATCTGGAAATATTTCGATTGAGAAATTACTCCTTCCTCTCATTTTCGCTGCAATGAAAACGAGTCTCAGCGATTTCCCGGACTTGAACAAAATGCCTGAAGTACAAACTATTATATCCAGGGAGCCTCTGATTGCACTGGCACGAAGAGGCCCTCCTGTCCACAATTATGAATGCGATCTACAAAAATTGTGCGATATATCAATGGAATGTAAATGGACTCCGCTCAGAAACTGGGGACTTTCGACGTTTTGTAGCTCAACATCAGTTTCCTATCTTGGCTATTTCGGAAGCACGTATGGAGGATGATCTTAGTCTTTCTAATTACAGTGATGTCTCGTTAATATGGACACCTCCGTTCCCGTAAAAAATCGTCCATAATGTGAGTTGTCCATAATAACGAGACAAAAATGCATGTATTTTCCCTGTTTGTCCCCGAAAGTAGTGTCCATATAGCGGGGTATCCATATTAAGGGGTCCATATTAACGAGACATGACTGTATTGAATTAAAAAGCTTAAAGACGTTTACAATCCCCTGTAACGCCGAATTAGAGCGCAGCTCTTGAGGAGGAGGAGGGAAGGGTACTGAGGGGAGAAGGTCGAAAGTCCCCCACTACTAACATGGGTATGGATCGAGGTGTGCAGTCGCAGAAAATGCACATCTTTGGTGAGAGCATCGTGTGTAAATTTGGCGGGAATTGAGCGGGGCAATTTTTTCCCCAAACTTTAGGGGGGAATTTTTTCCACTAGATTTAGCGGGAAACGTTTTTCCGCTAGATTTAGCGGAGAAATGTTTTCCGCTAAATTTAGCGGAGAAATTTTTTCCGCTAAATATAGTGGGGAAATTGTTCGGCTAGATTTAGCGGGGAACTTTTTTCCGCAAGTGACGTCACACTGACGTCACTGGTGACGTCACTAATGACGTTATCAGTGACGATGACGATGGAGTCATCACGATGACGTCACGTGACGTCACTAATGGTCCTTGTGACATCACGTGACGTAATCGTCATCGTCACTGATGACGTCATCAGTGACGTCACCAGTGACCTCACGTGTGGCGTCATCACTGACGTCCCAGCGACATCACGCGTCCCATAGTGCACCGCGCGGTTACGACGACGGCGACAGGTGAAGCCGCTCAAGCCGGAAACGGGCGCCTAAGAGCTGCGCTCTAAAATCAAAACGACCGAGTGGCCACAGTCGTGCAATGCTTGGCGAACGCAGTGACCTTACCTAATCACTTATTTACTCCTCTAGTCCGTGCGACGTACGTGAATATGTGACTTGCAAAGTTCAATTCGGTAAGGGATGCGTGTGCATTGCTAGTGTCTCCATTGAACCATCAGTGAGGGCATCAAGGTCTTGCATCATACGATACCTCAGCAGCACACAACACAATTTGGGGAAGTGACCAATGTGATGCCCGAGAACATTTAATTGAAGATACAATTAATAAGTATGACATTGCTCTTCTTAGCGACGGCTCACCCACATTTCTGATGGGACATTCCTATGCTAGCTGTCTGGACTTATCAATGTGCTCAAGTGATTTTGCCTCCAGTGTGACGTGGGGAACAGACTTGGAAACCAGAGACAGTGATCATATACCTATCCTTATGCATCATCCCAAACTTCTTTGCCGTCGGAATCGAAGGAGTGTTTCTTTTACAAACTGGAAAGCTTTCTGTTGCCTTAACACAGCCAGCATTAAACAAATTTCCACAATAGGAGACTTTACAAGATGCGTCAGCAAGAATCTCGAACAAGCGACGCGCGATCTTCCAGTTCTGCAGGGACACGTTGGAATAGACGGGTAATATGAGCGCCTAAAGGCCCGTTCACACATTTGCGTTCGGAGCGACCACTATGCTTACGAACGAATGCAACCGCTGCGACTTCAACGACAACCGTTAGCGACGTGTACACACATATGCAACCGCATGGAACCACCCGAATCAACAGCCAATGAGAAACGAGCTTCAGCTCTTGCTCCTAACCAATAGTAAGCAACCCAGCTACGGCGACAAACATGGCGGACGGTTTCCTGCCCGACGCGAGGTCCACAGTCCTCACCGGAGCAGCCGGAGGTTTTGGCTACGGCGTACAGTCACGAAGATCTGCTGTTTGCTGTGCGCCTACAATAGCTGTGTAAAGGCTGGTTCAAACATCTGAAACGAACCCGTTATCCACGACTGCGTCCGTTGGGACCGGAACGACCGTTCTGCGCCGCGCGTACACTCCTGCAACAAGCGCAGTGCGTCGGCAGCACGGCGACCGCCTCTCCGCCGCCGTCAGCTGTTTCAGCGGTGCCTCTAAAAAGAAGGGGACGCGCTGCCACTCACTTGCGTAACAGAAAATAGACAGACCGTCTTCTATGACCACAAACTTTATTTTTTTATTTTTCAGGATACGCTTGCAGGGTAGTACATTAAAAAAAGAAAAAAAGATGCAGTACGCCGGCTTGCACGATCACGACTTTAATACACGACTTTGCCAACAGTACAAATCTCGCCACATGCCTTTTCTACGATTATAAAAGACGATGTAATCTTAGCAGCGATATATCAACGTAGAAATATAATTTAGTGACCAGATAGACGTTGCGAGCGAGACGTTGCGACCGTTCAGGATTGCTAACACTAATCACCTTTCTCGGGTGATGAAAACGCGTGAAAATTCTCATCCTTTATACGGTACGCACCAGTAATACCTTGAACTTGAGCACACGCATGGAATGCGCCAAAAAACAAATCCGGGCGATGTTCGAGGACACAAATGCATAAAAAGCACCACTGTAGTCGAAGTAAACAACAGCGACGGCACGGGCGTTTCTGCTGTCTTGAGAGTGCCGCCACGACATCGCCGCACGAGTAGGTGGATCTTCCCTTCTAGTACGTGCTGGGTTATCATAGCGACACACGACGAAAATTCACAGTCAAGGGTAGCGCTTTTACGCGGAACGATGAGCTTTCACCACGCCGTCCACGTCGACGTTCACCACCGACGCCATGTTTGCAGGAGCTGGCCGGCCGGCCGGCCCGCGACCGGCATGTAACGCGCGCGAGCAGTTCTCCTCGACCGGTGATTGGTCTGTCGTTGCGGTTGTTTCCAACGCAGCGGGAAAGTTGGGCTCGCTCCAACTCCTTGCGCCGTGAACAACATGTGCGAGCGTCCCTCCGTCGCTATGGCAACTGACGGTTGGAGACCCTTGCAACGGTCGTTTCGGTTGTTCCAGTCGTTCCGGTCGCTGCGGACGCATGTGTGTGAACGGGCCTTAAGAGCCACCATACGTCTAGCAGAGCGTCGATACCGACGAACCGGATGTGTTGGAGCATAAAAGGAAGCTCAGCATATTCCCAGCCAGTTGCGACGAGAACTACGAAGGTTCGCCCGATAACGATGGAGAGAGTTATGCGGAACCTTCACACCTTTAACCCTGCAGTAGTCAAGGTACATAACATCTTTAGAAGTTTGCATACCCCAGTGGTTCAATTGCGACCATTCCGGGCTTTAGATATAGCTCGTGGTGTGTCTGAGATGATTGTGGCTGACGAGTTCTGTGTTTCGCTATCGAAGTCTGGGGCGGCAGGTAGTACTGCCGAGTTCCAGACATCAAATGCGAATGCGATGATGGATATTGATATGCATACCTTTGGTGCAGATCCACAATTGGAGCGTCCATTTACCATGGCTGAATTGAAAACTGCGCTACGGAAGACGCACCGGCACAGCGCTCCTGGGCCGGATCATGAACATACAGTGCTCTATAGCTAATCTCGAACCAGCTGCTACGGCCTTGTTGCTTCAAATATTTAATACTATATGGATAGCGGAGGTTGTCCCAAAAAGTTGGAAGGTGGCTCATTTAGTCCCCCTGTTGAAACCAGGAAAATCACCGTTGTCCCTGGAGTTTTTCCGGCCAGTGCGCTAAGCCATGGGAAACACGATGGAGAAGCCGGTGAACGAGCGGATACAGTGGCGGCTTGAGGTCAGCAACATTCTTCCTCAAAATATTACGGGATTTTGACGTCGTCGGTGCACAATTGATAGTATTCTTGACCTGGTGACCCATATAGAAGATGAAATAACTCTAGCAACCAGACCATTGCAGTGTTCTTGGATATCCGACGCGCGTCTGACACTGTGAACCACGCGCACATTCCACGAGGACAAGTTCAGCTTGGAGAGAAAGGTCAAATACTTCGATGGTTTGCAAAATTCTTGCACGGTCGGAACGTCTTTGTCATGACATCAGATGGGAAAAGCCAGGAACACCAATTGCTCCACGGTGTAACTCAAGGCAGTGTACTCAGTCCGACATTATTCAATGCTGTGATGGCACAACTTGCTCATTTCTCAATTTATGCTGATGATAATTGTCCATGGGCCAGAGGTTCTTCTTTTAAAATAATTTAAGAGAAATTACAAGCAGGTCTTAATGTTATCGATATATTTCTAAGAGAACCAGGGATTGACTCAAAATCGGCTGTCTTTCAATTCACACGCATACAGCTGAAAGGGATTAAAATTACTGTGGGTGGACAAGTCCTTGAAATGTTGAAAGAACATCGTTTCCTTGGCGTCATTTTAGATCGCACACTAACTTGGACAAAACACGCGACTATGCTAAAAACAAGTGTGAACCATATCATCAATGCCCTTTGTTGTAATGCGGGGACCAAATGGGGACCGTCCACATCTTCACTTCTTCACCTACACACCACCCTTGTTAAACAAACCATTGCATACCCAATACCTATTTTACATGGACTTTCCAAGACTCTAGAAACACGACTACATTACCTACTAGTGCGTGGCTAAAGGATATATGCTTGGGAATACCCCGTGCAACATCGGTAGTTTTACTACTTGCAGAAGTTCGAGAGGCTCCAATCTCGGTTCTTCGAAACCAAGAACTTTTCAGACATATTTTAAGGATCGCTACACAACACAATCAGCATCCGCTTGCAAATTATTTCAGGGAAAGGATTGGGGCACAAATGCATGCTACACTTATGTCCAACCAAGACACCTGTCCCCAATATTCGTTTTGGAAGTACGATGATACTTGTGCGTCCTATACAATCATAATATCCCAGATCCAAATGAAAATTCAAAACATAAAAAAATCAACTGTTACACCTGCAGTTACACTGTAAATGATTCTGAGTCATCTGTACATCAAATATAAAAATCGCACGTTTATCTACACAGACCGATTCGTTACGGAAAAAGGTTCTGCGTCTGCCTACTTAATACCTGACCTAAACGTGCGCGAGTCATACCGGCTCTCTCACCGAACTTCATCAACCACATCCAATCTGCATGGCATTCTTTCTGCTCTTCTTTTTATTAGGCAGATTAACAGTGCTCGAGAATGGGTGGTGTGTACAGACTCCAAATATGTCCTTGCCTCTTTGCAAGCCATGAACACACGTGGACCCAATGCTATGTTTGTGTACCGGATTATTCAGGAAATTTCAAGCGCGACAGAGGAGGGACACGACATCGTACTTCAGTGGGTTCCCGGGCTCTGCGGCGTACCTGGGAATGTAAGAGCTGATAAACTTTCTACGCTAGGACATAAGAGCGTCGACTTAGAAGTTAGAAGAGGTTCAATATTTCACCATGTGATATACGCTTCATAATCAAAGACCTCCGTGAGCGCTTTGCAATGTTGCCTGGTTCAATAAGCATGCCCAAACGTCTCTCCTTTACACCATAGATCGTCATCTCAACTTTCCAAGAGCTTCAGATTTACCAAGGAATATTGATACATTAATTCACAGGCTCCGACTGAATGTCGCATTTACAAAGACGTTTCTTTTCAAAACATGTCGAGCAACATCACCAGACTGCACTTGCGGCCTCAAAGTCAAAGATGTCGAACATCGTATACTTGAATGTGGACGTTTTTCGAGGGAACGACAACTTCTGGAGCAGCGGCTTCGGGTAATGGACAATCGACCGCTCATATTTTCAAATGTGCTGGGACCATGGCCGTCTCCAGCACTACACAAGAGAACTCTGCATGCTATTCGCTACTTTTTCACAGAAACTAAAATCGCACAAACATATTGACTTTATGCGACTAGAACTGTTTAGATAATTGTTCAGAAGTGTGTATATCTACGATTGTATATACCGGTTTGACTAGTAAGTGCCTTATGTGCGTGACATATACGTACATTATCATGTGTTTTCCTACGTGTTTTTTTAATTGGTACGAAGTAGCCGGTACTGTGAATACGACGCCAACATCTCCATCGATTTACACCCATTAAAGGAACTTTGTTTGCATGTTGCGTGGTAACCACGGATTTCCCGTTTCCCTAACTAGGCCTAACTCAGGCCGGCCGTGGCCCGCGTCGCCATGTCGGGGCGCGTCCCGGATGCGAGGCGAGGCCGTATTTCCTTGTGGACTGCTCTCACTTGCCCTTCTCGGGTGACGTGTCTCAGCCGCACCATTCGGGACCTTGATATTTGGACGCATCCGCCCCTTTGGGGAGCGAACGTAGGACCGACAATCCGGGCGCGTTAGCTGTGGAAACCCGGTCAGCCAGATTCTCCACCTGCATTGTGCATTCGAACTTCGCCGACTTTTATTGAAAGCTTTTACTTTATTTGCCTGTTCAGGATGCTAACCCTTCATCTATTATCATCCACTGCGAGAACCAGGGAATACCAAGGCTCGTAGCCGGCTCGGCCTTCGCAGGAAACGAACGAAGAGAGCGAACGTCAAGCTAGCCCGGGGCCGTTCGACGTTCTTCGGGGATTATTTCCATTGACATAATCTCCGAAAAGCCTTTCCGGCTATATTCCCGGTCTTCGCGAAAAATAGCTGATTGGGTCGGGTCCGGGATATGGAGACGGAATGTACAGGCTTCGTTCATTTGCTTTCTAGCTGTGCAAAAAAGCAGCTCTCTTCAAAACGTGCCCCAAAACAAGCCGGATTCCTTCCGATCCTCGTGAAGTGACTTTCGACGACACTATATTGGATACGCTGTGTTATTTGAGACCTTTCTCAAATTCTGTTCGGATAACGCGTCACCGTGGAGTACGTACAATATATGTTGTTTGATTGATCAGACTCGTTGAATTTCATGTTGTGAGCGAGGAATAACCAAGCATTTCCGCTATCCTGTGTAGTCAAATATTTTCGACAATTAAGTCCATTGTAAATTGGCACGGCTGAGTGTATGGTGTCGTAAAAAGATCAACATAAAATGAAACAAACATTCCAGTAGCATTTATTCTGTCGCGCACGGACTCACCAAAAATAGCTCTCATTTGTTTATTTTTGTTCTCAAAAATAGTACAATGCTTTCTTAAAAACCTCGAGAAATTCTATTCACAACAAAACACAAACGAAAAAATAAAACACGGCAATTTAGCCGCCACCAGTGTCCGGAGTTGCGCCTACGCAGGCTGCCACAGCCTACTGACGAGAAATCTCCCAACCCGGCGCAGTCGGGCAACACTGACGTTCACTTTCAAAACCAGGGACGCGCGCTGTAAATCACTTCGTTCGAAACTGCCGCTGAAAAGGTCTATATGAGCCGGCCTTAAAGAACGACCGGGGGCCCTCGTCGGGGGAGGACCTTGCTCCACGGAGGCCCTTTCCCTTTCCGTGATTCTGTCTATAGACCCTTTCCGAAATTCAGTCTGGCCACTTTGATCACTATCATCATCTATGGAACGGCATCTGTGCCATACCAATGGCGGCCTTCTAGTGACTGATAAAGGAAGACGTTGAAGATGCTCCTAAGCGGATCTTGCGAGGCCTGTACATTCGGGGGGTCAGTACGACGCGACGTAGGAATGGAACACAAGAGCTGCGTAAGCGTTTATTTCTAATAACTCAGATTAAGTCAATCTGTGGGCGGCACACAATCGGCTTTAAAGCACTTTGGTGTATAGAATTTTCTTGAGGCGTCTGTGAGCTTTGTTCTCACTGCAGGTTCTTGGTCACCATCGAACTGAAAGTGATCGAGAAAGAACTCACACTGAACAATTCCTCGCGTGCCGTTGACTTGCGAAAGTGATGGTGCCGATACAAGTTCATTTCCGCCATTGATATGGCAAAACCTAAACTGCTTTACAAACCACCAGATGGCACTGAATTTCGGAAAGGGTCTATAGCGACAGCGCAAAGTCTGACCAGTGATCTGGTCACACTGAGACAGCGCCGATACTTCGAACCTATATATTGAGGGCAAAGTGTGTTGGCACTTGAGTCATTAAACACGGTGTTCTATGGACACCAGACCAACTGTGTTCTCGCTTGGTACCCTGCAAAGAGGAAACCCACAGTTGGCATTTGTGTTGGTGCTGAGTGTATCTTAAAGCAGGACGGTGCTGCTTGAGCACTGCTAGCGGTTCAAGCAAGAAGAAAGAGACACGCCTAGATAGTGTGGAGGCCTTGTTTACCTTAAGCGCTCAATATGATAAGAAAAAAAAAAGGCAGTGGAACGAGGCGTGAAACCGGTGACTTTAGACGCACCTGTTTAGTCTTTTATTTTTAATTATTAAAATACAAAAAAGGTACCTTAATAGGCGAAAACAAAAGTAGGAACGCCGAAGCAGCGCGATGGAAAATTGAACGAAAAGGCACATCAAAATTTTGGTAAACACCTAAAAAATGGAAGGCTAAATTGTGCGCTATTTGCCAGTTTCATCAGAAACGAGCTTTTAAGAAGAACCACTATAAAGGGTGTGCGACGGAGACCGATATCGTCGAACGTTTTTTTTTTATAACATTCATTATTCTCTAATCGTGTCTGGAAGAGAAAAGGGAAGAATAATTACAGAGGAAAAACTATCATTCTTGGAAGCTAACGTATACGTTCTCCAGTAACTTAAACATATTAATTTTTTTTTTTTAAAGTCAGACGACTGTAGTTATTCTTTTAACTTTTAAAAGAACCAGGGAAACAAAAAGTAACCCATTAGTTAAGTGCGAAGTGCCGTAGAGTGGTAATAATTTGCAAACGTATGACGTATTATCGATTATTCGATCCTCATTAGTTCAGGACTGTTTCCTCCCGTATGTCTTTCACGTGCTGATCGCGATATAAATGGACTCTGTAAACTCCACGTCCCTTTGCAAATAACCTCCGTTTTTTTGCGTGCTAAAAAAAAAGTTTTAGATTTTCTTAGTGATGTTCGTTTTATTTAGTATTTTCCCGTTTTAATGCGAAAGCATTACCTGTCCCATGGAGCGAACCGGCGTTATCCGGTTTTGAAGCCGCGCCAAACGGCACCTAAATTCCCCTGTTCCATGGAGCGAAGCCTGTCGTCTGTAGCAGCGAATTGATGGATAAACTCCCATTGGCTGGCGCGCGGCATAGTACCAAGGAACGCCACTCCACAGAAAAGCCCTCTCCATGGCGCAGCCGCCCGGCCGCCGGTAAGAGGGAGAGGGTGGCCGGGCTCTGCAGAGCGGCCGGCCGCAGGGCCAGTGTTGCCAGGTCTACTGATTTATCAAAAGATCTACTGATTTCGTTCCGGGTGTACTGATTCACTGAAAAAAAAAAAAAAAAATCTACCGACTTTTTTTTAGTAAACATACTAAACTTTATTATTTCGCCCCTTCAGTTCCCAGGGTCGCCCATCAAAGGAAACTCATATTCTCCCTGAATTAAAAACGAAGCACTGGCTAGATGGCCCAGAAGCCCGTCGACGGTGACATCCGGGCCAGAGCCATATATGGGGAGAGTTTGGCCAGTCTATGATCTCGCCGCCGTAACGTCCCTTTCCCGAGTGAGCCAATCAGCCCGCGGCGCAGAGCGAGAGGCGTGTGCGCATGCGCCTAAGTTCTCGGCTGCTCTGAGCTGAGCGGAGAGGGCCGCCATTTTCATTCATTCGCCCGGCGGAATGCATGGGATCGACATACAATTTTCAGTTCTTTACTTTTATTTGGCAGGCTCTGGAGAGAAAATTTTATAATGTTATTCCTCGGTGGCTTAAAAAGCTAACGAATTAAGTTTCTCCACGTTTGAACACAAACTTTGGGTCAGGCGAAAAAGAAATAAGCCTGTAGCAGACGACGTGTAGCCTAAACAGTGCTCCGCGCCAACAGCGTTGCATCAAATATCTTCCGCAACCCAGTAAGGAAAGATGGCAGCTTGTAGAGGACTTCCATTGGACATGTACGCGCGCACTTGCCGGAACGTCTTGTTTTGGTTTCGTTTCAATAATAGCGACAGGTGGATGTCGCACCGTCGCACTCATCTGTTGATCCCAAAAGTGGCTCAGTCTCGATTTCAAAGAATAATCCTCGAAATCGCAACACTAATCAATGCTCATAAAAAAAAAAAAATCTCGGTGTCATTTAACTTTGTCCTCCATAAAACAGGTAAACTTTAGTTGGGTATACGTGAATTACTCGAGAACTGGTCTTGTTTTTTTTCATTTTTATTTTTGTATATTACTATGGTATTTGTTAGTATATACTATTTCGTCGAAGTGTGGTTTATTGGAAATAGCAAAACATGGCAAAACACAGATTTCGTAGAATCTACAGATTTTTGTGCAAATCTACTGACTTTTTGCGGATCAATCTGCTGACTTTTTTTTTTTCTCCGTCTGGCAACACTGCACAGAGCCCGCCCGGGTAGCCCATTGTTCGAGGCGGGGTTTAGGCCGCACGTCCGGGAGCTTCCTGGCTCGTGACGACGACCATTCCCCGAAGTGAAGAACCCAGGGGTCCAGTGGAGGTGGGAGAATTGGTAACGTAACGAACGGTTTAATTACATGGTAGCGATACAGTCGTCAAATCCGAGAGAACAAATGGAGCTCTCACGCCCCGCCTTATATAGGGGTCCGTTTTCTCCCTCTCTCTCCGCCAGGGCAGCAGGTGCGACAGCCACGTGCTTTGCAGCTGGGTCCGTCGCGACGTAGTCAGAAATGAGTCATAGCCAAGGTTCTCCGCAGTTAGGCCAGGCCTCTCTCCCCTTCCGGAGCGCACGAACCCACACGCACACACACACACGTCCCGTTGACGTCACGGACGCGTTGAGACACGTTTTGGGCAGCCTTCGACAGGTGGGCGTCAGTCCTGAACACGTCGGGACTCGTTTTGGGACTCGTTTCCGCAGCGTTGAAACTCGGAAGAAGGTTGCCGAAGGTTCCATTCTTAACAGCCCCTCCGGGGCCAGGGAAACCTCGAATGGCCGGTGGTACAATCGCTGGCCTGAAGAGGTGGGCTTGGAGTAGGCCTTGAGAAGACGCTGCAAGCACCAAACAAACTCCCAAACCTCTCACAACGGAGGCATCAGCGGAAACGTCCCCCACAACACCACGCCACACCGCAGTCAAACGCTCGGAATTCGCCAAAGACCCGCCAGACTGGATTACGGATTACCAAAATTTGGTACAATTCCGGGTATCGAGACCCCCTGTCGCCAAAAAAACTCACTTTTCCAACGAGGTCACTAAGAACAAAATACAAAAGACAAAAACTCTTCGCAATTTGTGAGGTCAATTTGGGGTTTCAACGAAGTGCCCCCACTTAGATCCTCATTCCCGTGGATGACGAAAACCTCTGAGATCAACCCTACTGTTTTGGTGATATCAGAAAAATCTGCTCAACCCATCGGCATTGCCGTTAAATTTGCCTTTCCTTTTTCTTACGCTGAAGTCATAGTGATCGATTTTCACGTGATTTCTAGACGTGAAAATACGGTCCTTATAGCGCCGATAAAACAATCCGCCTTTTTCATGCCCCGTCACATTGGTCCTAGCAATCTCCTGAGCTGTACAGCGAAACCCTGACACACTAGGGTCGCTCTTCTGCTCGACTCTGTCTACTCGTAGCAGAGGACCAACGTTACGCGACGCCGGAGCTACGAGAGATTTTTCACTGATCCCCTCTTCCTCCGCCTTTTCCGCCGGCGCGTTGGGACGGCGTACGCTTCCTAGTGCTACGAGATCAGGCTGTTCTACAACCTGGTTCCTCTCATCCCGGTTTTCTGCCTCCAACTCTGGGAGTGCTTGCTCCCCGTCAGCTGCCTCTGGCTCTGGATCCCTCGTCAACAAAGGGGCGACCTGACGCGATTTGGACCTCGTACACGACTGTACTAGCCCTTTTCCCAGTTGTTGACCCCTTTCGCGCAGCAGGAAATCTGACCGGTTAGAAAACAAATAAGGATATTCCAACGGGACTGTCTGCGAGACAGCCGCCTCTGTCACTAGCTCTCCGAACGGGCCAGTTATCCTTACTCTCGCCATAGGCAGACAGACACTGTGCTTTTCGAGCAGCTGCTTGATCCAAACTACCTTTCCGGTAAAATCGGATGTCGTTACATACGACGGATGGACAACGTCCATCGTCGCTGCACTGTCACGAAGCACCCTGCACGGCTTTCCGTTTACCTGGAGCTCGTGAAGATAGGGACGAAGGAGCTTCAGGTCCTCGTCACTACCGTTCACGTACGAGAACACCACCCGCGGTTTCTTACATCTGGCCGCTGTGTGTCCCGGCTCCTGACAGTTGTAGCACAGGAACGGCTTCCTTGCCTCGAACTGCCCTGTTGGGCTTTTCCGCGCCTCGTCTCCGTTCGAGTGTTCTGCGCTCTTTTCTGGGACCTTTTGTCCTGCTTCGGGCTTCTCGGGCCCGTTTTCTCGCGAGCCGTTACCCTGTCGGAAGGTCTTGCGCTGATCGCTTCGGCCGGATTCGCTTTCCTCTCCGCTCAGCTTTCTACGCGTTGCGTACTCTTCGGCTAGCTCAGCGGCCCTTTCGACAGAGTCGACTCCCACCCTGTCCTGCACCCAGAGCTTGACTGACTGCGGAATGCTACGAAAGAACTGTTCGAGGCACACACACTCGACTACCTTGTCTCGGCTTTCGTACACTTCCTCGTTCTTCAACCATTCTATCAGGTTGGTTTTAAGCCCGTACGCGAATTCCGAGTAGCCCTCGCTGCTCTTTTTGGATGCGTTTCTAAACCTTTGACGGAACGCCTCGGCAGAAAGGCGGTACCGCTTCAAAAGGCTGGACTTCACCTTGTCGTAGTCGTCCGCGTCTCCAGCACTAAGGCGCGCGACAACCTCTGCAGCCTCACAGGGCAACAGAGTCAAAAGCCGTTGCGGCCACGTTTCTGGGGCGAAGCTCAACTTCTCACATGTCCTCTCAAAGTTAACTAAGAATAGGCCCACGTCTTCCCCAACTTTAAACGGCTGCATGCGCTTCTTCATTTGATACGACTCGGTCTCACTTGCTCGTACCGGAGCCCCAACTCTACTGTTCTGCGAGTTTAATCGCTGTTGTTCAATTTCGAGCTCTAGCCTTTTCAGCGCTCGCTCCTGGTCTCGTTCCTCTTTCGCTGCAGTCTGTGCTCGTTCCTCTCTTGCTGCCGCTTCACTCTTAGCGTTCTGAAGCAGTTCCCACGCAATTTTAATTTCCTCTGCTTCCGCGCTCTCTGAAATCGCTTTACTGATCTCAGATTTCTTCATCTTTTGCTCCACCTCCACACCCAATTCTTCACATAAACAGAGTAAATCTGTTCTCAGTAACCTCATCAGATCCATGATCGCTGCTCTTTAGCTTTGGCTTTGCAATAAAACTTGTCGCGAGGTTGTACACAAACCTAGCGCACGAGTCAAACACTAAGGATTCCCAGCAGTTCAAAATTAATTACCCATAATCTGAAGCCTGGCGAATCCCAAAGCAAAGTCCAAACGCTCACCCGCAGATGTAGCACGATGTCGCATGGTCCGATCCCAACCGCTGCCAACCAGTTGTTCGAGGCGGGGTTTAGGCCGCACGTCCGGGAGCTTCCTGGCTCGTGACGACGACCATTCCCCGAAGTGAAGAACCCAGGGGTCCAGTGGAGGTGGGAGAATTGGTAACGTAACGAACGGTTTAATTACATGGTAGCGATACAGTCGTCAAATCCGAGAGAACAAATGGAGCTCTCACGCCCCGCCTTATATAGGGGTCCGTTTTCTCCCTCTCTCTCCGCCAGGGCAGCAGGTGCGACAGCCACGTGCTTTGCAGCTGGGTCCGTCGCGACGTAGTCAGAAATGAGTCATAGTCAAGGTTCTCCGCAGTTAGGCCAGGCCTCTCTCCCCTTCCGGAGCGCACGAACCCACACGCACACACACACACGTCCCGTTGACGTCACGGACGCGTTGAGACACGTTTTGGGCAGCCTTCGACAGGTGGGCGTCAGTCCTGAACACGTCGGGACTCGTTTTGGGACTCGTTTCCGCAGCGTTGAAACTCGGAAGAAGGTTGCCGAAGGTTCCATTCTTAACACCATAGAGTTATTACAATAAACGCTAGAGGCTCAGCTGGCGCTAGTGTGCTGTTGCATTTTAAAGCAGACAGCAAGCAGTCAGAAATTGACTTCCGGTAATGCATTTCTATGGGAAAAAGCGAGTGCATTTTCTCTCTGCGCTCGATTATAAGAGCAAATATCACGAATAATTTGTACGTACTAGGCACATTGGATCATTTCTCAGTCACGCGGACGAAATAATTGGTCAGTTACAGCATTTTTATTTGAAATTCGTGGCATGAAAAACGGTGTTAAAACCGCTTCGTACGTGTATTTATGTGCACTGTCGGACACTGTTAGCGCGAACACGGCGTCGACGCTTTCCAGCATGGGGGATATACGAGCCAAACGAACGAAGGACATGTGGAAAACCAAGAGAGACGGTGCACGCAGACGATCAAAATAAATTGAAAGCCACGCAATATAGTCGTATTTGCAATAAATAAGTACTGCCTTACTCTTTCTGCTCATGAATATGTGCGAAGATGCTTGTTCTGGGTTCAAATCATCACCCGCACGCTCCAAATCTTTGCAAATAGGGGGAGCCAGAGATCAGGTGCTCGATAAAAACTGCCCGACATAGGAAATGATAAAAAGACACACCTTTCGTAGCTCACGTGCTTTATTTTTTGCGTTCGAATATTTATTTAACCGATCGTAAAGATGCACGACGGAGTCATTTTCATCCAATGACAGGACGGGCATATTAGCAATATATAAGCACCACCGAAGTGCTAGCAAACCTTGAACACACTCTACATTCCATTCGATCGTTAGTTTGCTTAGAATCGTCGCTCGTTTCCACATACCTTCCTTGAAACAGAGGTTTGGGCCTGAAATAGACCCTTTCCGAAATTCAGTGCCATCTGGTGGTTGGTAAAGCAGTTTAGGTTTTGCCATATCAATGGCGGAGATGAACCTGTATCGGCACCGTCACTTTCGCAAGCCAACGGCACGCGAGGAATTGTCCAGTGTGAGTTCTTTCTCGATTACTTTCCGTTCGATGGTGACCAAGAACCTGCATTCAGAACAAAGCTCCAACCCACTCAGATGCCTCGAGAAAATTCTATACACCAAAGGGCTTTAAAGTCAATTGTGTGCCGCCCACAGATTGACTGAATCTGATTTATTAGAAATAAACGCTTACGTAGCTCTTGTGTTCCATTCCTACGTCGCGTCGTACTGACCCCCCGAATGTACAGGCCTCGCAAGATCCGCTTAGGAGCATCTTCAACGTCTTCCTTTATCAGTCACTAGAAGGCCGCCATTGGTATGGCACAGATGCCGTTCCATAGATGATGATAGTGATCAAAGTGGCCAGACTGAATTTCGGAAAGGGTCTATAGACAGAATCACGGAAAGGGAAAGGGCCTCCGTGGAGCAAGGTCCTCCCCCGACGAGGGCCCCCGGTCGTTCTTTAAGGCCGGCTCATATAGACCTTTTCAGCGGCAGTTTCGAACGAAGTGATTTACAGCGCGCGTCCCTGGATGATGATGATGATAGTGATCAAAGTGGCCAGACGGAATTTCGGAAAGGGTCTATAGAGCGAAGTTTAACATCGTTCAGTGGTAAAGAAAAATGCTGTAGCTAAAGCAATTACGCTTTCACAATACCAATAAAGGTGCATACTATCCGGTATAACCGAAATAACAAACGTTATTCATGTTATTTTTCTGCGAAGAGACAAAATTCAAGCGCGTTTTCCCATAGGAATACACAGGGAGGCTGGAAATGTAGACTGCATGCTGTCTGCTCCAATTCGCAACCGGAAGTCCCGTAGACACTACCGCCAGCTGAGCCTCTAGCGTTTATTGTAATAACTCTATGGAGCAGCCTACGCAGAGGTTGCCCGTTCGGGCTCAGCGCGACGCGCAGCTTGTAGGAATACGCTTCGCCATTGCACGGGGGCATAAAAACTGTGCACAAAATGCACGTGCTTCACGAACTGCTCAAATACAATAAAATACAATGCAACACAAAGTGTTTTTTTTTTGTCACAAGGTATGCAACTGTGGTGAACGGGAGGCAAGAAAAGAAATATTGAAGCCGCAGTCGCAATGCTAATATTAACCGAAAGACAGTCTGCAGACACTAGAGGGTTGTAGGGAATCGGGTTTGCACATGCGATACGGTACGATGGGCCCTCCGGTATCAACTGCGCTTGTGCGAGCCTTCTGCGGTGCGCATGCGCAGTGCGTACCCATCGTGCCGTATCGGATGTGCAAACACGGTTCCCTAAAACTCTCTAGTGTCTGAGGCGTGGTTTTTCCTTATATGGACGGTTCTGTCACACAAATCATGCAAAAAACTCTTTGCAGAAAAAAATAAACGCTTGCACTATTTCTTTTGCTTCTAGCTGGCAAGGGATCGGCCAATCACATAGCTCGAATGGCCCAACTTTCTAGTTCAATCAACGCTCTGAACATTGATTCTCTGGTAGCACTATTACCCCTGCTACACGTGCACACATAACTGCAGTTACGCTAAGTCACAGTTGGCGCACAAATCTTGCGGACAACATTTTGCGGCACCGCAGTCAAACTTCCATGGGGGCGCACGTGCGCTTGAGTATCTTGAGCATCCATCGAAACAGAGCACGCGCGCTCTTCAGATCTTCTGAAATAGCTGTCCGAGACTATAGTCGTATAGTGCGGTAACTGTGGTGCAGCGTGATAGCAGTTAAAGCTAAGTTAACTGCGGTTAAGGGTGCGCGTGTAACAGTGGTGTAAGGGGCTTTAGACAATTTGTGTGAATTGCTGGATAAATCAACGAATGTTAGCTTCTGGGTAACCTGCAACTGGAAGATGAGAAAACCAATATAATTCGTTTTCGTTTTTTGTTTTGGTTGTTGTGTCGTTGGGGCCTTGCAGGTTTTTTTTTTTTTTTTTTTCAACCATTTTTATATTATGTTTACGGGAGTCACGTGGTAACCGGGCCGTCAGTAAATTTGTAAGACAAACGGCGTAAAATATCAATACGAACAACTAAAACTACGCTACAATCACGTTGGCTATCTTTTTTGCGGCTCCTGCTGATACGGAACACAGGCAAACACTGTGCGACAAAAAAGAAATGAAGAAAGCAGTGCCAAAGACGGCACACAATTCGTTTTACAGCCTATAAACCCTGTCGATACTTGCTAGAGTCTTCCGGGGGAAAAAAGTTATTGAAAAAAAAAATAAAAATAAAAGGGCTATAACGTTAGACGTCCACATCCGGACTTGTTTAGTGTGAATCCACACCACGTAGTTTCCTTCAGTCGCAGTTTTAGTATTCTCTCGCCGCTGCACGGAGATTTGATTTCGCATCCTCCCTCTGCTTTTTCCACCGTTCTAAGTTTTACTGTGTGATGAAAGACTGCGAGTAGCGACCCGGGGGGAATACAGCTTGCGCTTCCCAGCGGGAACCTCTGGCGCATGCGCGGCTAGGAAGGAAGCTTTCGCCAGTGTTTCTTTTTCTTAGTCGTCGTGTCGTGAGAAAAGGTCCACCGGGGCTTCATCTTCTTCCGTCTTTGTCCCTGGGTAGCCTTCACTCACCTTTACCTGAGAGTGGTGTGGAAGCTATGTGCTCGTTCGACCAATCGCGCGTCTCTCTTTCGCAACGTCATCACGCTTCCGCCCATATCCTTGCACAGAGGGCGGAGTCGGGTGACCAAAGCGAGGCCGTTGATTGGCCGAGCGAGCACGTAGCTTCCACCGCACTGTCAGCTTAGGGATGAACGGAATATAGTCTCCGCTTTTTTGGGGGGCGAATCGCGAGGAGAGGGGCACCGTTGCTATTGTCTTTTCTTTCGGTCGAGGGCAACGCGGATTTATTTAAGTCGATGGGGATTTGTATTGAATGAGTGGTCTTTGCTCGCTCTTTAAAGGAGGCACTTGCACGACGGAAACAGGAAAAGTGAAATTGTTTTTTGGATAGTTTTTTGTGTGTTTTATGACGATATAAAGCAAACCGGAGGAGGCACTTCCTAAAGCAAGTTGGGAGGGATTACTACGTTCCAGAGTTTTATTTCCTTTCGGCGCTTTGCCGTCACTGACCGGCGATAGCCGGTTCTTGTCTCGGCTAATGGGATCGTCTGAGATCAAATAACGAACAAAAATTTAGAACATTCAATGGTGTAGTTAAATTGCTATTTTAAAAGCTTATAGTAAAGTGGAAGAACTTGGCGTTGTAGAAAAAGCTCGAGGTAAGAACATGGTTTAGACTTCTTTCTAAATCTGAATCTCCCAACTCTAAACTTTCTACACACTTGGGTGTAAAAAGGGTGATTGAGAGATTTACTCTATGGCGAACCTTACTTCGATTAATGTGCACTTTTTAAGCGTAAAATAGGTTGTTGATGCATTAATAAACCATTCACGTTTGAAGGGTATAGAAAGGGTGGAAGAAAGGGTGCTACGGCGCAGTGCGGGAAACACCCCTCATTCCAGAAAGGTGTAACCCTTCAAAAATGAAGCCAAAATTCATCCTAGAGCTGCCCAAACTATTTTACACACTTAAGGTGTAAACATTTTACAGTGTGTTTGATTTCTTTTTAATTCTTGTCATTTCCCCATAATTGAAATTATAAATCTCAATATTATCAGCAGTCGTATGCTTCACGAGTAAAATTAATCTCACGAGAGTAGTAACTAGCATTCATCGCAAACGTGGAGCTACACGCTTCGTTAGCAACATCGGATGCAGACCGAGATGTTTAAGAACGAGCCGTACTACAAAAAATCAGGCGGGTCGACAAAAACTCGTCTTGTTTATCGGCAGGCAAAAATTGTATTTTTGTCGCGCAAATGAAAAGAAACTACGAACAAAACAAAAACAAAAAAAATTGCATAAACCGGGTCTTACGGAGCACGTCGAAAGTGAGCGATCAGAATCCTGCGCTGCTGTCCAGACATCCCTGTCAAGGGCCACGGACATCTCGGCGCCGGAACAAAAAGACGCTTGGCGTCAAGACTCCTTCGCTGAAGAAGCAACTTGTCGTTTCGATGTATACGCTGAGAACTTTTCTCTTGCTTTTCTTCCGAGAACAGCCTCGCGTGTGCTGGGCAGATGTATAGATACCTTCTAAACCGGCATCTCTGTCTTGTTTTGTTTTCTTTCCGCAGTTAGCGTTGTGTACAAGCAGAAGCGATGACTTCTTCTTTTAGACCTCGACACACACTCTACTAAGTCAATCTTAGTTTTTTTTGTTTTTTTTTTTACTTACGCTTAACGTTACACAGATCTCGCAAAGGGTCCCGGCCGACGAGACGAAGGATTAGAAACACAAAAAGACCGTAAGTGTGACAAACCGACATTTCTGTTACGTTATCTCTAGACGAAACTACGCACTTGCAGGAGTGTCCGTATCCAGCTCTGTTTGCTCTCGAAGGAAGCGTAACTTGTTTACTCGATCCCGATTCCGCTCTTAAAGATTGTTTCGAGTGAGAAAGCAGTAGCTTCAGTTAAATCTATAGGGGTGTTTGTGTGTGCGTGTGTGTCTGTGTGTGCGTGTGTACACGCGCGCGCGCGCGTGTGTGAACATGTGCGTGCGTGTATGCGCGTGTGAGCGATCATCTGTTTGTGTTCCTGTGTGCACGTGTGTGTGTGCGTGTGTGTTTTGGTACCAGGTCATAAAAATCGTTTTATAGATACAGCTAAAATAATGGATACAACGATTTATAAGACGGGTCCTGCCAAAAACGCTAAAATTATACTTAGCCACCTTGGTCGATTGTCAAAGTGCAGATAGATCGAACTTTACGGTATGTTGGCACTTTTAACAATTAGTGCAATCAGAAATATTGCGTGAAGCGCATACACCTTAGGTTAACGGTGGCATATTACACTGGCTAAGTTGCCAACATATAGCGGAGACACCATACGCAAAAGAAATAAGGAAAAAAAATAAATAGACGGTGAGTGCTTACGCAACAAATAGTTGGTCTACCTTCGAAGATCTGGCGGTGCTTACACAGCGCTCTATATGAGCAAGTGAGCCAGCCCAGTACGACCACTAACCTGATATCTTTGAAACCACGGACACACTGCCAATCCATCACACACAAAAGACAGCCTGGAGCCACCGTCTGACGTCTTCCTTGCATAACGGTCACGTTGGTCATACAAAAACTGTCTTGAGGCATGTTTTAGGCATGTTTCAGGCATACGTAAGTATGAAGCCAACACATGCTTCGCGAACATGCTTCGGGAGTGTCGGTGATTATACACGACGGCACGCCGTGGTACGATCCGCTTATCCAGATCGCCATTTTGAAGACAGACCAATTTTCCGCTGCCCGACCTCCATACGAGTTATTCGCCCTTTGATAACGTGGCTCTAAGCCCCATCGCTATAGCACGCGGGAATGTACATACGAAGAACGGTGTCCGTGATCGGTTCGCGCCTTTGCAACGCCGCTATCTCGCTGCCCGCGTCAATCGAGCTCAACGCGTCGAGGAAGAAGCGAATAATTCGGTTTAGAAAGCCGATAGCGCCAACTCTGCCTCAAATTCGAAGAACGGAAGAAAAGAACAAGAAAAGAAAAAAAAAACGAAAGCGTAGCAGCAACGCACTCTTGGAGGGCGCCGTGTGGGGGCGCCCAGCTGTATCGTCATTGAGCCTAACCAGACGCGTGCCTTCGCCGCGGTTCCTGAGTGATGAGGCACGCCACCTCTCGTCAGTTCCTTCTTTTCGTCGTACATATTTCTCTCGTTCCTTTTTTTTTTTCTAATTTCCTTATGAATCCAGCGTCAAAATGTTTTATTCGTTGTAGCATGTCCGATAGACCGATCTCACCAGCCAGTCTTGTTGCGCCACCGCTGCCGGCATGCATCGTGGGAACCAGTGTCACTAAATTAGCTACGCTTAGTGTGTGGTCTAAAATTTACTCGATGCGACTCCGGAGTAAGCGTTCCAATACTTATTCATGGTTACTTAATGACGTCAGAACTCGTGTTCGAGAAGCTGGTTGTTTACTCCGGAGTTATTACTTCCGCTACCCTCCTCCGATCGGTGGGTAACGTGAGTAAAGACGTCGCGTGATCTGTTCGCCGTGTGCTCGTCGTCTGCTTTCTGCGCTCAGAGCCGTCGAAGCTCGTCTCCTTCGTTGGCTTTGGTGGCAGACGTTCAGAATGGCACGGAACGAGGTGCAGCCGTTTACGTAATTTCTGTTTTCAACACACGAATGGACTGTGCACCACATACAGACCGTGCACCGTCTGCAGGAAGGTATACCTGTTGTTCTTTATAGAGTTTCGAGCGTAAACAGGAGCTTGCATTCTCGTCTTCGGCGTTGGAGTGAACTCTCTATTCTTACGTTCGAGGTTGAAGATATTCGAACAGAGTAGGTGACGTGAAAGTAATTTTTTCCCAGAACGTGCGTAGTGGCGCTTGTAAGGCAGTGAATGCTTTAAAGATTTCATGTATATGATCAGTCAACAACTCCATCCCCTCTTCCACCCCCCGAAAAAATTCATTTAATTTAAACGTTCTGTCTGTAACTTTTTTTTGTCAAAGCTAAGGTAACAGGTTCAGATATCACCGTTGAGGACCGCTACACTGTGTGGAAGGGGATTGTGGAAGCGGATTCTAAATTTCCACAAAACGTACGTTTAGGGCAATGGATTTACAGCGAGCGCGCTGATTAATAAAACAAACAAACAAATGTTTGATATTTATCTGAAAGGAGTAAGTAATTTTGATATCTATATACAGTCCGAAAAAGGAAGGTGACCAAGTGGAGCCGGTGGAGTAACCTCCAAAAACACCGCGTCGTCACTGTCAAGGGGAAACTCAGCGGTTAATATCATCGTCTCTTCGAGTGCTTCCTCCGTGATCAAAAGCGATCGTCTGCTATTTTCCGCCATCGCTGCTGTTTTCTTTTTGACGTAGCCCAAGGCGAAGCCAATCCGCGTAGTATCCAGGTGATAAAACCGGCAGTTCCAAAATGGAGTCGCGGATCGTTTACTCGCGATGTCACGTGGTGCTACTCGTTGACGTAGGAGACAGGTAACTTTGGTAAGATTTGGAACATAGCCTTAGAGTGTCGGCACTAAGTTCCCCGATATTGTTGTGGGCGCCGCCATCCGGGTGCTTGTGCAGAGCAGACACAACTGCCGATCGTCATGATTCAAAAGTGAGACTTCCTCAACATTAGATTCGGTGTTAGAAAGCTCATGTCTGTCGCGAACTGTTTAAATATTTGTGGAGGACGGAAAAGCGTTTCCTCTGTTTTCAGATAAAGCTTCAGATAATTGTCAACAAATTTTTTAAGTAAACAAATTGGTTGTGGGTATGTTTATACAGCCTTGAAGTTAGTCTGCCTTCAAGGAGCGACTCGTCTTTAGCTGTAGATGAGCAATTTAGCCAGTGCAGTACAACCGCTAACCTGGGGTCTTCAACGTGCACCACGCAGTAGTGATACACGACCGCACGCCGGTACGATGATCATCCACATCAAAACGGGCAGGGGTGGGAATTGAGTCCATGATCCAGGGTTCTGCAACGCGAGGTTTGACTTTGAGCCACAAGATGAGTAAGTGTCATTGCTCAGAAGCGTAGCTTATTTAGTGGCTCTAGTGGGAACTCTATACTTCGTCTCACGTTAGTATGGACCACGGTGTAAGAGAATACTCTTCAGGTGAGGACAGCGCGCTCCTCGCGCAGTGCAGATAAAGATCGCTTTTCACTCTCTCTCTCTCTCTCTCTCTCACTATGGTTTCAAGCGGCGCCGGCAGATGACTCGTCGACCCGTGGGCACGGCGAAGACGGCTCGTGCCGCCTCATGCTCCACACGCGCAGAGCTCCAGCGAGGTTGTCGCTCGTGCAGAAAGACCACGGTGTACCGGGGTGTCATGGCAACGCGATAATTTTTTTCGCTCTCACACAGTTTCGCCGTTTGGCCGCCGGCGACACTGTCAGCCGCGGTCACGGTGGCCGCGGAATAATGCAGCCTTTCGGATGCCCGTCGAACGAACACTATCTGATTCCTCGCGCCAGGCGTTTAGCCCCGCCGTGTCCTCACCTAAAGAGTGCATCTTACACCGTGGTATGGACTATTGTTAGCCGCGCGTGGTAAAAGCGCGAGATAGTTGCTTCGAATGAAGCCTCGGCGGCTGCACGAGCTCTCGTGCAGCGAGTACTCCAGTCAAGGCAGTCAAGGCTAGCCGCTCGCGCTAGCACAGCATTCGCGGTTAGTCCATGCTAAAATGAGACGAAGTATAGTCTCTCTGCACGCGCGACAACCCCACTGCGGGCTGCGCGAGCAGACCACGAGATTGCGCGAGCTGTCTCGTGCACTGGCAACTGCCCCTTTGGTTATAGTACTGCTGTGAACTACAGTTATGGAGGCGTCGCGCATGCGTGGAACGCTTAGTAAAATCGGTCTACTTTTGCACGTTGCGCGACATGTGTGCCCTTTTCTGTGTCTCGGACTGCCGCTTTACATATGTTTCCGCGCTGTTTCTTTACTTGGCAGACTGTTCCTCTGATTAGATATTGGGGGATACAATATATATACTCCGTTTCACAATGAGGCCGACCACAGACAACGATACGATTCGGTACAGCTAATTATTAGCAGCTCCACAATTTCTAAGATAAATAAGCCAGGCCCTGCATTTACGTTCCATACTATACAGCAACCGACATTGTTTACAATCTTTGTAATCTATCGATTGTAGCCGCCCGCTTGGGCAGCATTCTTTTGTGTAAGTGTGTGCCCAGAACGCGCCAAGGAACACGAGTGGCGACAGATGGCAGCGTTCAAGACCGAGTCTCTTCTCGGATGTGGTTCTCCGATGGACATCGCGATCAACTGTGGCTAATGAAATCCGTGCTGGGTCTTCTCCGCTCGACTCGTTTCTCCGCTTAGACAAGGGTGTCGGTTGTCCCGCTTTCATCCTCCTCCCTCTCTCTTTCTTGTTTCGTTGTTTTATCTTCGTGCTTTTTGGCCATCGTGTGTATGAGGCAAGCGGACGGTTCTTTTGTGGTTTCTCGGCGGAACTCCGTTTCCTCCATCTTCTTCGCACGCTATACAAAAGAGACCGCGAAAGGGGAAAAAGAAATAAAAAAAAAAAAAACGCCATGGAAACTATTCGTGCGGGTATCAGTTTCTGTGCTACCGAAAAAAAAGAAAAGAAGAGGATGTTGTGTTTGCAGTCTTCTTGACGAGACCTGGCCGCTGCGGCCTAACCCGGGGTACACTCTCTATAGCTTTCCGATATCGGCCTTCGTAAGCACCCACTTCTCTGCCACTCGGGCTGCCTTTGGGCTCTTTCATTACAGCTGGCCTCTCCGCGGTCGTCCTATATAGCAATATTCTCGGGCGCCCCTTTACACTCCGATATTTTTCTCGTTATATATTTGTTGTTGTTGTTTGTAGCTGATCTTTTATCAGGGTGTTTCTCGGTTCTCAAGCTCTTTGTGTACACCGGTAGCCTTTCGGCTTTGGGTCGATGTTCCATCTCATGTTTGAAACAGCTAGTCAAAGCTGCGGAAATGCATTATCGAAAGACACGCGTTTATTGAATTTACAGCCGGTCAAAGCGGGATAGTTCCACTGCGTAACAAAGGTTCAGATTTAGGGAACATAATGAAGTACAAATCGAAGTCTGGAAAACAATCACTGCAAGCATGCTCTTCCACCAGAAAATTTTTTTTTTTTTTTACTTTTTATATATGGAACGGACGAAACACTTCTCCTTTCAGAATATATTACAATTTGCTCGCTAGGGCTGGCGCATTCAAAATCATTGTAGTCGCAGGGCATGTTACTTTGAATCGCGTTTGATTGTCTTAAATCACCTTTCCTTATTAATATTATAATAATAACTTCATTCAAAGAAAGCACGACTACTAAAATGTAATATATACTTAAAAATAGAAGCCAGCTAATGACTATTGATAATGACAAAACAAACGGAGAGTAAGGAACTTACAGAAAAGGGGAGAAACACAAGCGGAGAGTGAAACGCAGCTGAGGGTTAATGGAGCTTCTGTAGACCGTTCCGATAACTAATAACGATACCCGATACACCAGAGACGCCTTTGCGCATGCATCCCTTACAAAAGTATCAATGAGTGTCTATTGAGTTTCTTATGTATTCTATAAGAGTACATTAGAAACTCACTTGAAACTTATTGATCATTTTTTAAGGGATAGTATCTTTATCAGGCATCCTTAGTGAAGGTGTCAAAACAATCTATGAGAGGAGATCAATAAGCATTGCCTCCTGGCCTGTAACTCTTTTTATTCAGTGGTAGAATTCAAAGATGTCACCTTTGAATGCAAGTTTGGAATCTCCTCTTTCACAGGCGCACATAACAATACAGTCCCCACCGGCGGCGACGCACTTCCGCTACAAGTGCCCTAGTCCCCGCGTGCCGTCGTCGAAGAATGAGAACGGCTGATCATGAGACCAATGCCGAGCTGGAGGAGCTGCAGTTCCCAGATGTTTTGCCTCCCTCAACTTACAGCTCGGACCTCGCCCCGTCAGACTTCTGGCTGTTTTCCCAGGAACTTCTGAAGGGTACACGGTTTGCCTCTAGCGACGAGGTTGCCCATGCAGTGCGCCGTTGGTGTTGTCAGCACCCGCCCTAATTTTTTCTATGGCGTCACGCGCGGACTAGTGTACCGGTCGCGGAAGTGCATCGCCACCGGTGGAGATTGAAACAAGTTATGTGGGAAAGAAGAGACTCAGAACTTTCATTCGAAAGTAACAACTTGCCATAGACCGACCTCACCAGCGGGTTTGACCACGCCACCGCTGCCGCAGTGCAGTGAGGGAACTTCAGTCTTTCTGGACGTGTGACAACCTCGCTGGAGCCCTGCGCGTGTAGAGCACGGAACGGCACGAGCCTTCTCGTGCACTCCCATCTTCCTCCTCTGAACTAAAGTCATGGCGGCCTCACCCGTGCACCGAACGCTTGGTGATATCGGTCTATTCTATCACTGAATAAAAAAAAGGTTACAGTCCAAGAGGCAAAACTTATTGATCACCCCTCGTATCTAAAGGTCCCTATTAATCCGACCACACGTAAGATATTGGAAAGCTCATCTCTCTGCAAACCTGCGGGATATATATTCTGGGGGCAGAAATTGGTTTCCCTGATTAACGTGTGGAAGGAAAAACTAACATTCTGTTGCGTTTGAGAACCCTCGTGCGTTTGTCCCCTTTTTTATGTTCCCCACTTGAGCTTTTTTGTTTATCATTATTATGTCCGATATCATGTCAGCCAAGTGTGAATTTTCGCTGTTCACGTTTCCTGATTCCCACTCGAGATTCTTTGTTACTACTGTGGTACACACGGATCTCGTTACCTATTTTATGACGCACTCGTTGCTGCGATGGAATCGACCGTTCTTCGACACCGGACCTTTTGTTTCGTTAACTCGCGTTAAAGGGGGCAGGCACGACGCGTTTGGATAAGACTCCGCGCCCTCGTTATTTCACGCATTGTCTCTTGGCGAGTTCCAAGCCTCCACGACCGAAGTTCCCCAGCCACACGGAACTGGGAAGGAAGCTGTGCCTCGTCAACCAATTTTCACCGGGTTCGAAAATTTGTTTGCGTGGAAAACCCGGCGGGCGACGGGGGAGAGCGCTCATCGAATTTTCGAAACCCAATTAGGCCGGCGCAGACTGGCGGCTCTGCGGAGTTTCCGGGCGGCGAGTTTGAGCCGCCGCCGACCGTCAGAAGCGGGTCTTCGGGGCGTGCGCCGGTTTCGGTTACCGCTGCTAGCGGGTGCCGGCGTCGTCTGCGCCTGCGCAGCAGGGACAATGCGATGCCCATTAGGCCGGACGACAAATTCATTTAGGTAGCCCCAGGCGGGACGGGGTGTAGTGCGCTGGGAGAGGTGCCGTCACGGCGTCCCGCTACGAACCCGCCTCGAAGGGGGCCATGGTGACGGCAAGGACGTATGTTGTGTTGTCGTTTTTGGCCTGACCAAGAGCGGGGCGTCCTTGAGAACTTGCCGCGTCCAAGTGACTCACGTGTAAAGCAATCTCCGCGCGTGTTTTTCCGAACATCCATTTCGAGTTCAAATGCTCCCGTTTCATAGTTACTGCACAGTGCTGTCAAAGCTGCTAGCGAGAGCCGTTGTCTTCTTTTGGCGTTTTATTTTCACGGCACTGACAGCAGGAGAACGGCGGGACGTCTCTTTCGAACGTCTGGCCTCCGGCATGCGCTTGTCGCCTTCCGCCGTGCTTTGGCTGCGGGTGCACACTCGGGGCCCATGAGACGCCGAAGCGTCCTCGAAGGCGGAAAGCTCCCCGCTGGAGAAGGGACACCTGAAACTTATCCTGCCGTTCGCATTTTGTCAGTGACTTTAGCTGAAGTCTCGTGCTCCCAGCCGTAGCTTTGCAGTGCCGTACACTAAGTACGAAACGGAGTATAGATCTCAGCATTATACTCAACTAAATCGGTTGACTTCGTATGTGCTAAGTCCGAATTTTAGATCAAATAACGATAATGAAGAGTACATAAAGAAAACGGCGGTTGTCTATCGAGCGTTTATTAATACTCCCACAAAAAAAAAATGCAGTCTTTTGTTTTAGTTGCATAAAAACTAGGAAACTGATTTTCGATGCGGTTCCGTGGCAATACAAAGCTCCGCAGTTTTTTTTTTTTTTTTTCTGATCTGCTGCATTACTTTGAATTTTGTTTTCTTACTGACTTGAATTAAAAAAAAGAAAACAATGTGCCGCGCATCTAGCATTACGCTTTTCCAGTCACACTCTTCAAACGGCTTCTAAGAAACGCGAAAGAAAACGGCACATAAAAGTAGCAGGCACCTCCGGACTTCTGCAGGCTCTGCAACGGACACCGCCGAGAAGACATCCTTTAAATTCCGAACGCCGAAGCGTAGAAACACAGCTTAGCTCGTCGGAGAGTGTATGTATAAAGAGGGGTGGCATTAATAATTCAGCAGCTGTAGGCTGGGAGCCCCGGCCCTAGAACACGTCGGCGAGGTGTCAGCGAACTGGTGCCCGGCCCCCGTCCGTGGCTGCGCTGATCGATGCACCTGGCTTGGTCAGCGGCCCGCCTGGATCCCGGACTGAACCCCGGCTTGGGCGGGTCCGGACGGCTTGTCCCCCGCCAGAGGCTCGGCTCCGAATCCCCGCCGAGATCGGGATCACTGCAGTGCGCGCTCAACGACGAGACGTCATCCCGTTGAGAGTCGTGCGGGTTTACCTGTATACCGCCTACGCCGGGCATCCGTTCGCAACGCTACGATCACGAGGCATTTATTCACGGTTGATTTTTTTTTCTTCTTTTTCCACGAGGTGGTTTACCTTGACTGGAAAAAAAGTGATCGTAGTGCCCGTACTGCTCCGGTAGTGGTACGAACGTTTGGGGACCATTTTTGAACGTATGTTATTAGATAGTTTTAGAATCGAGGGCCCCAAAGATTTGGGTCCCCTATTCTAAAACTCACTATTATTGAGTTCTATAATAGGGGACCGTAACTCTTTGGGTCTCCCGAGGAGCTTGGGGCGTCGCACAGCGCAGGCGCGGAAGTTTTGCACATGCGCGGTGCGAAGCTCCTCGGGAAACCCAAACCGTCGACATTCTGAAACTTTCTATTAGCTCGCAATCATAGCTGCGAGTACTATACGATCAATAGTCTTCGCACGTGCGCTTGTTTTGTTTGTGCGTATTTATGATGCCTTCACTGGGTACGTGTAAAGTAGGAGTTCGCTTAATAGACCGATCTCACCAAGTGTTCGGCGCATGCGTGACGCCGCCATAACTTTAGTTCGCAGGAAGCAAATGCAGTGCAGGAGAGGGCTTGTGCTGTCTCGTGCTCCTCACGCGCAGAGCTCCAGCAAGGTGGTCGCACGTGCAGAACGACTAAAGTTCCCTCAATGCATTGCGGCAGCGGTGGCGTAGTCAAACTGGCTGCTGAGATCGGTCTATTGCCAGCTGCATTCAGAACTACAATATCGCATTCCCAACTCCAGTTGAGGGCCAGTTATCTAAATACGAACTCATCGTTTAATCTGGAGCTTCGTGCGAAGCATCTAACGATCATCTCTACAAAGCCCCCGACTGAAACAAAACATATTTGTACAACGGCGCCCAAAAGTTTCGCGCATATTATCTTACCTTCCACAGAACATCGCAGCGTGGCAGTGCGAGAGGGTTTCGATAATTGTCACGAGAGTTGTTCCCACTACAATATACAACTGACAACAAACTTATCAAACTAGAGGATGGCTGGATCAGCGAAGCTTGTAATCGCAGATGTTGCCGAAGCTTAATGACGAGCCAGGGAGTGCGTAAAATTGCATCTATGTTTTTTGTGTGTGTGTGAGTTTTTTTCTTTCCTTTTCTGCGAGGCATATACACTCGCGACAAAGTTCAATTCCCGGCGCCGCACATCCGCACCTACGTTGAAGCACAAAACGCTGCGAGATCTGTAGGGTGCCTAGATTTAAAAGAGGGAGCAACTGGAACCATGAATAGCGTTTGCAATTTAATGGAACACTGACACCCCCCAAAAATTATTTTCATTTTTTGCGAGGCGATTTAATATTGTGTAAGAAGGCTACCCAATCAATATTTTGATACAAAGTCGCGTATATTTTTAATAAAGTAATAAAACGCAACTGCTCGAAGCCGAAACAAAAACACGAGCACGGAGTAATGGAGCGGCATGTCGACTAGAGAGGAGGGAGAAATACTGATAGAGGAGAGAGTTGCCGGAAGTCACGTGACTACACCCGACCGCGTTTATTTTTCTACGTTTTTTTGGCCGTGCGAAGCAGACGACAGTTTTAACATGGTAATGGTGAAGCACACGGGGGGGAACTCCTCATTCGCAGTGATGCAGCCGGTCGACTGTAGATCAGAACGTTTGCTACCAATTCCATGCTGCAAAGGCACACCCCAGGCTCAACGTCCGTCAGCACCACGCGTTGGCAACATTCCCACCTAGTAAGGAAATCGTACGCATGCATATTCAACACCAAGTACGCGCTTCGTGATTGACGTTTCCGCGTGTTTGAAGTTTTTATTAATTCGTGTTCGTAAGACGAGCGATGTCTTCAGCCAGGCGAAGGGACGACGACCCGACGACCTCTTCGTGCGAATCAGCTTGGTGGTCGGGCGTGTCGTACGGAATAAATCGTAATTGTTTTGATCAGTAACGAATTTATCTTTCAAAACTAGACAGATTCGCCGGTACCGCGGACGACAGTTCTGAAGTAGAGGTCCCACGACCCTTGTCCGCCGCCATCGCTTAGTGTGCTTCGTCCAGCCGTCCAGCCCGCGACTCCCGCGATACGACGCCATGTTGAGAATTACACTGTGCATATGCTTCTGTTACTCTAACTTTTTTTATGCGAAAGCATTAACTGTCCCATGGAGCGAGCCGACGTCATCAGCTTTGAAGCCGCGCCAAACGGCACCTTAAATCCTTTCTCCAAGTCAAGCCAGCTCCCAGTTTTGAGACCACGCGGAAAGCCTAGCCAAACGGCACCTAGTTTCCCCGATCCCAAAAGATGATAGATTTCGGCTTCGGACCCATTGGCTGGCGCGCGTCGACGAGGCTCCCATTGGCCGCTGCACGTCAGTTTCAACGACCGCCATCCTATGGCGCTGCGTGTCCGTCAGCGCGCCGGTAACACAAAACGTCCAAGGTCTGCCGTCGACGCAAATACGCTGCAGACGAAATAACGGAGCGGAGGGACGACGTGCATGCTTTCGAATTCAGAATTCATAAGAAATGCTTAGATGTACCTCGAGCCTTTTTTTTTTTTTTCAATCACCGTATTTACAGTTTTTTTATAAACCACAAAAAAAAAAACGGGTTTCATATTTTATTTTATATTCCATATATCGAGAACTGGCTCAGACCAGCCAGTTCTCGATCGGCGGTTTTAGAGAAGGAAAAAACGAATTTTGAGCCACAAATAGTGTTTTTGGGTAGCTGGGCTATCTATCGTATGTCATGTACAAATAAAAACTTCGGCGAGCATAAATACCTTGTCAGTGTCCCTTTAATGGCGGACGCCTCCTAGGCACATTGGTCGCGCGCGTGCGTCGCGTTGGTGCGGAGGCCGAAACGCTCGCAGGCGATCAACGCAATTGTCGTCTCCTCAGCAGCTCGTACGGCAAACGCGGTCTCTAAACCACGTGACCCGGATCCAGCGGCCGTAAACACTCTGAAATCTAGGCACACTGTAGAGGTCTCGCGAAACGGCCTGCGCTTCCGTAGAGCAGCGGCCAATCCGATTAATCCGCCCGGAGCGCACCCGAGAAGCGCACCGCGCGCACAGAGACAGGGAGAGACGCCGAGGCTATATAATCTCGCTCCAGGGGATTAGCCCTGATCGCGTAATGGAAGCCGCGGGGCGGACCGAGAGAAGCGCCAGGTGCGCCGAGCACCGAAAAAGCCTCGGGGACCGACGCAGCCCCTTCGAATGTACTGGCGCTGTTAATAGACTTTAGTTGGCGTTCCGAAAATTAAAAAAAAAAAAAGGCAGAGTTCTCTCGCGATGTATGCTTTATTGTATTGAGTATACGTGTCTTAATTCACTCAGTATTTTATTGATGATACGCCGAACATTCGCTGCTTCGGTGTCATTAGCCGGTACTGTTGTCGTGCGTCAATTCCATTATGTTCGCTTTTGTTGAGAGAGAAAATGATTGATTAAAAAGGGCCACGAAGTTAATCGGATGTTGACGTAACTGTGTCTTTGTGGCTGTGCAGAGCGGAACGGGGTTATAGCGTGATCAAGTTAACGCGAATGTTTTCTGTAAATATGAACGGTTCGCGGTATCATGCAAAAGAGAGTCAGCAAACACTGTCTTAGGCTCCTTGCATGGCGGTCACATTGTTTGTATACAAAACCTCTCTGCAGAGACGTTCGAAGTAATGAAGCAAACGTGCTTGGGAAGCAAACGCAGACAATTCTGTCATGGTGTCTGCAACGAACACGGAGTTTTCCCTACGATGGACGAGCAGCATGGTTGGAGGCTTTAGGGTTCAAAGATGCTCTAAAAATAATAATCTGGAAGGGAAGTTCTCATTCGAAGCCCTATAGTATATTGTCACTGGGAGTCTAAGATACTCGGGGCGTGGCTTCGTTATGTTCACGCTTCTTGCTTTGTGATTGGTTCTTCGGTGTACTTATCGGTTAATGCCGTGCTCTGATAGGCTGCGGAGCGGTAATGAGAAGTGTTAGAATCTCGCCACGCCCTGCCGGACCCGAGTAAACTCCAGAGAGGCGCCTGTCGTGTTCGCGTTAATCTGAGCAGCGTATCTTAGTTGTATTTCACGAGCCCACGCTTGTTTTGAAGCAGCTGGTCTCTGAGTACGTAAGTAAACATGTTCTTCGTCGCATCAAATAAAAAAAAAGTAAGAACTAATGAATTTCGTCGCTTTATTTTTCAGCCCGGCTGGATCGCGCTCCCTTCTCTCGCTTGCTGCAGAGTACTTTGTACTGGAAGGAGCGTGCATCAGTGCCGCCGCTTCATAATAAATCAGCTCCCGCTGACAACTTTCGCTTTGGGTTTTCTAAGGAGTGGAAAACAAACGAAACGCGATGAAACTCACGATGCTGTTTTTTTTTTTATGTTAAAGTGCAACCAATTAAGCTCGCTCCGAGAAGCGTGGTTTGCGCACTAACGTCGCAAGCAAATGTTTGTCACTGGTTAACATTAAAGCCCCTTTATCCTGGGAAAAGTGATGCCATTCATTGTTGTAGAAATGCTCGAGGCACGTGTCGCGCGCCACTTCTGGGAAATTCATGGCGTCTGAAATCCAACTCAGTGCTGCGCTGTGCCGCCATGATCTTCCCAAGGGCTGCACGTTGCACGTGCCTCGCGCATCGACGCACCTTGCGCTACTTTTGAAACATCAAATGGGCGTGCACTGGGCGTTACATTTGAGGGCACTGTTGACATGCTCATGCTCAGAACGAGCTCACATCAATAGGCTGCTAAGACCGGCACTCCTCATGGTGGGGAATGCACGTTTCGAAAGGACTGTGGAAGCTCGCCATCAGCACGCGCTCAGCAGTCGCGCACACAGACACGAAAGCTGACTCTCACCATTAAAATGCACGTCTGAAGATCTTGTATACGGAGAAGGTATACTATAAGCAAATTTAAAACCGAAAAAAAAAAAACACGCAGGTACATTTGCTATTTTACGCTTCTATCATTTAGCAGGCGTGTCAACATAAAGAATTTGTTTCCCATTGGCGGGCGATTGAAGCTTGATTCAAAGGACAAGTTAATTGCTACATCCTTTCTTTCTGTGCTCACTGAGAACTTGGCGCACATCAACGACGAATGCATGAAAGGAGCGGAGTTTTCGTGCTTGAACATTCGATTGCTCGCGCCGCTGCTGCGTAGAATGCAAGGCGGTTAGCGCCAGACGTTATATCGTAACTTAAACGGCCGCGCAACAATATTGGGTAGGAATGTTTCTCACTTTGCACGAGCTCGCAGGCATTATTGGGACCCAAGCAAACTCGCACGAAACGCCAATGGCCGAAAAGCTTCTTTGCCGCTGCGTAACTTCTAGGATAAAAATGGGCGTTTTCTTTCAGTCGCTCCTCCGCAAAGCTTGATGACGAACCTGCGGGGATCGCAATGTTGGTGTTGTCAATAATGCGATCCTTATTCCTTAGTAATGCCTCTTGTGAACTAAAGTTATGGCGGCGTCACGCATGCGCCGAACGCTTGGTGAGATCGGTTTATTGTCTATTGATTGGTGGCATATAATCGGCTCCACATCATGTGACCGCTTGTTCTGGCTGCATGTTAAGGAGTTGAATTCTGCTCGATTTTATAGAAATCTGCCATTGGGTGCAGAAAGAAACTAACACGTGTTTCACGGGTTATGGGTGTCACGTAATAATTCTGAGCGGTATTTACTAAAGTTCAAATATAAATTATTTGCAACGCCCCTTTAAGAAAATAAATTCACAAAAGAGTCCGTGAGAACGCTGGCTGCCGCAAAATATGTTTCGTTACAGTCAGGACGATGTAAGTTCAACGCCAAAGCAAACCTGAACCGCAAAAACGAACGTGGCTTATTGTGCAGCAAACGAAGCAATACTTAAGTGTTCTGGGCTTTTTTTTATTTATTTTATTCATTCCGTTACCTTTACAATGAGCGTCTGCGGAGTTCGTCATCGCCGAAGCGGGCCGGGTTCCCAGATGAGCTGCCCGGCGTCACCCAGTCTGGCGGTCTGAGTCAGGCGAGGACGCCGGCGCTGCACGCGACCCGGGACGCGCGCACGTAGCTCGATGCGGGGGCTGCCACGCCGCCTACCTGCACAACAGGCCATGCTAATGGACGCCGCCGCACAATGGACACTTCGCTGGGGAGGCATTATCTACGCCGCCGAAAAGATACACGGCAATGACCGTGCGAGTGGCCGGCGCGCCGCTCTCCCCAGAGATGCGAATTCCGGCTTCCGTATTAGAGACATCTAAAACTTTCTTTTACTGGTAACTCTAAAAATATAGACCTTTGTGAAAAATTTGATTTCTCTGAAAACTAGAAAAAACACACTGTTAGAACTAACGCGTTACAAGTAATGACGTTACTGGCTCCGCGTTTGTTTTTTGACTACTCGTTAGAATCCCAAATGACTAACGAGTAAAGTAATTTCCTTATTATTTTACGGTATCTCCTATCAAATTACGTTAGCCGTTACTTGTTATTTTTGATTAAAAATAGCCGCATAATTGTTTGAAAAGAAAACAAAAAGAATTATTCTGTACACTACATAAAAGTGGCAAAGACACCCCGACAAAGCTATGTGTAGACGGCGTCATTTCAAACTCTTTTGGGAGGCACTTCTAACAGTTCCCACGACCGGGTCCAAAAGGCGTGATTTTTTTACCGCTGCGCGGAACCTTCAATGGTCCGTTGTGCAGACTTTGTATGGAAGCTGCTAAGATCAGCGTCGCCGTACCCTGAAGAAGCAGCCGTCTCGCTGGAAAGAGACATCCGTTTAGAAGGCAACAGTCTGCCGCCGCTCGAAGTATTTTTCCTTAGCGTCCCTAGGTACTCCAGCTGGTCACATCCTTCTCTTCAAAACAAATGAATTCTCGTTCTGTCGACAACAGAGAGGATAAACTCGAAGTTTGGAAGCGTTGACGTTCCCACGCTTTGAACCAAAAGAAGCGGCAAAGTTATCGCAGCATTGAACGGCGACCGTCACCAGCAGAGAGACGTCACCATCTTTTAGAATCCCTGCCGCTTTGGTACAAAGGTGCGGTCTCTCGCTGGAGAACGACTCTCGTTCAGAAGGTCGCCTACCACTAAATCTTCTGGGCATCATTTCTCCCATAGCGCCGCAAAGGTTAGACGAAAGACTGCGTCACCACCACGGACGGCACCTTCTTGTATCGCAGTTCGTCATGCATAAATACCGCAGTCTTCCGCGTGAAAGCATGCCCCCAAAACTCCCTGGCATTCAAAGACCGAATTATATATGGCTGGACGCTGCGCCCGCCTTTTTCTTCTCGCAGTTCCTGGTCGTGTGTGAAAGCTACCTGTACCATTCCTCTGGAGAGTGAGAGAATAGTAGCAGCGACAGTGATGGCTTTCGTCTGCTTTGCCGTTAGATTGCTGCTGCCGGCGTGAAAAAGACAAAAAGGAAGAAAAAGGTCCTTGGCCGTGAAAGAGAAGCTTAGGGTACAGAGCTTATAAACGCTCGCCACTTCCTTTGTGTCAATATACTACGTAAAGAGACTACGAGTATGCATGTGATTGTAACCAAAGTATGGCCGGCGCTATACTTCGTTTATAATCACCTATAATCATCTTTGGTTATAATTATTGGTTATAAATTATAACCAATAATTATAACCAAAGATGATCGTGGTGATTGAGGTCCTCTTTTTGTTGCTTGTGTAGCCGTAAACCAGACCGCGACTAAAACCGGCGTGTCTACGAGGTGTGTTGTCTGTGAGCAGTCCGTGTACTGAACAGTTTTCTCTGACATGCAACGTCTACCTCTAACCAACAAGGCCGTTTCGGAGCGTTTGTTATACAAGCCCTTTTTACTGCCATCTCACATTCACTTTTCGTGCAAGATGGCAAAGGCCACGGAAACTCCGTCATCATGGTCCGGGCTAAGTGCTATGTTTGAACTGAGGGAAACGAAGTCAGACAATTTTCTGTTTAAATGTCTACTCTGTATGTCAAAACTCAATCTGCTGAGCACACCCGGGACGTCGACTCTAATTTGAAAAAGCACATTAAGGTGAGTTATTTTTCAATGTCACTTACTTTTTTCGTTAAAATGTCGTGGTATAGTTTTCTTAGCCAAAAGAACGCACCTTTCTTTCGAGATCGTTTTGCTAGTCGCATAGTGTTTATCAGCTAGATCTCTCAATGCTCATTAATGTAAGCTAGCGAAAACTCTTCCAAAAAGGCTCAACTTAGTTCACCTGTATATTTCAGAAGGAGGGTAAATCAATAATGGCAGTTATATATAAACACTACTATTTGATATTTGTTTAAGTTTGCGATATATTTAGACAGTTTTATTTTCTATACTAATTCGTGATGCTCTTTATTTAGTTATTATTTCGTTGGACCACACCACTGATAGCTAGAAATTAACAGCGGTGCTTCGCATCATTCCTAATTTTTTTTTCTTTTCCGCCAGTGCCTCTATTCTCCGAAGTTATCAGAGTTCTAGGTTCTTTAAAAAAAAAAAAAAAGACCCAGACTACAACCCACTGTCCCGAAGCGCCCTTGCTGAAGCAGACGAAGATCGACCGTATGCATAAAGTTAACGTTTCTCAACAACGGTTCGATAATCTTGTGGAGACGCTTGTGGATGAGACGCTACAGTCATACACTAACAGCTGTCATTTACTAACAGTGAAACAAAAAGTGACGACAAACTAACATAAAAGTAACCTCCGTTTGTCATGGCAAGTAACGAATAACGCTATTTCGTTACTTATTTTCGATAACGGGCAAAAAAATTGACATTTAGGCCCTCTTTTAGCAAGAAACGATATGGAGGGAACAGTCCTTTCCAAAGGGGACAAGTATAATTGTCGACTACAAAAAATAACACCTGGCAGAAGAACGTTTCTTCAACCGCGAAGCAAAAATGAATGCACGGTTCGCTAGCCAGCCACTGCCCCTGACGTTCGCTGTGCGTATACGGTTCAAAACTCTTTCTAGAACAATATAGGAAACAGGAGACACTGGACATACACATATGTGTCAAAATGCAGTCCATGTGTATGCAGTTAGTGCAGTACAAAACTGCCAAGACTGTGATTTTTTTTTTTGCTAGAAGTTTTTTGTTTGTTTTTGTTTTGAGGACACAGGAGAAGAAATAGGGAAGGGGGGGGGGGGCACGCTTATAAGGGAGCCGTAAGCCGCACTTGAACCCGCGAAGAGTCGCATGCCGCTCGCGAGCCGCAGTTTGGCCACCCCTGGTCTGGAGTCACTAAATGATGTACGCTTAAGTTACGGTAGAGCCACTAAATGAGCTGCGCTTAGAGTATCGGTACTCTGTTCCCCGACATTGTTGTGGATGCCGGAATTTTGATGCTTGTGCAGAGCAGACGCAACTACCGATCGTCATTATTCAAAAGTGCGACTTCCCCAGCATTAGCTTCGGTGTTAGCAGGCTCAAGTAATATTGCTTTGCTCTGCCGCGAACCGTTTAAGCATTTGTGGAGAGCGGAAAAGCGTTTCCTGTGATTTCAGCTAAAGCTTCAGATTTTTAAGACACAATATGGGCAAGTGTCGTTACTCTGAGGCGTAGCTTATTTAGTGGCACTAAGTAATGGCACTCTGTTCCCCGATATTGTTGTGGCCGCCGCCATCTGGTGCTTAGAACAGAGCAGACGCGACTGCCGAACGTCGTGAATCAAAAGTGCGACTTCCTCGGGATAAGATCTGTTGTTAGGAAACTCACGTGATATTGCTTTCCTCTGTCGCGAACTGTTGAAACATTTGTGGAGGACGGAGAAGCGTTCCCTCTGATTTCCGATAAAGCTTCAGATAACTGGCAACCTTGATCTTCAGCCCCCAAGATGGGTAAGCGTCTTTACCTTGAAGCGTAGCTTATTTGGTGGCTCTAGAAGGGTCTATAAACGCTTTGCACACGCGCCAGATTACAGGCGCCATTGATGACCTTCTCTTGTCCTCCGAAGATACCAAGCCACAGAAGCGGACTTTGGCGAGCCTCCACAAAGGCCAATGCTGGGCAGAAGGACACAGTTGAATCTAAAATGGCAATAACTGTAATGCTGCGGTAATGATGGAGCGAAATGATCAAAATAAGAGGAAACAAAAACTGAAGATGTGTTATAACGGCGCCCGTGCACAGCTGCTGAAAAGCGTCTACAGAATGTGTCTCAAGAGGTCAGTACCAACGGGTGCGCATCACAAGTCCGGTCTGCTGTGAAATGCGGGTAGCTCTCCAGGCGGCCGCAATAAAGGTTTTGAGGTCACGCTACAGGCTCCGATAAACTAAAGATACCTATCGTACCAGGCTAATGGCCGCTGTAAGTTTGTCCTCGCTACGACTATTCAAGTTCGATTGTTCGCGCAGAAAGAGGGTGAACAACTTGAAATGTACGTGAAATAAATCGCATCCGTGTATACTTGTGGAGCGGCATGTCGAGTTATTTCTGATTATGGTTGTGTTAAGCGAGAATTAAAGGAAACGACAAGCGAGGCTTACGTCTGCCGATCAGAGTCGGCTGGAAAGCTAGGCACTTCCTCCCCACGGAGCCCGTCACCTGACATCAAAATCCTTGTTGCGATTCTTTTAACCGCCGGGAGGGATAGCCGCATTCACCAGGAAACCGACCAAGGACTGAGAGCGTGCGAGTATAGCATTGGCGGCAGCACAGCAACAACAAAAACAGCGAGGGAACCACAATTTATTTTAATCTTTTTCTACCTTTGATTTTTGTGAAGCCTGGTCACATAGGAACAAACGTCACGAAAAAAGGAAAGAGTTCGCCCGGCTGAAAGTTTTCAAACTCGTCTGATTCGCTAGGTTCAAGAACATCGAGCGTTCTTTCCTTTCTCTCTTTCTTTTTAAAATGACTAGATCGCTACTGTGCCAATTTTTTCCTCCTCTGTTTTTATGACTGGCAAACGAAGGCGGCACAATAAGGAGGAGAAAAAGACCGAGCATTGAGTCGACGGCACCGATCGATAATGCCCTGGGCGACTGGCATCGTCGCATCCCGCAATGTTGTCGTCAACACTATTGGCAAACTGAGGCTCTTTGCGCGAAGCCTGATGATATCATGCTGGCGCATCAAGAACCTTCTTCTGGAGAGGACGTTCAGAGAAAGGCGTCGCGCTTCGAGACATTCCAAATCTGCCTTTTTTTTCTGGAACTTCTTAACACAACAAAACGGGTATACTTGCGTTGTGGAAAACAAAGTAAAATAAGACAGCGTGAGCAATTTCTTTTGTGTGTGTATGTGTGAGCGAGTGGTAGTTGAACAAAGATGCCGCATATGTTTTTATCTTAGCAGCGATGTTTTGAAGAAAAATATGTACACTCAGCTGCGTCCTGCAGACGAAACCCGAGCGAGGTTTATGCGCCGAAACTGTGCCGGCTTTAATCGTTTGTGCAGCCACTCTGTACTATTGTGAAAAGTTTCTTTATGTACAAAAAAAAAAGAAGAAACAAAAACTACAATATCGTGACAGTAAACAATACATGAAAGGTCTTTTTTTTTTTCGAAACAAACTAAGTTTAAACATACCTAAAACAGTAATTAAAAAAAAAAATAAAACTGCCTAGGGGGAGAAATCGGAGGACGATTGTTTTAACAGAAATTTTGGCAGTTTTATACTTTAGTCTCACCTTCTAGAGGGAAAACTACGAGCCATAAGATGACCAGAAAACAGGTTTTACGTGTGACGCTCGTCAAAATATTAAGGCCGTTCACACACTAGCGATTTCTTAGGACCGATTTCCTTAAAACCTTTTAAAATATCTTACGACGAACACACTAAAACACACTGGCTCCATGTATACGGTGATCCTGGAACTGCATTTCACTAGAGCGAAGGTTTCGCGGTACTTACGAGGTCAAATGTACCTATGAGAAATGATCCTTTATATTGTAGACTCACGAGCGTGTGGGTTGAGTTGGGGAACAGCGAAAGCACACTGTTGCTAGTTAATATAGAGTGTTGTGTCCTCCCTCGTCCCACATGTGTCTTATTCTTTCGGTGCTCGTCATTTATAACATTGACGAAAGCTTTTTCAAGCCAAGAAAGAAGGAATGATGCCCTAAGAATATAGAAAATATACGGGGCCGCCCAGTGTTCCACGGCTACCCGATAGGGAGCCTCCTCTTTACTCCGCGCCCCCTTTTCAAGCCTTGTCCCTCTGTTCTGAGAAGCCAGTCACGTGACGTCAGTTGGCTTATGGGTGTGTCGCAGTCGAATCCTCTGGTTCACGAGGCCATCGAAGCTCCCCCGAGGCATGACGCATCTCGGAGGCATTGAGTCCGAGTTGCTGGAATTTGGGACCCGGAGGGTCAGCCCGGGGGAGGGCAGCCAGATCTCCACACAGGTCAAGGGTGTACGGAGGCATACGGCATTTAGAAGATGGCGTCTGTCTCTGCCGGCTTTTGAGGCTGCGTTCGACCGTTTTTCCATAAAGAATACGCTTCGTTGCCATGGTGATGCTTGTGTTGTCAGAGCCTCAAGAACTCAGGTCTCAGGCCAGCATCCGTCGAGAATCAGCCATTTAATAAGAATGTCACGAGCCTCCCCCCTTGTCCCTTGTCCTGTTTCACGGGCTCCCGCCTCGCGATAACCATAGCCCCTCGCACAATGTTGACCGCAGACAGATTTTATCGTGCGGAAGAAGACGGCGGGGTGGCGAGATCAGGCGCGTACTAGGGCTCTTTCGCCGTGCTTTTCAATGGGCGGTACCTGAACAAAAAGACTGCGAAATAAGGATTTACTGCAGATGACTGATTTTCTCCAGCGCCTGATACTTCGACGAGTCTTACACGAAAAGTATGTTTTCAGCTCGCAATTTGAATGAAGTTACTTGTACTGCGACATGCACTATAAAAAAACAAACAAAATTCTGGTCGTAAAAAAACTCTTAAGCTGGGGTCACACTCCTCAAACATCATACAAAAGACAGTCTGTAAACACGAGTCACCAAAATATTCGTGGTTCGAATGCCGCGTGGCAAGTTTTCTCCTTGAACTCATTGCCACGCGGCATTCGAAGCATGGATATCGCGGTGACTCGCGTTCGAATCTGTATGCAGACTGTCTTTTGCATGATGTATAATGCCCGTGTCCCACTAGGGTGACAGACAGAAACAAACGACAGCGACAAGCCTCCAACCAGAGTCTTTCTCGATTTGAGAGGCTTTGTAGAATAAAGGAGGCTATGCTCAAACACGAGCATCATGCACGCGAGGGTATCTTTGGTCAGACTTGCAATCGCTCGTGCTTACTTCACGAGCACCGAACGACTAAACGCCTGCCAATGGTACCATCGCGAGCTTGCAGCACGGGTTTGAAGCTTGTCGCTGTCTTTTGTTTCAGTCTGCAGCTCTAGTGGGACACGGGCAGTGTGACCCCGGCTCTACCCCGGCTTTAGAGGTGAGCTAAACTACCCACATGCCGACATTTGAACAAACCAATGGGGCCGACGTGTCCGAATACCAGGACATATGTGATTCTGTTTTCAGGTCGAGAAGTGCTTCCGAAGCCTACAATTTGTCCGAACATAGGCAGAATAGCATTGGGAGAGTTTTATGCTCCTGTATATGAAAATTATACATCGATTTGCCAACGCTATGTTTCAGTCTTTTTCATCTCTCTCTCTCTCTCTCTCTCTCTCTACATATATATATATAAATATATATATAGTGAACGAAGAAGGGAGAACGTGATTATTGAATTTATTGCATTAAAGTCAGGGAAAGGGAAAGGGAAACAGAGCTGACGAAAAACATTTGCAAAGCTGAGATGACGTGCCACGTCACTGCCGCAATTCGGAATTAGCGCGGGCGTTAAATCAGCAACGGTTGTCGTCTACCCAGTTAAGCGAATTCGAAACTAATAGTACACAGAGAGGTGGTCAAAAATTGAGTTCGCTGAAACCAGTGGCCGGGATGGTCTAAGCGGTAAAGGCGTCGCCCCGGACAGGCGAAGGTTGCGGGTTCAATCCCCGCTCCTGGCCCAATTTTTCGCCAGCTCTCTTTCCCTTTCCCTTTCCGTACCTTTAATGCAATAAATTCAATAATCACCTTCTCCCCTCTTCGTTCACAATATTACTACGGCTGCACTTGTCAATCTTCACTCATTCCCATTATATATATATATATATATATATATATACATTTTTTTTTTTTTTTTGGCTTGAAGCGAGCCGTTTTGGGGGCCTTTGTGCGAGCAATTAATCGAGAAGATCGCCTAAGCACATAAAGCCCTCGTTGGCGAAATCAGCGACGTTCCGCACAAAGAAAGAGAAAAATGCTATTTGTCAAATACCATGATAAGAGTTCGGGCGTTACGTGTCAGTGTTTAGAATGATAAAGGCGAAACGCTTTCTATAAGTATAATCTTGAAGGCAGTAGGGGGATCGGTGGCCGAGTGGGCTAGCTGCACACCAGCTCGGAGCTCGTGGAGCGAAAGCTCGAGCTGCAGAACCCAAGGATGCTGAGTGCCATCCCCACTCCTGCCCGTTTCGATCTGAATGAGCATCGTACCGGCGTGCGGTCGTGCATCACTACTGCGTGGTGCACGTTAAAGACCGCAGGCTAGCGGTTGTACTGCACTGGCTAAATTGCTCATCGACAGCTGAGAGACAAGTCGCCAGTTGAGGCAGCATAGGTTTAGGCCGTATAAACATACCCACAACCCAATGTTTTTGTTAAAGGCAGTACTCGCGGCTTGTTCCTCAGCGGAAAGACATACGTACGCGCGAAAGTGCACAGACACGAGAAAGGCGGTGCGCTCAGCCACGCTCATTCCCTTTCTTATCTTCCACTGTATCGCAGTAGGTGCCAACATGAGTCCCCTTTCAAATACCGTCCGCACCGCTTAATATAATGATGTTAGATAAGTTCGAAATAATCAGCAGGTTGGCGCCCTATTAGGGACAATCTCCCTATTTCGCGGCAAGCCAAAATTGCCTTTTAAAGCCCGCCGATGCCAAAGCTCGATACGCCTCGCAGAGTCGCCCCTCGCAGCTGGCACCGAGCGCGCGGTGGTCTTTTGAGAAGCGTTCCAAGCCGGGGGCGGGGCATTAAACCCCGAATCGATGGGTCACTGAGCGCTACACCCCATCCCGGAGTGCGTCGCTACGTAGCCCGTTCACCCCTAAGCTGATAGTGCGGTGGGAGCTACGAGTGTTTCTGGACCAGTCAACCGCTTCACCTTCATCACCTGACTCCGCTCTCAGCGCGTCAGTATGGGCGAGAGGGTGATCACGTGGCAAAGGATAGACGTGTGACTCCTTAAACGAGCGCGTAGCTTTCACCACACTGTCAGCTTAGTGGGTGGACGGGCTATGGCAGCGTCTGTGCACGAGGCCACCACCGGCTTTGCAAAGTGGGACTCCCTCTGTGCTCCAGCGCCGGCGACGCCGTATCTCTTCATTAGCCCCGCTCGACAGTCGGATTGGGACCCTGCGGTGACCGCGGGGAACGCCGCTGCGTCGCGCTGTTGCGGTCAACTGACTCTTTGTTCTTCCCAGCCTCGAGATTAAACGCGGCGGAATGCAAGGGGCCGCCATCGGAAGACGATAATGCCTGCGCCGCGTTTCGGAACCGTCTTGGCTATTTAATTTCTGCGTCCACTCGCTTCCTTTTCTTGGATTTGCGAATCGAATCTCCGGTTGGGGTAAACAATAACAAAAACCGCAAAAACCTTTTTTAGCGGTTTTTTTTTTTTTTTTTTATACGCCAGCGTTTCTTTTAGTCAATATGCTGGGTGCGATAAAGCACTCCTAGAAAGCATCGGTCTTTTCTTAATCGGGATCTTTGTAGAGGCATTTGCTTAAATATAAAGGTCGTCTTTCTTAATCACAAGAAAAAGAGATAGAAAACAAATGTTGCGCAGAGTTTCTCGGTCCTGCGCTAGAGCATTAATTTCTTTCAACTAAAAAAAATATTAATAGCGTGTGTATAAATGAACTAGATAAATTATGTGATCATTGTAACTAGTTGTATCATGTGGTGCTCCCTTTGAAATTCACGTTTACAGCCGAGCTGTTAAGGGCTAGTTTCCCCCGTATTGTGTCCGTGGGCAAACAAATCTCGACACGAAACTCGGGACAGCTACCGCCATCTAATAGCAACGTCGGCAACCAGACAACCGGCTTGCCGGTTGTCTTGTTGCCGCTGTCGTTCATAGATGGTGGCAACCTTTCCACTCTGGCCTGCCGACTGGCGGCCGGCCAGCTACTTCATTCCCACCGTAGCACAGCTTCGCTGGTCTTCCTTCTTCACCTGAGTGGAAAGGAAAGTTTTTCATCGGACGCCCGGAGAGTAGACCAGATGCCTGACTCAGTTCTTGATTATTTAGATGATTAAGTTGGCTTTCATTTTGCTGCCATGGCATCATGTATTGTTTTGAAGAAAAACCAATTCAAACGGGAAAATCCTTGTTTATGTGTATGTGTGGGCACGTGTACAGGAATTTTTTTTTCTTCCCTGCTTTTTAGAGGGGTGCCAATAATGTATAGGTACCTTTTTGTATTCATTCTTTTCCATTCAATTATAGAGCTTTTTTTTGTAAGCTATATTGGAGTATCCAGCTACGCACTAGGGTGGTGACCATGTTAGTAAATTTAAATGCCTCATATAATAAAAGATAATAATTGCATATCAGTGTTCACTTTGCTCCAGTGTGTGTGTGTGTGTGTGTGTGTGTGTGTGTGTGTGTGTGTGTGTGTGTGTGTTGTGTGTGTGTGTGCGTGTGTGCGTGCGTGTGTGTGCGTGTGTGCGTGCGTGCGCGTGTGTCTTTGAATTCCCAGTTTACTTAAAATAGAAAGGGGGGGGGGCGGCTCTTTTTCTAGACGCCAAGTTCGTGTCAGGATGTTCATATTAATCTAAATTACAAAAAAAAAAAGATAATGACTTAGAAAAAAATAATGAAACACTTAAGGCGGCGGTCCCACGGCGGCCATCTTGAACAAGCCATTAGTTCAACCACTAGATGGCGGCACTCATCCGTGTGACTAGAAAGCAGGCTCGTGGCAGTGATGTTCCTCCTCTGCTCTTAATTTCCTTCTTTCTGCTGCTCGCCCGTGCACGTTCAGCGCTCAACGCGTGTTGCCGCTGACACAAATGCCAGCAAACGTGCCAGTGGTGCTAGCAGTTCCCAGTTCGCACAGAAGCGGAGCCCAGCCAGCTCATCGACCCGATCGAGAGTGCCTAGCTGGGCAAAATTTGTTTTTTGATCCTGGCTTTGTTCCACGCTGCAGGGTTGGCAAAGCGATTTGGTTAGAGGCTCACAAATCAGTAGCTATCGTTTTAACTATTTAAGCACTAAAAGCATAGTCATTCAATCAATGAAGAATGTTATCAAACGATAAAGAGCATATATAAGACATGCCTTGTCAGCATTTCGTGAATGAATCAGGTTTTGCACGACATAAACGTTTAAATTCATTTTCGCTGTAAGTCGGAGCGCAGCTGGCATAACAGGTCAATGAGGCCAGTAAAAAAGAGCCAAAAAACACCATGTCACGGAGCTCAACGTCTTATAGTGCGTTTTTTGACCCCGGTGAAAGCAATCAAGCGCAAACCATGGACCATGGCCTTGCGCTTTTAGTATGCGTGTTTGTGCTTGTGTACCTTAGTCTTTGACTGCATTTTGATCTATGATAAAACAAGCAATAGCAGACTCTTTTTCAAGACGGGTGTTCAGAGGAACGCTCTATATAACTCATCATTTTGATGATAGTTTGATTAAACTTGATTATCAGTTATCTGACTTTATAAATAAAAACCCCAAATATTGTTGAAATAGTACGCCGAGGTCGAAGAATCTGCATGTTCAAGAAAAGAGTAAAATTGTATTTTTTAGTCCCAGTGACCTAAACTTAAAAATTGTTAGTCGTGTGGGTGGCAGATTTTAAAGTCTGTTTTATAGTGGTTTTGATATTTTGTTTCATTATTAATTAAAGTAGTTGATAATTTGATGTTGAAAAAATATACCAACGTCTTACATGTATATATATATATATATATATATATATATATATATATATATATATATATATATATATACAGGGTGTTTTTTTTAAGCTTAACAGATTTGTTTAAGAAAAGCCTTGAAAGTTACACTTATGCCGCTTGTGGAGGTAAATTATACGGCCAGGGGGACATATTATAGTGGCTGATGGTAACGATCAGTCGGCTAATTACTTAAAATTTGTTAATTAACTTTTGAATTAATGAAAATAGACCTATGGTTTCAATTAGAAATTTGTTCAGCGTCATCGAAAACCCCTAAATCAGTCATTTTCAGAAAGACTTTGAGCGCGTGAGAAGCGTAGTAGTGAACTGAAGTTACCACTCTTTGAGCAGGTACAAAGCTAGAGGTTGCGATAAGGCACCCGCGCGATTTTTCCGTCTCTTATCTAGCCCCAGCCTTGTACCTGCTCCACGAGTGGTAACTTTAGTGCACTACTACGCTTCTCACGCGCTCAAAGTCTTTCTGAAAGTGACTGATTTAGGGGTTTTCGACGACGCTGAGCAAATTTCTAATTGGAACCATATGTCTATTTTCATTAATTAAAAAGTTAATTAACAAATTTTAAGTAATTAGCCGACTGATCGTTACGATTATTGCCCTATAATCTGTCCCCCTGGCCGTATAACTCACCTCCACAAGCGGCATAAGTGTAACTTTCACGGGTTTTTTTAAACAAATGTTAAGCATAAAAAAAAAAACCCTGTATATATATATATATATATATGTTCTGTTTGAATGCAACAGAAATGGGTAATTGGGGAATTTTACAGTAACGCTGACATTTTATGGTAATGAATGTGATCTCAGTGATTGTGATGTGAATGATTTCTATTTCAAACTTTTGATGACGTTGATTATTAATTATTGTGACTACGATGCTTAGCTAATGTCAATTTGATTATTTTATGTATACTTTTTATGCTGAAACTGGTCCCGTACACTGTTGAATGCTGTAAAAAGGGACTGATGGCCTGGTCCGAAAACTTCTTTATGCGAAAAGATTATTTGCCTCATAACGCGAAAATCCGTTGTCGTCGTCGGCGGCATGACCGAGAGATGGTACTGAAAATTGCCGATGGCGCAAAGAGTAAAAACAGGTTAGAAATGCCCGGATGGACGTCACATTTTTCACGAAGGTTCCTATAAACTAAGTAAATGAATGGTGCTTTAGAGAGAAACTCTGTTACATTTCGGTCTGGATGGGAATCGAACCCGGGCCTCAGGTGTGCGAGACGGACACGCTTCCCCGACACCACGGTGGCTTTTTTTTTTTTTTTCTTTATTGCCGACGCAACGGCGGCTCCACGGTCCTGGCTGACTAAGGTGTGCCTAGTGCGTGCGTCACTGCACACGTCCCGTCACAACCATCTGGCTGACTGAAGGTGTGGTCAACTGCGTGCGTCATTGGGCACGTGACGGCGCAGCCAATGGGGAGAAGGTGGCGGGTGCTGCCTCCCGCGCGTCACACACCGAATCAGCAGAAATGACTTGAACGCATGTCAAAAAAATAAATCGAAAACATTTCACCAAAGGGACTACAATGCTTTCGCATTCCCACACGTAAGCTGTCTTAAGTGTCTTTGCCGAATTTTTTTTTTTTGTATTCTTTTGCCACAGCCCCTCAGACACATGTATGTCTGGAAATAAGGATACTTATTTTCATTATTAACTCACGCACACTTGTTGTCGTAATATTTATTTTTATTTTTACGACATGTACACGGGAGAACCGCCAAGCGGTCCAGATCATCCAAAGTTCAGTGTGTCTTCACGTTCCTATGGCCGTCTGCACGTTCACGTTCAAAAGGCAAAACACCCTAGACCGTCGTCTCTTTTCAAATGACAACGAACCGTAGACCACATGAAGGTATATGCATGCTGTCTTCACGATAATTGAGAAATTTGACAGAGAGAAACACCTAATCAACCGACTTTTACAGCTTCAAAAATCTCTCGTATTAGCCGGTCGCCACTCCGCGCCAACCACAGTCTCGGCAGTGAATGCCGAGGTGGCCAGAGACCACGCCAGGGACATAAAGCCCCTCGATGTGTTGGCGTTTGTCTGCGAGTAGAGTCAAATGCGCCAGTGCACGAGACCTGTGTCTCGAGCGGCCCTTGGAAGCAAATGGCGGCGCAGAACTGAAATGAGCGGCCCTTGGAAGTGAATGACGGCGGATCAGCACCCTGTCGTGACACGTGTCTTACGCGTTTCCACCACAATGGTTGGCGGTACTTGTAACTTGTAAGCGTGAATTTTATCGAGGGACTTTACAACGACAGTTCGTCTCTCGCCATCTGTGCACGTTTCCACTGTTCAGAAAAAGCACAGTCTACGCATGCTAAATCACAGTCCAGCCAGCGCTCGATCGCAGTTGCAGCCAGCCAGAAAGTGCGCGTGCATAACACACAAACACAGCAATGAACGCGCCCTCGTACACTTTTATGGTTGGTTGGAAAATGTCTCTATTATAATTATAAAAAGGTGATTTACGCTCGCCGATCTTAAGTCATCTTCTTTGAGCGAATGAGTTTATGTTTTTTTTTTGTTTTTTTTTTTAGATGAATTGTGTAAGTTTGGCCTCCTTCACGTATGTGAGGAGGGAATCTAGGGTTGCCTTGCGATGCTCAGGGGATCCAGTGGGCAGGACCCATTCTTCAAGGCTATTCGGTCGCATTTGGTGTGGTAATGCCTCTAGGGCTTTCCGTCTTGTCTCTTCAGTGCGGGGACAGTCCCAGAAGACGTGGGTCTCCGAGGCGGTCTCCTCGCAGTATTCACAGAGGCTCTCGTTCCTGGGTTGTGTCGACGGTCCTGCTTGTGAGTTCTGAAGTTCTGTCTCGTGCTGTTTCGTTGCTAGTCTGCTTTTCTTGAAAAGGGCTGTGCGTTTGGGAACCATTGCTGTATGTGTGCGTAATCTTCTAAGGCATACTTTCTCCCAACGGGTGTAGTTATCCGCTGGGAGGGGATGCGGGTCTTCTCGAAGGAGGCTCCCAAGCCGCTCGCGGCGCGCCTGGCGTTCGACAGCCTTGAGTGCCAAGGGGTCGACTTCTTCTCCTTCCGGTTGGATTGGAGATCCAGTGTTCAAATGTTGTACGTCGTCGCTGTCAGTGCCATGGCCGGGTAATTGATGAGGAGGGAGGGAGACCCGTGCGGCAGCGTCCGCGGCGTCGTTCCCGGGTATTTCCTGGTGTCCCGGGATCCACCATATGGTTACTCGTCTTCCTTCGCTTCTGTATATGCGTGCAATTGCTTTGACGGTTTGCACCGTCTTACTTCTGCTCGAGGGGTTACGATACTCCTCGAAAGCCTTCTTGGCGTCTGTGTAGATGTAGATTTTCTTGCGTGGGCTGAAAGCTGCGGTTTCGATGGCCAGCTGGATGGCCATTAATTCCGCTTGTTTTACTCCCGTTCTTGGCTTTAGCGTTCTTGTGACCACGAATTGGTCCGTGAATCTGTGTGCTGCGATGGCGACTTGAGGCTCTACTTTTGACGCATCGGTGTAGTATATATCTGCCTCGGGGTCTTCAAGTAATTTTTGGAGGTCATAGTTGTGTTTCTTAGCTGCTGTTTTTCTTCTCCCCATTTGCTCGTTGCTTAAGTAATGTGGTAAAGGCTTCGTGTCCACGACTGTCTCATCCTCCCACGGTGGCACACGATCGAGATAGGTGTGTCCGGGCACTCAATGTCTAATTTCATCAGGATGTCCCTGCCAGTTGTGGTCTTCTGCAGCCTAAGTACTTGACTTATTTTATCATCTTGAGCAATATCTCTGAGACAGTTCATTCCGGCGATTGTTTCCAGTTCTTCTATCTTGGTGCATTTCGGTAACCCGGTGACGACTCTCATCGCCATACGGTTAAGTACCTCTAGGCCCTTCCGTTGCTCACTGTTGAGGCGAAGGTAATTAATTCAGTAGGTGGTTTTTGACACTAACAGGGCTCTGACTAGTTTTTTTAGTGTGTGTTCTTGCGCTCCCCACGTCTTGCTCGTAACAAATTTGATTTTCCCCAGTGTAGCTTTCCAGTGGTTCTTAATTCCACGATACCATTTTCTTGCTCTGCCATCCTCTTGAAAGGTTACTCCCAGGATTTTGACAGAGTCTGTTCTTTGTATGGGGGTGCCGTTGACGTTTAGATGAATTTTGTCGCAGGTTCCAGTTATTTTTCCTGCCTCTCTTATTTGCTACGGTAACACAGTTTGTCTTGTCTGGATAGAGCCTCATTCCCACCCTTTGTAGGAAAGAGTGGATGGTGTCCAGGCCCTCTTGCAGGATCTCTTTTTGTTCTTCTACGTCTGGTTCGTTTGACCAGATAGTAATGTCGTCTGCATAGATTGAATGACCCAGACCTTCAACTTTCTCTAGTGCAAAGGCTAAGTCTGCCATCACCATGTTAAAAAGCATTGGTGATAAGACCGCTCCTTGTGGTACTCCGATTACGTTCTCCCTCTTTGGTCCATGTTCTTCCCCGACCAACACCTCGTACGTCCGGTCTTCTAAGAACGACTTTATAAATCTTAGACAGCGGCCTTTAAGGCCCCGGTTGATGGCGCCTTGGACCACAGCATCGTGAGGTACAGTATCGAATGCCTTTTTTATATCGACTGCAACTATTGTCCTTGGGTACATGTTCGGGGGTCTTGCCAGTATGTCCTTGTGTATTAGGGCGATACTGTCGACGGTTGCAAGACCAGGCCGGAACCCCGTTTGTACCGAGGAAAAGGCCGGTTCTTCGCCGTCTACTTGTTTCTTGTATTCTAGCTGCCACGTTATCCTAGCCAGGATCATACGTTCGGTTATCTTACACAAATTAGATGTGAGGGATATCGGGCGCAGGTTCTGTATCGAATCGGTTGGCTTGCCTGCTTTGGGGATAGGTATCACGGTGGAGTGTTTCCACCCCGCCGGTATCCTCCCGGTCTCCCATACTTCGTTGATGTACCGAAGTAATTGCTCTTTTCCCACTTCAGGTAAGTTGCGTAAGGCGTCAACGGTGATATGGTCAGGGCCAGGTGTGGAGTTCTTGGCTGCGTCCAGTGCTTCTAGCAGTTCTCCCATGTTGAATGGAGCATCCATGTCCATATTATCATGGTACTCCGGTCTGTCTGCGGGGACGTCTTTGGAATTTTGTGGTTGTGGGAAGAAATAATCGCTCGCTATTTCAGCTAGCTTGCGCTCGTATATGCCCAATTTGAGTGCGAGGTTTTGGGTGGTGCATTTGGCCTTTTTCTTGCCCGTAAAGGCGCGAAAGGTCCGCCACATCTTCGTTGCTCCCCCCTTGGTGTTAAAGCCGTCACAGTGTTTGCACCACCGAGATCTCTTGAGCTGGTTGGTGTATCTCTTGGCTTTCGCCGTCACCGCGTTGAATTTAATTCGGAATCGCCAGTCTTTTTTGTTATTTCTGTAGTGTAGTTGGGCTTGAAGACGACTGGCCCAGAGGTTAAGCAGGTGAAGGTCTGGGTCTGGGTCGTCTGATTTAACTTGATAAATTTCGGTGGCACTTCGGAGGGCTTCCGTGATTCGGAGGCCTAGCTCGCTGTCGTTCGCGAGATCACTAAATGCTTTGCGGAACTTGTCCCACTTGATGAATTTCGACTGTCTCCTGGCGTCTGAGTGTCGTTCCGCCGTCAGTTCAATCTGGATGGGGAGATGGTCACTGCCCATACTGTCGGTTAGGACGGTCCACCGCGCCCTGACGTTACTTGAAGCCCAAGTGAGGTCTGGTGAGGTGTCACTCTGTCTTGATGTTTGTCCGATGCGGGTAGGTATATGCGGGTTGTTGAGAAGTCTCAGAGTAGCGGTTTTTGCCTGTTCTGCTATGTTTTTTCCTCTTATGTTGTTATATCGATAACCCCACATAGTGTTCTTGGCGTTGAAATCACCTGCCACGATGATTTCCTCATCGCATTTTCGTTCTTTGATTAAGGTTTGTAGCCAATTCAAACTTTCGTCTTCCTTCTTCTGTGGTCTGATGTATACCGAGGCTAGTATGAGTTTTCCCTTGGCGGTGCGTGTAGCCGTGCTGCTACAATTTCTTGGTGTTCGTCGCAAATATGCGTCGTGCCGATGTGCGAGTGTGGGACACTGTCCCTGACTAGAAGAGCAGTTGTCCCGTTAGGACTGTGTAGTCCGTTCTGTTGATTTAGGACTGTCGGTATCTGGTATGCTTTGTACCCAGTAATGTTGATGTTCTGAGTTTTTTACTTCTTGTAGTAATAGGGTAAGAGGAGCGTTCTTGCCCGCTCTTTCGATTCTTAGTTTGAGTTCAGCTGTTTTGGAACGGATGCCGTTGCAGTTCCACTGAAGGATCCACGGAGGCCTTCGTTTCTTGTTGCAGCTTTTGCCTTTTGCATAGTTATGCTCTGGCATTGAAAGCCTTGATGAGTCCCGTCATGCCTTTGAATAGGTCGGTAATCTTTGCGTTCATGTCTGTCATCTTGTCTTCAAGAGATCGTAGTTTTTCATCTATTCGTTCTCTTTCTGCCTTGATGATGTGGGGAAAAGGGTCGTTCCCTTTTATTGGAGGTAAACTTGTGCCTCCTGCCGAAGTACCGGCCACTAGCATTGTCCACGGCTTGCCCGACGCCCCGGGCGTTATCGTGTCGGCATCACTAGTGTTTGGTAGCAGAGGCCTGGAATTTTCAGTTTTGTTAAACTGTTCGATTCCGTGTTTTGTTTGTGACTTTTTCGCTCGCTGGAGGTTTTTGCCGGGCGGCGGGATTGCTTGTTTCGGGCATGTCTTGTCCATCGCAGTGTGAGGACCTTTGCAGTTGTAGCATTCCGGCGGCATTCCGCAGTTATCGCCTTCTTTGTGTGCCCTTCCACATTCTCCGCAGCGGCGGATTTTGCTGGGGCAAATGTCAGCTTTGTGCCAAATCGCGTGGCAATTCAGGCACACCATCAGTCTTGGTCTGTACTCGTAGACCTTGCAGGTTACTTCGCAGTATCTGATGTACTGCGGTCTTGTCTTACCTTCGAACGTGAGGATGGCTGTGGACCTCATGGGCCCCACGATGTGTACTCCAAGAATGTTATGAGTCCTGCATTCGAGCTCTGGGAAAATATTCTCGTTGGTGTCATCTTTTGCGTATCTAAAGTATGCGACCCCTTTACATTGGTTGGGGGCTTGTGCTTGCAGTGCCTGCACCTTCAGGAGTGCCGATTTCGGTGATCTGTGTAAGTCGTTCTACCGCCTCTTTGTCTTTAGTGACCAGTGCAATAATGTTGGCTTTTTTATTGTATTTGATAGCTATATTGTTCCATGACGTCACGCCCGTCGAGCGGGCTGCGGCTTTAATATGCTTCGGTAAAAACTCTTTTACGTCACGTTTGCAGGTGGGTCTTATAAGGACTGCTTGTGACAGCGTCTTTGGAGTCAGGTCGTTGCCTGCCGTAATGTCGATTCTTTCTGTTTCCTTTTCTTCTTGAAGCAGGTCTCGAGAAAGCGCTCTGGTGGCTTTTCTCTTCTTTCTTTTCGACGCCAGCTGTGAGCTGTCTTCATCTCCTTGGGTCTTCAAGGACGATTCAGAACTCTGTGTTGTCATCGCCACGTCCTCAGTTTCTTTTAGTGTAGGCACACTAGTCATTTGCGTCGCTGTGTTAGGATCAATTGTGGACGGTTCTGCTGGTTGGTCTCTAGAAGATTTCTCTTGTAGAAAGCGTTCTATTTCGGTCTTATGGTCGGCGAATTTGCGCTGCGTTTCCAGGTCGATGGCTTGAAGTAGTTGCATAGCCATTGTGATGGTCGGGAGGTTGCTCATGCATTCCTTAATGCTCGCGGCGTGGTTGAGACATTCAATAAGGTATTGTGCGTTTTCGTGACTAACCTTAAGGAAGTCAACCTTGTCTCCTGGTATATGCCGATAGCATGCAGTCGGTGCCTGTTGTGATCCTAGCGAGTTCGTTGTCGTCGCCATTTTCTTTGTCCATCTCCATTGAGTAGATGTGGTCCGGGAGTCTTGGGTCTTTCCTGGTGTTCCTTTCTCAATTTGAGTTCACGGGGTGGGCGGTGGTGTAGGCGGTGATGGTAGTATCATTTGTTTCCTGAAGCTTGTGGTCCGTTTCTGGTGGGCATGCCGTGACGGCCTTGCCGGCCGCCACAAAATTATTCGTCAGGCTTAGCAGGTGGGAGCAGGAGCTTTGCGTGCACACGTCTGCTTACTCCGAGAGCTTCCTCTTCCCACGCTTTTATGGAAAGATGTATACTCCGTTACTGGCGCAGGCGCGTGGCTTCATTTATAGTTTCGTTTGCGCGAGAACACGTGCAAAAGATCTGCGAGATCAAACCCCATGCTCGCGCAAGCAGCTTTGCCAAAGTTGTACTACAGTGTACACTAAGTTCAAAGTCTACGGGGCATTCGTGGTTCGAATGAGGCATGGGATCCAATTCAAAGAGTAGATTTGCATGCGACATATGAAGCACAGATGTCCCGCGGACTAAATTTATCACTAGGACTAGGCGTCAATTTTAATCGAACAATTGGTCAATATACCTATGGCTATATTACCCAAGCGTCAAGGAGAATGCAGGGATTGGTGTTTCACGAGCCACACGCGCACGCCTTCTCCGTATAAATGATGTGGAGTGAATAACCAAAATAAAGCGCTAATGAACGCGCGTGCAAAATGCCATTTGTTTTAGGCTTTTTTTTAGGACAGTTACTGCTGCAGACGCGAGCACGTGCGATCCGTGGAACACTATTCCCTGCATTCTCCTTGATACTTGGGTAATTTAGTGATTGGTCTATGGGCTCAGCTGTCTGCGCTAAACGGACAATCGCATGGCGTTGAAGTGGCTGGGGGCACATATAATCTTCTCCACTTCTTTCAAGTCAAACATCTTGCGCCTACAGTTTACTTTAGGTCAAATTTTCACTTAAAGTTTGCCTTCAAACAGGTGTACCCGTACACATCTGCATGGTGAAAGAAGTTAAATTTTTACTTTTTCGTTTGTCAAAATTTAACGGTTTGACTGGTTAAAAGTTTAATCGCGCTTAAATCATTAATTGATTTTTCGGTAGGTTATTAGATCAAGTGCCCAGACCTAGTTATAACGCAACGTAGAAAAACATAAGCAAACTCCCCTGTGTGAGTGGACATTGCCTCGTTCAGCAGTTTGCAGAGCAGTGGCCGGACTAGAGTGAAGAGGCGCGATCTCTTACGGCCTTTGCACCGGGAGTAGTTGCTCCCTGCGGCGGGAGCTTGTAGGGGTCGCTGTTGCCCTACCGCTCCTACGGCGCTGTAATTCTTTCGGAGAGGCACCTCCTCTTCACCCTGTTGTCCTCTTTGCTCCGGGTTTGAGTTGGACAAGTTTCTAGAGTAACTAGACCCACAGGTCATGAGGCCGGCTGCCTTCAGGGACTTATGCGGAGCACGTCTTTCTCTTCGTAAGCTTAAAGACAAGTTTGTATAGACAGACATTGAATTATTGCAAGCCGAAACTTATTTCAGTCGGCTCACTACAGTTATTTCAAGCAAGTATAATTTCACACATTTTCTATCGCAGTGGTCGGGGAACAGTTGTTCAGGATGGCTCAGGCGGCGTTGGGCATGGTTGTGTGGTCGCACCCCTACGCGGCTAAAGAAGTCCCATTGCTCCTCGGCGAGAGTGAAGGTCACAAGGAAACCGCTCTCTAGCCCGGTCATGGAAGAACATGTCAGGGCAGCACTGAGCATCTCGCTTGATTTTATTTCGCAACACTCATTGCGAAGACTCCGAAGAACGAAATAGAAGCGCGAGGAAACTTCACGAGTTGTGATTCTGGTCCGGCTTGCTAAAACAGCGTCTCAGCTGAGACTGAGTGAAGGAAAGCACTGCAAAGTGTTGGGCGCGCGACTGTCTTGAGACGCGGCTTGAGTGCCACTCAGCTCGAGCGCTGGCTCTGGCATTGCTTTCTTTCCCGCAGTCTCAGCTGAGTCGCTGTTTCTAGCAAGTCGGACCTATACTCCGTTTCATACTTAGCGTGCAACGCTGTCAAAGCTACTGGCGCGAGCGCGTGGCTTCATCTATGGTTTTGTTTGCGCGAGAACGCGTGTAAATGATCAACGAGATCAAGCCCCATGCTCGCGCCAAAAGCTTTGACAGCGTTGCACACTAAGTATGAAACAGAGTATAGGGTGCCTCAATGTCCTTCTGTTTAGGGTGATGCCATCGTTTGTAGTACCCAATGCCGACAGCACGCGCTCACTGCTTTCTTTCAGCCAGTCTCAGGACGCTGTTCTAGCAGTGCAGACAAAGGCATGGGCACGAGCGCGTGGCTTTGGAAAGTGCCTCCTATGCACGAGGTCTCGTACAAACAATAGCGTTTCGCTGAGCTAGGCTCACGCGCCTGTGCCTTTGTCTTCACTGTCGACATTTGTGAGATGGAGTAGAGGTCTCTTGATTGGTCGACGCTGTGTCACAAATTTAGTTTACGCTCTAAGCGTGGGGGGAATATTCGGCGCTGGCGGCGGCCTTTGCTCCGCCTATTGTCCAAACTCTCCTAATATACGGCTCTGTGTAAAGGGGGTTTATTAGACCCTTTTCCTGAGCCTCAGATTTGAGCCACGATGACTGGCTGTTTGTTGCCTTACTATGAGGACCAGTCACTGCGGTTTGCACATAACAACACTGTACACGTAACACTCTCCGTAAGTTGTCTACGAGTAGAGTGACGTTAAAACTAAAAATCTCATATCCCTGCACGATGGCGAGCAAAACAGAACCAGCGCGGTTGGAAAGCTGGAACCTTAAAAAAAAAATATCTGCTAAAAATCTTGGAGTGGAGGAAAAAAAATTCTCCTTCGTCGTCACCATAATATGGAGTTTAATATTTGCACCCTTCGTGGTGTCGGAACATGGCGGACAGCATTGAATAACTTATTTGTAGGCACTAGGCGCTTTCGAGAACTTGCTCGTGACCCTTGTAACGCGCTTCTCATTTTTTTTTTCTTTTTTTTTTCTTGCAAGATTTACTGTGAATTACTGCAAGAACGAGGAAGTAGCGCGAGGAAATATTTGAGAAAAGAATCCTCTGCGTCAGGGACAGAATCAGCGCCACTTTGCCTGAACTTCTCAACCTCAAATTTCAGCCATCTTTCAAAAGATGGCGCAAGTGCGCGTCATCTGCTAAAACATAGGTCCTTTTTACTATTTAGGAACAATTAGTTTGCTTTCAAAAAATTACAATAATAGAACGTGATTTTATTTAGAACGAGAAAGGCACTAATTAAAGAATCGTTGCTTAAATAGCTGCCCTCTTCTTTGAAACCGATTTCTTGCGTACAGAGTCGAGCTTCAAAATAGTCCCATGCTCTAAACATATTTTAAATAAATCTGAATATGAATACGAAAAAATTACGCTTCTAGTGAACCAGCTCAGTTCCTCTAGCATACAATTAAAAAAAATTAGGTCAGATGCCAGAACGGTGTCTGAGAAAACCAAGAACGCGTTAAGGGAATTCTTTGAAATTTTATCACAGTCAAGTTGTGTTTACAAGAAAACGGCTGGCGTTGCACTTCTAATATTTTGTATTCCGAGTACCTATGTTTACCACAAGCATGCCCTTAAATGTCGTTGCTGCGTTATGATGTGAAAGTGAGTTACGAGACTTCAAAATCACATAAAAAAGACTCTTTTTGAATAAATATTAAAACATGTGAGCGTGCTATTTAACAAAAACACGTATGCACGGAACTAGACGTGTCCTTCTTCTATTCAATAAAGAAATAAGAACGCGTCTTGGATGCATTACAAGTCTAGAAACTTGGAATGCATAGAGGTATGTCTTTGAAAATATCAAAACTTGCACTTTTTGTTTTCTTATTGTGCGTTAAGTTTTGAAAAATGCGTATCATAATTTGCACTAAAAAAGTGATGATGAATTGGCGATTTAATTGCAAAAAGAATGAAATACGTAACACACACACAGACGCGACATTTGCACAGCAAACAGGAGGGTTAGCAGATCTGCCACCGGTATTATAGTTCGGGCCGTGGGAACGCCGCCTTAAAGGGATACTGAACCAAAGAATTTAGTGTCCAAAATAAGTGGCGCACGTTCTTTCCACGATCCAGCAGCCGCCGGTATGCGCGATCACACGCAACGCAAATGACGTAAAAGACCTCGATTCGCGGTTAAGAGGACAGTGAAATGCATGGGCTTCGGGTCAAAGGAGAATAAAGACAGGCTTTTCATCTCTACAAGTGAAAGCTACGTGCTTGTTAGACCAATTAATTGCTTACCTTTTACACCAGACACGACTGTGTAGATGAAAAACTTGTCTTTATTCTCCTTTGGCCCGAAGCCCATACATTTCACTGTCATCTTAACCGCGAATGGAGATTTTTGACGTCATTTTTGTTGCGTGTGCTCGCGTACACCGGCGGCTGCTGGCTCGTGGAAAAAACGTGCGCCACTTATTATGGACAATAAATTCCTTGGTTCAGTATCCCTTTAAAAAGAGAATAAGGACACAAGTGCTAAAACTCACCCAGAAAACGAAAAATCTTAATATGCTAAAGTATTTCTTTGCTATTTACGAAAAAAAAAACACGAAAAAGCGGAAAGATGGCCTTGCTACAGGCATGCTTTTCTTATATTTACCGAAATACACAAAAGAGGGGGGGGGGGGGGGGCTTGTTTTTTTTAATGACGTAAAACTAACTTTTTTAGTTAAGATTTATCGTACGTTTCTTGGTTGGTTTTTTGCACGCTTTCTCAAGTCTTTACATGTGTTCGATTCTATATGTTAGCCAGAACATGATTTTAATAATAATAATTATACATTAGCGATTTAATTCGATTTTAGATACCTTCTAAAATTCAACCATAATTGCCGTTTTCTTCTTGGCACAAGCTCAGTGGTGCCATCGATAAATGACACCACCAAGCTTGTACCGAACACACCGACACCCTGACCCGCTTTCTGTAGGCGTATACTGTATATCCAAACATTTTACGCAGAGTTCTTTCATCATAGGAGTGAGAGATGCATTTGTAAAGATAACTCGAAGATGTGGTCTCACAGACACTACGAAATCTTCACTCTTGCTCAGGACCCTAAGCATTTAGGCGTTATTTTCTACACACACACAGCACGTTTCAACACGCATGACAAGGCAAAAATAACCGGGGCTTCCCCGACCCTGCCTGGGTTTTCTCGCAGCCCGGATGATGCGAAAACACGGAAACAATAAATATTTCGTCCGACAAAGTGGTTCGGACATCGAACACAGTAGTTTTTACTAGCGCGGAAGCACCAACAACGCTACGGCCAGCAATGGAAAAGGGAGACTACGTCTTCCACCGTCCACGGGGGCAGGGCTCCGCGCCGTGGTTATAGCCGATTCACACGACGGACCGAATCGCGACTTTCGTTCGCGGGACGTGTATCACGCTTAAAACAAAACTGGCGCATCAATTGTGTTTTGTGCTTTCGCTGGTGCATTTATTCGCGTGATTCTTGGTCCCACGCGTGAAAGTAACTGCAGAAACTTTGCCCTACTGACGCGACGCAGGTTCCGGTACTCCTCCGGGTCCGTGTCAAGAAGCTTCCGAGAGAACTTGTCTAGCACGCCGCGATAATTCTTGCACGCCCAAACAGCCTTTCACCGAGCAAGACCTTTTCCTGTGGTTGTGGTGTGTTGTGCACGAGCGCGGTGAGCGTGACGGCATCTCCAAACGCCCCTCCGCGAGCCCAGAACTTCCTCGCTTCTACGCCGAAGCCTTCTTGAGCAGGACCATGCCTGTCACTGTCATGCCTTGGGTTAGTAAAGCTAGTAGCACTTCGCGCGAAGCCTATCATGGTGTTCTGTCTCAATCTGTACATAACAAAGGCGTACGATTCTTTATCGCGGTAGCAAATGTCGATTTGTCTCTTGGAGAACGATGCCACGGTGCGATGTTGGAGTTTCGCGGCACTGTGGGGTGGCGAACAGGTTCGATCCGTCCTCGATAGCGTCTGCTGGTTGTCTCTTTCGTGTGGATACACTTGGGAGACGGACGAACAGCGGGTATGTCTTCATGTGATCGGTTCGTCCGCGGATGGGTCCGTCGTGTGAATGGGCCATTAAAGGGGTCATGCAAGAATATTAGACTGGAATGTTTCTCACTTTAAACAAGCTTAACTTCACTAGCGGGATTAAAGTATACTCGCACACAACGCCACTGACTGGGAACCTTGGGCACGGCGTAATTTCAAGAATAAAGGCGTAATGTTTTGTTTTTATTTTAGGCTCCTTTGCAAAGTTTGATGACGTAGTAATGGGGATCGTATTAATGCCGTAGCCACGGGGATTACACGATGATGACGATATTCAAACGCAGCTCATAGATTGGACCCGGGCACTGCGTGAATACTCGGCTTGGGCTCGAGACAATGAATACCCAATCGGACATTCGGATAGTGGCTCGTGTCAAATCACAGCATTGACGGGAACAGCCGAATTCTAACTATGCCTGAAACTCAGCACGTGCCCTGTGCTTTGCCAACTAAAGCGTGCGACTATGATGAATAATAGAGCGTTTTAGAATAAGGAACCTCCAAAGCGTCTGGCCTCCTATTCTAAAACTCCCTATGGGCGGCATGAAATCGGCACCAGGACGGGCTTGCTAGAAACAGTGTCTTAATGAAGACTGTGTGAAAGAAAGCCTGCCAAGTGTGGGGCGCGCGAGCGCTTGGGACTCGATTTTATGTACCAGTCCGCTCATGAATCAAGTTTGGCAGTGCTTTATTTCACCAAGTATATAAAGCCGGAGTCACACTGCTTGTACATTATACAAAAGACAGTCTGCGTGACAGATTCGAACGCAAGTCACCGCGAGGGTCGTGCTTCGAATGCCCCATGGCAATGAGTTCATGGAGAAAACTTGGCACGCGGCATTCGAACCGCGGACATTGCGGTCACTCGTGTTTGCAGACTGTCTTTTGTATGATGTATGAGAAGTGTGACCCCGGCTTTAGGTCAGACTGCGTTTTTTGGTGTAAACATATGTTTCGGCATTGTCATTCGCTGAGCTGCTTCCGTAAGTTGCGGTGATTGGCTCTCCGAGTGTTGTGCGTGAAAGTAGACGCACAAACTTTCTTTAGAGTGTTATCTTAAAACCAGCGGACTACAGGATCTCGGTCTCTTCTTCCTGGGATTTCGGCGGCGGCGACACGGGGAACCGTCCGGCGCACCGGTGAGCGTTTACCCCGTCTTTTGTATCTTCGTGAACGACCGTTCGGCCGTGGGCGATCTCCACACCGACGGCGTTCACCAGCTGATAGCCGCTGTCTTTTTGTTATTTGTTTTGCATTGTAAATAAACAGAGTTTATCACCGTTACCAACGTGACTGGTGTCTCATTGTGCTCGACGAGCAGCATGCCACGCGAGTACGAACCCGCTTCGCGGTAGAGCGTCTCGCCGCGAACGTGGTACTCCCAAAGGCAGCAGAACCTCAATAGCAAGCCGGCTCAGGTTAGACGGCAATTCACTCTGTCCGCGAGTTGATGGGAGGAATGCGGCTCCATTTTCTGAATTTCTTTTTTTTTTTTTTCTGAAACTGCCATTTTGCGAAAAAAGGAAAAAAACAACAACTAATGCGTATTTTGCAGGTTATGAGCCCTAAGGATTAGTTTTTTTACGGTCTTTAGCAAAAGTACAAAAATTGTTGCCATGCCCCGTTAATGAAATCCTCACGCGTGCCCAATTCTTAACGAAGTTCCAGCTGTTTGTCGGCAGAGTGAACCCCGACAAAAACAGCTCTCACCGTCTCCGAGGAGGCCGCCTATCCGTCGAGGAAGTGCTCGGAAAGGCGTTTTTGGCACATCAGAAAGTAAGAAGAGACACCCCACCCCATTCCGAAGGCAAGACAAAATGAAGGCACAGGGAACACGCGATGACGAAGTAGCCGAGCCCGTGCCGTCATTGGATGAGGTTGGGGGAAAGCGAAAGCACGTGCGCACATGGGGGGGGGAGGGGGGTTAACAAACGCGCGCATAGAGCAGACAAACCTGCATGCAGAGCAGTTCCCGAAGGAAAGGGGGAGTGGAAACTACGCATCCTCTCGCTCCACGTACCCGCTGAGCTCACCGTAACGGCGTGTCCCCATTATCGCGGACGTGCGGAAATTCGTTGAAGCAAGGTTCGCAGAAACTTTGAAATTCGCCTTACAGGTTCGTCTACATCGCGAAGCTACACTCGACTTTTTCAGATCCAAGCCAATGTTGTTTTGTTCTGCATTCAGTGGGAAGTCAACAAGAAGCCTACATAGATACGCTTTTTTAGATACGTATTTACTACAGTGACGAGAATCAAAACAAATACATCTATTAAAGTGAAGATCTGAAGTGTTAATATAACAATGAAAAGCAATTAAATAAAAGATCAAGCGACATGCTCTCTTTCGATTAAAGTTGTGCACGGAAAAGCAACAAAGGATGGGAGTGATATACTGAATATTGCTGAAGATATATTATTACTTGAATTTCTTATCGATAAGTAGAAGTCGTCTGTACAAGGCTACTTTATGTGCCAAGCCGGATGCAAAACGGGGCACGAGACAGACTGAATAACTGGTACGCTTCACCGGTTTTAATAATCTGCTAACTTCCCCTGAAAAAAAAAAAAAACAAAAAAACAACATGTAACAAAACGAAGAGACGTTTCATCCTGTCCTCGTCCATTTTGTTGATTTCCTACCATTTTAGTAACGGAAGTTTTCGGAAACATCTCTGACACGTCGAGGAGAAAAGAAAAAAAAGGGGGTCGATTCTTGAGTCAGGGTTGATTCAAAGTCACGCCAGGCGCGCAGGAAACGCATCCGGAAAAGCAGCTAAAACTCAAGCAAAAACAAATGTACTACCTCGTAATAAACACGCACGCATTATTCATTTCACTTCGAAGAACGGATGAAAACGGCTATAGTAATCTGCGTTTACATTATTAATCAAGATTGCGAATTCATATGACACACTAATGAGTGATGCATTTGCTCTTTGTTCAGTGAGTAATCCACAGTCTTCTTTTTGTCTATCTTCTTCACCTTACTTGTCTTTGTTTCCTTCGTCTTTTTTTCTTCTGAAAAAAAAAGAAGAAAGTGTTAGTGTTTCTCGCTTTGGGAAAGCCAACTTTTTGCCATGTTGCTTTCTGTGCCCTGGACAGCTTTGTCCTGTCACAGTGGCGTCCTTTCATCGTCTGCGTTTGCTGAGCTGTTCATCCCCATCATGTACCTACAGCATTTACGAACTGGCTCAATTTGCTCTCTTGGCACTTTGTTTCCTTTCTAAGGCTGAATCACGCACTTCTGACTGCTTACAAGTGTGCGCCTTCAAACCTCTTACGAGGAGAAAACACCCTGGTGCCATCTATCGGGTCGACGTGGAACACTTAAAACACAATTTCGAGCTTCATTTTTTTTTTTCTTGGCATGAAAAACAAAAGCTTTTCACAATGTTGTAAACGATTATTTTTCATTAGATAGTACGCCAATTTAATCTCTCAAATGAGGCGAAACCTTCGCTCTAGTACATGGCCTCCGAGATCCCGAAGCGCGCGCGCTTCGGGATCTCGGAGGCCATGTCTAGTGATATGCAGTTCCAGGGTCACCCATCGATGGCGCCAGCGTGCCAGCGTGTTCTCGCGTCATAAGAGCTCACAAGAAGTCGGTCCTAGGCAAACGCAAGCGTATGAACGGGCCTTTCTTTGAAAATAAGGCGCGAAAACAATGTGTAATCTGCACACGAAACAGTCTCCTTGCGGCAAATGGCGCATCTTACAACCCCAATTGCGCGAGAAAAGATGTCCCAAATTTAGCCGCTCGTTTAAAACCTGATACAAAAGGGCTAGCTTTCTTAGTCTGCTCACAACAAAGTGTCGCTTTTGCACATTATGATGTTGAAATTTGCGCATTCTTTTTCGTTATCCGGACAAGGCGAAATCGTATAGCACGCACTTTGGCATCAGCCGTATTGACTGTCTGTAACTCTTGCATGTGTGCCAAAACTTTGCCGAATACTTGCCAAACGTTCGTCGGAAAATTCAGAAAACGCACGCTCGACTACAAGTTGAACGTTCGCCGTTGAGGGAAAGGCGAAAAAACATTCATTAAAACTCATAAAAAGTTTCTTCGTCGTCCCTGTAAGCACATTGTTATGACTTAAATGGTGCAACATTTACGTTACCCGTAAGATGACCGACAGAAAAAAAAAATCAAATGTTCGATAGAGAAATAAAAACACCCTACTGAGCCATTGGATTTTCAATAGGTCTTCACGATCTTTCAGTCTATCGACGCATTCATCAATTATGCTTCACAAGTTGGCGGCGTGGCGACCAGGGGCGTATTGCGGGCATGCGATTGTCCGAATACTATCGATTGCTCTGACCGTGTGACTGCGTGCAGTCAGTAGAAGACAACAACAACGGATTGTTTGTTTTTAGCAAGGAGAATAGCATACATCATTCTCAGCGTACTCGGTGTTCTTATACCCGTGCTACACGGGCAACTCGAAAGCCATTTACAACGAATGACATTTGAACGATCGGCCAATCAGCGTGCGACACTCCGAGCGAGGGCGTTCCACGCGCGACAGATCGCGAGCCGATTCGTCGATCACACGAATGCCACTCGTTGTAAATGGCATTCGAGTTGCCCGTGTGGCAGGGGTATTATACGCAGCAATCCCGGTATACTGAACTGTGTATCTGCTGCTTTTTGTAGCCATACACAATTTTCGATGGGGAGAAAGAGAGAAAGAGAGAGAGGGAAAGAAATGGTTGGAAATGTGAAGAGGTTATCAACTGAGGATTCGCAAGATGGTCCCTCCGACATGAAGGACAGGTGAACATTCAAGCCACACTGTGCGGTTCTTAAACTGTCAGTGTCATTCAGGGTAGTCGAGGAGCATATTTTATTTTATCTAAATATCCCAACGCTTCATTGCCTTCCATATTGAACTTCGACACTTTGAAGTACGTTGCAGGGTGTTTTGCTCGTTGTTTGTAGCAGCTGAATAGATATATTTGCAAATGTGGCATTCAGTGTCTCCTCATTACTTAATGTATTTGCTCAGTTACTAAATAAAAAACAAAAGAAAAGAGATGCAGACCCACCAACCATCCCGCCAACAACAAAAAAAAAAATAATGGAAAAAAAAAAGAAGAAACGGTGGCGTCAACAGCAGCACGTGGTCGTAAGCCAAACAATCGGTGCGCGTCGGGTCCGCCGGTGGGGGGGACCCCTCGCCCGAACCCTCGAGCGGGGCGCCACCGTCGGAACCCCAGCCAATGGGCGCGACGAACGCTTCGCGCGGCTACGAGCGCGCCGCGCACCCCGCGCGCTCACCACAGACGCCGTTGTTCCGTGATTGCGAAGGCGCAGCGACACTCCGTACCGTGCTCTGTTGGAACCGCTGGCTCCCGAATCGTGCTTTGTCGTTGTCGCGCTGTGTGCCGTGTCGTCGTGTGTTTTGTGGGGCATGAAGACGCGAGACTCGCGGGCTCCGGTTTGGATTAGGAGCGCGCGATGAACGACGGAGGCACAGCGCGTTGTTCGCTGAGTGTCGCTCCTCGTGGTGGCGGACGACGTCGCCGCGCGGTGTTGTCATCCGTCCGAGGCGAGGAGTGAGGCGGGACCCCAGCCTGCCGGGACCATGTGCGACCCCCGAACGGTGATCGAGGGATCGCTCAAGTACCGCGATGGACGCAAGGTGAGTCTGCAAATCCGCGTCGATTATCCCTCCTCCCTCTCCTCTCCCCTAATGTTTTTATGGGCTGATTTGTTTTATTATTCCTTTTTGCATCGTAAAGTTTTGTAAAGAAGGCACCTTTTTTTGTTTTTCATTGCGTAGTTTATTGAGGATTATGCTCGGCAATGTTGAGCAAATGAGCCACAGCTGGTTACAAAGGGGTGTGATAAACAATCATGATGTTTTGTTTTTTTTGGTTTTCTTTTACAAAAGTTGCATATGAGATTAACTGAGGTATCCAGAGCCTGATCGGTGAGGTAAGCTGAGCGGGACAAAGAGCAGTTCTAAGATTGGTTCCGTAACTATCATTCTCCGAGCTACATAATTAGCTAAAACATTAACCCCGTGACATAAAGCGTCCTGTCGATAAACATTCGATACTGCGGAAAGGTCGAGCTTCAATTATTTCGGACCAATCTCCTTTCTCCGAAACTAACAAAACATACGGCGATCTAAAAATAAAAGTAACGCAACCGAGTGACCCATATTGGCGCCAGATAAAAATAATCAAAGCGAGCGTTCTTGTTTTCTTCTCGTCAACCGATGCGCACTATCGCGGGAGCGAAGACATCTCGGAAGAGTGCCGTCTAGGACAATTTTATTCGCATCTTCTCACGTCGCAGTCGCCGCGACGAGCGTTGTTGACAACGTTCGCCGCCGATAGCCGCCTCTCAAACAGTATGGAAATTGAATCTCCGCGTCGCACTGACAACCTGCGTCGCGCAACGCGGAAGAACCCATGTGGGGAGAAAGGGTGGCTCTTATAATGTGTTGACACTGACGGGTAAATACAAAACAAGTAAAGGCGAGAAAAGACGCTTATCTCCGAAGCAGCCTGACCTCTCCGTAAATCGAAAAACAATGTGAAAAAGAAAAGTGAGGGTGGATGATAGTCGGAAACCGCGGAAGCTCGTCGGAAAAAGAAACGGAGGATCGTTTCGAGCTTCGACGACGCCGCTTTTATGGCGCGCAGTTTACGGCCTATCGCTTGGCTGAGACTCGTTCAGAATCGCTGCTGGATTAACCGGGCTCGTGAAGCGCCAGCACCAACTAAAGAAACATGCGTCCTCTCTCCTCCTCCCCCTCCCCTCTCCGCTAGATAGAAAAGCGACGGAGGGCGTCTAAAGTTGACAATAGCTAGCGGCGCTTTCTTGTTGCTGTTTTTTTTTCAAGGGCGAGGGTGTATCCCTCCCCGGCTGCTGGCTTGGAGCTGTCAGTTCTTGTCTACTGCGACGCCTCTTTGCTATTACGGTTTTATTCCCTGTGGGCTAAGGAGGAGGGGGCCTCTATTTAAAATCGCGGTACGTATTCGTTTTTTTTTTTTTTTTTTCGTTGTGGGAGGGAGCGCATGCATGCTGCCGGGAAGCGATGCTCAGTTTCATATGATCCGTGGCCTTGCGCTTATCTAATTCGGTGCGTGTGTCGGAAGTGTGAAGTTATGGCTTCAAGCGAGTCGGCTTTGATTTTGATTAATTAATATGTTTATTTTATTCTTTACTGAAAGAAATGTCTTCACTCGCTATATTTATTCGTTAACCTTAATAGACTGGTGGAAAGTAGAAACCTAACTATTCGTAGGAGGAAAAAAGAAAGAGCGTTCATTCAGAAAACTTTTACGGCAATTTATAGGTTCAGCCATCGCAGTCTTCCAATCTTTCCCGCTTTCAATTTTATCCGTCATTAGGTTTATATTAATTCTTCTCGCAGAATTTATTTATTTATTTACATGGAAAGCCGCATCGCTCTTTTGGCATTATTCCAGGGTACTTTGTGTACAGAACGTTGCTCGTAACTATTAAACAAAAAACATTTTTTTTATCTAGCACAAATAAAAACTAAAAACAATATCAGGCAAAACTCGCTTAATGCTAAAATATTAAAAAGAAACACACACTCACACACACTAAGAAGAACAAAAAAAAAAAAAAAACTTTATTTTAACATTAAGCATTACTTTGAAAATCAGGCAAAAATACATCCTTCGGCAACTTGTTCTACTCTTCGATTGTTTTTGGAAAAAATGAAAAGGCAATAATATCAGTACGACAAGAGTAGGGTCGTATTTTTCTTGGGTTGTCTGCTCTTCCCGATACATAAAAACGATCATGCGGAAATGTGTTCCTGCTGAGTAGGAGGCAATTTCGATATACAGGGTGTCACAAAAAACAAATTTACAGTTTTTTTTTTTTTTTACCGCAAAAATAAACTAGGCATCGCCGAATGCTCATTCTCCGCCCAAAGGTAGCGCTAGAAGTCACAATCAAATGCCAAAGTTTCAACCCGATCCGTTACCTTATCCAAAAGTTATAAGTGATTTTCTGAAAATTTTAATGGGAAAATGGGACCCATTTTTGCCCGTTTTAGGTTTCTGGTGCCATAGAGCCCCATGTATTCGAAAACGCCGTCGGCCTCCATTTTCCCATTGAAAGTTTCAGGAAATCACTTATAACTTTTGAATAAGGTAACGGATCGGGTTGAAACTTTGGCATTTTATTGTGACCCCTAGCGTAAGCTTTGTGCGGAGGATGAGCGTTCGGCGATGCCCAGTTAATTTTTATAATAATAAAAAAAAAACTTGTAAATTTTTTTTTCTTTGGGACACCCTGTATTTTATTAAGAAAGTTTAACCTTCAATATTTTCTTCGTTCACTAAGTGCTTGCCAATTTAAAGTTGCCACAAATTTGAGATAATATAGCTTCCGAACCAACTTAATGTGATGTGCGATCTTGAGTTATAGTTTTTATCAAATGTATATTTAACGACTTGTTTATAGTGTCAACCACGAACTGTAGCTGTTTGTGGAGCGTATACGGATGAACACAAACGAACCCCGATGAGTGGTCAGAGATTCAGAAAGCAGATATTCGCCCGATAACAAAAAACTAATATAAACACCTAGGAAATGGCGTTGTAAGCAGAAATGTGCAGACATTATTTCAAAACGACAGATAGACGCGCGATCTGACCTTATTTTACTGTTTACCGATTTAAAGATTCCCGAGAGGCAGTCGAGCCGAGAAACTGGGAATATGTCCAGTACCAAATATTTCAATTACTCGCACAATTTAATTGGTGTTGCTTGATTAAGTTACAATCGCAGTTACACGTCAAGCATGGGGAACTAACTGAAACTGCATATATGGCTTGTCTGATACCACTTCCTGTCGGCGGCGCTTTTCCGAAACTGTCGTTGTGGTCAGTGCAGCAAAAGCGTTAATTTGTTTCTTCCGTGCCTGTTCCTACCACCGTGTCACACATGCTAGACAAACGCAGATTATTCGCAGATATAACAGTATCGGGTATTCGGTAACCAGGGAAGCCTTATGAAGTACCGGCTGTTGAAAAAGTTTGTCGCTTTGTAAAAAATTAAATCAAATCGCGTAACAAAAAAAAAAAAGTTACTAGCAAAGCGATTTTTACATATCCGGGATCTGTGTTTGTTGGTTGTCGTTCAAGTGGGTGACGAGGCCCTTCTTGTACGGAAGCGGACCTTGTGATGAATTGTGTTGCTTAGTCGATGTCACTTTCGTTTCAGTGGAAAAGTCGCTGGTGCGTCGTCTCCAAGCTCTCGCCCGTCGCAGGTGATGCCGCTTGCACTTTCGATATTTTTGTGATTCAAATGCGTCTCGTCGCGACTTCGAACGTCACATCTTCGAAAAAAAGGTGTAAACTGGTTACACCAATCCTTGGAATTCCTGACTTCTTTTCAGTAACGTCAATACAAGATACGACGAGAAACTAAGACGACGTATAACTCTCGTATGAGAGCGGTTTGCGCACGCGTCGTTAATCAAGAAGGAGAGGGGAGTAAGCGGCTACATGGTAAAGTGGTCATTGTTTCCAATTTGTTTTGTTTCATCGTTTATCAAAGAAGAGAAAGCATCGCGCAGAAGTAAACTACATTCGTTCTCAGATAAAGAAAAGGAAGATTTGTGAATTTGTCATGCGGTGCTCGAAGTAATTCTTAGAATATTTAGTTGCCAGAGAAAGAAACGAGGCTTTGGCGTTTGAAATGCGTACGTCTTGATAAAATAACATAAAACTCATCTTAGATGGATTCATATATAGCATAATTCACCCCATAAAGAGGGAAATTAATTGTTTAAATTTTTACTACGGTTCTTGAGATGATTACGAGTATAACCAATTTGAATTTAATGATGGCGAAGCAAAAGACGCATAACCAATTTTATCCAGTGTTTTGCTCGGAATGTGCACAAATTAATAGGCTACTAAGACCGGCAATCTTCATGGTTTACTGTGAAATGCACGTTGCGAGAGAACTGTGGAAGCTCGCCGTCAACACGTGCTCAGCAGTTATATTCCCTGTGTATCATACAAAAGACGCGAGTCACCGCGAGATTCGTGCTTCGAATGCCCCACGGCAATGAGTTTAAGAAGAAACTTGGCACACGCAATTCAAACCACGGACATTGCAGTGACTTGTGTTTGCAGACTGTCCTTTGTGTGATGTATGAGCAGTGTGAACTCTGCTTAAAGGAAAGCTGAAGCTGTTCTGTATTTGAGTGAAAAACACCTAAATCGTCTTCATTTGGCATCCAGGATGACGAATATCGAGATTATTTCTCAATTTGGTGCACGGAGACTGCAGAACATCATTTTCAAAGTACCTGTCGAAGCCCTCCCTCCTTCCCGAAGCATTACGTGATGAGAGGAGTTTTCGGAATCTCCGCTCTCGTGCATCTTCAGCGCCTATCAAAGCTTCGCACGAGTACTCTCGCTATTTTCAAAAAAGGTCAGGAAAAAACGTCACGACTGGCGTCAGTGCGGGGGAATGTATGTCCGACAAGCTCGCAACTGCACGCGCTGCCCACATGAGCGACATGCGCTTGGCGGCCCAAAAGATCCTCTTATGGACGTAACGACCGGTCGGAGGGTCTTCGTGTTTTCTCGCGTTTAGTTACATCTTCTGGAAAAACGTACGTGATAGTCAGATTCACGGGAAAAAATACTCTACAATTCACCTCTAATTCGTTGTTGTTTTTTTTTTCAAGAATGTTTTTAGCTTCTTTTTGAGGCCGCAGGCACGCTGCACTGTTCATACATCATGCAAAAGAAACAGCGTTCGACTGTAGACATGATGACATAATTACCTTCTAAGCATGTAGCTTCATTCATGTTTTGAACGTATCTATAAACCGTTTTCTTTTTTTTTATGACCAATGTAGCAGGACTGTCATACAAGGAAGACAAACTCCTCAAACAGTGTTTTTAAATCGTCTTTTGTATAATCTATTAGCAGTCTGACAGAGGCTTTCCCGCGGTGGAATGGACGCTCATCAAAAGTGAAACGTACTTCAAATAAAACCAACCTCCATTAAAAAAAAGTAATAAAATTCTTGCATCGATAACGCAATGCTTCCTTCCATATACCATGCGAAGAGACCGCTTTCATTTCGGGTCCATTGCCCCGAGCAAGACACGCAGGGTCCCGCGAGAGCGGATCATCCGACGAACCCGCGGTGCTGCAACCTCCCGGTAGCTTCATTGGTTCCCCTGATCAGTGCGGTGTCCAGACTCGCGCATTTAACACGCGGGCAGCGCTCGCGCGATGCAGGCGTGTCTCGCGCCTCTGGTTTGTGTCAGCAGCGGTGTTACTAATGAGCCCCTCTAATGGCCTTCGGTGGAAGGCCGCTCTAATTAGGAATCCCCGCGCCAAGGAGAGGAGCGGCGAACAAGTGTGGCGCCTTAACGGAGCGACTCGCGCGCATTAATCCCACGCCGGTCTTACACGGGGTGCCGGCGGTCCAGACCGGCGGCCTGTTGGCTTTTCCGCTTAACAGAGCCCAGAGCTCTCCGCGCGGGAGTGCCAGGACCCGGAGGGCTTAGCTGGACGCTGTCGGAGACGCCGTCCCTCGGGTCTATGGCAGGCACCGCTCCGTCGGCATATCCGCGGGACAAGCTAAACTCTTCTTGCCCACCCTGCATCGCGCGCTGAAGGACCCCGCTTCGCCGTTTTTATTCGAGTTGGTGTACGCTCTATGTATGCCTCGGTTAATGAATGGCGAGATCGTGCTCGTGGTACCGAAGCGGGCCTCTGGGACGCGAAGACATCGTGGTTGAAGGGGATCGAAAACGGCCAGTCATCGCGGTGTCCGAGGCAAGTCTGTGCGCCGCTACTGTCACTGATAGGTCGATAACGAAAGCCCCCCCCCCCCCCCCCCCCTTCAGCACGCGCTAGAGAACGTCGTAAACAACACTTATCTTTTGCTGCTTGTAGTATGCAGCCACACCATGTGTGTTTCTTAGTGCATACTCGCGATTTAATGATTTTATTTTTACATCCCGAGCATGTGCAGTTCTAGCTCGCAGTTTTTTTATTCGATGTGCGAGTGCGTTCAGGGTTGGTGCACCTCGTGAATCTATTGACCAGATTGCTGCAAACACACGCTTCGTCTTTGTTTTCGCGCTATTAAAACGAAGTTCACTCTGCATGTTCTTGAAACGTCATTGTGTCGTCTCTTTTATTCCTTTTTTTTCTGTCTCGGGATTTTATAAGTATGATGTTCTTGATGTTGCTCGGTTATCGACACGACCGCTTCTTAAGAAGTTTTCTTTCGTTTTTGAGAGCTCGTGGTACACGCTTTCCGAAGCATAAAGGCTGGTTTCCGACTGTACTCTCTTGTTGCGTTACGATATACGTTACGGGAGCTTAGGTTTGCTTACGTCGAGAATTACTGGGACATCCGTGCTTTGTATGAAACGTGGCAACAAACTCGAGAAGTAGCTCCGGTGACTCATAACGTAACGCAGGAAATTTTTTTATATTTATGTTAAAAAAAAAAGAAATATATATATATATATATATATATATATATATATATATATATATATATATATATATATATATATATATATATGTGTGAAAGCCATGTTTTTGGCAGCAGCATTCAGCTATATTTGAACGTTGTAGCTAATTTTCTACCGGAGGTTTGAAATTTCGAAGCTTGAGGCGTGAGGATTGGCGAGGTTTCACTATGGCAATTTACGCAGCCGTCAATTTCACACCGGAGCTTGCACGCAGTAAAAATGTTTCATACTAATTGTATGAAAGGTTTACAACGTGTGCGCAAAATAAAAAAAAAACTATAATAAAACATTTATATGCAAAAAAAAATAATCCACGGGACACGTTAAGTAAACACGTCCAGGTGACGCCTTCACAAATTATTTACCAACACACTACTTTATATACAATGGCGCAAAATGTATCAACATGAGCATTTTAAATGTATTTTACGAATATATAACAAAGTATGCTTAGCCATTGTTGTAGTTGTGTCATTATTGCAGAAACGCAGCTTTTTTAAATGTGGCGAAATTGCACGTCAATATCAGCAAAAAAGCTTTATTCTTCATTTTTTTAATATTTCTTTAATCATCTGCAGTGTCTTGAACTAACTAATGATGGCACAAAATTGAGTAACATAGCACCTCCGAAAAAGAAAAGCACGACCACAAACCTTCACTCAAATTGAGCTAGCTTGTCTTCATATGGGCCTTGCCGGACGACGTCGGCTCCAAAGAGGCCTTTTCAAGAACCGACAAAGGCTGTACAGCGGTGCTGCTCTATTGTAAGATGTAGAAAGTCGTGCTGTCCCAGTGTCCCTACTTAGCTTTATATTTCTGTTTCCTTGCGTCGCCTCCTAACCCTCCCCCCCCCCCCCCCCCCTCCCTCCCTTATATGTCGACACTCAGTTCGGAGGTTTTTCAAAACGTCCAAACTGAGTGTTTCTTCGGAGCGACGTAAAAAGCTGCGCGTGCCTAATTTTTTCATAATGCCGGTTGATTTAATGATTTTTGACGATGTCCACCATGTTTATAATTGAAATATTACCTTGAATATTGTTAATTACAAAGGTAATTACTAAAAGTAATTATTAACCTAATGATATCGCACTGTTTCCTTTTAGTAAATTTGCCCTTTGGCAGAACCGATACTACATCAAACTTTTTTCTGCGCTATATGCGTACTTTTCACAGGAATGATTTGGCCCACGTTTCGGGGAACACCCGGTATACTTATAGGTATATAGCTGAGTGCTTCTGTCATAGACATACTTTTCCTATGGTATATTTTTACGGAAATATCGAAAATATGACCCGGACTGTCATTGTATGAACTGACATGAAAACGTCGAGCGATAAAACCCTCGTACTTCTCGACTTCTATCTGTATTCATTCTACGGTGGTACGGATCGGTACTTAGAAAGGGTAAGCTGGTTTGTTGGCCGTCACACAATGGTGAACACTAAGATACCGACTTTCAGATACCACTTCCCTAGCCTTGTTTTCGCGGTGACAGACCTTCCTCGTGTGCGGGCTTTGCGTTTCACGGTAATGGGCTGTGCATACAATTCTTAACTGTCGGTAGCTGTGGCATTCGCCGCCGAGAATCCCTCGTAAGCAAAAGGTCCAGGGATTGGGCGGTTCCTAGGTGGCAACGCGATGAAGCACAAATATAAGGCTAAGCTAGGGACAGCCCGACTTTCTACACTCTAGCATAGAGCAGCGCCGTCGTACGCTCTTTGTCGATTCTAGAAAATCTCTCTTTGGAGCCGACATCGTCCGACAAAGCCCCTGTAACGAAGACAAGCAGGCTCAATTCGAATGAAGGTTTGCTTGCCGTTTTTCTTTCTTGGAGATAATGCTATGTTTTGCAATCAGAAGTTAGTTCAAGACACTGCAAGCGATTAGGGGAAGTAAAAAAAAAAAAAAAAATAAAAGATTAAGCTTTTTTTCTTATTGGCGTGCAATTTCGCCACACTTAAGGCCTGTTCTCACATGCACTCTAAAAAATTCCTGCGCGTCTACTTACCCGCAAAACACTCAAAGAGCCAATCTCTGCGATCTACGAAATCAGCACAGCGAATGATGAGGTGAACATCCGTTTAGACCTAAAAATAAAGTCTGCGCTCTGGAATTACACAATGCAAGGCGTCATGCGATGCTTGCATTGCGTAATGCCACAGCGCGGACTTAATTTTGAGGTCAAAACAGATGTTCCGCCTCCTCATTCGCTGAACTGATTTTGTATTTCACAGAGATTGGCTCTCCGAGTGTTTTCCGGGCAAGTAAACGCGCAGGCATTTTTTTAGAGTGTGCAGCGAACCGATGATGTAGCGCTGTTCACGTGTCGGCAGCTACTTATCGTCTGCCATAAGCAACAGTTTTGACGCTGCGATACAAAGCTGGTGAACGCTCCCGTCAGCACGCGCTTAGCGGGAGGTCACCGCCATGGGAAGCGAGCATGCCGGCCGCGTCGCGGCGGTCGCCTATTGTTTGCCGCATCAATTGTTGTGGCTTTCTTAGTGCGGAATAGCTACCTTGGAAATTACAGCGCTAACCCGCAACAACGCACAACCAAAGCAGCGACTGGCAGAAGTTCCCCGATGGAACGGACCCGTTTGCCGCTAGGGGCGCCCTGGTCGGGGCCTGAATTAGATGTGCACCTTTTCTATGCCGGCCGCGTCGCGGCGGTCGCCTATTGTTTGCCGCATCAATTGTTGTGGCTTTCTTAGTGCGGAATAGCTACCTTGGAAATTACAGCGCTAACCCGCTACAACGCACAACCAACGCAGCGACTGTCAGAAGTTCCCCGATGGAACGGACCCGTTTGCCGCTAGGGGCGCCCTGGTCGGGGCCTGAATTAGATGTGCACGGTTCCTGTGTGAACAGGCCTTTAGTGAAACCACCTGCGTTTATGCTTTACTAACAGAAGTACAATAATGACTAAGCATATATTTTTATATATTCGTAAAATTCATTTAAACATGCTCGCTTTGATACGTTTTTCGTCATTTTTTATGAAGTAACTTGGTAAATTATTTGTGAATCTGTTTCTAAAACGTGTGTTCTTGACGTGTTTCTTAGCGTTTTTCTGCGGAGAAATGTTTTATCGTAATTATTGATACTTGTGTACACGTTATAATCCTTTATGAAATAAGTAAGAAAAAGTATGACTACGTGAATGCTTCGGTATGAAATTGACTGCTGTGCAACGTACCGTTGTGAAACCTCGACAATCTCCACGCGTCGAGCTTCGAAATCTCCTATCTTCGGAAGAAATTTAGCTACGGCGTTGAGCTGAATGCTTCTCCCAAGAACATGGCTCTCATATATATTTTTATATAAATACAATAGAATATGGCTTGGACCATCGTTGTACGATCTGAGGTGAAAACACTCGTAAGTAAACGCTGCTGTGTGAATAGGCCTTGAAAGTCACAATGCCGTATGCTTTCAGAGCACGATGGTTTTAAACCATGGATAAAAGCGCTAAAGAAACGAACACAAGAGAGAAGCCAAACACGGGCCATGGTACAAAACGTTCATCACTAACTAGCCCAACAACAAGTACTTTTAGAGCACGATGGGTTTGGGGACAGTTAAATATAATACTCGAACGTACACCCAAGCTAGCTCACGGAATGTTAATCCAGATTTTTCTTCGATTAACGACGTGTATTCATTGTGCTTCACCCGCATATAGCTTCACCCTTCAATTTCCTCCTTCGTGGCAACCATTCGGCGACTTGGAATAGACTATGCTGGTAACGTAACAAATAAAGTCATAAAAAAGGCGCCACCGAAACATCTCGACGCACCATTTCACTTTAGATTCTATCGTGCTACAAGAGCGAGTTCCGCGATTTCAGCGTCCCCGCTCGTGCAGTGCAAGCATCCTTCGGGGCAACATGCTCGTCTTTGTAGCTTCGGTTTCCCTCGCACATAAAATGACACAGACGTTTCCGATTTTTGCCGGCCCACGCCATGACTCCGCTCTGATCCAAAATAGTCAGCAGCCCATGTGCACGAATTCGGTCGGGGTTCAGCGGCTTCCTCCCCTTGTGTGCACCAAGTATATATTTAGCGGCGCCGTTTGTCAAGATCGTGAACCCTGAGGCCCTCGGCGGTATTTTTTCTTTGAAGTCGATGCCGCCGCGACCTGCGGGGCCTGGAGAAGGAGACAAAGGGGCGGCTGGTTCCCCCGGCAGCCGAGAGATGACAATCTTCCGTTCGTTTTCCATCAGTGTCTCGCTCGCGGCTGTTCTCGGCTTCTAACGTTTTAAAGAGGAGCAGATCATGTTAGCCGAAGGATACGACAGCGAGGTCAAGATACTTACTTTCCTGGGGAACGTTTGTTCTGATGGGCTATTGACATTAATCACTTGTTTTCTTTTGCCTTTTGTACCATGCTTTCATTCCCAGTTCAGTAATGTACGGCCTAAAAAAACTGCAAATTAAACAAAACAAGAAAAAATTTGGCGCACGCGCCATTTTTCTAAATTAAATGCTGAGTGCAACCAATATATATATATATATATATATAAACTTCGTTTGAACTAAGTAAATATGGTAATGGACACAATACAAAATTAGAGTTTTCCGGAACCGTTTTTGCACATCCGATACGGTACGACAGGCCTTCCGGTACGAACTGCGCATGCGCTACCGCAGAGGCCTCTCGCGTGTGCAGTTCGTACCAGGCGGCCCATCGTACCGTATCGGACGTGCAATAAGGGTTGCCGAAAACTCCCTAGTAACGTATATGTAACGATACGTTCCATTTTTTATACGGTAACCGGAACGCGTCCCAAAAATGAGAAGCAACGTGTACAAAACTGGACTGACGTTTGCCCTGCACTGCTTTCTACCTGACGCCGTCTGATTGCCCTCGTAACGTGAACGTGGAAAGCCCGGCACATTTTCGAGGATTTAAGTCACGTAGTTAGCGCTGCAACTTTTAGAACGCCATTTTCACCGAACTTAGTCGAGCTCTTTATCACGGCGGGGAAATAAGGAATGAAAGGAGCTCGGCCTTCTTTTTGGCACACTTTGCCGCGATCCGTCTAGCGCACACTGTAAATCGCCTCTCTACGGGATATCAACGAAGGTAGGCGTGTCGCTATAGCCTGGACTGTATGGAGGAAAGGCTTGCGTCTTCAGCTGCAGTTTCAAGTGAGACGGGGTTTTCGTATTATATCGCACGAACTGTACTTGGTTTCACCTTAACTCCAGACGCAGCCGACGCTATACGAGCTCAGGGGACCAATCAGACAGTGCCAGAAGGCGCGCCATCATGGTGTTCGTCACGCTTCTTCTGTACGTGTTCCATCAACTCTGAACCAATCATAAACAGAAAGGACCCGATGACGTTTGCTTTTGACGCTGCTTGAACGGTCTCCTTAGTTCGTAGCATATGCTGCGTCTGGAAGTTGAAGACGAAGTATAGGTTTGTGAAATCAAGAGCCGTACTGTCAGCAGTTTCGATCAGTTGGTTTCCGATTATGCAACCAACTTGTGCTTGTAGGCGATTTGCGCTGTTCGCAAACAGCTACACGGGAATAAAATTCGGGCTCGATTTGAGTCTCATACCGCGAATTTGTGAAAATGGTCCACTCACTTTGAACAAGATAGCGCGTTAAGTTTCCCGTTTCAACGCGGAAAGAAGTCGCAGTTCCATACGAACACGCCTTATCGTTGTTGTTGTTGTTGTTAGCGAGGTAAAGGCGGAAAAGTGGAAGAGAGTCATCCGTGCACTCGCTCGGGACGAATTTGTCACCGGCTCACGCCTTATCGAGTCACGCTGAGTTTGACTGAATCTGCTTCCGCAGTCTCGGCGTGATTGATCGCGTCGCGTATACGCTGGTTGCCCTCACTTAGCTCGGCTCTCTCGCGAGTGCGTATACGGAGTCCCAGGAAGCGGAGCTGCTTCTCTCCGGATATCTGAATGGAGCTGAGCTCGTTATCGGCGCCTCGCTTGGCCCCGCGGGACCGCGCAGCAGACGGCGGGCCGTATGCGACGGCAAGACTCGGTGTGAGCGACCTCGGAGCTGTGCCATCGCGGCAGGGGCCACGTGGTGTTTGTACAAGGGCGACGACAACGCCGGCTCCTCGCTTACGCCGCTGCTCTCGGTGATCATTTGCCTCGCTCCATCTGTCCACAGTGCTTAGGCGCTGAGAAACGCGGCGATTGTCGCCGTCGCGAGGGTTTTTTAAGCGATACAGCTTGCACGGCCATCTCTGGGCGCGTCACGTCGAGGCCTTTGTGTAGCTTGTTCAACCGAAGCTTCTTGCGGAAACATCACAATTGGAGTTAACGGCTGTAAAGGCAATTTTTTTTTTTTTTTTTTTTGTCGAGTCGTCTACTGTCGGAGGGCAATGTGAGTTTCACTTGGATGGTTAAATAGCGTTCAGCTCGGAGCGCTGTTTCTACGGTATGGACGCTATACTCAAAGCAGGTGGTTGCGAGCATACGAACTCAAGGGTTCAATTTCAATATGCTCAAGTGCATTCACGAATCATATATTACATGAAAAGGGGGGGGGGGGGTAGGATAGAAACAACAATCTGAATTCTCTGAACAGACTTCTTACCCTTGGGCGAAAAACGAGTTCTAGGACGAGGTATCGAGTTTGATTATGGTTATACCAGTTTTGCTGTCGCCTGCGTTGTTTTATTCACTCACTGTTCGCTACGTGGCGCGAGTCCAAAGTTTCTTTAAAAAACTGGAGGATAAAACAATATGTTTTTAATTATGTTAATACAAGTCACGCAAAGGTGCAGGCGAGCTGAACAGAACAAACGATAATGATCCTTGTGGGAACAAAGGGGACAAAAGACAAACACATTACTCGGAGAACTTTCAGCTTGGAGAGCTGAACGCTATTCAGCCATTCAAGTCAAACGCACGTTGCCTACTGATGATAGACGACTCGACAAAAGCTTTGCCTTTAAGCAGTTAACTCCGATTGTGTTGATTCTGCAAGACCCCACGGTTGAACCAGCTGCACCAACGCCTCGACTTTACGCACCCAGAGACGGCCGTTCAAGCTGACGCGCTTAAAAATACCCTTACGACGGCGACAATCGCCGCGTTACCAGGACCAGGCGGCCTTTTTTAGTAGCGCACCAGTCACCTAGCTGCGTTTAGAGATTATGTTGTTCCCCTTTTCCAGTGGTTATTATCGTTCATTCTTTCCAGCTCGACTGCGCCTTTGTACTAACGTCACAACCAGGGCTTAAAGTATGGGGGGTCTCAGGCGGTCTCGGACCCCCCACTGATTTTAAAGGATGGTCTGAGACCCTACTCCACAGCCCCAGCATTAGTGAAAGCAAAATCATATCTTGCAATAAAATAGCTTGTTTTCAGGGATGTGATATTTGGGGATTAGCAATTTCAGGGTTGCAGGTACAGCGTGGGCAGCGTCAGCAGTGGGGTTTATTTTATGTGCATCTAGTACATCTCGTCAGAACTCCCCCCCCCCCCCCCCCCCCACCTTGTTGTAGTGACCCCCCTCAACTTACGGGAGACTTTAAGCACTGGTCACAACCTAAGAAAGGCAGGCCATTCAACCGTTGGTGTTAGACTGGTGGCAGCTGATAAAACCCGTTTGGTCTACTAACGTCTAACTCCCTGTTAGCTTAGTGGGCAGAGAACACTCCACTGGAAATGGAGAGGTCCAGTGCCTGGCGGATTTTTTCATTCGAGCAACAGTCGCCTCGCTGTGTTTGGAGTTTGTGTTTGTCCTTTGTACCCCTCGTTCCCCTTCTCCAGGGATTCTTATCGTTCAAGTTTTTAATTATTGTTGGACTCAACCTTCGAAAGAATTAACATTGCCAAACCTCTTGGTCGTCGGGAAACACAATAGTAGAAGTCAGACAAAAAAAAAATAAGAGCTTAATTTAATTATGAATTGCTCCGGTGCCATAGGTAGACGTTGCATTTGGATATGATGTGCGTTTCATAGTAAAATGTCTAGCATGTTACGTTGCAGTAGCGCACTTTTCGCTTATTAGTTCTTATTAGTTCCGAATATCGCGCACCCAGATAGTCAAAAATACACCCGGTTGTTTGCATTTCTGTTATAGCTTTTTCAGGCTTTAAATTGAGCAAAAGCAAGCGGGGTCTGCTTGAACTTCACGTGCGCTTTAAAATAATCTCAAAGGCAAAGTGCAAGACAAAAAGAAGCGAGAAAAATAAAACGCGCGATATAAATAGAATTAACGGCCATAAATTTGAACCCAATTTTATTACGGTACGACGACGACACGGAAAGGGAGTAAAAAAAGGAACGTTATCTGCTTACCGTCTGAAAATCGGATTAATCTTTGATATGCACGGAGGAAACATTCGTAATTAACGTCCGAAAGCGCCGTTACTCTGATTTTCAGCCAAGCATGAGATTTTCGGCGTGCCTTGTCGAGCCCTGTGCGGAACGACCACCGAACGTGGATGGCGGATATACTTTTTCTTTCTTTTAATCCGCGTTTATTATTTATTTTGTACGCTATCGCGGAACGTTCGTTTTGTCGAGATGGCATCGCGTGCCTGTGCGCCATGCTGGGCGGTCATTCTCGGTTGTGGTTGCCATCTATTTCAGGCCAACCATTTATGAGCAAGAAGATGGCTGAAGGAACCTCGTCAAGATCTCTAAGCGCCTCTGTCGTTTGCTTTTTTTTTTTATCTTGTGTCGCTGTTTTGCCTTACCCTTTTTGTTTCTCTTCAGTTTTCTGTGTTCTGAGCGAAGATAAATCTGTGTGCAGTTGTTCACTTCGCTGGTAAGCACCGTTATCTCTAAGGCGTTTTTTCTTGCGTGTGTTTTATCTGTGAACAAAATACTCGCACATTTACTTCATTGGGTAACCGTAGATGTGCTGTGATATATATGTTCGTGCAGTCTTTTGATGATACGCGCACATCCGCGTATATCGTACGAAAAAGCCTTTCGTTTAGGGTCGTGTGCTGCGTGCTCCAGTGTGTATTGATGTATGCTAAGGTTCTTCAGCCTGAACGTCAATTTATCCTAGTTATTACTTCTATCCCAAATATGAATTATCTCTCGTTTTGGTTAGAGGAGTACAAAAGTTCACGTTTGTTTGTTTTACTGTGTGCGTACGTTAATGTTGGACATTTGCTTGCTGAGTGTGCGCAGTATGCAGTTACAGTTACTATTTTCAATACTTTGCGATCACTAAAATCTCTTTGAAATTTCGAGAGCTGTCAATCTTGTCCGAGTAATTAACTGTCTACTAAATCTGCCTGACAGCAGTGAGGCAAGAAGACACGTGGGCAGAAATGAAAAAAAAAACAAAAAAACACTGAGCGTGTTTCTGAAGGCTTCTTGTTTACATCTCGGCTTGTGAGTATCGTTTTATAGTCTCCTTAAATATGCGGTTTATGTCTAAGGGCCGATTATCAATAAGGCATAGCGGAAACGCGAAGTTTGACTTTTATGACTCATTATATTACATATCTCCTGTTCCATGGCGTTAAACCTATGCGTGTAGCTGTTTTGGGGGCACGTTTTGTACATGCCCGCGTAAAAGTAACGGGTAATAATTCTTGCGCGAATTTGCAGACTTCACAAACTGCGCCTATAGAATGTTTAAGTGTTCAACGTAAAGGAAACAGTTTGTTTTGTTTGTTTTTAATTTTACAGAGTCATAAAGATAATTACCGCTGGTTAACATACGTCACGAGTCGAACTCGCTTCGAAGCGTTATACACTCACACGCGAGCAAAATATTTTAAAATTGAATATCCCTATTAGGTTCCCGCACGATATCGCACGAATTTAATAAAATTTACTTTTGTAAAAAAAAAAAAAAAAAAAAAAAAGCTTGGGCTAAGTTCCAATACCCGCAAAGAGTAAGACAGCCCAGCTGCTGTCCACTATGTCCAGTTAGGACGCGAACGCCCCGAGGAGTCTTACGAACGACATCGAAACGACGAGATGGAACGATGCACCAAACTCCAAGCCGCATAATTTAATCAAAACGAGCAATTTTCGACATGCTCACACTCGATTGAACTCTTTCCGGGGTGCACCAAACCTTCGAGCGCGAGAGCCCCACTCGCTGGCAGCCATGGCAACACCGGCAGCTCAGCGAACTACGAGGCATCGGGGACCGCGTCTTGCATCCCACCCTGAGCATCCTCCCCCAGCGCACGGGGAGCACGAGTGCCTCGCGTCTCAGCAGCAAGTTCGAGGGGCTTCGATGCCGCCTATTGATCGAAACTCCAAGATGCGGGTTGCTGGTGCCGTACTTTGTTCACTTCTAAGCTGACAGTGCGACGGGAGCTACGCGCTCGCTCTTCCGACCAACCAACAACCTCCCTTCCGGCACCCGACCTCGCTCCCTGCGCGCTGGGGATGGGGGGCGGAAGCGGGATCACGTGGCGAGAGATAGATGCCCGACTGGTGCAACGAGCGCCTAGCGTCCACTGCCCTGTCTTGCCTTCCTTCGAAGGACGTGCTCTTGCCTGGGAGGGACGCGTAATGGATTGGAGAAACACCTTGGGGGTCTTCCTCCTTTGCGAAAGCCTCTTGTCGCGTGCCTTCGTCGCTCCTGCCTCCTCTTTCGGTCTCCGGAGCTCGTTCCGAAGCCCTTGCGGTGGAGCAACTCTTGACTTCGGTATTTCGCCGGGGGGGGGGGGGGCGGGTTATTCAACGCTCGGCGGGTCGTCACGACGCGTCGTATACTGACGTTGTGACAGTCGTGGCGGGAGAGGGGACGTTTTTATCTTGGGAAAACTTTTGAAGCCCAGAGAGATAAAACTTCGTCCTTTTTTTTTGTTTTGGTCATCATCCGCGGAAGAGGGGGGGGGGGGGGGGGGGGGGGGGGTCCGCTTTCGCTGCGCGTGCGCCGTTCAATGATGGGCTTTTTAAGGAAAGTGCTCGAGATCGCTCGTGTTGAGTGCACGTTCAGTTCGTCCCTCAAACACCGGAACCGGAAATTCGGTAAATGGTATACTCCGTTTCACTTCAAGTACGACCGCAAGCCGACGAAACTTTGCCACTGCTCGATTGGCTGCATCGGAAAACGTGCATCGTCATGGCGCCCGCACAGAACAAAGCGCGAGATCACGCCCCGTATTTCACTGTGCGGGATTTGTTCAGCCGGTGATGGCAATATTGGAACGGTGTGTTCGCGACGAGAAGTTTGGGTATTGCCCCCTGGCGGAAGTTTTTCGCACCCCAGAGTGAGGACACTTGAACTCCCTTTGTCGGTGCAAGCACGTGGAATACCAAGCTCCTAGACACCATGAAAATTAAAACATAAACCGGGTCGGCAGCACGTGCACCACGCATAGTAAGCAAAAGAGAAGCACCCCTAGCCAGTTTCTCACCGCGAATAGCCACAATCCATAGGGGCGGGTGCTTCCGCCGTGTGAGCACTGGTTCAGCGAAAGATTATTTTTTTTTTAGATAAATATTGTTTGTTTGTTTTTTCTTTTGAGTGCGCAGTCAGCTCGCCCTGAAAGCTCCGGAACTTGCATTTCGGTAAACGGTAGATTCTTTTCCTGATTGGGAAGCGGTTGGGTTGGGGCCCACGCTTTTCTGACCGGGCCTCTTTAGAGACCGCCATTTAGCGAACTGTAGCTGACTGACTGGAACGAAAGAGGTACTTCGTTTGTTAAAGAAAAAACAGCGCAAAAGACGAGGCACACGCGGAAAGAAACACACCGCGGCTTGGCCATTAGTTATCAAGGCGTTCGGAAGGAAAAGGGCTGGAGGGTTAAAGGAAGCGGGATAACCGACTCTGAAGCTTTTAGTTGAAGCACAGGAAGCGGATGCCATACAGTGGACGACTTCCTAGCCCCCAATGGGTTACTCGAGAAGTTATTTTTTTTATATTACCATTTATGTAGTTCCATTTCTTTTGAATTATTGCGATGAGTCGAGCTTATTTAAAAACAAAAACTTGCTTTTTATGTGGACATTTTGAATGGCCCAGAACTACGTGCGTTAAAACCGCTTCCATGTTTACTATATTAGGCTTACCTGGTTTACAATGTAGACATCCAATATCTGGATTCACGAATCGGCAATGGATATCGTCTTCTTGTGCTGTTTTGAAGTTAGTTGGTTTTAAGGCTTGAATGTAGGAATAAAAAAAAATTAGTAAGGCACAGGACTCAGTGCGTTTTTGATCAAAAGCTATGCGGGACCAAGCTATAACGAAGAAGAACAAAAATGTCTATGACATCTTGTTACTTTGCTTAACCTGCAGTCTCTGGGTTGAGTTAAGTTTATGTCTAGGGCATATTTTTCCAAGACAAATGAGGTTATTTCAGACTTGCCTCGAAGAACTCATTTCGGGAGGAAATTGATATATGATGAGATTTATCTTTATAGGAACAGGAAAACACAGCGACTCTATTTCAACATAAACTGACCATCGCTTTTGAATCTGCCATTTGTTAATTTTATTGCTTCACGAAAGTTGGTATTCACTGAGGAGATTCGATTCTGGTTCCAGTAGCAATCAATTTGCACCAAGTTTACGCGAATAAATAAACAAGGAGCACCCCGTAGATGCCAACAATTAATGGGTAGCTCATCTATAACATAAAGACGGTCTTTGATTAGCAAATATGTCAAAGAAAAAAAATGCGTGAGCAGCCTGCTCCTTTTGCGTCATGAATATTTGACATTTCCTGTGTTAGTTTCTTACTTGTATGACGATCCTGGGCAGATTGGTCATACAAAAACTTCCTGCAGACATTTTCGATGCATCTAAGAAGCACACATGCTTTCAACACGCTTGGGACATGTCCGTTGATGCTTCTCTCATTCTATCTGCAGCGAACACTGTGTATTTTATATGATGTACGAGCTGTATAACTGCGGCTTAATGAAGTCCAGCTGAAAACCCAGGGCCATTAGGAATAACTGCGCTTTGAAAAAAAAAATATTTCCCAGAAGATCGTGTATTCGTCCTATTGTTTTCAACGTTACGAAATCATTCCAACCCCACTGTGCAAACTTAGACGATAAAATGCTTTCGTCAAGGGCACATACTGTCGGAGGGAAGGAGTTAAATATGTTTTGTTTTCTTCTTTTTATTGTTCGCTTTCTGGGGATAATTATAGTGCCGAATAAGTAAATAATTTCGACTTTAAGTATAAGCAAACAAAGTCAGCGTTGACAGGGTCGAGGCTCATGCGCAAATCTGTTTACACTTTTTTTTTTTTCTCATGGGGAGTCTGTTTTGCGTGCGCAGTCAGCTGGCAGACCGAGGTCGAAGACCCCCGTCTGGAGAGGTTCGGACTCCAAAGATGCGTGACACGGAACGTCGTCGGCGTGGCGACAACTTTGCCAGGGTGCGAAGAAGAAGCTGTTGACAACGCGGGGGTCTGGGTCACGGCTCGCTTCCGAGGTCGGGGCGTGGGGTGCCTCGTCCGCCGCACTCAGGGACACAAACGGGTCGCCTTGTCCGTGACTCTCGACACCGCCGACGTGGCGTCGTGGGACGAGCCGCCTTCCGCGAGGCGAGCGACTTCACGGCCGTTCATGTTCGCTGATCGAGGGAAAACTCGACCCGTGGTGATGAGGAGGAACTAAGCTTTCACCGCTACTTCAATTTTTTTTTTCAGCATTTTGATGTGCTGGCAACTAAGTGAGGTACTTTCCATTGGCGTCAACCCAATGGCACAAAATGGAGGGATACGTCTGTCTCGATGAATGCAACGGGATGAAAGACATTGCGAATGGAACGTGTATACAAGAGACAAATAAGGCGTTTATGGCGTAATGACGAGCAATAACGTGGTAATATAAAAGGGAGTTAAAACGCTGAATTAAAGGATAATGATGCCGATAGGTGGCCGATTATCAACCCAACCGTCATTATACTTGTCACAGAACACGACTATAGCGAAAATAAATAAATTTAAAAAAGTCAAATCAACAAATGTGTGACTTCCTTTTTTGATGTGATCATAAACCGCGCAAGTTCTTTGTTTATAAAAAAAATAAAATATTCGATTAGAAATTGTAGTAGCTATACGCAGCGTGTTCGGAATAAGTTACCAGCATCCGTGGTCTGGAGTGCCCAAGTTATATTGATACCTGCTGGCATACATGTACGTAAAGCGTTACAAGTAACGAGTTACTTGTACCTAGTTACTATTTTCGGTAACGAGTAACGTATTTAGTTACTTTTTTTAGAAAAAGAACGAGTAACGGTATTTAGCTACTTCGACGGCCAAGTAACGAGTAACGGTATCTCGTTACTTTTGAGCAGTAACGTGTACAACACCGCTTAAACGGCCTTGTTTTTATTCTAGCCTGAGTATGCGTCTATTACGAGAACGGTAGCGGGGCAACCCAAAAAGCAACTAAACGGTATGACAGTACAGCAACGTATATCGCTGAACACGTCAGTCGATCAGTTCGACTGACGTGTCCAGCGATAAACGTTGCTGTACTGAAATCTACAGCTGGGAAGGTCCTTCACCCAACGAGCACAATCAGGTTCGTTGGTTGAACCTTCTAGAAACGGGTACGGACCGAATGTAAATCCGGAGGTTGCAAACACGGGAAGGCACAGAACCCATTACCCGCTGTTTTCAATGAAGGCACAGTTCTCGAAGATTCACCAGCTCTTCCTGAAGCACAACACTGCCGTTCCTTCAAGCGCGTCGGTAGAACGACTCTACAGAATCGCCGGAGGTGTATTTTCAAGGAAGCGGGGAAACATAACTGATGAAAACTTCTACAGGCAGCTGCTGCTTAAGGGCAATGACTACTAAAAAAAAACAATTAACCATGAAACAACAACAGTTGGGCATTTGGTCGTTAAAGTAACGTGGAAAGTAACTCGTTACTTTTGAGGTAACTCACGCGTTCCTTTTGAGAATCGGTAACGAGTAACGTATTTAGTTACTTTTTGAGCGAGTAACGAGTAACGGTATTTAGTTACTTTATTTGGGTAACGTGTACATGTCTGCCTGCTGGCCAGCATAATCAAGTGACCAGAAATTTGAGCAGCAGTGATTCAACACAAACATTCCCACACATTTCACGTTGTTGCATTAGCCATTCCGCGTCAGTCCCTGACAGTCTTTATGGCCACGCTTGTTAGTATAGACATTTTATCGAAGTGTTTGGGCGTAGAACACAACATGCATGAAAAACATTGCAGTCGCGTGACGCCTTACTGACGCGATGCAACTGTCCTGCCCGAGCCGCTGGTATGAATCTGGCCCTACTCCGTTACGGAAGCCAAGTAGGTAACACGCTCGGAAGGCCTATTTTAGAGCGCAGCTCTTAGGCGTCCGTTTCCGGCTTGAGCGGCGTCGCCGTCGGCGTCGGCGTAACCGCGCGGTGCGTTATGGGACGCGTGACTTCACTGATGACGTCATCGGCATCGGCATCGTCACTGATGACGTCATTCGTGACGTCACTGATGACGTCATCGGCATCTGCATCGTCATCGTCACTGATGACGTCATCAGTGACGTCATTGATGACGTCATCGTCATCCGCATTGTCATCGTCATCATCACTGATGACGTCATCTGCATCGTCATTGTCACTGATGACGTCATCGTCACGTGACCCCCCCCCCCCCCCCCCCCCGAGGTCACATGACCCCCCAGGTCACGTGACTCCCCAGGTCACTTGACCCAAGGTCACTTGCACCCGAGGTCACGTGACTCCCCCTCCCGAGGTCACTTGACCCACCCCCCCCAGTACCCTTCCGTCCTCCTCAAGAGCTGCGCTAAATTCGGCGTTACAGGGAGTTGTAAACGGCTTTCACTTTTTCTTTGTTTTACGCACACTGGTTTTGCAGTGTCAGCCTCTACGTACGCCCACGAGGGGCCCGCGACTTCCGGAACCCTCCGTCTCTTTCCATTTCCCAGATCATAAATCGGAGACCCTCGACGCGGAGGCCACAAGCACGAGCTCGTAACTTTGCAAGCTCTTCCTACGATGCGCACTGCCTCGTCGTGTGGTGGAAGCTTTCTTCAGTCAAAACGCGTCTCGCGCAAATTTTTATCGGAGCGGAAAGAGCTCGGCAGCCGAGCCTGGATGATGAGGCCCGCGCCGTTCTTTTTTCTCTTGTCCCTCGCGCATCAAGCCATGGCACCGCTGGGGGTCGGGGGGGGGGGGGGGGTTTGAGGTTAGAACCTTAGAGTGAACGCAAGGTTGACAGTGCGAAGCCACGAGCTCTGCACGCTGTTGCCCTCCGAGCAGCCAACAACTGTCTCGCGACAAGAAATTTATGGGCCGCTGTGTGTGGGGCGGAGGAGGCGAGGGCTTGCTCGCGGTCGCTGTGGTAAAAGGAGACGGACCGGATGCTGCCTTGCGGCCGTGATGAGCGAAGGCCTCGGCCTGCTTGGCGGACTCTGGTTTCGACCCTGCTTGGTAAGGCCCGCGTCGAAAAGTGCCGAACTCGTTGCGAAAAAAAAAAAAAGAAACAAAAATAAATATGGTGATGACGGTGGTGGTGGCGTTTATGAGGACTACGGAAAGTATAATGGGCGTATGCAGAGGTTCGAGTAACTGAATCGTTTTAATGGATCGCTTGAAATGATTTTCAGGGCGGAATAAGACCGACACTTGTGCTACGTCGGTGCGGGGGGGGGGGGGGGGGAGGCGAGCTCTGTCGCGTTCCCGGACGTGTCTGAGATTCGGGACTGCCCGCTTTTGGCAGATCTTACTGACTGTTATTTGCGTCGCAAATTGGTTTCGTGCTGGCTACTTTACAGCAAGCTCTCGCCGAGAAAGTTGTATTCCACTGGTGAAAAGTTGCCTTGTACTGCTCCGATTCGTGAAACTTCAATTTCCAGAAAGTGCGTCCGAAATAAGCGCGCACAGCCAATGACTCAAACCCTAAATGCTTGACCTTGCTACAAAGTAATTTTTAATTTTTTTTTTATTTCCTTATTGGAGGATTAGAGACATCAAGGGAGTTTCTCCTGGTGCGACGTTCAAAAGAATGCGTACGAAGTACGCGTTTCAGATTACCTTTACCGCGTTCTTATTGCAATGGGTCTTGCACTCTGGCATCGTATTAAAAAAAAAAAAATATTTCTATACAGTTACGTTTGCTATAGTTTTCGGATGTATATATAGAGCAACGCGGCTTGCAATCAAAAGTCACAATTTTTTTTTTCCCTCAGGTTAAGAAAGCAGAAATTAGTGTGCTTTTAGTAGCGTCTGATATCTCCGCTAGCTGTAAGGAGGCTATTTGGCCAGCACAGTACGACTGCTAATATGGCTTGCCATTTTCACGCACAGCACGAAGTACTCATTACGCAAATGTCTATGCATATGAGTTCGGGCTCTAGCACGAGTTCCTGCTCTTTGAGCGTGTTCTGTGCGTCCACATCAGCCTCGTGCTGCGTGGTAGCGTGCACGCGATTCAATAAAGCAAACTACATAATAATGAAAAATAATTTGTTATAGCGGTGATAGCGTTGATGACGGTCTGCGCATTAGTTCGTCATATTTCAGATCAGTCAATCACGCGCAACTTTCTTTAAAGTCCTGAACGTTCGTGATATTTGTCAGCCGTGAACATCTGATCTTGCGAGGTCTAGAATTCACTCTCTGCACGCCAACACCGTTCGCGTTCAGTTTTTTTCTCAGTTGCTGTCGAACACAGTGTTGTCGCGAAATCTGTTAGAAAGGTGATACGGCGTACGGCACTAAATATATCAGCTAGGTTATGGCGCCGATGAAAGCGCGTAACAGTGCAAATACAAAGCGGATTTGCTTTTCGATTTCAGATATGAGCGGACGGCGTTTAAGCGCGAAGAGCGTATACGTTTCAACCTCCCCAATCATTGGCGTTATTCCTCGGCATCTGTAAACGCCAAAGACAAGGAACCAGTACCTATTCGAATATATATGACAAGTGCAATTTCCCTTGTCTTTGGTCACGCTTCCAGTGTTGGTCGTTTGTACTGTTACTCCGCCCAGAAAATTTCAGAAAACCTGCATCGTCCGTGCAGCCCAGTGTCAAAATTATCAATAAGAGCAACGTAAAAATGCTGCGCAAAAAGAAATACATGTTTTGCAGGTATTTTAACTTCAATAACAATAACAATATTTCTTCTTCAAAATTTTGCGCTTTCTATACTTCGTTGAGTGTAACTTAAATAAAATAGCGTACGACGTTTCGAGTTATAGCGCATAAATAGGGGTTCCTCAACCGACCACGATGAAACGGAATTTCCGGGTCTAAAGTTTTGTTGCCCTTGAAGCACTTAAGCACTATCCTATAGGAAACTGCGTGCACAGATCCGAGCCCAGAATGTCTCGGGAGTAGTGCGAAGTTGAAGCAATCGATCCACTCCTTTTTTTTTTTTTCGTGAGAAAATGGTGCACGCGACGGAGTTCTTTTTAAAAGCGAAGAACGCGCCGCCAGGCAACGGAGAAAACCCAAAACGGTCATGGATTTACTACCCTGAATGGCTTCTACTTGGAAGCGGCGTCCTAGGGCTTTAGCTGCGATCGAGGAGATTTTGAAAGGAGAAAACTTGACTAAACTAGGGTTTGTATTTATTCTCCAAAACTGAACGTACACGTTTGGGGCAGATTGCTTTCGAGCGTCTCAGTTTAGCGTAATGACCCTTTAAATTGAATGTCGATGAATATTTGGGATGTAATGAAGGGTAAGCATTGTGGGGAATGCTTCAAAAAAAAAAAGAGGGATTTAAATTTTTTGTTTTTCATTCTCTTTCTTTCTTTTTTTTTTCAATTTGTGGCGCCCTCCGTTTCTTAAAGGGGCACTGACACACCAAAATCATATTTTTTTTAATTATCAGAAACGATCGAAAACGATGCCGGGACATTACCCTCAAAATTTGAAACTTTAAAATTCAGTATTTGTGAATTAAAAAAACAATTTCCAAATGCCGAATTTGAAGTTCCCGCGCGATCCGCGCCAGTGCAGTGAGTCAAATTTTGCGGTCTCCTGCGACTCGACTTTCGTTCGGACCTCCGCCGTTGCCACGGCAACCCCAAGCGAGGAGGAGGTGAGGGATACAAGGGCGCCGGCGGGAAAAAACCGGTTTTTCTCCGACTCGCCAAGCTCGCCAACGATCGCCGCCAAGTTTTCCGAGGGAGGGTACAAATCTAGGAAGCAACATCACACCGAACTCTGATTTCTGGTATTTCAAAAAGAGGGGCCGTAGTGCGTTCGCAATTGCGTTAAAAAACATGTTTTACGATTGCCGTTATTAAATGTTATAGAAATGTCACCTACAAAGCTTCTAAATTTCCTGATTTTTGACGTCACCGATCAAAAGAAGCAAGGAGGTGGCGGCGGGAGATTTAAACGCCAAAACTAAAAAGGCGCGCGCGCGCGCGAAAACTTTTTTTTTCGCGATGCGTTTTTTTTTGCGTGTCTATGACTACAAGTTGCATCGTTTTAGACAATGAAAAAAAAATACGAACTTTGGGTTGTCAGTGCCCCTTTAAGTTGTCGGCGGTTATAAAACAGTAGCCGGAATAAAACCAACAGTGCTCCCGCAACCTGGAGTTGTTCGGAACACAATGTGCCATCCCGGCGGACGGTTTCATTTGAATTCAAGTAGTGAGGTACATTCGTAATTTTTTTTCTCGAACTTTTACATGCGGTGTTCCGTTCTTTACGAAAGACAATGCCGTTTATTTCAATGTTCTGGCATGCTTAGTTTTAAAGAAATAAATTCCCGAAGGAGCGAGGAAGGACGACGGGTTTTTGACGATTATCGTTTATGCCAGATTTGAAGCGCGATGTAGCCGAAGCTATTTATGGTAGAGATGTTAAACTTTTTAAGAATGATCTATGTATAGCCTATAAGTGTCGTCTTAAGATATGACTATTGTTATTCAAGGTGAGTTTCGAAGAAATGTCCAAACATGTATCTACATGCAATTATGCCCTAAACTTGGTATTTATTTTCGTCTAAGTTGTTTGAGGTATCGCATTTAAATTAACACCACAGACAGTACATATCATTGCCATCTGCAGAATACAAAATAATGTATTTATTGTTTTTTCACGTTAAGGAATAAATTAACTCATGGGAGAAGATTTCTAATATTGTTCAAGTTCAGCACGTCATTAAAAAAAACATTTTTTTTTTCGCTTCACGTTCCTGGGACGTGTTTCTTTTAGCCTGTACACATTTTGTAGGAGAAAGTTGTTTCGAAGTTCTGAACCTCTGAATATGCAAGAATACAACACATCCGGCGAGTTCTTGATAGTTTTTTCTTTCTCCAGCTTTTTATCCCCCATTTTTTATTTTATTTTTTTTTTTTTTTTACATTGGCACAGTTATTTAGGTCGTAAAGACATAGCTTTGAACTTCCGAACCACTAAGCATGTGACGAGTAGTGCCTTCTGACGAGTTTCTAACAATGACCATCTACGCGATCTTTTATGCAGTGAAGAGCGACAGTAGCTATACATAGGCATAAATAATTTCAGATTAAAATAAGCTCGACCACGCCCTCTTTCCCCGTATTGTTTTCTTTAACAGTCCGAAATATCTGGAAGGGGGAAGGAGGCTGAGGCCCCCCCCCCCCCCCTCCCCTTTTCCCTCCCCCGTTTTTCCTCTTCCGACGCCACTTGTATGGTAGAACGCTCCTCGACCTCGAGTTGTGTCGGCTTCTGTGCTTTTTGCGAGGCGATTCCTCCGTCCCAGAAAATAAACCTCCAGGACAATTACAAACTTAACTTACTATATGCCAGCGTCAATCGGGCGGCGTTCGATCGGATTACTACCAGCGTGCAAGGGGTGGGAGGTAGTTTGCCAGGTCGCTTCAAGGTTTTTCTGAGCCTCAACCTCCTGCCCGCCCCTGGCCATTTCGAACTGGATGAGTATCGTAAAACAGTGTGTTCGTGTGATCACTACTGCGTGATGCACGTTAAAGAACCCCCCCCCCCCCGGGGCTGGCGGTCACAATTACTGATCTATGGTCACACGTCACTCTGCACTGGCAAATATTCCAGCACATCCGGGACACTGTCGTCTCATTAATTGCCTGACCAACTTCGCAGAGCCTAGGTATCACACCCTAACTTTTCTAAACTTGATTTCGTGAAAACCAGTGAGTCGTGAAAACGTTATTTGAAACTGAAACTGTGGAGGAACTTGAAAACTGGACTTCGAACTTTGAAAACTTGGACTTGAAAAAAATTCAAAATCTTCGAAGTTTTTTGTTTTTTTTTTCGAATTCAGCGTTAAAAGAGAATCGAAACTTTCGAACTTTTCGAACTTTATGCAGAAAGAAATTCGAAATCTTCGAACTTCATGTCTATAAAAATTCGAAGCGTTCGAAGTTTTCGAATTTTATGCCAGATTTGAAGCGCGATGTAGCCGCAGCTATTTATGGTAGAGATGTTAAACTTTTTAAGAATGATCTATGTATAGCCTAGATAAGTGTCGTCTTAAGATATGACTATTGTATTCAAGGTGAGTTTTGAAGAAATGTCCAAACATGTATCTACGTGCAATTATGCCCTAAACTTGATATTATTTCGTCTAAGTTGTTTGAGGTATCGCATTTAAATTAACACCACAGACAGTACATACCATTGCCATCTGCAGAATACAAAATAATGTATTTATTGTTTTTTTCACGTTAAGAAATAAATTAACTCATGGGAGAAGATTTCTAATATTGTTCAAGTTCAGCACGTCATTAAAAGAAAACATTTTTTTTTTTCGCTTCACGTTCCTGGGACGTGTTTCTTTTAGCCTGTAACATTTTGGTAGGAGAAAGTTGTTTCGAAGTTCTGAACCTCTGAATATGCAAGAATACAACACATCCGACGAGTTCTTGATAGTTTTTTCTTTCTCCAGCTTTTATCCCCGCATTTTTTTATTTTATTTTTTTTTTTACCATTGGCACAGTTATTTAGGTCGTAAAGACATAGCTTTGAACTTCCGAACCACTAAGCATGTGACGAGTAGTGCCTTCTGACAACGAGTTTCTAACAATGACCATCTACGCGATCTTTTATGCAGTGAAGAGCGACAGTAGCTATACATAGGCATACATAATTTCAGATTAAAATAAGCTCGACCACGCCCTCTTTCCCCGTATTGTTTTCTTTAACAGTCCGAAATATCTGGAAGGGGGGAAGGGGGGCTGAGCCCCCCCCCCCCCCCTCCCCTTTTCCCTCCCCGTTTTTCCTCTTCCGACGCCCCTGTTATGGTAGAACGCTCCTCGACCTCGAGCTGTGTCGGCTTCTGTGCTTTTTGCGAGGCGATTCCTCCGTCCCAGAAAATAAACCTCCAGAACAATTACAAACTAAACTTACTATATGCCAGCGTCACTCGGGCGGCGTTCGATCGGATTACTACCAGCGTGCAAGGGGTGGGGAGGTAGTTTGCCAGGTCGCTTCAAGGTTTTTCTGAGCCTCAACCTCCTGCCCGCCCCTGGCCATTTCGAACTGGATGAGTATCGTAAAACAGTGTGTTCGTGTGATCACTACTGCGTGATGCACGTTAAAGAACCCCCCCCCCCCCCCGGGGCTGGCGGTCACAATTACTGATCTATGGTCACACGTCACTCTGCACTGGCAAATATTCCAGCACATCCGGGACACCTGTCGTCTCATTTAATTGCCTGACCAACTTCGCAGAGCCTAGGTATCACACCCTAACTTTTCTAAACTTGATTTCGTGAAAACCAGCTGAGTCGTGAAAACGTTATTTGAAACTGAAACTGTGGAGGAACTTGAAAACTGGACTTCGAACTTTGAAAACTTGGACTTGAAAAAAATTCAAAATCTTCGAAGTTTTTTTGTTTGTTTTTTCGAATTCAGCGTTAAAAGAGAATCGAAACTTTCGAACTTTTCGAACTTTATGCAGAAAGAAATTCGAAATCTTCGAATTGTTCGAACTTCATGTCTATAAAAATTCGAAGCGTTCGAAGTTTTCGAATTTTATTTCCAAAGAATTTCGAAATCTTCGAACTTTTCGAACTTCAGATCTTAAGAAATTCAGATTTTTCGAATATCTCGAATTTCAAGTTAGGAAAGTTCGAAATCTTCGAATTTATCGAACCTCAAGTAAAAAAATATTCGAAATATTCGAACCCGAAATTTTAGAAACCGTGAAAGCTTCGAACTTTTCGAATTCGAAACTCTACTGTGATCGAAAGTTGCGAATTTTCGAATTCGAACCTCGGTCGGTACGAAAATATCGAACTTTTTCGAAATCGAACCTCAGTTCGCTTCGCAAGTATCGAAACCTTTCGAAATCGAACCTAGGGTGGTTCGCAACATCCCTAATGACAAGTGCAATTTCCCTTGTCTTTGGTCACGCTTCCAGTGTTGGTCGTTTGTACTGTTCCTCCGCCCAGAGAATTTCAGAAAACCTGCATCGTTCGTGCAGCCCAGTGTCAAAATTATCAATAAGAGCTATGTAAAAACGCTTCGCATAAAGAAATGCATGTTTTACAGGTATTTTAACTTCAGTAACAATAACAATATTTCTTCTTCAAAATTTTGCGCTTTCTAGACTTCGTTGATTGTAACTTAAATAAAATAGCGTACGGCTTTTCGAGTTATAGCGCATAAATAGGGGTTCCTCAACCGACCACGGAGAAACGGAATGTCCGGGTCTAAAGTTTTGTTGCCCTTGAAGCACTTAAGCACTATCCTATAGGAAAGTGCGTGCACAGATCCGAGCCCAGAATGTCTCAGGAGTAGTGCGAAGTTGAAGCAATCGATCCACTCCTTTTTTTTTTTTTTCGTGAGAAAATGGTGCACGCGACGGAGCTCTTTTTAAAAGCGAAGAACGCACCGCCAGGCAACGGAGAAAGCTCAAAACGGTCTTGGATTTACTGCCCTGAATGGCTTCTACTTGGAAGCGGCGTCCTAGGGCTTTAACTGCGACCGAGGAAATTTTGAAAGGAGAAAACTTGACTAAACTAGGGTTTGTATTTCTACTCCAAAACTGGGAACGTACACTTTTGAGGCAGATTGCTTTCGAGTGTCTCAGTTTAGCGTAATGGCCCTTTAAATTGAATGTCGCTGAATATTTTGAGGTGTAAAGAAGGGTAAGCATTGTGGAAATGCTTGAAAAAAAGAAAAAAAACCGGATTTAAATTTTTTGTTTTTCATTCTCTTTCTTTTTTTTTCAATTTGTTGCTCCCTCCGTTTCTTAAGTTGTCGGCGGTTATAAAACAGTAGCCGGAATAAAACCAACAGTGCTCCCGCAACCTGGAGTTGTTCGGAACACAATGTGCCGTCCCGGGGGCTCCTTAGGGCCAATGAATGAACTAACTATACAGATCTTCGGCCGTCCAGGCCGTGAATGGAGAAAGTGGCAGCGGTGCCATCGCGTGAACGAAGACGCCAGGGCGACGGTCGCTGGCAAGAGAAGACGGCTCTATTGTGGCCTCGCATCCGCCGATCGTTCGTCTTGTGCCGGCTGACGGCTCCTGTCCGGGCTTCGGGAAGTCTGCCGGGAGGAAGCCGCGCTTCCCGCTTCTCGCCGCCGGTGACCCATTGTGGTCCCATTATTAGTCACTGCCGCCGCGCTAACGACGCCCACACTAGAGCGCCTGCCGAGCTCGACAGGGGAACGCACAACCGTGCCGTAGAGATCTTTCCGGGAACGAAGGATTCTCCGCCTTTTCAAAACGCGATACCGTCGTTTGGACGGTGGTGCTAGTTGAAGGACGAGGAATCAGGTGTTGGGGAGGCATTGTCTGCTACTTATGAAAATTATTACTTTGATAGTGCTAAACAGCGGTAAAATACTAAATGTACGTAATTGAAAGGTTTGCTAGGCGCGATATGACAGGCTATGGATTCGGGGAAAGTGAGGACGAGTGAGCCGTTAGCGACATCTGGTCTTTACGCCTCATGCTGAGGGGTAGAAGACAAGTACTCGTAAAAGTAAAATGAAACCTTTAAAAAAATCTATATCCTTTTTTTTTTTAATAAGCCGTCAAATTAAGTATATTGTTCCGACAGTGAATCTCCACTAATGCTGCGAGTCTGAGACCCAGAAGCCTCAATCATATGAATGGTATTACGCCTTCTCCTTGGGCTTTTTTTTTATCTGTTTCGTTGGCTTGTTTTTATCATGTTCTAAGCTGATATATTTTTTATTTTGGTGCATGTGTGTGTGTGTGTGTGTGTATGTGTGTGTGTGTGTGTTTGTAGGGGGTCTATGTGTAGGGGGTGTGTGTAAAATCCAATCCTTTAATATAATGTATTCAAAAAGAAGGCAAATAAAAAAGCGAAAACAGAGTTTCGCCGAGACCCACATTTTCCGAAGTCAGCGAATACTTATTTGCTCTCCGCTCCCTGTCCCTCAGCCACTGTGCGTCTGCAAAAGATTATACGACACACCGTGTACAAATAAATAAAATTCCCTTGCGCCTCGCTGTTTGGCATCGTTGTAGGTACACCTTAACTATAAAACCATAAAAAAAAATCTGAACAATCGTCTCTGTCTTTACATATTTGTGACATATTATAAACTGCCAATAGGCACACGCTGAGCTTGTATGGGTATGATATAAAATAGACCTTTTTCAAAAGTTCATGAAGCAAGATCGGCGGTGTCTGTTTGTTAGCACGAAGCGTGATCCGAGTCCACACCCAACGCTGACACCGCTCTCTTTTTGGACACGAACTGAGCTGAACTCGCGCCGGACGCTGACGCGGCCATCGTGTCCAATACATGCTTAGAGTGCGTATCCAAACAATGGCGCACTCGCGAATAATTGTCACAGGCAGCAGCTACTAGATTGCGCGCACTTTTGGAAGGGGTCTGTGCGGAGAGCAAGTCGTCTGCTTCTCTGCGCAGGAGTTGCGGTGACGTACAGAAAGACGCCGAGCTCTGATTGGCTCTGATTGGAGGCACAGTGGGTAGACCTCAATGTTTGATACCTCGAGGTCTACCCACTACTTGTTTTTTCGATCAGCCAATAAGATCTCGGCGTTCTCACGTCATCGCAACTCATTTTCAAGGAGCAGACGAACTTTTGCTCCGCATAGTAATGTTCCAGTGTAATTCTTAATCGCGAAGGCAGGTGCCACCAAAACGGCTTTCGCGTGTGACGATTGCAACGACGAAATATGATGTACAGGATGTCACAAAAAAAAATTTTAAGGTTTTTTTTTTTTTTTTTTTTTTTACCGCAAAAATCAACTAGGCATCGCCGAACGCTCATTCTCCGTCGAAACGTAGCGCTAGAGGTCACAACCAGATGCCATAAGTGATTTTCTGAAAAATTCAATGGGAAAATGGCGGCCGACGGAGTTTTCGAATGCATGGGGCTCTATAGCACCAGAAACCGAAAACGGGCAAAAATAGGCTCCATTTTCCCGTTAAAAGTTTGAGAAAATCACTTATAACTTTTGAATAAGGTATCGGACCGGGCATGAAACTATGATCTGGTTGTGACCCCTAGCGCTACCTTTGCGCGGAGAATGAGCGTTCGGCGATGCCTAGTTTATTTTTGCGGTAAACAAACCCCTTTAAATTTTTTTATGACACGCTGTTGTTTGGTTGGGCGACAAAAAGGCTAGTAAATAGGTTAAGCTTAATTATGACTACAATATAAAAAAGTACAACCAAGAAAGAAGTAGAGCTGTTGGCACAAACCGCTTGAATTCTAGCGCCTTTCAATCGGCAAGTAAAGTGATTTGCTATTTTTCCCCAACTCAGCTACGTTTGAATTCAACATGGCGGCCGCGATGTGAAAATGGTCTATAGACCTATCCAGCGTTTACCACCGGGGCGAAAAACGCTGAGTCACTGAGCTGTGTCCATTATAGAGCGACAGCGCATGCTGAGAAGGCGTTCAACAGCCCAGCGGACAAAGATGGCAGCGCGCCTGAAAGCGATTTTCGAAGTGGTCTATTAGCGCAGAGAGGTTTTGGTGGCGCCCTCTCATGGTTTCCCTTCGTGACGACACGACCAGTATTTGCCTCGCCATGATTGGCAGGAGTTGTCTCGCCATAAACCGGTCATCGAGCAAGCATTATCAGGATTACAGGAAGCTATAGTTTGATCCAGTCGCGAATGCCGACTGCATCTAGCTTTCGATTGTGCTCGGAACGCGTGGTGAAACGACATACAGAGTCCATTCCAGAGTACGTGCGTGCTAGGGTCGATTTTCATTGTATAAAACCAATGACCCAGGACAGAGTAAGGTATAAAACGAACTATAGACTATACACCAACTCATGTTCATAATCATAAACAAATTGGAGCGCACCTAGAGGGTCGCCAGCGTGCCGCGCATGCGCGATGCGGTTTGGGCAATACGCGCAGCGTGTCCCATCAACAAACCATTGGGATAAGATGTTGTTGGCGTCGGTGTGAGTCTCCGTGCTTTTTTTTTGCGTTTGAATTCTTAATTCTACGTCTTCTTGGCAATGCCTGACTACTTGAGCGGCCACGGCGAAATGGACAAGGCTCGTTAGATTGCAAAACGTCGCGTGAATAATGTGACGCACGACGACCCATTCCTTGTGAGCAGCGCAGAATGGACGCCAGAGGCTACAGCGTTCTTCACATGATAAGGTTTTGCTCGCTGTTTTTAGTCGCGACGTCGCTCGGGTTGCGAAAGAAGCGTGGTCTGTTGCTGCGATGGTCGACGTCGATACTGAAAGTCGCAAGCAGGATCGTACCATGTGAATCAGGCATAACAAGTCGTCCATCTCCACCGGCAACGATGATCCACATCTCCTTGTATTTACTTCTTATACTGAGCCCATTTACTCCAAACAACCTTCAAATCAGAAAGTTATTTGGGGCCTGCACTTCTTATCGCGTTTACAACGTCAACGGCGCGTAACCCTTGACGTGGTCTACGGGCCGTTGTCGTTTGAAAGAGCAGACGACAGTTTGAACGATCAAATGCCGTTTGAACGTGAAACGCACTGAACGTATTCCGGGTGGTCCTGACCACTCGATAATTCCCTGGTGTTCATGTTGGAACAATACGAATAACTTACGACCAGAAGTCGCAGGGAATTCAACCCAATGTGCTTCCCGCACGGCCAATCGTGGTCCGACGCTGCCTAGTTCTCTCCACGCTCGGACGAACCGGGCAAGCAGAAAACACGCGAAAACTGATCTTGACACCTTTTCCAGCTCTTGTTCTGCAGCCCAAGTCGCGGAGATTAGACGAAAAGGCAGGTTTGAGTCTGATTTCTTCGAAACTCACACAGCAGCAATGCCCGGCCAGCCATGGCGTTTTCCGCCCACGCCCCAGACCGGAAGTGCGCCCGAAGCGCCACCGCCATGGCGTGACGTAGGAGAGTAGGAAACGGAAGGCGTGGCGACTCCCGAGCACCTTATCATCGCGCGGCAGCCAATCAGATTAGGTCCTTAGCCGGTAAGAACACCAAAGACCGAATCACAAGAAAGGAAGTATCGCAATAATAAATTAAAAATATATATATAAAGAAGTTATACAAAGTTTTGAGAAAATTTTCCGCATCAGGGATGGGCGGAAGGTTTTTGCCATAACTCAGCGATGTTCGATGAGTTTATCGCGAAAATCTCGTATACTCTTGTGCAACAAGACATATCACAAAGATAGATAAGGGATGTAGCAGTATTGCGAATAAATTATCAGAACATACATAGGAGCCTCCCGACCAATAAGAAATTGTTCAGCAGGGATGGAAGTGCTGCGCCATTTGCGCCCAACTGCGCCGTGGACGAATGTATGCCACATCTTGCGCCAAAGCGCCACACGCTGCGCCGAGGTGGGCTTAAACCGAGCATAAAATTAAAAAAAAAAAAACATAATTCAGTATTGGTCATTCCTAGTATGCAGAGAAGTAGAATGAAATAATAATGGTGCAAATGTTCTGTTTCACAGCGTCTCTACCCACCGCATAGCTTGCTTCATCTTGGGTCAAAGCACTAACGGAGGCTGAAACACATACTACCGCACGCACACATACTTAAAGTGGCAGTCTAGGGGCATTCGCTGCCTTCGGCTTAGTTTAACCGATGAAAGAGCAAGTACAGGTAGGTGACGGATGCCATGATGTTGCGCTTTTTGCGCCGTTTGATTGGTTGTCTAAATTTTCAGATGATGTCAGCGATGTCAGGAGCTAAGGGTCGCCAGAAAACTATGCAGAGTTAGTGGGATGGCGGTTACTGTAACAAGACATAACCAGGCTATTTTACTCCCGATGATGTCGCTTGATTATAATGTCTGCCACGTGCCCCCACGCCCTGGTTACAGTGAACCGTGGCTCTTTGCTCCGCTCACATCAGCCTTCACGGTCTTACACCAGCGCGCGCGCGTCGGGCTTCACCACTATGCACCGGAGTGCTAGGAGCAGCGGCTGACGTGGGGACGCGCATGGGTTTGCCTGATTGGCTCGGAAATTATGCTCAGTACTACTGCATGCGTCGACGTTCTTTGGTCTAGACTGTAGGTTGACCTCTAATCTTTAAAAGCTGTGCCGAAAAAGGAGGAAAAAAAGAAGAGAGAAAGAACGCGCGTCTATATTGAAATAAATACTTTAGTCAAAATAGTTCCCGTGCGGCGGTCAATCGAAAAGGCTGTGAACATTCGACTCAACTCTGATTCGAACGCCGCTAAAGCGTAATATCATTTTGAAAGCACGAATGTAGGTTTTTATATTATTTGAGGGTTGTTGTTTTTGCAGTTTATAAAATTAGAATCTTGAGTTCAGTGTTCATAAACCTTGGGGGGAGGGGGGTGGGGTATTTCTAATGACAATTCTAATCTCCGGAGAAGAGGAACAAAGGGGACAAAGGACTAACACAAATCTCCAAACACAGCTAGGTGACTGGTACGCGACCGAGAAAATCCGCCTGGTCCTGGTATCGAACCAAGGACCTCTCCATTTCCAGTGGAGCGCTCTGCCACTAACCAGGAGTTAGACTACGGTAGAGCAAACGGGTTTTATCAGCTGGCACCAGTCTAACACCAAAAAGGATGAACGGTCTAGCTGTGTTTAGAGTTTTGTGTTTGTCCTTTGTCCTCTTTGTTTCCCTTCTCCGGGGAATATTATTGTCATTCTCGTCCAGCTCGCTTGCACCTTTGCATTAATTGCATTATAATCGTATTTCTAATGATAGATGTTTTAGCGGATATGGTTACTTTTGCCAGCCTTTTACAGGAGTTTAATACACGGCCTAAATTAACAACTTAGTGTAAAAGAGGGTGGGGAGAGACGCTTTATCTCAAATGAACTGTTGCGCTATGCCTGATATTTTTACCTTTTTTTTTACCCGTTATAAATGGAACTCACTCGGATTCGAGCCTTATTTCTAAAATGAAAGCCGTGTGCTTTTTTTTCTTTCCTATCTAATCTTACTGCAAAAGATAATAAGTAATATGCTTCAGTGTCAAAGGAGAACCCTCATCATTATCAAATATGAACTACTTTAACGATGCAATCACATTTTCATTTTCAAGTGATGTGGCAACAGATGTTGGTGTCTGCCCCAAAAGCGCCAGTGGCTGCTCCGAGCCTATCATTTGCCTCCTACAAAACTTGCTACAAAAATATAATGCCGCTTCCATCAGTCTAATGCTGATAATCCCTAAGAGCGCAGGACGTTTGGCCAAATCGGCAGTGAAATTCACTGTCGCTAGTGTCGTTTGGCTCGATAACTTGACGAACTAAAAGGTGCCTCTAAAATCAATATGATTCGAAGGTATCTTAATCAAATATAACTGGTTTGGTTTTCTCCAGATGTGAATAGTCCGCGATTAAATGAATCTTATTGGTATGAGCTCTTTTTTTTTTAATATGCGCAATGGTATAACGAAAAGAACGTTATTTATCAGACCATTGTAACCCCACGGTCTTCTCGTTTTGTTTCGCGCTGAATGCTTCGAGTAGCTGGATAATACCTCTAATCCGTTGTCACTTAGGACCATCAGGTGTTGTACGGAGAGGGAAGTTTTATACGTCGAAGGATCCGCGTCTTTTCCTGGCCTTTGTGCTCGGGAGGGGAGTCACCTCGATCCGTTTACTTTATCTCCGCATAAACAAACAAACAACTTCATATTCTTCTCTTCGCAGTTTTTTTTTCCGCGCTCATGAGCGGGAGGAGGAGGTGGAAAAGGGCGCAGAGGTCGATCTTTGCACGCAGCCGAGTCGCCGCCGTGCTCACCTCGTGAAAAATGAGTGTACCCGAGTTTTATGCCCCACCTCGCGCAACGGAGCATCCATCGATTTGGCGCTCTCGTGTGAGATAACCGTGTCGCAGCCCCTCGAATCCTCGTCGGCCTCGGGCCTGTTAAAAAGACGTGGCCTCGATAGCAGAAAAGGAGCTCTGCTCATTCCATGGATCCTCTAGCTTTTGGGATGACTTTCTCTGAGCCTCCTCTCTATATGAAGCTGATTAGGGGTTCCTACGGGGCGCAGCCATGGGGCGAATGGGCTTCACCGGGCAATCTGAAAGACACGAAAAGGCTGATGTGGACGCGGGGTTTTAGGGAGTAGTTTGCTTGAACGTGTGTTTTTGTAAGCAACGCATTTTCTTTTTAATGCTACGCTGTCATGTTTTTTCTTCGTTTGAGAGTACGGCTTGCAACTTTAGCGATATGGGAGACTGCGTCTGGTGTCTCGCTCGCTGGTGTCTCACAGGGAAATCATTATTTTGTGCACCGAACGCCGCTGGATTGTATATGTCACTAAAAGCATAACAAATGTTCAAAATCATTTTTTTTTTTGTTACGTGTCAATCTAGCGAAAAGCGTCTGGCACGTTCCAGCGGAGGACTAAAGGTACGTTTATACTGCGACGTCGACGAACCTAACGTCCGACGACGTGAAACGACGTTCGTCGTCCACTTCGCCACGCCACGCTGCGCTGCGCTGTAAAGGAATTGTCAACCGTGTTTATCGTCCGGCGTCGTTCAACACGCTCCTAAGAATTCCTTCACATTGCGCATGCGCGTCACCATGGCGACCGCGTGGTTTCGTCTCGCTGGTTGCGAATTTCCGCTTCCGTTCGCGAATCGCAACTCGCAGCGCTGCACGGCTGCACTGCGACGGTGATGATGAAAGCAGTTAAATCTGTCAACAGCTGCAGTTCGCGGCACTTTATATCTCCGCTCTGTGGTACGCTCAAAAACGTGGAAATAACGAAAATAACTTGCGTAGAAAGGCATTTATTTCATGACGAAATTCATACGTGTTCAGCGAAAGAAAAAAAAAAAGACTTTAAGCCGATTGTCGTGTCGACCAACACCAACGAAAGAGGAACAGATGGTGGTTCGGAGCGACCAGCTTCTAACATATGTCCTGTGAAAAACCTCATGACCCGACTTTTGCGTCGAAAACTCACGGATATGACACCGAAATGGGAAGACGATGTCCGTCAAAGAGCTTCAAGCGCGTCCGCGGTGTCGTTAGGCCTACACATTTTCACTGCTCCGAGACAGATCCACGTCGACGCGCCGGCTCACTCCATCCAGCGAACGGAATAAACATACTGACTATCGGCAAACTGTGCGTCAACACAAGCACATCCACTGACCAGTGGCTTCATTACATAACACAAGCGCGAACGGCAGGCAGACGAACACACAACACAGCCCGACCGATGCCCGACTGGGGCAACGACGGGAGCACAGCCAGCACAGCAACACGAGAGCTGGCGTGAAGGCTTCTGGGTAACGACCGTCGCCGGCCGACGCCGAGATTCGAGCAGGGCTTACCTCGGCGAAAGCTTCGCCGACGATCGCCGAGGCGCGCTACGTTACGTTACGTTCGACGGTCGTCGGAGTATAGACACTCCTTTCGCAGCAACGAGACGCAACGAGGTCGGGCGCGCGCGCCCGTCGACGTTACGTTGGAGTATAAACGCACCGTAAAGGGCTGTTTATACTCCGACGTTGATCGCACTGAACGCAGCGTAGCGCAGAACGCGCGCCTTTTATTGGCCGGCAACCAGGAACTCGATATCTGCAACCAATAAGTACCTGCGCGCGCTGCGCTACGCGGCGCCCGACGACGTTACGTTGGAGTATAAATGTACCTTTAGGATTCATTTCGACCACCCGGGGATCGTTTGACGTACAACCGAAAGCTCGAAGACACGGCGCCTTCTCCGCAATGAGCCTCCGCCAGATTGCGGGCAACTCGATCGGCCGAGATTCGAACCCGCCACCTGGAGATCCATAGGCCGGCGCTTGGCCTCCGAGCTACCGAGGCGGCTGCAGAAGGAAACGCTGGGCGCGTCGAGTCCCGTCCACCTTATTATCGTTCCGATGTCTATGAGATGGCGAAATTTGCTAGTAAAAATCACGAATCGGTGCACATGAACACCATATGCCACGCCCTCCTTGCCTTAAAGGAGCTGTGCAACGATATTCAATTGGAATGTTTTTCACTTTACACGAGCTTACTGGCACTAGTGGGACTCAAGGATACTCGCATGCAATGCCACTGGCCAAGAAACTCCTTTGTTGCGGTGTAATTTCAAGGACAAAAGCGATCATTTTCATTCAATCTCTCCCTTGCAAAATTCGATGACGTAACGCGGGGATCGCAGTACACCCGTATGACGATATTTGAATGCGGTTCATAGATTGGACCCGAGCATTGCGTGGGCACTCGATTTAGGCTCGTGATAATTGATAGCTCGAGAAGCATTCGAGTAGTGGCCCGTGTCCAATCGCTGCAACGACGACAATAGCCGAGCCATAACAATGTCTGGAACTCAGCGCGTGTCCTGTGCTTTGCCAACCCCAGCGCGCGGCTATGATCAACATTGGCGGCATATAATCGGCTCCAGATCACGTGGCCGCTTGTTCTGGCTGCGAGTTGAGGGCGTGAACGCTGCTCGTTGTTTTTTAATTTTTTTCTGGGACTTCTAATGCGTCGGGTGAAAAACGAAGGCGTGTTTCATAGGTCATTAACGTCAGGGATCCGTTCTAAGCGGTATTTGCGCAAAGTAAAAAAATTGTTGCATAGCCCCTTTAACCTGTCAGTGACATATAGCTAATCAAATGTGTCAGACGCGTCAATGAGCGAGCTTATTGATAACAAAACATTTGCTGAATTTACGAGATCGCTTCAACAAGCGTAGGAGCGAACATTCTTTCTATTGGCGACGTGCGCGACCGAAAGCGGCGCTGTGGTCGGCCTTCCACGATTGGCCGAACGCTGACTATGACGTCAGAAAAGGATTTATCATCGACGGAAATAAGAGGAATGAAAGAACTTCAATTTTGACGGTGTTGGCAGTGTTCCTTTGAGAGCGCAATGATTTCAAGCTTCCACCATGCTACTTACAAACACCATCGAACTTGTTGTTTGCAAAGTAATTACGTCACAAGGGGGAACCATAGGAGGGCGCCACCAAAACATCTCGCCGCTAATAGGGGGGGTCACACTGCTTATAGACCTTTCCAAAAACGAGCTTGTGGCCGGTGCCATTTTGAGCGTTCGTGCGTATGGCGCGTGCTTTGCTCGCTTTCCGAAGCGACGAACACGCACGTGCTGGACTGTGAAGATCGCACGCTGGACTGTGATTTTGTAAACATTGGAAAGGTCTATAAATCATACAAAAGGCAGTCTGTAAACCGATTTTGAACACAAGTCACCACGAGACCCGTGTTTCGAAGGCTGCACGGCAACGAGTTCAAGAAGAAACTTGTCACGCGGCATTCGAATCGCGGATATAGCGGTAACCCATGTCTGCAAACTGTCTTTTAAATGATGTATAGGGAGTATTCACTGGCGGCCATAGCTGTGTGCGAGAATGCTGAGCGCGTGCTGATGGCGAGCTTCCACAGTTCTTTTGCAACGCGCATTCCGCACCATCAAGAGTGCCGGTCTTAGCAGCCTATTGATGTGAGCTCGTTCTGAGCATGCGCTCTAAACAGCACCCACAAATATGGCGTCCAATGAATACTCCCTATAAGCAGTGTGACCCCGGCTTAATGGCGGAAAAGACTATCGGGAGCAGAAAGCGGCATATGTAAACGTCAGCACTGTTCAGATGTTATGCCCTCGCGTATGACAGTGGCGTAATGCAGCGCAAGGCGGAAGCTTTCCATTTTATTTACTGCCCAGGCGCACGCTTCGAAAGCCTAGTTTTTTCTTTTTTTTGTTGTTGTTTGTTTTAGTATATGGACTCTATACTCTGCGCCGCCTCCACAACAATTCTGTTACCCTAACCCATGCCGCATTTGAGGACCATGAAGCCTTGTTTCCATTGCACATTTTAAGTGTATTCAGAAATAACTGAGTATCGCCAATAACAATGACTCTCAGTCTTGAATTACATCGTTTCGCGTAGTACAGTAAGCCCATAAGCTTGAGCTCAATAACTAAATGAGAAACGAGGCAAACTCTATTCCACTTATCCCCGTTTGTATTCTACTGGAAGAACAACTCGCAGAGTAAAACGAAACAGACGGGCTGGGAAGCCATCTTCTCCCCGCGATTCTCTCCAGATCGTTTCTGGAATGGGAGAGGGCTGCTAGCGAGCAACGCCAGATCATGTATCCATCGCTCTTCACCGGGCGCGAATTGGCCGAGACAAGGCCGCACGTTGCCTGGAGCGAACCTTCGCAGGCTCCCAGACAGTTTCTCCCCGCGCCCCCAAATTCGAGTGCTACCGAGCTCGTGCTATCTAGGGGATGCTGAGAAGTGATCCTGACGTGTCTGCGAGCCGGATCACTCCCGCACATCTCTGTCAGAAGGGAAACTAGCGGGTAGCGTGAGTGAGTTAGCTCCTGGCGGCGAAGGTTAGCGGGAGGAGGGGGAGGGACTCGCCCTGCGGAGGCACTGGGGTTGACGCTGTACCGAGGCGAGGTGCGGCACTGGTTTGTGCAGCGTCATTTTGCTTCACTCGTCAAGTCTGCTCAGGTACACTGGGAAGAGGAGATTGACTATGACTGGACTCGCGTGTCTGGATTGCGTACTGTCTGGTCCTCCGTTTGCGTATGGCCTGCGGATCACTCACGGCGGAGAGCAAAAATGATCCTTGGCCAAAACGTGTTGCGCGATATTTGTGTGACATCGTTGACGTCCTTGAATTGTTTGAAGATTGAACACTCGCGCTATACAAGCTTTTGGTTATCATTTTCGTTGTTTTCACTTGCCCTAAAACGAGGCTTTTTTTTTTTTTTTTTTAGCGCTGTATTCGTCATTAGCACTATAACGGTTAGGTAGTCCAAGTGGCCTAGTTATTCAGGACTATATTTAGTCGTGCGTTTTGAACGTTAGAAAAAGGAGTGACTGCAAGTCAGCATCAAACATCGCTTTGTATTTTGTCTCCTGAGAACTACAACGATGCAATAAACTAAGGATCTTACGAATAAACCACTGTCTGTTTGCTACTACCGGAGGCATACTGCCGTTATTAGCGCGTCGACTAAGTCTCAGCCTCTATTACTACCCTTGCCATGCCCCCTAAACAAGTTACCGAACTATTGGGTCTGGTGATGGCGGACCAACCCAAGGACTCTGTTGTTGACAAGAATACTGTCCCGCTGTTCAGAAGGCCGATAGCCTCTCGTGCGGTCATACTGACAAAGAGGAGCGATCAAAAGAAAAAGGAAAATACAGTTACAGCGGCATGCGCGCATACCTAAAAGCGTCCGCGCGTCTCTTATCACTTCAGAAGCTTCGGTATACTTATCTAGACTACAAAAAGAAATTATTCACGCAGATAAACACGTCCCAACCTCTGATTTAGCTAGAGCTGCTCAATATTTTGAAAATACCACTTCCACATATTTTTTTTTTATTGTGGCTTGTTTTTTTTTTTTTTTTTTTAATATTCGATTCAGTTCATCGCCGGTGGAGCAGTGACACAAACTCTGTGCGCTCATTGTGGTCCGTAGACGCAACACATCTTTATTTTGTCACAATATGAATCACAAGTTCGCATATTTTAGGGATGTTGCCCTTCGTTTAATTTTAAAGCGAAATACTGAAACCCTGCGCGGGCTTTGTTCGCTCATGTTTGTGTTCGTCAGACCGTAGCAAAGCCATGGGAGAGAGTGTCAGCAATGGAGCGCAGCCGTTCCTCCGCGCGGAGTGTGTGTGTCTCGATCTGAGGTGGGGTGTGCGCGGACACTCCCCTTCCCCCCTCCCCTCAGCTGCGAAGGAGCGATCGAGGGCTGCATATTAGGGTAGGAACTGCGCATTAGTAGAATAATCTAGCAGGCGCGGATGCATTTGACGATCAAACTATATGCTAGGCGGCACTTAAATGAAAATTAAATGCCACTAAAAAAGAGGTGAATAATTTTAAAAAAAGTCTCTCGTTAAAAAAAAAAAGAACTATTATGTGCTATAGAAGTTTCGCCTCATCTGACAAAATTTATAAGCCAAATATTTTTTAGTCATTCGAATCCAAAAACAAAACCACATTTCGCTTAAACGAATTATAGGGAATAGACTTATAACAACTAGGATACTCCGACAATTATCGAATGACTCAATAGCTTCGACGGCCTCAAACTTCTCGGCTCTCGCGGACACGGTCAGCGACGGTACCCGTGGCGTCACGTGTGTCAACAGTGGGCGGCCGACAGGGGGAGGGAGGTCAGCGAGCGCGGTTATTGAAATGGGCGTCGTGTTCTCCGCGCTATCTGGCGCGTCACACTACAAACAGGGGCGACGATGGAGGAACTGAATCCGCCGGGTTGCCTCCCCGGCCCAGCCGGCATCTGCCACGCGTCGACTGGCCGTCGTGCAGCTGTGGCGTCGGGGAGGGCCGGTACCCTGGCGCCGGTGCCCCCGCCGAGGACGGCAGCCAGTTCGGCTCGGATTTCGTCGTCCGTCGGATGACGGCTCCTCTGGAGCCGAGGCAACCGAGGTTAGCGTTTGCGCCATGCCGCGTGATGACAAACCGTCGCAATTCAAAGTTTTACATATGTCTGAATGTACGTGCCCTTCCCTTGAGAACATTCAGACGCGTGGCTAGTTTTGATATGGATCGCTATCACCATATCGTATATCATTCTGTCGTAGGACGTTCTAGGAAGTGTGGGAAATTTTATCGATGGATTATTTCTTTTGCAAATTCATCGGTTTGTGTACTCACCTATTGAAAACGAAGTTGTCAGGCTAAGACGATAACGATGGCTTTTGGACCTCTGAACAACGGTGATGTTCGCTCGACTCTTCGAAATGGATGGTAAAAAGAACGTTTGGTGTATCGCCAGAAATTTGTTGCCTTAAAAATGACCGTCGACTATACTTTGCTCTTCGAGGCCCGCACGCACAGCCGACGATTTACAAAGAGCTTGTCTGTCTAAGAGTCCCGAACGTTATAGCGAACAACAATAAAGTCGCAGTGGGCGCACATTGTGACCTTATGGTAGTTCGCAATAATGTTCGAGGCATTACAACACAACGCACAACTCAATAGGCGATGCGTATGTACTCCCCCAACCGGGGACTATACCGTGACCAACAGAAGTCTGCCCGCACTGAGTGTGTACTTCTAGTTGCCGTTGTTTTCTTCCACTGATCAGTGCCAAGCTCAAGATCATCACCAAGCTGCACGTCACGGACATCTGTACAAACATACCTTCTTGTATTTACAAAAAAGCAAGAAAAAAAGGAAGCTAACATTTCCGGGCATGACATTACATCGGCGAGCAAGTGAGCGTGCGGGCAAGTCTGTCCCGCGATGTCACCGGAGAGAGTCGTCGATGGATAGTATATAGCGGCGGTCTCGGCAAGCGCGGGACGTCAACCGGCACGCTCTCATCCGAGGATCGATTCGCACCGTCTCCGTTCTCCGCCATCCGCTCCGTCCCCCGCGCGAGGAGAAAGACGGCAGCAGCAAACGACGTCGCGGACGACCCGAGAGCGTCACCCGTCGTCCGGCTGGCCGCGCTGCAGCTCCTTGTGAAAGATTTATAGCGCCTATTGCTGTTGCTTCTCCGCCCTCCCTCTTCCTGGCTTCTTCTATACTCTCTTTTCGTTTTTTTCGTTTAGTTACAGCAGCGCTCTTCATTGGCGTTCCCGACACCGCGCGTCACGTCGTCTTCGCAGCTCTCTGCTTTGGCGAAAGGCGCGTCAACTATTCATGCTCGTTTCTCGGCTCGCCTCGGTTGCCGGGCTTGGGTTCGCCTTCGGCCGACACTGGGTACTCCCTCGGGGTCGCGACGGCATCAGCGATGTTTGGCCGCGCCGTCTTTTCGGGCGGCTGAGCTGGGTGGTCTGGTAAAGTGCGAAAAACGTACAAAAAAAATGCTTTTTTTGCGGAGATGGTGCGAAGAGCTTGAAGGCGAGAGACTGAACTTACACAATGCAAACGCGTGTGATGGTGTACGCACGCGCGAGAAGACGCCACAATATTTCGAAAGAAAGGCCCTACTTTCACCGTCCAATGTAGTCTTATCCAAACATCGTTTATTTAGTCTTTCGAGCATCTACTTTTAGGGCCCCTCGCGAGTTTGAAGTCGTGGCTGTCTGGAGAGTAAAGAGGTGTTGCATTTTATTTTATTCTGCGCTTGCCTGGAAAGAGAGGCGATCTTCTGGATTTGGCAAACAATGAATCAAGCCTGTATTCTCCGATTTGAAATTTCGAACACTGAACTGAGGGTTTGCAGAATCTACTCTCTGGTCGGCGAATGTCGATAAATATTTACATTGAAAAAAAAAAGAAATCAATATAATAAGCGGAAATAAAATTGATAGTCACAAGCTCGTAAAAACAAGGTATCGTATGCATCTCGTGACGCAAAAACACGTGGAATGAACGGGGAGATATTACATGTCGTCACAGCGTTTCGTGAGCCAAAAACGACTGCGCTAACGCATCAACCGCATCTCACGAAGTGCGAAATAACGGTCGCGATCCCATGCACGCGTCAAGACTGACTTTTAGCAAACCGTTACCGTGTTCGGCGTACCGCCGAGGCGCGCGATTAAAAGCGTGCTTCAAAGGCTTCGGTAGTGCGGTGCGTGGAACACGGTAACGGTTTCCTAAAAGTCCCCAATGAAGGGCTGTATCGCAATCTGTTTTAAAGATAGTTATGACATGCTATCCACCAGCAACTTCTCAACACTTAACGGCTTAATTATGACGCTTATAATTAGATTTCTAAAGAATAAATAAAAATAAATAACCCCAATAGTTGAAGAGGTTTATGATGATCAACTTTATGTTAAAACGAGCTGATTTGCCATTCGATACTCAAGCCTAGCTGTGAGACGATGAATCGTGTCAACAGTTAGCCGACTGAAGAAATCGTTGACTGGACTATTTTTAATGATTTTTCAGTGTGCAGACACGGGATCGCTGAGTGGTAAAACTAGATTGACTAAACATCACACAGGGGAAGCTAAAGTGGACAAAAGGTCTTGTTGATCTGAACGTGACCCCAGGAGTAACAATTGTAACTCAAGTCGTCTTGCTTTGAGGTTCAATGAAAGATGGAGGAAACGGGAGATTTTGCCTTCCCCTATAGGACAGGTCGTTACCGGGTTGGAGAAAGGGGAGGTTGATTGCAGATAATAAAAATAGCACAGATATAAATTACGGTGTTTAGCAAATTTGTGTCAATAATCTTTGCACGCATTAACAAGGAAACGCATACAAAAAAAAAAAACGGCTCCAAGATAGTTAACACAAGTGTGTGTGTGCGGGGGGGGGGGGGGGGGGGGGGGGGGTTCCGAGTGCAGGTGGTTTTTTTCTTGTCTATTGTCTTGTCGATTTTCAGGAGAAATTGTGTAGCGCCGCCGGCACACGGTAAAATATTTTTCGCCTTCAATATCTTTCACACTGAAAAAAAAAAAAAGTTGAACAGCTCAAATGGGGAAACCGTTTCTGGCTGTTTAGTCTCAGTATTAAGAAGCTTCCCAATATTAAAAATGCGAGTTTGGTGCGTTAACATATTCAATTTATTTCTAAATAATATTTCTCGTTCAGAAGGTAATGTTTAGCATTCAGAAGTGAAATATCGCATTCTGAATGTGATAAATTATTTTTCTTTTAACTGAAGCAGGAAAGATTTCGAGCGAAAGACAAAAAGTTATTATACAGCGGCAAATATTTTAAACAATTTAGCATTGCCGTATGTTCGAAGTAAATGCTGCGAGGTATTCATTATTTCCTGACAGTGTACTCTTGCTACCGCTCATTGCATTGCATAGGTTTGAAAGAAACCACAAACTAACCTATTACTCTATTCGATGCCCGACAGATCTGTAAAACAAGCTTCAAGGTTGCGTTCTCGCTGCACAGTTTATATCTGAACTTAATAATGTTTTATATGCTTTACTCGGAGATCAAAAAGAGTGTCCCAAAGTATTCCCTTTCGCATGCCCCTGTTGAAGGGGGCGAGTCCCTTCTAACATAACATTGTATAGGAATTTTTCGCATAAGTAGTCTTTGCTTGCCTTGTATCTTTCACTCTTGCTTTGGACCTCAATATTGCTAGTAGTATCGCGAAATAAATATTAATAATAAACATGGCCGTTGCTGGATCGAAAACTTGTTTGCCAAATTAAGCAATACACGACGGGTCTGGGTTCAATAAATGTGCGTGCCCAAGCAGGATCATCTGTTTGTTCTTGGTTAGCAAAATGTTAAATATCTAAAAAAATTGTTTTTTTTTTTTAATTAAAATCGCCTTATTTTTTGGCAGCGCTGCCGGCGATTGTCCGTGGCGCACTTCTTTGGTTCGCTTCGAAGACAACGCATCGCGGAAAGCTCGGCTGCTGCGTTAGTCCTCAGCTCAGCGTCGCTCCCTCTCGCTCCGAATCTCGGTCGCCGTCGGTCGTCGTGTTTGCTCAAGCCAAGAGCTCGGTCTCGGAGTCCGCAAACACGATCGTCGGTGCACCCCCCCCCCCCCCCCCCCCTCCCCCCCCCCGTTGTCGTTCCGTCGCCGGAGCGGCCGCCTATATATAATGGGCTGCGGCGCCCTTCGACCTACGATTATTTCTATTCTCATTAGTTACGGAAAACGTAGGGCAAAGTGCGACTCATTATGTGACGGAGCGTCTCTTTTCCTTCTCCTGTTGCTGCGCCCGAGAGTTATTTAATATTATGTTTTTCTCGCGCGATTGTTTAAATGTATGCCTTATACTGCCGTTTCACGGGGGCAGCCTTTATTGTCGACGCATCGGGACGGATCCCCGGGTGTGTGTGGTGTAAGGTCGTATCGTCGCGGCAAGTGATTTCACAAAGCCCACAGTATAGTATGACGTAACGGTTTTACCTGACGTCAGCGGACGGCGGAAAACTATTCCTGCCCTATTCAGCGAGAAAATGCCTCGTGCATTTTTCTGCCTCGGCACTAAATGAAGTGAGAAAATTAATCTGCTAAGTTTAGCGGCAACATTTTTCTTCTAAATTTAGCGGAAAAATGAATGTGCACAGTGTGATTTTGTGTAGTATGTGTGCAGCGGAATGTTGAAGAGAACATGAAACGCCACCGCAAATTATTTTCAAAACACGCAGCAAAAAAATGTTTTTGGGTTTACGCGGCAGTGTATGCATTCTTTTCATAGAAACTTCGAAGTTCAATGCACATAATCCTAAGGCTTTTGTCGCGACGAGCCTGATCTGATTCGCTCGCACACTGGGACATTCCTACGCTAGATGCGGGATAGATAAAAAATAAGAAAAAAAAAGGATACCTAGAAAATCCGAGGGAACATCGCACTAGTAGGAGTCGAAAGTACAAAAGGAATCGGAACAAAAACTGAAAGCTGCGGTTTCCATCCCGGAAGATTTAAGGACATCTTGGATTTCAGAACGCAGGCAGGGAAAAAAGAAAAGTTCTGTTCTCGGATTGCGAATTCTGCGCTCGTTCCGAGTTTGTTCTGCGCCCGTTCTGCGATTCTAATTTCATTCGATGTTGCGATTTAGCGTCGTTGTTCTCGCTTTTGTTTTGTTTGCCTCAAAAGGCTACCAACTTCCCACCTTGCAATAATATTATAAATGTTTTTGTTTTTTCCTGGAGTGTTTTACCTCAAGTGCGCGCACCTTTGTTCCGTTCCCCTTTTTCATCCTTATGGTTTCTCTTCTCGTACTCTACAGCTCTGCGTTCAATGCAAGTACCAAAAGTCAGAAAAAAAAAAGAAAGGTTTTTTTGTTTTTTTTTCCACAATCAAATTTAGAATTTGGGAAACACCCGGGTGTTTCTTTCGAACGTGATTTCCTGTACGAAACGTGAATTTCAGCCATTTGTTTATTATTGCGGTACTTCCTTTTTTCCTTTATTCAATCAATAAGCAGGCCATTCCCTCGGAACGTCAGGGCTTAATTTGTTTTATATGATCAAGGTGTATTTTATTTTATTTGTTGAAATGACGAGGACGGTTTTGAGTTTAAACAATTCCTCATCAAACCATAAGAAGCCTCGCAATAGGCCCAGTAACCGTAGAAAGAAAATATTTTTTTATGAATGCCCGCAGTATGGTCTGGTAGGGACGGCAACGTTTATTATAATGGGGGGTCGTTGGGCGAGTTTAACGAGCTCAGAGGACCCGGGGCAATTGATCTGTGACAGAGACAGAAGCGAGCGAGGCGGAAGAGGGCGAGACGCGAATACGGCCCACGAAAGGTCGATGCTGTGGTAGGACAGCTCGATCAATCAGAGCGTTTGTTTTACTCGGGGACGTTTGTTTTGACTGCTCGTACGAGCATGCTCGACACGTTCCGAATCGTTCTGGGTCCGTGTTGTACGCGCGGTAGATAATAGCCGATTCATCTCACCCCCCTTGGAATGTAATAGATCGATCTCTGTAAGCGTTCTGCGCATGCGCTTAAAAGCACGCTTGAAAGGCTCCGGTAGCGCGGTACGCGGCATACGGTACCGGTTTGCTAAAATTCCTTATTATAGACATCTCCGTCCTCTCCCCCCCCCCCCCCCCCCAAAAAAAAAAAAAAAAAAAAAAAAGCTTTTCATTATGTGAGTTGTTCATTATATCGAGACCAATATGCACGTATTTGCCCAGTTCGTCCCAAAAATGTTGTCCGTATAGCGGCGGGTTGTCCGTATTAACCGGATCCGTATTAACGAGGCATGACCGTTCACACTACAATTTTCAATGGTTACGATCACGTGTCCTAAAAGAATAAAGATAAAACTACTATAGTCGCCGGCAGAACGCAGGGCGTGACTGGTTCCAAGCAAACCATTATCGCTCCTCGGCCAATCAGATTGCGGCATTAGCTGATAAGAACGCCAAAGAGCCAATCAGAACGCGAGAACATTAATCAGCCACGCCCCGCGTTCCTCAAGCTGTCAGTGACGATCGAATAAAAGGTAATATGATGCACCAAGGTATTTACTCCAGTAATAGCCGCACTATTTATGAGCACGGCCCTCGCGTCTACTTTCCCCCAGAACACATATACAGCCAATCATTGCGTTGCGCATAAATAACATAGCGAATAACCAGATCGAGAACACGATTCTCCTTACAAATGCAATCTTCACAGATGGTATCTTCGCACAAAGTTGTTATCTCTGTCCTGTAAACAGCTGGAATCATGCTGTCGATCGCGGTGATTGGCAATCTGCGTGCTCCGCAGAAAAGGCGAACCCTCAGGTTTTCTTCATAAACAGTGCGGCTGTTACTCGAGTAAATACGGTACTAAACACCACCAGGTACCTGCAGGTACGGCATCGAATCGTTCCGCGAACTAACCAGAAGAGGCAGTAGCGATGATTAGTCACGTGACGTCAGCCCGACTTTTTTTTTTTCAAAATACCTGAGCCCCTTGATGAGTAGGCAATAGGAGGTATTCACATCCGCTTCGTGTTGTTCTATGTCAGCGTGATGAGGCTTAATTGTATTTTTGTTTTTGTTTGCGCGACGCATTTGAGGGTGACGTAGGAATTTGTGGAATGCTCGCTCTTGGCACGCTCCTAACGGGCCGTAACAACAAAGGGGTGGACGAAATTATACGACAGTGGAAACTTGGGGAGAGCAGGAGATGAGAGCTCTCGCCTCCTCCTTTCAATCAGTATTTGTCCGTACAGCTTCGGTAGCGGACAATTCGCGCATCGCGTAGTACTGACGATATTGAGGAGTTTCGGGTACATTCTTAACTTGTATCTGACTATAGGTTACGATAGTCACAGAACCGAACATTGAACATCGATAGACCGAACATTGAAAACAAAAAACAAAGAGACAATCTTGCGTAATACGGATTACCGCGCTCTTATATCGATTTCATAGAGCTTCAACTCGCACGTACGGATAATATGCCTGGCTTTGTTTTAAACGAACGGTCCACCTGAGCCGCGCGCGAAGTGAAATAATTAAGCGCGCGGACCCTTCTTCTTTCGCGTGCCTTAGGCAGATTTGCCGGGTGATGCCTCCTTAGCCGACGTCGCGGAGGAACGCAACAGGCTCTGCTTGGAAACAGCTGCGTGGGCCGATAAGCAGTTTCTTCATTTAGCGCCGAAACAATCGGAAGGGGAATGGAACACGCATTGGCCCTGGAGGAAGAAAAGTCTTTATAAAGTTTTTATTTATTTTTATTATTATTTCTTGTTCCTCGGGGCGCCTCTTATGCACACCGTCTCCGAGAAAAGCGCGGGTACACGCGACGGTCTTTTGCGGGGGAAGCTCGCGCCAACGTTCTTCGCGTTGCCCCCCACTCCTCGGAAGAAGGAGAAACAAGTAGTCCGAAACAAGAGCCTCCGAAAAGCCTGCGCTGTGATTTGGGGACAAGATTATATTTTCTCATTTTGTTCTTCTTCCTCCGTGTTTTATGTCTCGTTTCTTTCGTTTTCCTCGTCTTTTTTTTTTTTTCTTTTCTCTTACATCGGGCGTGCTATCGTAATAAGGTATCGGCAAATCGTGTCATTAATTTCTAGTTCCTCGCATCGCGTCCCCACAAAAGCTAATCTCTCTCTCTCTCTCTTTCCATCTCTCTTTTTTTTGTCTTTTTTGCATCCAAGTATGTACTGTGTGTGTAGGGTATACTCAGAACCCATTACAAAATCTCACAAACGAAAAAAAGAAAAGTCAACAAAAATCTTGCTCTCCCCCGAGAAAGGCGTTTTCTTGTTTAACTCTCGTTGCTTTAATTTTTCTCTCTTTCTCTATTTTTCGTTCGTAAAAATCATATTATTAAGGTCGTTGATGACGTCCACGATAATAACGGCGACACTAATGAAAGCGCGGGGGAGGAAAGGGAAAAAGAAAAAGGGGGCGGAGGCGGCGAGCGAGCGAGTGCTGCCCGGCCGCAAAGACCGCATTGTTGTCGCGCACAAAGGACCGTCGGCGCATAGCGGCGGGCCCTTTTGCGGCCCCCTCTCGCGATGAGACCAGATGAGGGCCTCGATTCTTCCCTCGAAATCATGACCCTTTCCTCCCCTCCTGATGCGCGCAGATTTCTCGGCGAACGCTGCCGCTTCGCTGGTTTCTCCGATGAAGCGGAGCGGACGAGAGCCATCCCGGACCAATCGAGCGCTGTGAACTAAAACCACGTGACTACGCACTCCATGAGGGATTGGTTCCAATGACTCATAGGGTCTACTGCGGTTCATCGTAAGGTGGAAACTAGAGCCACGAAATGAGCTGCGCTCCGACTCAGAGTATCGGCACTCGGTTCCCCGATATTGTTGTAGGCGCCGCCATGTTGGTGCTTGTGCAGAACAGACGCAACTACCGGTCGTCATGATTCGAAAGTGCGACTTTCTCGCCATAAGGTTCGGCGTGAGGAAGCTCGCGTAATATTGCTTTGCTCCGTCACGAACTGTTTAAAGATTTGGGGAGAACGGAAAAGCGTTCCCTGTGATTTTAGATAGAGCTACAGATAACTGGCAACCGTGGTTTTAAGCCCCAAGATGGGTAATACCCCTGTTACACGGGCACACTTAACTGCGGTTACGCTAAGCCACAGTTAGTGCACAATACTTGCGGAGGACATTCTGCGGCTATGCAGTCAAAGCTATGGGCGAACGTGCGCTTGAGCACCTTTAGCACCCATCAAACCAGGGCACGCGTGCTCTTCACTTCTTCTAAAATAGCTCTCCGAGAGTATAGTGCGGTATCAGTGGTGCCGCGTAACAGCAGTTAAGCTGAGTTAACTGCGGTTAAGTGTGCCCGTGTAACAGGGGTATTAGTGTCGTTAACTCTGAAGCGTAGCTTATTTAGTGACTCTAGTTGAAACAGAGTACAATATTCACGCGATGTTTGCAGTCCCCACCAATCCCTGGCCTTCAACGCGACACTCGACGCACCTGGGGAAAAATTCCAGTTCGGAGGAGGAGGAATATACTTTATTATGCCTGTATATGGGTCTCTGGGTGGTTCCCTTAGTCCAGGGCCCCAACGCTGTCGGCTGTCAGCCTCGCCCGCCCGATCAACTTTAGTTGGTCGGCAGCAGTCGAGCTGAGCAGTGCGGCTTCCCAGTTCTCGGGGGTGGGATCAGGGTGGGAGGGGGGGGATATTAGGGTGAGCTGTGCAAAACCACGCTGTGTGTGATAAGGATGCATACTGCCCGCAGTGCGGACATTCGGCTTTGTAGCTTGTAGGGGAGAATTTGTGCAAGAGCGCTAGGTTGCGGAACGCTCCTGTCTGGAGCTGGCGCCAGGCGAGCGCTTCCTCTCTGTTGAGATTTTTGTGTGGCGGGGGGTATTCACGCCTCTGGCCACGGTGGTAAGCCCTGATTTCGGAGTACCTGTTTGGCACCGAAATAAAGTATGAATCAATCCCTAGTCGCGACGCGGCGGCAGGAGCGGCCCGGAGGGTGCATGCTCGGGCCTCGGTGTCAGCGCACCGATTGCCTTTCACCTCGTCGTGTCCTGGGATCCATATGAGTTCCACTATGGGGAAGCCCTGTCGGTCTCTCTGGGTGAGGACATTGAGTGCATTCGACGAGACACGGCCTGCTAGGAAGCGACGCAGTGCTGCTTGTGAGTCGCTCATGATGGTGACGTGATCTTCTTCGAGCCCAATGGCCATGGCGATGGCGAATTCCTCTGCAATGGTCGTATTAGAGGTACGCAGTGACGCCGTGATTCGGGTGCTCCCAGTTCCATCCACGGCGCATATTGCCGCTGCATTCCGTTGATAGGCATGTGTGGCCGCGTCTGTGTACAGGACATCAGCCCGTTGGCCATACGCCTTTTGGTAGAATCTTGCCCGAGCCTTGCAGCGTTCCGCGTGGAGGGTCGGGTCCATGTTGCGGGGTATCGTGTGCACCTTGATTTGGCTCCAGATGTGTCTCGGGAGGGGTGCCGTGGTGTCTTCTCTGTCCCATTGGAAGGGAATCTTGAGCGACTCGAGGACCTTTCTGCCCGCAGGGGTTTGGGCGAGTCGGTCTCGTTGAGTGGCAAGGTGGCTGTCCACCAGCTCCCTAAAAGTGTTGTGGACGCCGAGCTTGAGTAGCTTCTCCGTGGAGGTGTACGGGGGGAGTCCGAGGGCCGTCTTGTACGCTTTGCGTATGAGGACATCTAGCTTGTCCTCGTCTTTCTTGGTGAGATTCAGATAGGGTGTGGCGTAGATGATGCGCGACACCACCAGGGCGTTAACCAGTTTGATTGTGTCGTCTTCCCTGAGGCCGTGCCGCCGGCTGGCGACCCGGTGCATGATGCGTAGAATCTGGGTGACTTGGTTCAGGAGGAGTGTGAGGGTATGGGTCGCCTTTCCGTCCTCCTGGAGGTGGAGTCCCAGGATTCTGGCACGCGGCACCACGGGGATTTGGGAGCCGTCGTCCAGGAAGACTTTTATCTCGTCTCTGGGCTCCGACTTGCGGCGGGACCTTGGGGTCTTGCAGACTAGGGTCAATACCGATTTGGCTGCCGAGATGTGTAGGTGACCCTGGCGTAGGTACCGTTGAACTTCGTCGACTGCCGCCTGAAGCGCGTCCTGCTTCTCTCCGTCAGACCCGGACACGGTCCAGATCGTGAGATCGTCCGCGTACAGAGAGTGTTTAATGTGCGGGATGCGCTCCAGAAGCGGGGGCAGCCCGCTCATTGCCAGGTTGAACAAGGTTGGCGAGAGCACCGCCCCCTGCGGCGTGCCCCTATTGGGGGTGTTGATGACGTCCGTGCGGAGGTCACCTGCACCAATGGTGGCTGTCCTGTTCCGTAGAAAGTCCCACAGGTAGTTGTACATTCTGAAACCGCAATTGGTGACTGTCAGGTTTCGGAGGATTAGCTGGTGGCCCACATTATCAAAAGCTCCCTTGACGTCCAGGGCGAGCACCGCTTGAGTCGTCGTCCTGGAGATGGGGCCGAGGATGTCCTCTTTTAGCTACAGCATGACGTCCTGAGTTGACAAGTGCTCTCTAAAACCAAACATGGTGTGCGAGAACACGCCTGTTTCCTCCATATGCGGCTGCAGCCGTTTGAGGAAGACCCGTTCCATCAGCTTTCCCACGCAGGACGTAAGGGCGATTGTTCGCAGGTTGTCGAGGCAGAGCTTCTTCCCAGGTTTGGGGATGAGGATAATTTCCGAGTGTTTCCACTCCTTAGGGAGCTCGCCGTTCTCCCAAACCTGGTTGATATGTTTCAAGAGGGTCTGAACCGAGCCCGCGTCTAGGTTACGGAGCAGCGCGTTTTGGACGCGGTCCTCGCCAGGTGCCGTATTACGGCCCAGGTCTTGGAGCGCGCTCCATACCTCTTCGAAGCTGAAGGGGACGTCGAGTTCGGGGTTTGGCTCGCCTTCGTAGTCATGATACTCCTCGTCTGGCGACGAGCCGATGTACCGTAGTTTGAGCTGTTCGAGGAGGTCCTGGTTGGTGCCGGGGAAGTCGCGCAGAATTTTCTGGAGGGTCTGGCTGGTATTGCGTTTACTTTTGCTAGGGTCCAGGAGGTGTCGCAAGAACTGCCACGCGTCCTTGGTCCCCAGTTTTCCCTGGAGGTCGGTGCACTTCTTGTTCCAGTTGGAACGCGCCAGTTGGGTTGCGTACTCGAGCGCTTCCACCGTGATTGCCGCGATCCGTTTTTTGAGCTTGCGGTTTAGCTTCTGGCGCTTCCAGCACTTGATCAGACCGTGCCTTGCCTCCCACAAGTGGAGCAGGTGCCTGTCCACCTCGGGAGTCTCTGTTGTCAGGTTGATAGTTTGCGTATAGGTGTTCTTGTCGCACACCAGGCGCTCGGTCCAGCTGGCAAGGGAAGCATCATCGTGCTCTCGCTCGCTGTGTGTGGCCGTGCGTGCTGCGCGAAACCCGTCCCAGTTTGTCAGGGCTTGTTTCCGGAGGAACTTTTTTCCTGGCGAGACGGTGATGTCCACTTGGGCTATGGCGTGGTCGCTTCCCAGGTTCACCTCGAGGTTTGACCATTCCGACCACCGTCCGCATCTCGTCAGCGCGAGGTCCGGGCACGTGTCGCGGGTAACACTGTTGCCCGTTCTCGTGGGCTGCTCTGGGTCGGTCAGGATGGAGAGGCGTTGTTGGCAGATGGAGTGGTAAAGTCGGGTGCCCTTGGCCATGGAGCGAGCGTACCCCCAGGCCGAGTGTGGCGCGTTAAAGTCGCCTACTATGAGGAGTTGATTCTGTGCAAGTTTAAGCGCGCGCGCAAACAGTTTGCTAAAATCCTCGTGCCTGTTGCGTGGCGGACTGTATAGACCTTTTCTGCTTACTCTCGCCCCCGACCGCCAAGTAGGCATATCCGGTATGGGCGACGAAAAAATATCAAAAAGTTCAACCTGCAAATAGTAAAAAAATAGACGGGAGGCAAAACGAGAATGTGTGACGGTTACGTTTATGTCCTAAATGCCTTCTATTGGCGTGGCGACGGCAAAACAATGTTTTCGCCGATACTGGAAGTGACGACAATTCAAGATGGCGGCGCACTTGCGAAAAATGTGCCAGTGGCGCTTCTCGGGAATGATTTCTATAAGCACGTGGTCTATGCTCTCGTTGCTGAGTTCGTGCATGCGAGCATTTACGTGGTTTGCTGCTAGGACTGCCACGCGCTGGCATATGCGAGTGCACCCTCACTTTCGGGCCTTGTAGCCCGAAAGTGAGGGTGTCTCGGTTCCAGTTTCCTGGAGTGCTATTATGTCGGGAGGTTTGTCGAGTCCGGCAATGTACTGCGCTAAGGCCCCACGTTTGTTGCGGTATCCTCGGCAGTTCCACTGCCAGACTCTAGTTATGGCCGCCCTGCGTTGCTCTGCCATAAGCGGGCTCTGCCATTTCTATTGAGGGTGTCTGCCCGACTTGGCGTGTCGGGTATGGTAGCTCTTGCGGGCACCACCGAGGTTGTTCTGGTGGTAAAACCTTTAGTTTGAGTAGAAGATGACCCTAGCATCCCCCAAGGAGAGGGAGCACTGCTTGGATTATGGCAGTAAGTGTCTTTGCCCAGGTTGATTCGATGCTTTTAAGTAGACTGAGAGCGATCTTGACTGCGGCCTTGACAAAAGACAACCATTCAGGTGAAGTGCCTCCAAAGGAAGTTGTTGGTTGCGCATTTGTGTCCTTCGAATGGCAAGGTTGCGGCCGAGCGGTGGGTGCAGAAAAGGTCTGGGATGCCTGAAGTGTTGATGCAGCCGGTATATTGCTTTTTTTTTTTTTTTGTCGTGTGGACTTGAACCCTGGCAATCTTTTTGAGTTGCGTGACTTTTAGGTTTTGTTTGTTTGACGACCGTCGTGTATAGCGATGATGTAGTCACATCGTTTGAAGTTTCTTCCGTGTCTTTCTCTCCTGAATTCTTGAGTTCAGTGACAGTCGGTTCTTTCGTGGCATTGCTGCCTTCTCGAGCAGATTCCATCTCCGGGAAGTGATTATCGTACTCCAAGGCTGATTTGGCGACATGAAAGCCCACCGAGTTGGATTTTGAGTACGCCTGAATCTCCCCTAGTTTCTTTCGCTTCGAGCAGAAGCGTGCTGTAGCTTCGTGTTTTTGGCCGCAGTTGACACATTTCGCAGGCATTGATTGACATGAGATGTCCGTTGATTCATGTGGTTTTCCACAATGTTCACACATTTTGAGGCGTTTGCAGGCCACTCGCTTGTGTCCGAATCCAAAGCAGTTAAGGCACTGGATGGGCCTTTCTTGAAAAGGATGGACGTTAAGGCGTACAAGACCCAGAAGAACATGGGTTGGCAGAATCTTGCCCCGGAAGGTGACTTTGACTGTGCTAGACTTCCCTAGGCGTCGGACGGCACCAACCTTAATATTGGACCTAAGGTGCGAGGTGATCTCCTCATTAGAGAGCTCTTTGTCGACGTCCTGAATTATTCCATTCACCGTTGTTCCAGCCAGTGGAGAGTATGACGTCACCGGAATTCCACAGAGAGCCTTAAAGTTGAGCAATGTTTTTGTAGCTTCACCATTTCTGGTGTCAACTGCGATGACATTCAATCTGCCGTTAAAACGAACCTCGTGAATGCCCTCAGGACAGGAGTTTTCTAGAGCTCTTGAGAGCTTCACGCTACTGAGGGATGTTATTAACGTCTCAGTATCCGCAGGGGCGAACACAACAGTGAGCCCTTCTTCGATGGCTTTTGATTGGAATATTGTCTCCGAGCTGGAGTAGGAGTTGTTGCGCCGAGTTCTCTTTCGGGATCTAACTTCTTGGTACGGACCTCCGGTATCGTCGTCGTGTTCCATATAGTTGATGTCTGTAGTCGACGATGCGATGGAACCATCGGAACAAATAGACTGCCCATCATCTGGTTGCGACATTACGGGTGCTTCGTTCCTTGGACGTTGCTCAGGAGTAATGCTCAGTGCTGTATTAGCAGCGTCAGGAACGCCCGCTTGGGCCGCTTCGATGTTCGTTCACATAGAACGATAGCAGCGGCAAAGGCTGCAGTTTTCTTTAAAAGAGAACTTGGCGGTCTGCTTGATTGCTTTGTCAGGCGCACTGAGTTTAGGAATACTGCTCGTTAATATTCGATCGAGATTTTCGCAATAGAAGGTAAAAAATACGAAAAATTACCAAGAATGGAAGATTTGACGTCTTGTGGTTAGAGCACTTCGTCGTCGTCTCTCGAGTTCGGGGGACTGAAGTCCACGTGGGGGTTTTAACGGCACGGGATTGGGGCGGAGGGCATTGTTATCTTCGCGCCTCCGGAAATCCCACTTCCAGTCGGAGAGGGGGTTATTAGTCGTTGAGCGATAAGGCCACGTTGATCGGTCCGAGGAACTCGCGCTATTGTTCTTTAGTATTAATGACGCGCATTATCGGTATTCGAGGAACATCGATTTACCTTTGTTAGGCTGCGAGAAAGAGAGGGGGGGTACGATGGACGTGGGTTAATGGTGGGCCGTCGATTTCGGATTTGAGACAATGGGCGAAATAACTGGTATTACTTAAGAATAATAAGACTTGGCTGAAATTTTTTTAAATTTTATTTAATATGTTTGGGAAGTGATAAAAACGACGAAAAGCAGACCTTTTGCCCTCACCAGGGAGAAACAATGTAGCAACATTTAGAAAATATAAGCTTATCTAATCATAGAAACCAAAAAGCGGGAAATTAAGACGATAAAGTTAACATGAACCTCGCCCTGCTCCCTCTGCCGCAGCAGGTCCCCAACCTTTCCCCCCTCGACGTCCATGGTACTCTTTCGGAGGAACTTACGTAATTAGAATCAATGGTTGAGACATCTAAAGGCACAGTTTTAACGTATACAGAACTGAAACGTCTCACGAAATCCAAACAAGCGCGACAGCAAGAGGTCACTCACCACACGGAATGTCAGACGCACAAAGAGAATCTAAGACGATTCAATATAAATAAGAAAGATAAAAAAGCTCGACGGTGTTTTCCAATTCGAAAGCCAAACCGTGTTGCGGCTGTCAGCGCGCGAGTCGGGCGGGCGTCGGTTTCTACGGCATGTGAGAGCGCTGTTGTGTTGCCCACGGTCTCGGCGCCACGCGCTCGGTCGCGAGCGACGATACTCCGTTTCGCCTTACGACAAACAGCGACCAGCGTGCGCTAAAAAAATAATAAAAAAATAGCCAATCCAGCGTTGTGAGACTACGACGTGACTACGCGCCTCGCACGTTGCTGTGTCCTCCTCGAGAGTCACGTGACACTCATACGGCTTTGGATTGGCTGGGATAGTTCGCAGCGTCTGCTGTGGTTCATCGTCGTAAAACGAAACGGAGTACACCCTGGCCTGGCGCAAGGCCGTCGTGAACGCAGGAATGTCGTCTCTGCGGCGGGCTTTCTTCGATCGCTGTTGGTTCTTCCGGGTTGCGCCAGAAGAGCCTTCGTTCCCGAGGCCTCGCCTTCTTTCCCGACAGCGGGGCGGAACGGCGTTTGGGCCCCGGAACACCTCGTGCCCTTGTATGCGGCGTTGAAACCGATCCGCTGACGTGTCCTATAGGGCAGAGGATGGTGTTTACCGAGGATACGCTCCACGCGTAGGGAGCAAGGGCACGTCTGCGCGGAATGGCGAAGGAGAGAATTTGCCGCCATCCATTGACGTCACACTGTGATATGGGTCATTTGAACAGTTTGATTTTCATTTGTACTGATTTTAGAAAAAACGAATTCGGCACAGACATTTAAAACTGCTTGCGTTTAGGAATGCGAAAGCATTCCTACAAGCAGCGTCTTCCTTTTTCACACGGCGCTACGGCTGTGACGTCACGCTCCCCCACTGCGCAGGCGCGGCCAACCCCGCCGGCTCCACGTCTTCCGTGACGAAGCGTCTGCGTTTCTGTGCTTTTGGCCAATGGGAATTCGGGTGCCGTTTCGCTGCTACAGACGCTTACAGACAACGCCGGCTTCGCTCCATGGGACGGTTGATGCTTTCGCATTAAAAAGTAGTGACTCTCAGGTGGCTATACCTTCTGAGTGTTTATCAGGATCCGTGGACATTTGCGTGTGGAATAACCATGACTATAAGTTTACTTAATAAATAAATTGTGTGAATTAACGTTTTAATAATTGGGTTTCTGGGTTTTGTTTGATCGTGGTTTTGAAGTCAATCGTTATTAGCAGCTAAATTAGCTCATTCTTCTCGCGGAAATTTGGAACCAGCGCTGATATATTCTTCAATCATGTTTCACGTTCTTGTAAAAAGTGCGTCTCCGTGGCCTGTCCACAAATATGCGTATGAAAGAGACATATTTGTGACTCGTACTTGGCTGTTATCATGGCGGCATGTCGCCGGTTCTCCCACCAACGACACGCTACCCAGATACCGAGATCAAGAGCGCGTACCCTTTTGTACTCGACATTGTAGACGGGGCTTGCAACGCTCCCTCAACATCAAGCGGATACCTTTGTATTTCTTCCTTAAAGTACGACTGATGCTGCCACAAGAGCAGCTGCTGCTTGCCAGCGATCGCAGCATTCACAATTCTCTCATCTATCTCTCAACACTCCTTTCTTACCCGTGTCCGATTCTTGCGTCAGAAGATGAATGACCCAGATTACTGCCTAAAAATACGGCTACCTCCGTCGGCGTGAGGAGAGAGCGAGAGCCTGTCTCTTCGAGCTCCACGGAGCACCGAGAGGGTGCTTTGTCAGCACGTGGTGGCGTAGCACGGCTCATTTGGCTGGCTGACGTCTACAGCTGTCTGCGCCACTAGGAGGACGAGCCGCCGAGTCGGACAGCTATCGAAGTCGGGATCGGGTTTCGGGGCAGCGTCGTGTCGGGCCACCCTACCGTGCCCTACGTGCCAGCCGCCGCCGCCTCTCTTCTTCGGAGGATCCGTGTTCCATCCGAGCGTTCTAGGGGTCGCTGACCGGAATTCGGATACGTCAGCAATCTGTCTGTTGAATCTGCACACGTCGGCCACGTTTAACGTTGCAGAAGTGATCGGTGATGTCTAGAACGCTGTATCTAAACGTAAGCGCAAAGCTAAGCGAACGTCAATGCGCCAGAAACAGGAAATGCATGCAGAAGTCATTGAACGGAGTGCACAGCGTCTCAAGGCATTCAACGGTACGATTTTTTTCCCCGCGTATTTGCTTTTTGTGTGCTACCATCTTTGTCTACTGGGCCCTGAAATGCATTCTGGGCATGCGCAGTAATTATCTTCTGCGAAATGTTAATCGCCGGGCACGCGTCCATATCCCAGTGACTCGGCATTTTTATTTTTTTTTTTTATGCCTGAGTGATATGCACTGGAAGGCTTATATACCATACTCGCACAGTTGCATTCAGACTTTGTTCATTATATGTCTTGTAGTGAGACGTACAGTCTCTCACAATCGGCGCTCCTAGTCACACTTCGACCGGAGGCACATTAGTTTAATGGAGAGAGAGTGGCGTAGGATTATTTATTTCCTCACACGAGGCATTATGGGCGTGTCCAAAGCGAATTCAGTACAGCCGCCCGAAACTGCCTCGTAGAATAGACCTTTCACAGTGTTGAGCCAGCACATTCACATTCGCTAAAAACTATATACAGGTTTCTTTTTTTATGCTTTACACTTTTGTTTAAAAAAAATCCTTGAAAGTAAAACTGATGCGGTTTGTGCAGGTGAGTTATACGGCCAGGGGGACATTATGTGGGTGGCTAATCTTTGCGATAAGTCGGCTAATTAATTTAAATTCGTTCATTAACTTTTTAGTTAGTGAAACTGGACATATTGTTCCAATTAGAAATTTACTGAGCGTCATCAAAAACCACTAAATCAACTCTTTTTAGAACGACTTGAAGCTCGTGGGAAACTAGGGGGCGCACCAAAATTACCACACATGCAGCAGGCGCAAAGGTAGCAGTGATAAAACGCGATGATAGTCTAATCATCCCCCTCCGGCAACGCCTGACACGAGGTCGGCGGCCGAGCGCGCACTCTTGTGAAGCGGCCGCCAATGGTTAACAGGAGCCGTTTCGCTCAGCCAATGGGAGAATGGGCATTTCTTTGGCGTTCTTTCGCGGTTACAGACGCCGCCGGCTCCGCTCCATGGTATAATTAACGCTTTCGCATTAAAAAGCCATACTGGTGGCTGCACTCTTAAAAAAAAGCTAGTAAAAAGCTAGTAACTGCAGCAGTTACTACCTGTTTCTGACCGTTACTACCTTTCACTAACTATTTACTACCTCAAACGGGCGACAGGTAGTAAAAAGCTAGCAAATGCAGCCATTACTACCTTTTTCTGACCGTTACTACCCTTATACTAGCTATTTACTACCGCAAAGGCGCGGAGAAGATGGCGGCGCTGGCTTCATACCCGATTGCCAGCGTTAGCGACGTACTTGCTGTTTCGGAACGCAGGGGGAGGCATCCACACGCAATCGTAGCGTCAAATATTGTATGAGGGGGCATGTTTAAGGGTTGGAGCTGACTTTACAACGATCGCAGCCTCCGTACCAGCACGACGTGGAAGCCAGCGCTGCAGCGAGCGCAGCGGCCATTGTTGATTCAATGGCCATGCGGCTTACTTCTTTCCTTCTCGTTTGCATTCGTTTGTGAGCGTTTATATTTTCATTTTGGTTTTAACTGGGATGAAAATAGCCACGCAGCACATACTAAAAACGTTTCCGAAAACAAAAAAAGTTCATTCTGTTTTCTTTATATTTTTATTTTTGTATTGTTTATAGCATGTTTTTCTTTCACAAGAGACGCTTGGCAACATTGTACGACAAGCAAGTTGGGGCCAGTTGGGGTTCGCAAGACGCTCATTTCTCCGATGTGAACCTGCCATTTTTGCCTTGTGTTGTGTGCAGTTCTCGTGTTCCCGTGCTGGAGTGCATAGTTAACGTTCGTGCGCTCGACGGGGCGAGTGTGTGCGTGGGCCTGGACTGCTCCGAGGATAGTTCTAACGAGCCGGTGCCGCTGTCACTGGGTTGGATTTCGTCGTCCAAGAAGCTTTTCTCCACCTCTTGACACTGAGAACTTCTTCACGGTTTGTGTGTGCTCGGTGGTTGAATGATTCTGATTGAGCTGTCTTCGGTCGTGACAGTGCACTGTCACAACCGTTGATGTGCGTCGTACATAGTGTATGTAGCATTGGGACTAATGAAAAAAAAATCTGTTTTGGCATTCTACGAGTCTTTCTGAATTTGCCCCAAAAACGCGAGCATTCGTCAGTGTACTACAGAAATTAAGACGCGAGCTGCACACGGTATTAATTTTGCATGCATTTTGTTAGCCCAGCACGCGAAAGGAGTGCAGCTGCCGTCGTACTCTCCGTCAATTACAGCCTTCGTTCGCCGCGAGAGACGGCAAAAAAGCACTCTCTCGCCGACGGCGACCGCATGTATCGATTTAGCGAGCGACGAGGCGATCGACTTAGACAGCGACGAGCGACGGTCGCTCGGTGTTTTAATTTCTAGGAAACGTCGCTCAACGCCTTGGCCGCTTGTTCCCGTCGCTTTCATGCGGTTTGCCTCGTCGCGCAACTTACCTATCGACTGCGAATAACCGACGTGCTGATACACGACGACAAGTTTGCGCACTCAAATGGTCAGTATAAAAGACTTAATGGCAGTGAAACAAGTGAGCGCGGAGGAAGTGGCCGAGTGGGCTAACGCGTCTCACCTTGAAAACTTGCGCTGGAAAGCTCCTGGGTTCGATCCCCACTGCCCCCGCCCGGAAGTTAGCGATTAGAGTGATTTAGTGCCTGTGTTTCTGTTGAATTTATTGTGTCGATTGCGTGCTAATAATGTGGGTGTGCATCTTTGGATGTATATGCTTGCAAATGTAAGAATTGAAATAAACTAAATAATCGGCCATTTCGTCGTTTACCCTGAGACTGGGGGTTTTTTAGAAGAGCAAAAGTAATAGAAAAACAGACAGGTCTCAAACTCAGCTATAAGTTTATTTCAACAACCTCCTCTTATATAGTCCGTTCTCGTCGTCATCAACCAATCACAAACGACTTGCCCTCTGCACCGTGACATTACAAGTTCCACTCTATCACAAAAGAAGCGGAGAAGCGGACACTCCCAACGTTTCCAAGTGAACACGTTCTAGCAGAAGATAGGCACACAAAGACTTCAATCAATGCCTTTGTGTCCTCACATTAAACAGGACAACAGTCCACACCAACAACCCACTCAAAACAGGTCACCTCCAAAATAACCCCCACAAACAATACACACCAAACACTAAAAAAAAAAAAAAAAATCTTAAAATTGTAAAAATTGCTTGCAGCGGTTCCCTATTTGCATGGAAGGTTGACTAATGCAATTTCCCAACGATCTAATCCTAATTGTTTCTCTTACCACCCTTTTAACATCGTTGCTTTCCTTAACAACTACATCCGTTCCAGACCAATCCGTTGTGCAGTTTCTACACTCCTCCATATGCTTAGCCAACTCCGAATTTGCTGCATTATTTTTAACATTCCTTTTGTGTTCTGTTAAACGATCGTTCAAACACCGAGAGGTTTGGCCCACATACTTAAAACCACACGCCAAAGGAATCTCATACACCACGCCCACGCTGCACGGCACCGACTTTTCCCTATGCGCCTTCTGACAGCCCCTTTTTCGTTTAACAGAACACAAAAGGAATGTTAAAAATAATGCAGCAAATTCGGAGTTGGCTAAGCATATGGAGGAGTGTAGAAACTGCACAACGGATTGGTCTGGAACGGATGTAGTTGTTAAGGAAAGCAACGATGTTAAAAGGGTGGTAAGAGAAACAATTAGGATTAGATCGTTGGGAAATTGCATTAGTCAACCTTCCATGCAAATAGGGAACCGCTGCAAGCAATTTTTACAATTTTAAGATTTTTTTTTTTTTTAGTGTTTGGTGTGTATTGTTTGTGGGGGTTATTTTGGAGGTGACCTGTTTTGAGGGGGTTGTTGGTGTGGACTGTTGTCCTGTTTAAGGTGAGGACACAAAGGCGTTGATTGAAGTCTTTGTGTGCAATGTCTTCTGCTAGAACATGTTCACTTAGAAACGTTGGGAGTGTCCGCTTCTCCGCTTCTTTTGTGATAGAGTTTTTTTTTTTTTTTTGTAGTGTTTGGTGTGTATTGTTTGTGGGGGTTATTTTGGAGGTGACCTGTTTTGAGTGGGTTGTTGGTGTGGACTGTTGTCCTGTTTAATGTGAGGACACAAAGGCATTGATTGAAGTCTTTGTGTGCCTATCTTCTGCTAGAACGTGTTCACTTGGAAACGTTGGGAGTGTCCGCTTCTCCGCTTCTTTTGTGATAGAGTGGAACTTGTAATGTCACGGTGCAGAGGGCAAGTCGTTTGTGATTGGTTGATGACGACGAGAACGGACTATATAAGAGGAGGTTGTTGAAATAAACTTATAGCTGAGTTTGAGACCTGTCTGTTTTTCTATTACTTTTGCTCTTCTAAAAAACCCCCAGTCTCAGGGTAAACGACGAAATGGTTGACTTCCACCAGCTAGCCTGTACTATGACTCTTTTTTCGTTAAATAATCGGATTTCTTTTGTGTACGTTAATTGGACGGTGACTAGCGCCACCTGGATTACTCATTTCCAGTTTCAATTTTTTGTTGCGCCTGCCACCTGGTGGTAAGTGGCATAACCCCGCACTTTTTTTTTTTTTTCCACCGGAAATCACGTGACTAGTTGCGTTTCCGGTCTTCCGTCGGGAGGTAGCGCTAGTTACTAGCTAGATGTAGTAAAATACATAGATTCTACTTGGAGGTTAGTAACAGTTACTAGCTTCGTGACCTAATAACCGTTACTAGCTTGACCGTTACTACCTCAGGCTACTAGGTACCTAGTAACATATGTGACAAGCGGTTACTAGCTCTTACCTAGTAAATACTACTAGCTTTTTTTTAAGAGTGTGCGTCGTCTATGAAAAAAGCTCAAGGGGAACACTCTTTAAAAAAAGCTAGTAAAAAGCTAGTAACTGCAGCAGTTACTACCTATTTCTGACCGTTACTACCTTTCACTAACTATTTACTACCTCAAACGGGCGATAGGTAGGAAAAAGCTAGCAAATGCAGCCATTACTACCTTTTTCTGACCGTTACTACCTTTTTACTAGCTATTTACTACCGCAAAGGCGCGGAGAAGATGGCGGTGCTGGCTTCATACCCGACGTACTTGCTGTTTCGGAACGCAGGGGGAGGTATTCACACGCAATCGTAGCGTCAAATATTGTATGAGGGGGCATATTTAAGGGTTGGAGCTGACTTTACAACGATCGCAGCCTCCGTACCAGCACGACGTGGAAGCCAGCGCTGCAGCGAGCGCAGCGGCCATTGTTGATTCAATGGCCATGCGGCTTACTTCTTTCCTTCTCGTTTGCATTCGTTTGTGAGCGTTTATATTTTCATTTTGGTTTTAACTGGGATGAAAATAGCCACGTAGCACATACTAAAAACGTTTCCGAAAACAAAAAAGTTCACTCTGTTTTCTTTATATTTATTATTTTTATATTTTTTAAAACATGTTTTTCTTACACAAGAGACGCTTGGCAACATTGTACGACAAGCAAGTTGGGGCCAGTTGGGGTTCGCAAGACGCTCATTTCTCCGATGTGAACCTGCCATTTTTACCTTGTGTTGTGTGCAGTTCTCGTGTTCCCGTGCTGGAGTGCATAGTTAACGTTCGTGCGCTCGACGGGGCGAGTGTGTGCGTGGACCTGGACTGCTCCGAGGATAGTTCTAACGAGCCGGTGCCGCTGTCACTCGGTTGGATTTCGTCGTCCAAGAAGCTTTTCTCCACCTCTTGACACTGAGAACTTCTTCACGGTTTGTGAGTGCTCGGTGGTTGAATGATTCTGATTGAGCTCTCTTCGGTCGTGACAGTGCACTGTCAGTCACAACCGTTGATGTGCGTCGTAAATAGTGTATGTAGCATTGGGACTAATGAAAAAAAACTGTTTTGGCATTCTACGAGTCTTTCTGAATATGCCCCAAAAACGCGAGCATTCATCAGTGTGCTACAAAAATTAAGACGCGAGCTGCACGCGGTATTAATTTTGCATCAATTTTTTTTTTAGCCCAGCACGCGAAAGGAGTGCAGCTGCCGTCGTACTCTCCGTCAATTACAGCCTTCGTTCGCCGCGGGAGACGGCAAGAAAGCACTCTCTCGCCGACGGCGACCGCATGTATCGATTTAGTGAGCGACGAGGCGATCGACGGAGACAGCGACGAGCGACGGTCGCTCGGTGTTTTATTTTCTAGGAAACGTCGCTCAACGCCTTGGCAGCTTGTTCCCGTCGCTTTCATGCGGTTTGCCTCGACGCGCAACTTACCTATCGACTGCGAATAACCGACGTACTGCTACACGACGACAAGTTTGCGCACTCAAATGGTCAGTATAAAAGACTTCATGTCAGTGAAAGAAGTGAGCGCGGAGGAAGTGGCCGAGTGGGCTAACGCGTCTCACCGCGAAAACTTGCGCTGGGAACCTCCTGGGTTCGATCCCCACTGCCCCCGCCGGGAAGTTAGCGATTAGAGTGATTTAGTAAGCCTGTGTATTCCGTTGAATTCGTTGTGTCGATTGCGTGCTAAAAATGCGGGTGTGAATCTTTATATGTATATGCTTGCAAATGTGGAAGAATTGAAATAAACTTTAAATAAACGGCTTTTTTTGTGTGTGTACGTTTAATTCGACGGTGACTAGCGCCACCTGGATTACTCATTTCCAGTTTCAATTTTTTGTTGCGCCTGCCACCTGGTGGTAAGTGGCATAACCCCACACTTTTTTTTTTCCCACCGGAAATCACGTGACTAGTTGCGTTTCCGGTCTTTCGTCGGGAGATAGCGCTAGTTACTAGCTAGAGGTAGTAAAATACATGGATTCTACCTGGAGGCTAGTAACAGTTATTAGCTTCGTGACCTAGTAACCGTTACTAGCTTGACCGTTACTACCTCAGGCTACTAGGTAACTAGTAACATATGTGACAAGCGGTTACTAGCTCTTACCTAGTAAATACTACTAGCTTTTTTTTAAGAGTGAAGCTGAGAGAATATTTTGGGACGCTCAAGATGTGCAGAACCTATTAAGTGTGTTTCCTTAGTCGACGGCTTAATTCTTACTAATTTGCGTGTTTACATTTCCTCGCCAATGGTTTCTGTAAAAGAGTGCCTACTTGTCTTGACTCCTGACTTGAGACGGCATATCAGCTTACGGCTTTCAATGCATTCTCAAGGGGGAATTTTCAAGTCACATAATTTTCAAAGAGATGACGCGATTCCTTTCAACTTATTTTCGTTAAAGCGGTGGTGGTGGTGGTGTTTGCCTTACGTGAAGTTTCTCTCACTGGCTTTGGAAAAGTTTCACGGGCCGTTGAAGAGGATCGCAATCGAGTTTGTACTTGTGAAGAAAAAAAAAGTTATTGGGTGAAGAACATTAGTATTTTAGTGAACATTAGGAACTGAGTGTTCTTAAATTTGTTTACCTTGAGAGAGAGACAAAAACAAAAGAGGGAATATATGTTGTATCGAAAGAATCATAGGAATGACACCGGCTTTTCATTAACGAGAGAGAGAGAGAGAGAGAAAGAGGAAGAGAAATACAGAGATTGCATTTTTCTTCATTTGTATTGTATTGTATGAAATTTGAAGAGATTATATTGACAAATACAAGAGCTGTTGTTCTCTCTATATGAAAAAAAAAAAAAAAACTCATATCAGATGTACAGCCCAATGCATAACTGTACGAAACATAATTTCTTCGTTTGTAGTTGCCATCTTTTTTACGCTATAGCGCCGCGCGGAACCGAGAAATCCCGGCGAATCGGCTGCTGTAGATAGCGTCTCTTTTAGGGGAATTGAGTCAACGGCTGTCTCAAGCAGCAGTCACACCGCAAATGCATCATACAACGGAAGGTCTGGAGACACTGTCCGTGGCGTGTTTCGTGCTTGCATGACGGTCACACTGGTCATACAAAAACTGCAAACATCTGCGAAGCAAAGGTGCTTCGAATATGCTTCAGGCGTGTCCGCAGATAATTCCGCGGACATCGTGTCTGTGGAGAAACTCCGTGTCTTTTGTACGGCGCGTGAGCTGTCTGCCGCGCCTTTGCGTGTATCGAGTTAGCCCTCTCGTCTCTTAGCGCAGATATATATATATATGTCTGCTTCTCGCTACCAGTTAGCGAGCTCGTCATTGAGACCGCGAGCTGCTGTCCCAGTCCGGGACGGAGAACAGCTCTGTCCCCCCTCTTCTACGGTTGGCGCATGCGCGGTGGCCCCCCTCCCCGGCGACCCAGCCCGTCGAGCCGCACGCCGTGACGGATGGCGGTCCTGTCCCGGCCAGACCGGGTCCTCTCCGTGACTCAGGTCCCGTCGTCGGGCTGGGACCCGGTGCGTGACCCGACGCCGCCCAAGCCGCCCTCGGCGCTGACAAACGATCGCCGCGATCTGGGCGACACCGGGACGCGCTGATTGCTCGGCCGGTTCGAGGGCCAGAACCCGGGTTTCGAGACCCGAGTTTCCAATGACCGCGTTCGTCTTCCGGGTTTGGTCTCCCCCCCTCCGGGCGGCGATGGAGACGGCCGCTGCTCGGCGTCCCGTGAGGATTCGGCGACTTCTTGGCACGTCTGGCCGGCTTCTCGGCCGGACGGTAAATAACGACGAGGAAAAAACTGGCCGGCCGGCCGCGTGTTTGGATTACTGTAGCTTTTTGCGAGAGTTTTGGACTCCGGGTCCGGATGCGGGTGCGTCGCTCGAATTGCCTCCGTTGCGGTGTGGTAGAAGCGGTGGTGAGTTTGGTTTCGGACGACGGCGGAGTCGACTTGGCGTTGTTGTCTCTTGAATTTGCTGGCGCGCTACCACGTGAGAATAAGAAGGGAGATACACACCGAAAAGAGTATGTGAGTTTACTTTCCTGTAGAACACGAAGACAGCCAATCTCAGCCAACGATAGAAAAGGGACAACGAGCGATTGAAGCGTCATGCCCATTTTCCCTGCTCGGATCGCATGTTTTGAGTGTAATCATAATCTGAGCTTCATTGTCGTTTGCTTAGATGTATTGTTCGCCGTGATTGGTTGTATTTGTTTTCTAGTGAGAAATGAAATCACAGACTTTTTTTTTAACTCCAAAAGTGAAAAAAAAGCAAAAAAAACGGAGTTTTGTTTTTGCGGTAGTTCACTGTAGACTGCGTCGAATGCGGTAGTAGTTCTTGTATTCTATGGAGGTTTGCTTTTTCATATCTAGCCAAACGTCACTCTCTCTCTCCTCCGGCATCACTTCGGCACGTGGCCGCAAATCTGTTCAGCTACCTCCTCTTCAGTTCGCTCCTTCATCTTGCGGTGCTTTTTGAAGACCGCGGCACGTCCGGTGAACGCCTCGTCCAGCGACCCACTTCTTATGTGCACGATAAGGCGAGGAGGACGACGCATCTACCTCCCTTTCCCGCGACCTACGCATGACCGCGCGTTACGATGTGACGACAGGAATTTCTTTTAGGGGGAGGGGGGACTTTAGATAATGCTAATGCACCTGAAAAATAACGATGCAAAAGCTTTCGTGTAGAGATTTTGAAAGCTGGATGATTGACTCCCTAGAAATGACGTCTGGTGTATCCGCTGTCGATGCGCATTCGTGACAGTGCAGTATATAGGACTGATAACCTGAGGCTTTCACCGTGCATTAAGAGGGGGGGGGGGGGTGTTACACGCCGGTATGAGGAAGTGAAACAGTGACGCCGCACACCTGACACCACGTAGAACAGCATGCACCATAACGTGGCACGCCCTACAAACACATCTCTCACCTTGTGCAAAACGCAGCACACCTAGTTGTTGCTCCTTAAGTTTTGTTTGTGTCAACTTTTATCTGTGAATTACAATGCGCGCATAGTCGTTGCCTTTATGGGAAGCTTGTCACGTCGATAGCTTAGTTGGTAGAGCGGTGGACTGTAGAGGAAACGAAACGATGGGAGCTTGTTTTATGTCCGAGCCAGCCCTCGGGAGTCATACATTTTGCAACAATAACTTCGCTCCCCTTACCTTTACCCAGACAAAGAGAGCAGCTACATCTGGAGGTTTGATTGACAGATTAGTGGAGGGCGTTGCATACTCCTCCCCTGTTGCGATTTTTTTTTCTCACTTTTTTCAACGCTTTTTTCTTTGTTGCGTGTGTACGGGCAACGCATGAACAAAAACAAGAAATAAAATTCGGTTCGTGCGTGAATGAAGCAATTCGCGCGGATGACTAAGTGCGCGGATGTTCCGCGATTATATCGGGATTATTCGGGGACATGATTGCGAGGACGCCTCCCAGTTTTCAAATATCTACTGTGTTGTTTTGTGTTGATGTTTTTTTTTTTCGCTCCTGGGATTCGGCGGCTCCACAGGGGCACTCGCATATCCCCGCACCCACATCGCATGCCTGCCACCGACGCGTCCTTGCCAGTTCCATTGTTGCCCTCTCCCACTGTCTCTCTTTCCCTTCACCACTTCTCCCCGTCCCAACCGCGCAAGAGGGGCTCTCCTCGCCTGATGGCAAAGGTCCCACGCCGCGGCGCAGGGGGTCGGGAAGAGCTCATGCTGCTCGAATTCGGTTCTTCGCTTTGCCTCGGGACCCCGGAGGGATTTTTCCCTTCTGATGCTGCGTGGTGGTGCCTACACGCTCGCGTGTTCAGCAGACTGGAAAGCTTCCCCGCGTCTGGTAGAAGGGGCCAGACGGGATGACGTCAGTCCCCCGAGGGGCCATTCTCCCGTTTAAATTGGGAAAGGGGGTCTCTCTCCCCCCCCCCCCCCTTCCACACTCACACGCACGCACGCTCTTGGGGCTAGGGTGACTGAGGGGACCGTCCCGCCGTCCGCTCGGTGAAGGGCGGCGCCGAGATGGGACGTCCCGGTCAGGCCTCGGGGCAACGGAGGAGCAATTAGCGTGGGCAGCCGGAGGCCGGGCTGCCGCTGCTTTCTGTCGGCTTGTTTCGGGAGCGAGACAGCATCCTTGCAGGCCATGTGCTTCTCTGTCTAGGGGCGTCTCGTCTGTTGCTACTGGCGCGGCGGGAACTCTCGTTGTTTTGGGTTCTTTTTTCTGCTGCCGAGGTCGTCTTTCACGCGGAGTGTGACGGCGACAAAGACATTTTCGTGTTTGTGACCGTTTTGTTCTGGGAATGTCGAGGGGTCTCGGTGACTCAAGAGAGAAGCTGAGCTAGGAATCGGCGGAAAAGTTTCTTTCAGCGTGTCTTGGTGTGCTTTTTGTTATGTTTTTTTTTTTTCCTGATTCGCTCTTTTTTTTTATAGTTTCGTCGCTAGTTTGGGAGATAGATGAGTTGCAGGACTAGATTCCCACTCGTCTTGACGCGGGGACATGTTTGAGCATATGTACATTTTTGTGTGTTTCTTGTTGTGTGACCGTTTTCGACCTTCCAAACGCGTATATCACTCGCCACATTTGGTCTTCATTTGGTTACTTTCGTTCAACGCTTGTTAGAGGGCCTAATTCCTCGCTCACTCGAGAACCTTTGATTGATGTGAACCACGGTGTTATGCGAATCCACGAGTCCCCTCGAAACTACGCCTCTCAAGCACAAACTAGTCACGACGCGTCTTTGTGTATTGTGAATATCCTCTACGTTTGTCTCAACACGAAAGTCGTGTCATTTTTGTAATCTCCGAATTCAACTACCGTTTTCTTTTGTTCCATCCTGAATTGGAGTGTGTATGTACATTTGTATACAAGGTGCCTCATTTTAATTCGAATATATATATATTTTTTTTTAATATGAGAGGTAAATTAAAAGAGGTTTGTCTTAACCATCAATTTATCATGCTCAGCGGACATTAGGCGATGGGATAATCGTCACGGTAAGTAGAATAATTAACTCAAATATCTTTGTTTGCATTATTTGTACTAGGAGGGGTCATGTTGGAAATGCCGAATTGACGGCAATTACTAATAGAGGCCGGACAAATTTAAATAATTTACAAAAAGGTAATCGTTTTAATGTATAAAATTTCGCGATTTTTCACCGGATTTAAAAATTGCGCCCGGAAAGAGCGTCGCAAGCCATGCCCACAATGTTGCTTGGAAGTGTTACGGCAGCGTGTCTTTGCTGGGCGCGCCGATGACACAAGTGACTACATGACCTAAACGGCGTCACTCTTCCAAGCGCCATTGCGGGCGGGGCTTGATGCTCTCTTTTTGCGCGGATTCTAAAGTCGGGCGAAAAAAACGCGAAATTTATCGATTAATATTTCATAGCCATTACATTTTCGCAAACTTTTAAATTGGTCTGGCCATTAATTGCCGTCAATACTGCAATTCTAACATGACTCATGAAACCAATAAGGAATAATTTAATTACGAGATATGAGTTAATTGGTCAACTTACCGTGACGATTATCCCCTCGTGTAATTTTCGCCGAGCCTGATAAATAGATGGTGAAGGAGGCGCAGGCGGAAGAGGATTTTGAAGCAGGGTGGCGAAATCGGCTCGTCGCTGGCGGATAATCTGGACATAGGTCCCGAAATGATTCAAATTTTCCGCCAGCGACGAGTCGATTTCGCCACCCGGCTCCGAGATCCACTTTCTGCCTGCGCAAATCCGCCCGCGAATCCGCAAGTGTAAACGCGCCATAAGGCTTCATTCACATGGTGCGAATTTACTTGCGATGTTGTAATTGACACGTCGCTCGTGCGGCAAAAAAAAAGAGAACGTGATGAATGCTGCGGTGTTTACTGCCGCATTTGCGAAATCGCGAGTAAAACGGCATCAAGTAAATCAAGCTTAAATCTCACCCCATCAAAAAAAAAAAAAGTATATGTGTGTATATTTATAATATATGAATTAAAATCAATTATCCTGTATATCGTATAGTATATGGCCTTAAGCCGGGGTCACACTGCTTATGCATCATACAAAAGACCGTCTGCAAATACGAGTCACCGCAATATCCGTGGTTCAAATGCCGCGTGCAAGTTTCTCCTTGAACCCATTACCCTGTGTGGCATTCGAAAAACGGATGTCGTGATGAGTTGCGTTCGAATCTGTATGCAGAGTCTCTTTCGTACGATGTATAAGCAGTGTGACCCCGACTTTAGTGTCCCTTCCACCGTCACACGTGTGTGAAATAGGACAGAAAACGTTTTGTGGTCCTCATTTTTTCTAACTGAATGTTCTTTTTCTTTGTTACGCAGGTGAGTCGTGATCGCCAATATTGTTCCCGAGACAATCGTAAGTTTCATGGTTCTTGCCATCCACGATGAAGAAAAAAAATAGGCCTGAAGTATAAGACGCTTTTCGTGTACCGCGCACTTAGCCTGCACCGCGCACATGATGCGGTCTGTACACTAAGCAAAACGGTATAATTAGAAAAAGAAAAAAAGGCAACAAAACGCAAAGGGCTGGATGGCACAAGGCATTCTGTCCAGACGCCGACGCGAAAATGTGTTGCAATCATCTTGCATATAGTTGCTTAAAGGGAGAATGTAAGTTTTGATCCCTGTCAAAATAATAATAAGGCTCAGGAGAGCCGTGGCACTACGGAAAGGCCACAGCCCATACCATGGAGGCCCGCGGTGCCACGTCTAATGATGATGATTAGGAGATGATATATACAAGAGGAGGACTACGCGGTCTTCCCGATATCGCAAGCACCGTTGCTCGCAGGTTCGGGATAAGGAAATAAAGAATCCGGGTGCATGTCCGTTAAAGTATACACTATTGCACTCAGGGTGTTCTGTCTGCCGTCGGGCCTCAGTTTATGTATGTTGCCACGTGCTTATCTGTGTGGATTAGTACGTGATAGTCCAAACTTGCCTTAGCGTTTATGCAAACGGAGTTTCACCGCAATTCTTTGTGAGCAACCTTCGCTGAATTGTGTTAACAAACAATGCGGTGTGTGTACGAGTATAACGTTTCAGAAAGTAAACATGTGCAATATCAGACGCTCAGGTTTTACAGTTTGAAGAGGCAACTGGAGTTGTTCTAACTTCTTGCTAGAGGTAAAGTCTCAGTGCTATAGAAACCCTGACACCAAGCATTTGTTCAGCTCTTATAAGTTATAACCCAGGTGATAACTTATGAGTCACAGGGTTGTTGGCGTCTCGATCCGATATTCCGCTAAAAAGAGCTAGAGACACGCTCAGGACTTTTGCCACAGCGCAGTAAGCAAAGATGGCTGCGCGCAAAAAGCGAATTTGTCGCCAACGAGCGCAATATAATTTCTTTATATTGTAAATGTAATCGAACATCTTGTTTCACCTCCGTTCGTGGTCCTCCTTCTCTTCCTAGTGACGTTTAGTCACCGCTAAAACTTGTTTGGTTCTCGGAGATGAACGCCAGGCATCATTTTATAAGTGGGTTGAGCCTACTTTTCTTCTCCTTTTTTTCTTTTTAGTAATGCTTTAGTTTGTTATTAGTTTTCGAGCGGAAGGCACAATGTACGGATGTTACGAGAATGCCCCTTTTTTGCTTAAGCGATGAACAGTGCCCGCAGCAACTATGTAGCCTGACAAAACAAAAAAACAGAAAAAAATCGATTACTCTAGGGTAAGGGAGGTCCTTGCGGCCTTGTTTTCGCGCGTTTTGTTGGCGCTGTTCCGGAGCGTTCCAGCCGACAGCGTCTAAACCCTGGCGCCTTGTTTATCACGACAGGCCGGGACGTCTGGCCGCATCTTCTCGCGTTGTTGATTAATGTAGCCTTTAATTAAACCTAAGTGCCCCTTAATTAAATCCGAGAGCTGGCGCCCTTCTCTGCCGCACTTCCGACAGAGCCTCCGTTAATTTGCATACAAGATGAAGCAGGAATAGAAATATCGGGACGTTTCGAATTTCTACGAGCTTTAATCGTGGCGACAGCGTTTGCGTCACAACACGGTCCCGCAATGCATTGCCCGTAGAAGTTAAAAAAGTAATAATAATGAATAATTCTTATTATAATTATGCTGCTAGGAAGACTCACAACAAACGTTGCGTGCTCGCTTCAATTAGAACTGAGGCGATCAGGTTTCATTTATATATTGAAATAACGCGCGTTTCAGCATACACAAAAGCCAACAACACTTCACCAATGAAATGAGAGTAAATTTTAGTGTGACTTTAATTCGTGTTTGAAAGCTGAAATATTTTAAGTTAGTGTTGAACCGATTGAGTTTGCTGTACTTTCTGCACCTCGTACTGTGCATGAATCGGTAAAATCCTGGATGCCGGTTTTGATGCTGTTAAAATTATTCTTTCTGCTTACATTTGAATTTTGTTTTGACTCCCAATGCACTTTTGAATGTTTTGTTACACATTATTTTGAACACATTTCACGGTGATACGAATTGTGTACTTACGATTATTTTTCCAGTGTTTTAATTCTACGGGCGGTTCGCTCAGAATGAGCAGTGAGAAATATTGCCTGATACAGTGTCATAGAAGCAATTGCCGCCAAGCGAAACGCCCCTTGGCGACAAAGAGGCCATGAAGCGTTTCCCTTATTTTGTCCAAGAAAAAGCTTTATTCACCACACTTTGCAAATTTTAAAATGCAATAAAAGTTAATGACAGTTAATAAAACACACACAAAAAAGGGGGGCACGGACGAGGTCTTACTTTGTTTTTGTCCTTTATCGGAGTCCATGATTTATTGTTTGGACGATACCAGCTCGTGTTTGATCTCACTTTGTCTTCATTTTTTGCTCAGTTCTTTTCAGTCAAGCCGGCTTAGGGACCTTAGTTTTGATCTGTTAGTGTAACTTCTTAACTTCTTTTTTATCTTTATTTATTCTCATTACTTTCATAATCACATAGTTATCGAAGCTACTAGCGCGAGCTTTAATATTTGGCTGGACTTGCGACGCATCAGCACGCCTGAAGCGCAGGTAGGTACCTGCCACAAGTTTAAACTCGTGTTAGTCGCTAATTGCGCGCTGTGGGCTGTCGCTTGACTGGAGTTTAGAGAGTTGTGTGTAGTACCTACCTTAAGGAGGTAACGGTTTTTGTAACGAGCGAAAAAAAAAGAAGAATAGCGAGGTTCTGCTGATGATTCATATTCATTTTTAAAGCGTTCCGTGAAGGCTAATTTTATATTATTTTCTAATTGATGATAGTTCTCGCAAAAAAAAAAAATATTTCCGCGTGTTTTCTTTCTTTTTTTTTCTTGTTCCACCAATGGCTTCGAATGGCGCTCTGCGGCGAAGCGGAGAAGGTAAACAACGCGTGAAAAACGACGCCCGCTTCGTGCGATGCGCGCGTGTCGAATATGTCGACGGATTTTTTGTGTGTCTTTTCTAACTGTGCGGCAACCGATTCATAATTCATGAAGGAACGGTTTTGGAGTATGAACCAAAAACCGAACTAGCGCGATTCCCTGCACACTCTGCCGCCACCGCTTCGGTCGCCCCAAAATGGGAAACTAAAATTTACGATCGGTTAACTCGCTCTCTCTTTACCTTATCTCCCATGTTCCTTTTCCCCTTTTTTCTCGTCTCTCTCCCTCTCTCTCTCTCTCTCTTAAACATATATCGTAAAATTCGAACCGGCGACCGCTTGTATGCTTTAAACGATCTTAATTTTTGTTTTACGTGTGTGTGTGTTTGTGTTTGTGTGTATTTGTATTTTAAATTTTTGTAAGGGTGCAATGAATACCGATGATTGCGGGCACACGTTCCGACAACTGCCATTTTTGAAAAACAATGTCGGAAATTGTCGCCTGCACTTATTCTGAGGACAGTAACGCTGAACGGAGCGACATTGCGCGTTGTGCTTTATTTATTTTTTGTTTCCAAAAAAAAAAAAAAAATGTCGAGACGCTAAAAAAAAATGTTTTGGGAGAAGACTATATCATTGAGAATCTATTGTCCCCCGGCTGGCTTTCTGAAAAGCAGACGACAGAAGGCTCCTGCTGTTTATTCGAGAGCGCAGTAGAGTCGCTTGGAGTTACTCGGTACTGTCATGGAAATAGTAGCTGTCTGCTTTTACCTGCGACGGTTGTTTTTATTATATTGTGCCACTCGGCGCTCAGAATAAAATATTCAACGGGACACTATTTTTCTTTTTTTTTTTTTTTTTAGTCTGGACGTCATGTTCACTTGTTTCTTTTCCGCTTCATTATAAACGGAATGAAAACGCTCGAATAAAAGCAGAATGCATCGAATTATTAGAAGCCGAGGAGTGTCCCCCTGTGGTCTCTGACGTTTTGCGAATGTAGCGTAAGCAAAAATCAATTTCGAGAACTAGGAATAATATACGAGTTGATTTCTTTTTTCGATATTCGATTTGGAGATTAAAGCTCTTTCAATTACCCTTTTCTCCTACCTATAAACACACCGACATTCCTGTGTGCGCAGACTGCGACCTGGACGTGACGTGACGCCGAAAGACGAATTAAGAGTACATTTATTTCATCTACAGTATTTCTTTTATGCATTTTAAATCTGGCTCCAAGGAAAAAAAAAATATGTTTTTAGAAAGTTTTAGGCGAATACTTAATAATGGAAGAAGAGCGCGTTGGTGCGAGTCAAGACTGAAGAAAGAATAAACATGTAGGTCAAAGAGGACTGTACGACATCTTTTATACAAAAGATATGGTTCTGTCGTCTTCGTCCTACGTGTTAATTCTCTTTCAATCTTGAAAAGTTTACTGATAGCTGCCCTAGCCAAACGTACTTTTCACGTTGTTTTACTTACCCTTTATGGCGTTTGTCAACAACGTGCGCCTGAACGTTGACGTAAAAATGCTATAGACACACTTAAAATTAAAAAAATACTACGTGTAAATAATTTAATGTACTCTATAATGACACATTCCGTGTCTGTAATTTAATGACCTGGCCAATCATTTACGTTACCACTTACAGAAGCATGATGCACTCTCGGCCCTGCTATACCGGGCGATAATATTACCACGAAAAAGAAATAAACTACAACATACTAAAACTAAAGATGTATGTGCGCGTGTATATATGTTTGTGTGTATGTGTGTGTGTGTGTGTGCTCTATTCATTATAAAATTAAATAAAACGGAATGGAGTTTCCAAGAACAAAGTTAAAGTCACCCAGGGAGGTGGCATATTCCTCCTCTTTGCAAGGTTGAGAAGAAAAAGAGGAGCCAGAGCTTATCAATTTTATATGAATTAAGTATATCTCTACAGTAGTGAAATTTAGAGTCACTGATATGAAGGAGCCGACAAAAGAAACCTCATAGAACATCGAATGACTCTCCGTTGTTTCCACTTGTTGAAACCAATCCCCCGAAGCGAGTTTCCTTACAGAAACGCGAAGTAGCGCGGGGAAGCCGCACTCACACACTCCTGCCAACGAGGTGTACACTCCAGCGCAACTTCGTCGGGAACCGTTGCTCCAGTGGCTGGCGCTCGTTCAACCAAGACCCGCCACGCTGTCTGACGGAGACCGCCCTTCTTACTGCCGGGTTAAGGACCACTGTTGGGGGTTTAGGTGCGAATTACGCGAAGGAAGACCGATTTAATAAGGGGCCGCGGAGCTAAGTAACCGCCGCCCGCGAATCGAATTAGTAGGCCGCATTTGTCTCGTTGAATTAGCCCGAGCAACACGGAAGGTACAACTCGCCTTGTTTCGGGGGATTCCGATTGCTACCTCCGAGTTTACGGCCGAGCGGACTTTTAGTTGCCTGAACTTCGCTCCGAGGGAAGCGAGGCTCTACGTCGTCGAGGGCCGCAAGCACCCGAGGCGGCGGAAGCGCCGAATTAAGCTGCCACTAAAGCTCGCTCCTTACGAGCTCGAGCGAACGCGAGAGTGGCGGCTCCCTTTCGCTCGCTTTGCTGCGGCGGCGTGCAACCGCACTTGGGCGGAATCAGCGGTCCAGTGAACAAAGCTGGGGCTTTTGCCTACTGCTATACTATGCCACGTTTCTTTCGAGGTATGTACCATTTCTTTGAGACGCATTTTCTCGGACTGTTCAAGGTTCGTTTACATAGGGAAGCTGTGAGGTAGCCGCGGAGTTTGTTTTGTTTGGGCGAGCGCCACGCGCTGCAACCACACACTGTAACCACACGGCAAAGGTCGCCCGGTAGCACGTTCGCTTTACGCGCGGCGTATCTGAAGCCATGCGCACTTTGAACACCCTCGTCGCTTTTTCGCAGCACACTTTCTCCATGGGGTACAGCCTTTAAACTTTGGTAATTGGACCGAAATTTCTTGTTGTCGATACGACAGTCTGAAATGCTTCGATGTTGGTGTACGTTTCCCAAAGGAATCTAGACTTTTTGTCTTTGTATATTATATATATATATATAGGTGACGAATGAAAGCGATCTCGCAAAAAATTCGTACCTGAGAGAGAAAATATTTATTAAAAGTTAAAACAGTACTCGGTCTACGCTCAAAACGCGAGCAGACAATTTCGCGAGGGGAAGGAAAAAATAGAATGAATGACGAAGCCAATAACGTTTCGCTTTCACACATCATTTGCGACAATGCACTACGCCCTGAACAACTTTCACTTTAAGGTTTCAGAGTGTTTTAAAACCGTTGAAACGGCGTTTTGCAACGGCGCTACCTTTGTTTTTTTGTTTTTTTGTTGTTCTTGTGAGTGCCGGGGACTGTAAATAACTTTGTTTGTAATCAACGCAAACACACTGCTCTTCTAAACTAAGCCAGAGCTCGTCTTATAGCCTCAAACGGCACAGTCTGTCAACGTTTTTCGTTGTGCGTACTTCGAAATAAAATGCTAAAAGTTTAAAGAAGGAGTGAATTAAAACGAGCAAACAAAAAGTAACGCCTCCGAAAGTCGGTTTTCTTACCGCCGCCACCTCAGCGTGTCTAAGCGCCGTTGTTCGCCGAGACTGATTGCTAGGCGCTGCTCGGGAGCAAAACGAGCCGAGACGGCCGAGCGCAATCGCTTCGCCAAAGAAGAATGACCTCCGAGAAAAAAAGAAAAGAAAAAAATAGTAATAATAAAAACCAAGAGCACCGTCTATAGTGAATCGGTGAGAGAAGCAAAGACTCAGAAGCCTTCGCTTCTCCTGAAGAGTCTTGCGCCGCTTCCATTGCTTCGCCTATAGATATTTTATTTTATTTTCACTGGAAGAAATTTACCGGTTCGGATCGGTCGATGAGTCTTCTTGCTCGTCCTCCCGTCTTATTTTGTTCGTCCTTCCTGCTTTTCGCCCGGTGATGTTGGTCCTTTCGCTCAGCAACGACATTCCTGGCGTCTCCATTCGTCTCGCGTGTCTTCGATCCTTGTTTGCTTCTGTCGCGGTTGGGTAATGCAAACGATTCCACTTATTGAGTCGGGGAGAGCGCGCCGCGCTTTTTGTCTCCACGTTTCACTTCTCGTTTCTCGCGTGTTTTCTTTATTTTTCGTTTAAATCTTGCGCAAGCCGGGATGCCGTGCGTGCCAACTTGGAAGTTCCCTTCGTGCCTTTAAAAATAGCGACGACGGACGACGAGTTCATCATCTCGATAAAAGCGGGACCGTCTTTTTCTTTCGTTAAGTGTTGCTTTGAGCCTCGCCGGTTTTCAAAAACAGATTAGGCTGATGAAACTGGACGTTAGGGAAAACAGTGGATAGCGATTTCTGTCTTCTTTTTTTTTATGTTGACTCGAATTGTTTTTGAATACTTGAACGTTATATCCTTCCTTTTTTCGACGCAGTCAACGATCAACTGCATTTACTCTTCTCCGATCGGGATTTTCGAAACATATTAGACCTAAGTTTGAAGCGGCACAGAAGCTCTAAACAAAGAACGCACACTTGGTGGCTTAGAAGAGTGATTCAAGTTTATTTCCTTTCCACTCTAACCTTACTGAATGGCTGGAGAACTAGATCCCCAGTCAATTGCACGATACACTTATAAGCCGTGGCAACAAAGGCTGATTCGTTTTAACGCTTGTAACAGTCGCCATCAGCGTATCATCCGCGTTATTCTTTCTTTCACTTAGTGATCATAACTTAAATATTAGGTCACAAGACGTTGTGATACTGGCAGTTGTTGGAGGGCCGCGTGCCTGTGTGTCGAATTATTATGGAACTATGGAATGGGCTCTCCGCTTCCGGGGATTGTTTCAAAGGCCAATGTGGGCTGATCTGTTTTTGATGTCTCGGTCTTTCGAGCCAACTACTCGGTGCTCTTCTCCCAGACTGTCGTCTGGTCAAGTGAGATGCACTGGCTGCTCGACTCGCAATGTAGGGGGACGCACTCTTCCGTCACAGACTCTCGAGCTTTCTGTACGTGCCAGTTGCCACCACCAATCGTCACTAACTGCAAGCGTCTACTAAGTGAAAGCAGCGGAGACTGGTCTCGTTGCGTGCGGTCTACTGCGTCACCGAGGGGATGTTCGGAAGTGTCTCGCGCCCGCCTCTGGGAGGAGTACATTTGTTTTGCACGGGGAAACGAGAGCTTCGACGCCTCTGTCTGCAGCCGTATTAAGACAAAAGTTCGGTCAAACGTAGGTTTTTTTTTTTTTTCACCTTCTTACTTCGTTCTTTTTTTTCTCGTATCTTTCTTTATACCATATTAGATAATTGAAGTGAGATGGTACAGACTCTGGCATTGTTAGGACGAACGAGCCATCGGTAGGATTTTTTTATTATTATTTTCCTCTCAAATTTTAAGTGTTATGTAAGCTAACATAATGTTTGAATCGTTGAATGTCATTATGGTAGGTGCTAAATTAACATAGGCGGTATACAAGGGGAGTTTCGTCGTTACCATTAATGAGCAATACACCAACAAGCGCCAATGTCGCGATTGCGCTAAACTAAATATGTCCCAGATCAGTGTACATCAACTGCCAACTTCCAATTCCTTTCATAAAAAAACAAGTTATTAGTCATTTTTTATCATTAAAAAATAACAATACAACCTTTTTTTTAGAATTCCTTTTTAAGTTTTTTTTTTTTTTCTGGGTGAATTTTGAATATTTAGTAAAAACTAGGAAACAAATCTTTGTTTTTCTTTGAAGTAAAACATGTTTATGACAGTTTCATTTGAATGAAATAAAATGGAAGACAGTTGGTGGGCTCATTCATTCGAGCCCTGTGCAATCGCACGATACACACTGGCTCTTCGTTATTTTACATTATGATCGGGTTATTTTTTTTTTTTTTGCCCGGATGAAATTTACAGTAGTAATATACGCGAGCTGAATACATATCAACCGCATCCGAAGCAACCAGGTATAACACGCAGACCCTACACTTTTCGGTTTCGCAAACGGTTTTCTATCCAAAATCCGAAGGCGCTCTCCTCTGAGTTCGGTTGGACGGCCGAGTACCTCGCACCTCCCGTCTATCCTCCGTTTCCCCTTGTACAATGGACCGCAGCGGACGTAACGATCCAATCCCAGCCAATCCAACGCTGCCATACGGGACGCTACGATGTCTCGTAGCGTTCCGTACGGTCCGGCGTAAGGTGCGACTGGAGACCGGGGATATCCGATTCTCCTCACAAGCGAACGGCATGCTAACGAGACTTGGTCTGGAAGCGCACGCGGTATATGACGTTATAGCTCCCGTAACGAGACACCCTTGTTGTGCCAAGGAAACCTCGGGCGCTGTTTCTTTTCTATAGACCGACCTTTTTTTTTTCTCTTTTTTCACTTTTTTTTCTTCTAAAGTGCGATTTGTGTTTTTCACCTGGTTCACCGAATCTTCGTCCTTGTCGCCAAGTTTGCAGCCGAGACCCGGCCTGCGTTCTGATCCACCTTTCGTCCGCTCTTTTCTTCTGCTGGGGCCGTGTCTCGGCGAGTGCGTGGTGTGCGTTCGTGCATATAATGCGGCGGTACCCGACCGTTGTCGCGCCTGCCGGCGCACGCGTACGAAATTCTACATTTCCGTGACTTTCCCCGAATTTTGATAGCGCCGACGTGTTCCTTTTCGCAAGCGCCTACCTCTTCTCCCTTTTCCGCGGCTGCTCCTCGCACGACGTCTCCTCCGGCCTCGTGTTGTGTTCTCCGTCTGCTTCTTCTTCGTCTTTCGACACCGTGCGCCATGTTTGCTCGGTGTGCACCCTCTTTTCACCGTCGCTTCTTTTCCTATCTTTCTTTGCGAGGTGTTTGGCGCGCGAAGTGTAAGGCCACCACGGCCTGGCGACGGAAGACAGCCTTTTCCATCCTCATTTACATTTTCGCGCTTCGTCTGTTTTCGGGACGCGTTTCGTGCATCACTTTTGATGTCTCCCCTTTTGTTTCCTTTCCTCTGGTTTCGTCGCTTTTTACCTTCTCGTTGTTTTCTTGGTCTCCCGGCATGTGGAATGGGACAACTTCAAAGCTATGTTCCCTTTGACTGCAGTTCCCGTGGCTGTAACCATTCCCGAGGACGTACAGGATATCCTCCCCCCCCCCCCCCCCCCCCCTCAAGAAAAAAAAAAAAAGAAATACAATCAATTGACAATTGTTGTTTTTTATCGCAAAAATAGACTGCGTATCACCGACCGCTCATTCTCCGCACAAATGTGGCCCTAGCGGTCCGAGACAGATGCCCAAGTTTCAGAACTAACCGGTATTTTATTGAAAACTTATAACCGATTTTCTGAAATTTTCAATGGGAAAATGGCGGCCGATGGACCTCTCATAATACATGGAGCTCAATGGCACCGGTTACCGAAAACGGGCAAAAACGAGTCCCATTTTCCCATTGATATTTTCAACAAAAACAAATCACCTATAACTTTTGATTGATATAACGGTTTGTAATGAAACTTTGACATCTGGTTCGGATGGGTGTGGCTAAATTTCGGCGGAAAACGGCCGTTCAGTAATGCGTAGCTTATTTTTGCGGAAAAAAAAAAAAACTTTTTTTTTTTTTGGAGGGGGGGGGGGGGGGGACACTTTGTATATAACTGTCAACATTGCTTTGAAAATTGGAATTCGATTACCTTACTTCCAAGTTCGAAAGGTCCATGGAATGACCTAGTGACCCCAATAATTCTTAAAGCCGCCGTCAGGCTCCTCATGCCCCGTACAAAAGGCACCGAGTTTCTCCGCAGACACGATGAGAGAATTATCCGCGGACACGCCTCAAACATCCTCGAAGCATGTTTGCTTCATACATTTGTACGTTTTAAACGTGTCTGCCGACAGTTTTTGTCTGACCAATGTGACCATCACACGGGGAAGAAGCATGCTTCAGACAGTGTCTCTACACTGTCGTTTGCACGATGTATGAGCAGAGGGACCGCGGCTTAAAGGGACCTTAGCTCGTAACACTCTCCCTTCTTTTGGAACGCTCTAGAATGGCTGGGCGGTGCTTCATCCTAAACTAGAAGCGTCAGCCGCTGGGCGGGGAAAGCCACCAGGAACGTGTGTCTGACCCGACTCTGAAAGCAGTTCGTCACCGGAGCGGTTGTTGGAACCATCCGCGCCGATGCCTCGGGCGGTGAACGCGAATGCGGCTCATTAGTTTGGAAAGCTGGACGCGGACGAGTTCTTATCGGAGCGGGGTTGCGGCGCGTTGCCAGGGGCCATTTCCACGTACCGGCGTCACGCTGAATTTTGAGCTCAACGTGAACCACTGCGAGCAAACATGCGCACGGAGACCGGAGGTATACAGTTCCAGCATCGCCAACCTTGAAGAGTTTGCTCTCTGTCCGAGCATGGGGAGAGAACACGCGTGGCAATTAGGAAACCCACTCCGCTTTTCCACGGAGAGGCTTTTTTGAGAGGGGACGTCACGCTTAATAAGGCAAATACGTTCGTATAGAGTCGGCAGCTGTCAAATCGGCGAAATAAAAACGCGAGTCAGGTGTCGTGGGAAAGCTGGGGAACGGTGGAGATGATAAGCCCGATATAAGTGACGCGCGGAGGAGAAGCAGAATAAATAAATAAATAAATAAATGACGTGCGGGGACGAACGATTCTCAGTTCTAACAGCCATTATTTTTATTTTTAACGAAATATGTTTTTTTTTTCTTTTGAGTTTCACTTGGTGCGTTTAGGGAAGGTCCCGTAAAAACTTCGTTGTATCGACTTCTTTACTGGAAGAAAAGTAATGCCTTCACATTCTCTTTTTTTTCACGTGAAGCGTAACTATCTAGTAATGCCATTAACAAGCTACGTTATTCGCGAATATTTTTTTTTTCAATAAAGTATCTTTCATGATCCTTGTTTGTTTTGCCATCTCGTAACAGTGTTGATTTCTACTTTCGAGAATGTCATGTGTAGTTACAGCTCGTTGTCTTCCGAAACTGGTATCTTCAAGGACGTTTAAATAGGGCAGGACCCGGCATGACGTCATACCTAGCGACGCCGGAAAAAGAACCCAATCCCAGACTGCCTCGCGCACCGACGCGCTCTCATCCAAACTAGATTCAACCAGGCTCCCATCGTCATGCTCTCCGCTCGGTCGTTTGGCTTAGGCTACGTCTGCTCCGTGTGCTCCGTGCCTGCGGTCTGCTTCGTCTGCTCGCTGTCGCGGCTGGCTTTCGATTCGATTGGCGCACCAAAAGATGTTTCGATGCGAACCCGCATTCTCATCACGGCGGAGTGAAACCAACACCTTCTGGAAGCAGGGTTTCTACGGCTTTCTCAACCCGCGATGCCATTCTCAGCGTTCGTGCGTACGACGACGAACACGCGATCGCTTTCCAAAGCCGCGCTACGACGACTCGTTCGAGACGACGCTCCAGGCGCGGTCGCGCGGTGTCGAGAGCGTCCGCTACACGCCGACTTCCTACTGGTCAGGCAAGTGCTGGGCTCCAAATCTCGCCTTTTCGACACCGATTCAGTGGACGCCGCCATCGCTGCCATGAAATATTGGGGCAAACAACTTGCGTTGCCACGGAAATGCCATGGCAACGAGGGTTGTTTGCCCCAAAAATCAATTCGACGAGCTCCCCATTGGTTGAGAAGAGTTCGTGGCCACGCCTACTTCCGTTACACTTCGCTCCATGTATGGAGGATACGGACGCCACCTCCTGCCCCTTAAAACCTCCTTGGGTATCTTCTAACTGCGTCAATCAACGAATCAAAACAAGAACGTCATTTGTTTGAAAGTGTTAATTCGAGAAGGCTTATTGCCGTTTGATGCCAGAACGGGAGTATCGGAAACCAAGGTGTAAGTACAGAGATAAATGTTGTGATACAGACATGTGCGGAGCGTGTAGAGGAGACGAAGATGCAAACATGAACAGTTGATACTCTGTAAAGGGTACGCCAGGCGAGAGAGCGTGATGTCGCACAACCAAAACGCGACCAAAAAATATTACATTTTGCTCGCTAGAGGGGTTGCTCAAAGCTTGAGGGCTACAGGCCTATTCGAAGGCTTTCGGTGTGAACTCCTGTAAAACATCGGCGAACCAGCGCCCCTCGAGGGACTCGCGTTAAGTAGGATATCCCCGACAACTTCAGAACCGAAGGGCGTGGCTTCTTGTGACTAATGGCTCTAGACTCGCCCGTGAAACAGGGAAAACATTTCTCCCTGAATTAAACCAATTAGCATATTCGTATACGCGCCATGGGTCTCCCAACACGCGCAAATATACTTCATTCACGACAACGACTTCGCCAATCGCTGGCCGGCGGCCGCTCCCGCGACTAATTGGGCTCGAATCAAAGTTCGTATTTCTTTCCCACCATCAAACTTAATCGGTGTCGAGCTTGGCCCCAAAGTCAACTCCTTTTCCGGGGAGAAATGATCGTTCTCTCGAACGGCCCTCGAGTGGAGTACAGTTGCAATCCGAGATGAGGACGGCCCCTCGTTAAGGAAGAGAGGCCGTTGATTGGGCGGAAAGCAAAACGACCGGAAAGAAGAAGACAGCGACACAGGTGCGGATTTTCCGATCATTTGCCGCAATCTTGGCGTGGCTGGAGTTCCTTCGGCTGTCCGTCGACTCCAGAGCACTCCGTGGAGAGGGAGGGAGAGAAAGGCACTGGCCTTTATTACCCTCTCATTAACAGGATTGCGGCGTCTCGGTCTGCTTGATGTGGGTCCTGCTACTCGAGTCTCCCTTGTAAGCACCGTCTCAAATTAACGATTTTGAGGCAGTCAAAATCGAGAGGTCGATTCGGAGCAGGCGGAGTCACTCTTTATTGGCCGTCTCGGGAGGCTAATATTTAGGGTTCCTCGCTGGCGAGTGGATCGAGAGCGAACCAAATCACTCGCCGATTTGGAGCAAATTACGACAGCTGGAAGACGTGATCCTTCCTTGCGCTATATCATTTCGAAGCGAATAACTTTACTCTCTTGCGCCTAAAGCCCTCGAAAAATAAAAGTCGAGTGCAAGCGAAGCGGTATCTGCAAGCTGATGCACGGTGCCATGAGTGCCCCAGTGTCACTAAATACGCTATGCTTATGGGGTGTCGGCTCTCCGCGTTGTATTACGGCAGCCGTTCTCCACTGTCTTATGGCAGTGGAGAGACGCTATTTCTTTGCCTGGGGCAGAGATGGCACAGTAGACCCTCCTCGGAAGTGCACGCCACCCAGTAGCTGATGCGCCAATTATGCGCGAGTCCGCCATTGTTCGGGCGCGCGCTCGGAGCACGTACTGGACACGAGGGCCGAGTCGGCGTTCGGCGAGGACTCGGCTCAGCTCATATAGAGAACGAGTGTGACGTCAGCGTCCGGCGAGTACGCGCATTCAATCACACGCTTCGTGGCCAAGAAATAGGCGACTGCCAATGTTGCTTGATCGGGTTTTGTAAAGGTTCTATATTGTCGATAACGACAACTCGAAACGCGACCCCCTGAATTTATGATGCGGCGTCACGAAGCTCAGACGATAATGTTTCCGTCTGTCGCGTGAACTGTTGCTACATTTCTGGGAGACGAAAAAAAAGCGTTTATTGGCGATTTCCAATTCAGGTCAAGATAAGTGGAAACAATTAATTTAAGCAACAACATGTCTGAAGTCTCCCTAGTCTGAAGCTTGTTATTGGCTCTACAGATTGCACTACCGATGAAAACAATCAGATTAACTCTAAGATGAGAGAATAGCATAAAACTCACACATATGTCCGAAACATTTGAAGCACTCGTTGTTGAAGAAATAAGAGTGTGTTAAATAGGGAAATTATGCTCCCTTCGAGAGATTTAGGTAGAGATCAGATACGGGCGGGCAGACATGACGTGTATGTTCGTCCGCTTTTTTATGTTCGTATCGTATACCCAAGCCGCTCATCCCGACAACGATGAGATCCCTTGTATAACGAGGAACTGTGCGGATTACATAAAACGTACGGAACTGGTAGTGAGTTGGGAAAACGGTGCTAAAATACAATAATAATAAAAATTAAAAATAAAAATTGAAACAGGGACAGCAAACTGTTTCGGTACCACACTGGCGGGGTTTGTGTTTTTCACAGTCATATTAAAAAAAAAAAACTAAATTCGCATGAAAGTGCGCAATGAATTTCTGGAAAAATCACAACCTCGGTATTCGTTTCAAAGGGATAGGATTTTATAACTTCTACTCAACATTGACCCGAATAAATTTTGAGTGTCCGCAAAGCCTATATAAAAGGAATCCGTTTCCGCTTCAACGCGTAAACATTTACAACAACAAAAAAAAAAACTTAATGAAAACCCGACTCTGCTTTACTCGTCGTTTCACTAGCGAAACGAGTGGTTACGTGTGCCCTGACAGCTTGTGCATCAAAAGCGCTTCTGTCGCCCCTTTTCAGTCCCCGGCAAGGAGAATCGGTGGCCGAGTGTGTTAGAGCAGCTCAACTCGGAGCACGTGAAGCGGAAGCTCGCGCTCCAGAACCTAGGGATTCTGGAGTCAAACCCCTCTCTGCCCGTTTCCATCTAGGTGAGCATCATGCCCGCGTTCGGTCGTCTATCACTACTGCGTGATTCACGTTAACGACCCCAGGCTAGCTGTAGTATTGCACTGGCTAAATTTCTCATCTACAGCGTATACCAGTGTCGCTATACCTCAAAGGAAGACCGGCCTTACGCCGTTCAAATACAAACTTCTAATTTCCTTCTTTTCTTTTTTGAAGCGCAGCTCTTAGGCGCCCGTTTCTGGCGTGGGTGGCGTCGCCGTCCCCGCGCGTTGCATTATGGTACGTTTCCCATATTGACGTCACTCGTGACGTCACGTGTGATGTCACGAGGGTCACTAGGGTCACGAGTGACGTCACAAGGGTCACTCGTGAAGGTCATGACGAAGGTCACGACATTCACGAGGCCTTCACGAGTGACGTCACGGCGGTCACTGGGGTCACGAGTGACGTCACGAGGGTCACGAGTGACGTCCTGAGGGAGGAAGGAGGGAGGGGAGGAGGAGGGTAGGAGGATGGATAGGAGTAGGAAGGAGGAGGAGGGGAGAGGGAGGAGGAGGAGGAGGGGAGGAGAAGTCAAGAAGGAGGGAGGAGGATGAGAGGATGAGAGGAGGAGGAAGGGCATACCCTTCTTTCCGTACTCACCCCTCCTCCTCGTCAAGAGCTGCGATTCGGCACTACAGGCCATTGTAAACGTCTCATTTTTTCTTCCTGTCTCCAAGCCAGAAGGAGCCGTTGGATGTCCTTTCACCGTCTTGTAATGTCAATGCAGTACAAAGCGGTAAGAGTATTAATTGTTACGAAAATTAAAAAGCGCGAAAGACAAGGACAAGAGAGAGAGACTACACAGGACAAGCGCTTACTCGCAACTGACGTTTTAATTCGGAAGATGAGGAAGACGAAGACATTAAAGACCCTAACGTTAAATGTTGCAAATATTTAAGGGAATTGAGTGAAAGGATCTGAAAAGACTGAGAATTAAAAAAGTTAAAGAAATTATTAAAAACAAAAGGAAATGGTGGGCATGATTAAAGTGGCAGCGAAAAAATGAGAGTGAAAAAAATAAGAAAAAAGAAAGAGGAAGGTAAGGCAAATTAAGAATATCTAAGGAAAGTGTTTCATGTAGCCTAATTCTTTTGATGACAAAGTCACCGATGGAGCACTGATGCAGTCGTGTCCTTTGGTCTCAATGACTTCAGCCTCTAGAATCTCTCGAGTTCGCTTATCTGGACTCCGCGTCAGGATCGTTGTGCCGGACAGTAGCGGGGCGCATCTACAGTCCCTCACATGTAGAGCGAGATGCCCCGACGGAGAGGATTTTAAAGACAGCGCATGTTCTCTGAGCCTTACGTTGATACATCTTCCCGACTGTCCCACATAAACCTTCCCACAGGTGAACGGGATCACATACACTACTCCGCTGCAACAGTTGACGTATTGGTTGCTGTGCCTAACACTGCATTTGTCAGGCTTTTTGTGCGGGGTGTTGACTTTGGGGCAGAGCTTTTTTAGCTTGTCGGGGGCTGAAAACACTACCGGCACATTGTATTTAAAGGCAATTCTCTTGAAGTTGTGGGAGATGCGATGGATATAAGGGACAACCGCTGGTCGACTTCTTTTTTCTCTACTTCTCTTGCTTGTTCTGTTTGGTTTTATCAGACATTCAACAACGTCCGACAGGATGGAAGTGGGGTAGCCTGACGCCTTGAGCCTTGATACTTGCGCGTCAAAGCTCTCCCTTGCTGAATAAATGCAAGACTTTTTCAGGGCAGCGCTCAAACAACTGGACACAATGCCCCTTTTGACGAGTTTTGAGTGTGCAGATTCATATTGAAGTATTCGTTTCTTGGATCTAGGTGAATACATCCAACAGACGTGGTCATTTTGAAAGGTGAGTCGTGTATCGAGAAATTGGAGGTTGTTGTTAGTCGGAGTTTCGTGGGTGAAGTTCAATCCTTGGGCCTGACCTAGAAATATGTTTTTGATGATGTTGATGTCATTTGCGTCTGGTATTTTTGTCATGAGCACAAGATAGTCGTCAACGTATCTGAATATGCGTGCGACTGGATAGGAGGTCAAACCCCGGAGTATGCCCCTGTCACACTTTGAAAGAAAAATGTCACACAAAATGGGAGCTACGCATGACCCGATGCAGATTCCTTTTTTCTGTATGTAAGTTTCTCCTGAAAACGTGACAAACGTCGAGCACAAATAGAACTTCAATAGCTCTAGGAAAGACGCGACCGGTATGCCACAGGTGTTCTGAAAACCTAGGGCTCCATTGGAGTCGATGCATTCGCTGACGGTGTCAAACAATTCTCTGTGTGGTATTGAATAAAATAAGTCTTCAACATCTAGGGAGAACCCGTATCGTGTTTGAGTTGAGTCGTCTTGCAGGTACTGAATCATTACTTCTGAGTTGGATATCAGGAATGGGTCATCAAGTTGGAGGACAGACAAATGACGCAGAAGGTACCGCGACATTTCACCCTGCCAAGACCCCTTCTCGGTCACAATTACGCGAAAAGGACATCCTTCCTTGTGGGTCTTGGCCGTGAAAAAAGCTTCCAATTGGTTCTCTTTGGATGCGATGATTTGTTTTCGTAGTTGGTTCAATTCCAGCCTGTGGCACAGTTGTAGAGCCTTGGCCTTGACAAGTTTCGATTTGAAGTCAGGCAGGTGGTTGAAGTTTTTTCCCAAGGCCACCTCCGCCTTTTCTTTTTTTGAAGGAAAAAACTTCAACCACCTGCCTGACTTCAAATCGAAACTTGTCAAGGCCAAGGCTCTACAACTGTGCCACAGGCTGGAATTGAACCAACTACGAAAACAAATCATCGCATCCAAAGAGAACCAATTGGAAGCTTTTTTCACGGCCAAGACCCACAAGGAAGGATGTCCTTTTCGCGTAATTGTGACCGAGAAGGGGTCTTGGCAGGGTGAAATGTCGCGGTACCTTCTGCGTCATTTGTCTGTCCTCCAACTTGATGACCCATTCCTGATATCCAACTCAGAAGTAATGATTCAGTACCTGCAAGACGACTCAACTCAAACACGATACGGGTTCTCCCTAGATGTTGAAGACTTATTTTATTCAATACCACACAGAGAATTGTTTGACACCGTCAGCGAATGCATCGACTCCAATGGAGCCCTAGGTTTTCAGAACACCTGTGGCATACCGGTCGCGTCTTTCCTAGAGCTTTTGAAGTTCTATTTGTGCTCGACGTTTGTCACGTTTTCAGGAGAAACTTACATACAGAAAAAAGGAATCTGCATCGGGTCATGCGTAGCTCCCATTTTGTGTGACATTTTTCTTTCAAAGTGTGACAGGGGCATACTCCGGGGTTTGACCTCCTATCCAGTCGCACGCATATTCAGATACGTTGACGACTATCTTGTGCTCATGACAAAAATACCAGACGCAAATGACATCAACATCATCAAAAACATATTTCTAGGTCAGGCCCAAGGATTGAACTTCACCCACGAAACTCCGACTAACAACAACCTCCAATTTCTCGATACACGACTCACCTTTCAAAATGACCACGTCTCGTAATCGTAATCGTAATCGTAATCTTTATTGGCTCAGGAGAGCCGTGGCACCGCGGAAAGGCAACAGCCCGTACCATGGAGGCCCGCGGTGCCACGTCTAGTGATAATGATTATGAGATGATATATACAAAGGGTGGACGACGCGGTCTTCTCAACATCGCAAGCCCCGTTGCTTGAAAGTTCGGGGTTCGCCAAGACATTTCTATTAGCTGTGAGAAGTGTCTTGGCAAAGGGTGGTGTGTGGAGGCTTCACCGTGCGTTGCGGCTGGGAAAGCCTTGGCGGTTTGATGGTGATGAGGACGACGTGCTCTTCTTATCCGCCGCACGAGTCTTTGAGGTTCGGCGGCGGTTCAGGCCAGTAGGCAAGCAAACCAAGGTGACCTTCGGTAGGCTGTTCAATGGACGTTCTGGATGGTAAAGCCCTGGCGGTTGATGGTGCGCTCGCTCGCTTCGTTGAAGGCAGCGGCTCCAGGTGGTGGCCCAGTCAAAGGAGACGGCTGCCACCCCCGATGCATTGACGTCCAGGAACCTTGGATCTAGGTATTCACCTAGATCCAAGAAACGAATACTTCAATATGAATCTGCACACTCAAAACTTGTCAAAAGGGGCATTGTGTCCAGTTGTTTGAGCGCTGCCCTGAAAAAGTCTTGCATTCATTCAGCAAGGGAGAGCTTTGACGCGCAAGTATCAAGGCTCAAGGCGTCAGGCTACCCCACTTCCATCCTGTCGGACGTTGTTGAATGTCTGATAAAACCAAACAGAACAAGCAAGAGAAGTAGAGAAAAAAGAAGTCGACCAGCGGTTGTCCCTTATATCCATCGCATCTCCCACAACTTCAAGAGAATTGCCTCTAAATACAATGTGCCGGTAGTGTTTTCAGCCCCCGACAAGCTAAAAAAGCTCTGCCCCAAAGTCAACACCCCGCACAAAAAGCCTGACAAATGCAGTGTTAGGCACAGCAACCAATACGTCAACTGTTGCAGCGGAGTAGTGTATGTGATCCCGTTCACCTGTGGGAAGGTTTATGTGGGACAGTCGGGAAGATGTATCAACGTAAGGCTCAGAGAACATGCGCTGTCTTTAAAATCCTCTCCGTCGGGGCATCTCGCTCTACATGTGAGGGACTGTAGATGCGCCCCGCTACTGTCCGGCACAACGATCCTGACGCGGAGTCCAGATAAGCGAACTCGAGAGATTCTAGAGGCTGAAGTCATTGAGACCAAAGGACACGACTGCATCAGTGCTCCATCGGTGACTTTGTCATCAAAAGAATTAGGCTACATGAAACACTTTCCATAGATATTCTTAATTTGCCTTACCTTCCTCTTTCTTTTTTCTTATTTTTTTCACTCTCATTTTTTCGCTGCCACTTTAATCATGCCCACCATTTCCTTTTGTTTTTAATAATTTCTTTAACTTTTTTAATTCTCAGTCTTTTCAGATCCTTTCACTCAATTCCCTTAAATATTTGCAACATTTAACGTTAGGGTCTTTAATGTCTTCGTCTTCCTCATCTTCCGAATTAAAACGTCAGTTGCGAGTAAAAGCTTGTCCTGTGTAGTCTCTCTCTCTTGTCCTTGTCTTTCGCGCTTTTTAATTTTCGTAATGTTTAACCAACTAGGCCAACAAATCATTTTGCTATTAATTGTTAGTGAGCGCTCTCCGAGTGACGCAATACTCGGATACAGTTTCTGAGCTATAGATTCGGTTGATGTGCTTGAGCCTTGAATGCTTCTAATACGTCAATCTAAAAGGGAAAAAATAACTTTTCGAAGGAGAGAAGGAAAAAAAATTGTGCGTACTTCTTCCTTAAATGCTAGAGCGAAAACCACGTTTCTGTACGTAATTAAACTTGAGGAAGAAGACGAGAAGGGACGGACAAACACAAACTTCCAACTGTTTCCAGTTGGAAGTTTGTGTTTGTCAGTCCCTTCTCGTTTTCTTCCTCAAGCTTAATTATCCCTACCAACCCGCTCATTCTGTCCTTATCACGTTTCTGACTCTCTAACCTAGCGTGCTATTTTCCTTCGTACCCACTGACCGATTTGCAGTGAGTAAAATTTTAGTTCACTACAGTTTTATTGCCGATATAGGTATTTTATTGCTAGCCTCTTATTACATTACACTACTCATTACATTACATTAGACTTGAACGTATCAAACGTATATGCTTGAGAGTTTTGTGTGCTATGAAGAAAGGGTGAAAATTGGCCTATTATGTTAGACCTAAATGGTTATACAACTCTAGTTAGCAGAAAATGACGGTACCCCCTTTTGGCAGTAGAAATCTTTTGTAGATTGTACGCTGGAGCTTTTGCGATGATAGCGGGAGCTCGTGCCGTTACTTTGAAGCACGAATTGAGCACGCGCCCGCTAGGCCCGCATTATATAGTGCTACTAAATAAGCTACGCTTCTGAGTACCGACACTTGGCCATATTGTGTCTTAACATCATGGTTGCCAATTATCTGAAGCTTTATCTGAAATCACAGGAAACACGTTTCCACCCTCCACAACTGTTTAAACAGTTCGTGACAGAGCAAAGCAATATTACATGACCTTCCTAACACAGAATCTAATGCTGAGGAAGTCGCACCTTTGAATCATGACTATCGGCAGTTGCGCCTGCTCTGCGTACGAGCCAAAGTGGCAGCACCCACAACAATGTCGGGGAACGGAGTGCCGATACTCCTAGGACAGCTCATTTAGTTGCTCTAGCCCGCAATTAGCAACGTATGGTTTACTAAGACTCTCTAGTGTTCGATAAATTTCCCCGCTTTGCTGGCAATTACGGTGACCCGCTCATAGACTCTGAATGGAATTTTTACGTCTCACACTGTATGTCCTTTTATTGTTACGTTTAATTAAGCGATTGTCCATGCTGGGGTTTTTATACCGCTGCCGGTCATTTTGTGTCAAATCGTTCGTGTCCAGCTGTTCTCGAATTATTATCATCGGTTTCTCTCCCCGCGTTCCCATTCATACCGACGCAGTTTAATATCCGAACAGCGACGTAAATCAGCAAAGAAGGCCGAATGATCGTCGCCAGTTGGCGGCAATCTGGACGGACCGCCCGCGAGCAGAGAGCGCGCCCGATTTCGTTGATCGGAATCGGCGGTGGCCGTTGCGAGGTGCCCCGCCCTGGGCCGGTGCACTCTCACTGCCTAGCGACCGGGCGAGGTCGCCCGACCCGCAGTCGAGGCGCAGGTGCTTCCAACGCCAGGCCCGGGACCCAACCCAGGACCTGCGCCCCCCCCCCCCCCCTGCTCACGCCCCCTCACGGTTCCCGAGCCGACGCTGGCCTGAATTCCGCAGGGTGGCAGCCAGAAAGCTGTCCACCGAAAGAACCGTCGGTACAAAGTGATCTCTCTGAGCGCGCGTTCGGAGGATCGGTGGGTGACGTAAATTCCGATTGTTCGTAGTACCGGCAGATCAAGAAACGCGTAACTTATTCTGTTCCAGCGTCTTGCCTTTTCATTTGTAATTCGGCGTTCTTGTCGGTTAACGCCGCAATTCATGGGCGGCTGAGCGATTGCATGGTGCCCGGGGTTCGCTGCTTCCTGCGTATCAATAGCAGTCGGTAGTTGACGACAGATATCGTTTTGCTGGTATTCCCCAGTATTACCAATGCAATTGGGCGTTCAAGACGAACTTCGCGGCGATAGAAACCATATGAGACAAGTCATATGAGACCAGATCAACCACGCACGCAACAGTGGAAAGTGTTTTGAAACTGCCTTGCCGACGTAATCGAAATGCGAATACGTATATGATGCGAAGTGCTAGCTTATACCACACATATAGCCATGCTGGAAAGGCTCAGGTTTGCTTGCAGCTCACCGCCACCCGAGAACGTTCTTTAATAGTCACTCGTCTGTTCCGCCACAGTCATGTGACGTATTATTTTGAAGTGTGATTTTTCCTTTTTTCTTTTTTCAAAAAAACGTTTGTTTGGACATTTCTAGAAATATACCTTAGTTTACCTATATTTTTTAACAATTATCACCTTTATTATTGCGACAATTGAGCGGCTATCTCAGCACTGTCAGCGATGGAGACATCAAGCAAAGACGTCACCAGCCTCGGCTCTCAACTTTGATATAACCGGGCTTTTTACTAACCCACATTCGTCTAATCACGGCTGCATGATGCGCATTAATGACTCCGCGGGTTAGCAATTAAGTTGCAGTAGACAAATTATCCCTAGCTGTATTAGCTGCACAGCAAATGGCGCCATTTCGAACGACGCTGTCTGAACAACCATATTATCAATTGGTGTTGTGACCTCCTGAAAGCGCATAGTTATTTTTCATTGTTTACAGTTATTGGCCTCAAACACATTACGAGCATTACATGTCGGAGAAAGCAAAAGGGTTGGGCAGCTCAGATCTATTAAAAAGAATTTATTTGGTCTTGTAAATGTCTCGGGGCAATTAGGATAGTAAAGCAGCCATTTGCTTTTTTTTTTTTTTTTTTTTTTTTTTTTTACGGACACCACACGGTGGGGAAGAGACGAACACACGCCACGCCAGTGCAAATGCCGTTCGCGTCGAAAGCGGAAGTATTGGCGACGAGATGTTTTTTGGTGGCGCCACCTCGCGGGCGCCCTCCTCTGTGGCGGAGTTGGTGGGATGCGAGCGACGGGCCATTTCAAAACACGGAGTGGCTATGTTATTTTCGCAGCTATGCCGATTAAAAACTGTTTATTCATGAAATAAACGTGTGTCATTTTTTTTTATGAGTGATCTTTCTAATGAATAACAGCGCCCCGAAGTTTCTTTTTATATAAAAAAAACATCAAAATGTTCAAAACGAAGCCTTGAGCTTCACATTACAGCTTGCGCGGCGTGCATGAGGGCAATTCACAGCCTCTCTGATTTCTTTTTTTGTTTTTGATCCTTGGAGGTTGTTGTAGAAAAACGGTTTGCATTCACCAGAGTAAATTACGGGAGGTCTTAGCTATGCATTCGCGCACGGTTGAGCTGCAAAGCACCGCACACTTGTTTTAGGTAGATTGAGCTTGCCGATACCGACGCTTCTATCCAAGTGTGACTCGACAGTTGCTGACGAGCAAATACTCGTCAGCAACTGACGCTTAGCTCCTCCACATCGAATACGTGACAAAGAAGTTTGTCACATCGCGACTTCTTCTCGAAATAAAAGCAGAAATTTTTATAAATTCTTAAATTGTCGGACACGGCCCGGCAAATTCAGACGATTGAGTAATTTGTTCTAGCTAGTTTTTACTGAACATTGTTTACAAGTTAAAATCTCTCGCTGAGAAGTGCGTTGCGCTTTATGCGCATTTGGGTCCGCAAAATCAAATATACAAACGGTAGTAATTTATAACAGGTGTATGCCCCCTTTTTTTTCTTCTTTTTTTTGGGTGGGGGGGGGGGGGGTGCTAAAATGTCACCGGCTTAATAGATTTAGAACTTCGATCGCGAGGGGGTCTCGGACGTTTCGCGTCGACCGGGCGAATAAGCTGGGATTTAATTCAAATGACTTCGGAAGGCAGCAACCTCTTCTTCCTGCCAGTGATTTTGAGGAAATGTTTGTGTACTGATTCACAAAATTTAAAACGGAATCAACTTTAAACTAACAAGAGACCAGAACTCACAAAACACATTGGAACCAAAAGGATACGCGGAGTCGCTTTCACTGATGTGTCTACTACACGCGCGAGAGGTTCTCGAATTTCGCTTTCCTATTTTCATTTTAATGAGATATTTCTTTCGCTGTTTCATTTTGTCCGATTCATAATAAAAAATACATCATATTCACCGTGGTAGCTGTTGTAACAAAAAGCTGGCCTATTTTATTTTCATCATCCATCACTTCGTACTGGGGTAGAGAACAGCATGCCATCATATCCCAGCGCTTCCATACCTCAGCGCCAGAGGTGTTTGTTATCACGACTACATGTGCCACGGTTTCAAGCTTTGGTAAAATGTCCTACTACGAATACACTTCACCAAGTAAACACAACGCGTGAAACAAGCTTTGCCGCTCTTTACCCAAACATCGCAGGAAGCGAGCTGACGAGCCGAGGAATCTAAGATTTGCGCGGTCTGTCCCAGACTGTCCCACCCGTGACGTCACAAACGATGATAATGATAGCTAGATAAGCGCCCATTGTAGTTCGCGGACGTCGCCAATAGACGATAAGTACACTCTAAGAAATGCCTGTATGTCTACTTACCCGCAAAACACTCAAAGAGCCAATCTCTGCGTTTTACGAAATCAGCACAGCGAATGATGAGGCGAAACATCTGTTTAGACCTCAAAATGAAGTCTGCGCTGTGGCATTACGCAGACTTCATTTTTAAGTCTGAACGGATGTTCCGCCTCATCATTCGCTGAGCTGATGTCGTAGATCGCAGAGATTGGCTCTTTGAGTGTTTTGCGGGCAAGTTGACGCGCATGCATTTTTTAGAGTGTATAAAGTAAACGAAGAAAGAACTATACTTTGTCTCATCCTACGATGGACTAAGGGACAAAACCATGGGCCGCCAGGTCCAATCACGTTCCACGCTACACTATGACATGCCTAGCATTGATTGGGGGTCGACGAATAATGCTCCGAACCCAAAAACGCTGCATCACTTCTATAGCTTCGACACTGCAAACAGCCTCTTTTTTGCGAGGTAAAATTCTTGATTCACTCAGTGCTATTTCGATTCGAACCACTGTCCGCCCATCCCCATCAGTGATCCGAAACGCGGGCACTGATACGCGCATCAAAGCGCAATACGCGATTTCTAGGTGGCTCGTGACTGGATCTGGCGGTCCGTAGCTTTTGCCTTTAGTCCATCGTAGGGTGAGACGAAGTATAAAAAGAAATACTAAGGCGAATAACACGGACACAACAACACAGCCGTAAAGCTCGTTTATTATTCGCGTCACAATTAAGAAATTATTCAACTTTCGAGGCACATATAAACACGTTATCCGGCGCGGTTGCAGCATGTCTCGTTTCAGTGAGGTCTCGGCAACGCTCTAAGTTCTGCGCTCATGCCCGTCACCTTTGCAACTCTAGACAGATCTTGTTAGGTGTAGCGTATAGTTACTGAAGCAACTATTCACAGTTTTGCTTAAACGAATGTTTGGAAATGCATCAGCATTGGTTCTTTCGCACCCTCATTCCAATTCGTTCCACTTGTTTATCATCGCTTTCCTGTCGTTTATAAATGCCTTTCCTTTTCGCTTTCCGCTTCCGTCGCATTGCCTCTGCGGGAGCAGCCAAACGACGCTTACGCTCTTGCTCAATTTCGGCCTGACGTCGCCGACGCGTGGCCTCGGCTTTCTTCCGTCGTCGCTCTTGGATACGGGCAGTCATATCACTCGTGGAAAGAACCCCATCCATCGCCGGACCAGCAACTGAGCTGGGCCGCATTCCAAAGCGGCGCGGTGCCTGCTCGTCTCTGGCTCCGCGCCAGCTGTGCGACGCTCGTATTTATCCGAAGCGCTGACATCAGCGCTGACGTCACAACGCGTCACCCTCTCCCTCTGTTCCCGCCGCCGTGGTGAGACATTGAATCTGTAAATACCTCATCACCACCCCACTCCTCGCGACGTCATGCATGGACTGACAAACGGATTGACACCAGCGGATTTCGTGAAAACAAACGTTCTAATGCTAACTCATGAAAAATAAATAAAACGTTATAAGTTATTTTTAATACCTCGATCCAAGGAATAACCAAGACGCGGATAAAGTGAACAGTGCGGTTGTCAATCAAATGTGTTCCTAGGAAAAAGTAAACTTTAACAAACAAAGTTACAAAAAGGAAAAAAAAAAAACTGTAGTATTTGTATTTGTTCTGTTGATGATACGGTGGATGAGCAGCAATTTTAGTTATGGCAATGCTATCTACAAACATTGCAAAGTCAACTATTCCCTTTAACGCCGACGGTTTCAAAAATTATGCTTTCGCTATTATTCCTGGTGTTTCTTCGAGTACTCTAGTCATTTATTCCAGAAAATACTTTTTTTTCTTAAGTGCTCATTTTACGATTTCAATTTTAGTCGTCTATATTTGATGTATTAAAGGGCCCCAGAAAAGGAAAAAAAAATAAACAGTTTAATTGGGACACGAGTGAAAAAAAAAATAATTTTACGCGAAAAAAAAAAAAGAAGATGATTAGAGCAATATTGACGGTGCTAGAGGCGATTTAGTCGGTAGTCACCTCCTTTCCCCACTTGTTTGCTCTCTCGGCATTTCGGGCGCGTGGAAAAGAGGTGAATTGGCTTCGCCTTCACGTTGAGGTGGAAAAAGCGAATTACCATCTCGTTGAGGTCGAAAGAGCGAATGACCATTCCGTGACGTCATGAACTTTGCGCCCAGAATTTTAAATAAATCTCTCGTTGTCAATATTGCTTTAATTTTTTTTTTGCGCGTAAAATTTACTTTTGACACGCGTGTCCCAACCAGACTGTTAAAAAAAGGTTTTTCTTTTCTTTTCAGGTTTTTTAAAGTAAACTCAGCTGCTCTCAAAGCTTTATCATTTGAATATCTTCCTTTTTTGCGTCTTGCCTCTTTCCACTTCTAAACGTCATTTACCGTCTTCACTCTCTTCCATGCATAATCTCTGCAAAGCTCTGGGCCCAACCCTTTCACCCACATCGCGCGCTGACTCTAGACACCCCGGGAGTCGCGTCAAAAGCGTCCCATTCCAAACGAGAACACTATAAACACACACACACACACACACACACACACACACACACACACACACACACACACACACACACACACACACACACACACACACACACACACACACACACACATACACACACACACACACACACACGCACACGCACGCACACACGCACACACACGTGAGGCTTAACCGGGACTATTTGAATTACCTCAATCTCGAGTGCGGTAAACCGTCGTCGTCATTACCCATTGTACGCGCGCGGGTCTTGGGCACAGGAGCGACACGCAGAGGGCTGCCCCATTGATGTCCGCGCCTTTTCATCGGGAGACACCCGCACGCACACACTAAGTTCACATCAGCGCTGCGCGGTCTCCGGAAGTCCGAAGAATAAGGAGGGAGAGAAGGAAGGGGCGGCCCAGGGCGGAAGCGTCTTCCTTCTTCCGCGCTCCTTAGGAGGACAAGGCGGAAGGCGCTTTGGCCTAAGCCTCGGGTCGTGCCCTTGCCTCGGACCATTGGAGCCGGCGAGCCCTGGATTCTCGCCGTAAAGCCCGTCGCGCGCTCGCAATGGCCCATTCTGCCAGCGCGCGCTAATGCGTTGGCGCCGAGAACGACGCCGGTGCGCGAGGAGGGAGAAAGGACCCTCACGTCCTGCGCTTAGGGACATCACCAAATCGCCGCAGCTTACCTGTAGGCTGCGGCGGGGAGAAAAGCCGTGCGGCCCGCGAGCCTTCTCGAAGCGAATTTAAATAATAGCGATATGCGGGGTCAATCCGCATCACCTTAGTCTTGGTGGGAGGCAGCTGCGCTCCACGATATATGCGGAAGAGCACTATATGTAATCAGTTCTTTTTAGTTGTCGGCAGATGCGTATGGGAGTGCACCGCAGTTCGAGGGTTTGTGGAGCGAACACGTGTGTCCCGGACGTCGTGATTTCTCTTAGAGAGCGGAAAGGGAGAGAGGAGCATTTATCAAAAAGGTGAAGAGGTCACGCCGCGGGGATTTCCGGAAGGACTACTTTACACATCGAGAAGGGGAAGTGGGACTTGAGTAGAAAATAAACGAGTAAAAGAAAAGGCAGGAGGTTGCTGTTGGTTGGTTTAGCGGCATCTTCTATGGTATTTGATTAAGCTTCGTCTTTTGGACAAGGTGGATCAATACGTTTGTTGACTGGATCGATAGATAGTATAGTCAATACCCTTGCGACACCTAGCCTTGACTTGAACCGTTCTCATGTCGATGCCCATAATCTTTGCAGCTAAACGGGCGTGAGTCTGTTTTTTTCATTTAGGAGTGCGAGGAAGCTCGTCATTCTCTTCCTTGGCTTGTGTGGAGGGTTGCAAATGACGGTCTTTCTGTGACGTCACAAACCAGACGAACATTTGTGTTTCATTTCCATCCGCCACCAGCTGTATCATTGTCAATATAGCAATGGTCGAAAGTTTTTCTACTTCTTCAATGCCAACCTTTTCCCCGCAGTCTTTCGTCTTATTTCTTTTTTTTTTTTCGATTTGCCTGCAAAACTAGAAGGCAGAGCCCTGTGAAGCTCCTCATTACGGCGGATTATCTACAGTGAGTCAAGGATAATCCTCGGTGGATTATCCTGCTTAGACGCACAGAGAAAGCATGTTCTTGAGTTGTTACAAAATACATTTTGTATTAAAAAAAAAAAAAAAAAACATTCGAAAAAAAAAAAAACCTTAGTTGTCGCATTGACGTTTTCTGTGTGTGAGTACTTACGACAGTTTCACGTTTTGAGAAGTAAATGGATATAATAATAATAATAATAAAAATATTATTCATAATAATAATATTCTCTTTCACAGTACCGTGCTACTGTGCATATGTACTAAACAGTTTTTTTTTTCCTTTTTTTTCCTGGTTAGTTGTGGACGACTTAGTGAAGAAAAAGCAAGTAACAAGGTGTATTTGACGTATCCACCTTTTTTTTTTTTTTTGGAGTATATCTCGAGCCTCGCTGTTTGGCTTCAATCATGGCCCATACTCTGCCCGCGGCTCGCTGGGCGTATACCACGCTGGACTGCGCGAAGAGCAAACCAGGCTCCCTCCAACGTCGGGCGTTAGCACAGCGGGTTGCAGCCCGAGGCTCCGACCCCCTCCGGAGTCTTCGGACCTAAACGAGGCTGCCCGGCAAAAAAGAAAAAAAAAAACGTTGGGAAAAATGGGCAGCCTTCTGCTTCAAAAATCTCCAGGCGCTTTTTGGGCAGGCGTTGGTTGCAGTGCGCGACCGTATAGGCGTCGGCGGGCATTAGGTCGCCTCTTTGGACGCCGCGGTTGGGGAATCGAAATTTATGGGCGTCGATTGGACTCGCTTTTCGGGAGGCCTGTCGCCCGAAGGGGAAGAGATGTTCGCTGATCGGCCGTGGACCGAGCGGACCTTGCATATTGTATGTAGGCTATCGGACGTTGCCGCTTTGCTCGCTTGGATGTCGTGCTCATGTGGGTGCGTTAGTATTTTTTCTTCCGCTTGATACGAGTACGCCGCAAGTTACACGCGCGTGCTCTGAAAAATGGCCGCCGTATAATGCAAACTCGCGTTCTGAGCAACGTAGATGTTTTGTTGTTGTCTGTTTTCTTAATATAGGGGAAAGAAGGCAGAAACGGGAAAGGGGAGGGGGGATTGCGGTCGTGTCGCTCGGTTTCGTGTCGGACCAAGTATTGAATCCTCGAAACAGCGTGTACCACGGGAATGTTTTCGTTATAACGAAATTTCATTCTTTCAGTCGTCTTTGTGTATTCTCCCCCCTCTTTTTTTTGTTTTGTTGTTGTTGTTGTTGTTTGTTTGTTTTTAAAATGCGTCTGTGGCCGTTTTGTCGCTCGACGTCTCTGCTTCGTGAATTGAAAAATGGCTTCGAACAGAACCGACGTATTTGATGGTTCTCAGTCAGCGGGAGACAAAAACAATAAAAAGGAATTTAAAATAAACGGTCCGCTTTTTTTTATCTTTCAACGTAAGGAAGCATAGCGGTGCCCCGCGGCGCGTTTTCCCTGCAGCTTATGTTCTATTTACTTCGCCGCGTTCCAATAGTTTCCAACAACGATGTGCTTCGAGTACAGTGCCTGCCTGCTTCCAGGCCCGATTCCAATCGTGTTGAAGAACAGTCGCACGGAGACTTTCTTTTTTTTTTTTCCCCGACATAATATTCCGGATGCAACGGTGTTCTTTTGGCGACAGCGAAAGAGGAATGACCCTTTTGTTTCGCAAATCGTTCCCGAAAACTTCTTTTTGTTTGGTATATTTTTTTTTTAATTTATACAACTGCAGGCTGGGAGGAAACATCGGGGCAAAGAATGCGAACCGCCTCAAATATTTAGCGAGACAAAAAGCAGGATTTTTTGCCAAATAATAACACGGTCATTTTAAATCTTTTTTTTTTTCTGAAGTATTTTTTTTTTAGTGTACTGTTACAAACTAGGAACCTCACTTTTGTTGTGTAGTTCCTAACGTAGAAAGGAGCACGTTTCAAGTGACGTAACCTCAGACTCTGTTCGCCCGAAATCAGAAGGCTAGCCTACACGACCCTTGTTCGTTCCCAACCGGAATAAGCATCATCGATTTGGTCACCATTTCAAAATCATCTCTCTAACGAACTAGAAAAAATTCAAAACAGAGCACTAAGGTACATTCACTCCGACTACTCCTCCTATAGCAGTGTCTCTTCATTTCGTAATCGGTCTGATCTCCAAATACTTTCTTTTCGTCGAAGGCTCTCCCGACTTGCCCTTCTTCATCAAATATATTATCACAATCCGCAGAGGAAAATGTCCCTTCTCAGCGTCCCAGATCGAATTTCCGCTAGTGTCGACAATGAGTGTAAAATCAAATTCATCCGCACTTCATCCTTGTTTTTCGCAAATTCCATTCTACCTCTTGGTATTGATGATTGGAATTCATTACCCAACGACATTATACTAGAAAGTAACACATCTAAGTTTTGTGAACGTTTCAGCGTTTTCTTGGATCAAATAAACGAGTTATAAATTTGTATAGTGATTTGTTAACTTGTTATTGCCATTTAACATTTGTACCATGTTATTTTTTTTTTTTTGTTTGTTTCAACAAGTGTCTTCTTACTTATCCTCCCTTGTGTAATGCCCGGACACGGGTCCTCAAGGTAAATAAATGAAATGAAATGAAAAACGAAGGTGACTTATAGTCGGCGACAGGTTAAGAACCAGTAGAAGGTCCGCCTCCAGCATGTGTCTGTTGCCTTTCGCCGGGCTGTGGATGCGTGTGCGACGAAGTGTCATCGAAGGCAGATAGCTCGCGCTCGAGGCAGAGCAACTACTGGGTTCCTAACTTGTCACTGATTACAAAAGAGTTTATTGACATCGTTTAGCCCATTAGGGGAGCACTGATACTTCCAGAAGCAGTTCTGTTCATTTACCAAATGATTGGACGCAATACTTAGACATCAACCTCAATATTTGAAGCCTAAAATCAGCGCATTTGCAGAAGAAAAAAAAATGTTAGAAAGCCGAATGTCAAGATTTTGCGCTCCTCGGTGACGTCAACAGTGGTCGGGCGCTCTGGAGCAAAGTTTACTTTTTTGCTTTCTGCTGCCTTCCAACCAACTGGAAGTATCGTCGTCGGTCAGGCTTTACTTCGCGCCGGCAATGCTTGCGTAAGCAGACGACGTGTCAGTTGCAACTTAGAACTGTTCTGCTCAGGTGTTCCAAAACAATTTTTTTTTTAAAAGCGGTGCAGGGGAAGGCGAAGTGCAGCGGACTTTGATAAGCGACCTGAGGGGCTATGTCTGTCGCGTCGGTGCTGCGACAAGGACTGTCCCAGCACCGGCACATCCGAAAGTGCACCCCTACGCAAGCTTCCAAAGAACGAAGCGGTGACAAAGGCGTGGCTGGAAGCGATCCCTGCGAGACAACTGCTCGGTACATGCAACGCGAGTCTGTGTTGTCGAGGCGCCACGAGTCTGAAGCAGGCGAAAGTACCCACGACTAGGCGACGTTTTCATCAGGATCTTCCGGCTTTTGATCAGGTGTCTCGTGCGGACTCAGAAACGCAACCCAACCTCTGCAAACGTTTAACTGATTCTTTCTCAATGTCCGAAAGGTCGTCTGGTACCGGAAACGACACCAGGGCCGGCTTGCTAGAACCAGCGTCTCAGCTGAGACTGGGTGAAAGAAAGCACTGCCAAAGCCAGCGCACGAGCCGAGCGGGACTCAAGTTGCGTCTCAAGACGCTCGCGCGCCCCAGCCTTTGCAGTGCTTTCTTTCACCCAGTCTCAGATGAGACGCTGTTCTAGCAAGCCGGCCCTGATCTTTCGAGCCGTCGCCAACATCGCGCTCGCTTGCGGAACAAACATCCTGCGTCGCCATTTTTTGAGAGATCAGAGCAAAGATGGCAAAGAGACGACAGGAGACGACGTCGACGTGTTGCCGTTACGACGGAGCCACTTTCGTAATTTTTGGTTGTTTTTTATTTCGAAACCAGCGTCGTCGTGCGGAAGTCGCGTTCGTACAAAATAGTTTCATGCACGCCATTAATAAATTATAAAAATTCAACTGTTGCAACGTCAGAGTTTTAAATCAATCACGTCGCGGCACGTGATTTAGAAAAGCGCAAGGAGGTGTCTGGTAGGAGAGGAGGGCGCGTTTTTTTAGAAGGCGCACTCGCTAAACTATATATATATATATATATATATATATATATATATATATATATATATATACATACTGGGTGTTTTTTTTAAGTTACACTTGTGCGCTTTGTGCACGTGAGTTATACGGCCAAGGGGACGTAGTTTAGGAGGCTAATCGTAACGATCAGTCGGCTAATTAATTAAAATTCGTTAATTAACTTTTTAATTAATGAAAATAGAGATATGATTCCAATTACAAACTTGCTCAGCGTCGTCGAAAACCACAAAATCAGTAATTTTCAGAAAGACTTTGAGCGCGTGTGAAGCGTAGTAGTGCACTAAAGTTACCCCACGTGGAGCAGGTACAAGGCTGGGGCTAGATAAGAGACGGAAAAATCGCGCGGGCGCCTTAGCTCAACCGCTAGCCTTGTTACCTGCTCCACGAGTGGTAACTTTAGTACACTACTACGCTTCTCACGCGCTCAAAGTCTTTCTGAAAATTACTGATTTAGTGGTTTTCGACGACGCTCAGCAAGCTTGTAATTGGAATCATATCTCTATTTTCATTAATTAAAAAAGTTAATTACCGAATTTTAAATAATCAGCCGACTCATCGCTACGATTAGCCCCCTATACTACGTCCCCCTGGCCGTATAACTTACCTGCACAAATCGCATAAGTGTAACGTTCACGGCTTTTATAAAACAAACCTGTTAATAAAAAAAAAAAACGGTATTTATATAAATTCGCGTTGCATTTTTTGTTTGTGTGTTATATGACGCCATTTTTATCCATTTAAGGCAGTAAAAAGAATACCGATTTTGAGGCGCCAGTGCCCCTTTATAACCATCTAAAAGTATACTATGTAGATATTATAGGGTAACACTTCAGAAACGTAACTCGTCTAACGCAGAAACGACGTTTCGAAGGGTCGAAAAGCCATCAGATACAACGGAGACATCGGACACCCTTTGGGACTTCCCGCTGTCTTAAACTTCCAGATCTCAAATTACTGTACAAAGATTTATGTTAGGTGGGACCCTCCTTTTAAATTATACATTTGTTTTCTGTCGTACGTTATTGTACATATCGTATATAAACGCTTATTTTAAATGTATTTCTTTATATAGCGGATATTTGTCTTCATTATCATTTCACTCTTCTCTGCATAAGGTATCAATTCTTCAGTATTCAGTCCTGTTAAACGTGTGTCCTTCTAAATAAATATCTTCCTACTTCTGCCGTGCATGCTCATTTCTACACACCGCATCACAAATCGATTGCAAGTGAAGAAGTCGAGAAAAAAATCGATGGCGCAAATTCGAATTTCTTGACTCACACGTCGCTGCCAACGTGTAGTGTATAAGTTCGCACGCCCAAAACGGAGTTGCAATTTGTAGGATGAGTAGGTCGTCTCTATGAAAAAATGGTCGCTTTTCACTTGAAATGCGGCCTTGGTTCAGCCCATCAGCGGAGTCCAGTCAGCCCAAGTATGGAGCTCGACGAGGAACGAACCTGCGATGTCGCACACAACAGATATCTTATCCGTTCCCGGAGCTCAGGCCTAGCGTTCGAACGCTTTTCGGGCACTGATGAGTTCCGGGGGTTCATCAACGCACGACCTCATTCGATATCGATTTCCATCTCGCCTTCTCTCTCTTCCCCGGCTCATTGAACCAAGTTTCGCTTACGAGTATTCTCGTGCGCTGGAACCTCCAAACACAAAGGGAATCCTCCGTGATTAGTTTCAACAGGAACGCTGTTCCCCCCTTTTTTTCTTTGTCTTTCATTTTTTCCCGATTGCGATCGGTTTACGTCGCAATCGGAGAATTGGACTAAGCTTTGGTTTGAGAATTCAATCGACCTACAGGGTTAGCTGTAATCAGTTAGTTTGAAACTTGTTTATTTGTTATTTTTATTTTTCTAGTCCCACAGAGCCTGGGTAATTAATACCCGGTTTCCCGTTTCGGGAGGGCCTTTTTGTTGTCGTTTTCTGGGGATAGCGGAGTGACGTGGGTTGCTCGTAAAGAAGATTAAATGCTGGTTAGAGTTATACGTTTAACTCTTGGCGATCGCGCGTTTTCGAATCTGCTCTCGCGGCTTCGTCCCTACGAATATTTGACCTACGAATATTTGATTCGCCCGACAAAACTGGCAGCTTAACGTTATAGCCACGAGGTGGCGTTGATTCCGCAAAAATCTCCTATACAAATGACTTTTTAAAAATTTTGTTTTTCCCTCTTCTTGCCCGCTTTGCTCGCGTGTTAGTGTATGCTGCCTGGTTAACTGTGGTTTACAAACTAAAGCCCGAACGTCCACACTATACTTGACTCAATGTACCCTAGGAAAGTTGCGCATGGAAGATGGCAATACATGAATATTCCTTCCGCTTAAAGCTAATTGACTCGAGTAAGCTATCCCGAGATACAGCCGTGATGCACGCTTGACCGTGCTGTCATCTATTATGGGCTGTCCGTCTCCTGCGTTGACGCGCGAGACCAATGAAGCCGCAGCTACACTGCTCATCCATCACACTAAAGACACGATGTTCGCTGCAGGCACGATGCCAGAGTTATGTGCGCACGCGCCTCACGGATGTTCGAAGCATGCTTTTGTTATACATATGCATGCTTCAAACATGTTTACAGACAGTTTTCTGTATGACCAATCTGACCGTCGTACAAGGGCAGGCCTAACTTCTAAGACAGTGTCTGCCGATTGTCTTTTGTAGGATGTCTTAGTAGTGCGACCGCGGCTTTATGAACAACGAACTTCCACACATCCATTCCGGAAGATCGCCCGTGAATCTATCCGTCTTCTCCGCCCATATTTCTGGCCAGAGCCAGACAGGATCAGATCAGCGTCTGCTTACGCGCCGGCTGCCGAGCTCCGTCCGGACAGGAAGTATCGAATCTCTGATGGGCGCTCAGTGGGCGCATTAGGGCCAAGGAGGCCCCCAGGAGGAGCCCCCGGCCGCGCCGGTCGGCCAGTCGATACCCGTCCGCCGAGGAGGAGCCCCCGAAAAGGAGGACGCCTATGGCCCCAAATTACCGTTAATGTAGATGGATAACCGGCGAGGGCGTGCGCCGGCAGCCCGGCAGAGAGCACGGCTTCCGCCACCGGCGGCTCGACTCCGCTTCTTCTCTCACATCGGACCGAAGCGAAGGCCTATGCGGGCAAGACGGAGCCAACAACGTGTCTCGAATGCGTCGCGTCACTTGGTTTTCCAGCGAAACGAACCAATCGGCTACCGAGAAAGTGTGACGTCATTTCATTTCGCCACTACCGGTTGGGCACGTGCTCCGTTTCGGTAGGGACTTTTTAGGGAACCGTTAGCGTGTTCCGCGTACCGCACTACCGGAGTCTTTGAAGCATTAAGTGCGCGCCCCGTGGTCGCGGTATCGCCCGGGCGCGCGCTTAAAAGCCTGCTTTAAAGGCTCCGGAAGTGCGGTACGCGGAACACGCTAACGGTTCCCTAAAACTTTATATTAGAGAGTTTTAGGGAACCGCTTTTGCGCATGCGATACGGTATAGTGGGTCCTCCGGTGCGAACTGCGCATGCGCTACCGCAGAACACTGCTATATGGGCAGTTCGTACCGGAGGGCCGATCGTACCGCACCGAACCTGCAAAGACGATTCCCTAACACTCTCTATTGCCTGACCGCAGCTACGATCCGCTAGAGCCAATGAAGCAGCGCATAAAGTGCATCGTCACGGCGCCCGTCGTCGTTTTAATAATAATAATATTAATAATAATACTAATAACCATTTTCCATAGATTATTATAGGACAACCCGAGGAAAAAAAGCTGTACTGTACAGTTTCGAAAGCCCTCGGACCCCTGTAATGGTCAGCAGCAAGCAGTGTTGTAGCCGTTACCGAAAGAAAAATAACGAAATACGTTACTCCATACTTGCACAAAAGGGAGCTCGTTACCGTCCTACGTTACCACCGTCCTACGTTACCTCAAAATAATAGGAATGCGTTACCGTTACCATTGCCGATAAAAAGTAACGCACGTTATACTTTTGCCTTAGTTTTTTTTTTTTTTTTAATTATGAATTAACACGGTTTACTGTTTTGACGGTAGTAAGCATAGGAGCCATATTTCAAGAAACATTATATGTTCACGAAGAAAATGAACGTAATTACTTTATATTTTTTACGGTTTCACCGAAAATCGCACGAAAAGAAATACGCAAAGAAAAACGCAAAATACTCAGAAATTTACGCGGCTTGTCGCCTATAAAAACACACACAAACAAATTGAAGCGTCATTTTATTTAAGTTTTAGGAAGGAGAAGTAACGAGTAACATTACTACCTTACCCGTTACTTGAAAGAAGTAACGCAAGTATGTTACTTGTTACTGTTTTTTTTTTTTAAAGTAACCAGTACGTTACTATGTTACCGGAGAAAGTAAGGAGTTATACCGCCAACACTGGCAGCAAGCTGAGAAAAGTCAAAGAAAGAAAGCAACATACAAACTAAAAAGAAGGTAAAATAAAAGAATCAGCACGTGTTCCGCGAACTCTGGCTAAATGAATCAAGCACAGTAAATGCAACATAATCATGTTGTTGTTTTGTTTTCATTTTTCTTGCGTGAATGGTTAAACCGGGGATATCAAGAAGCGGAGTATAGTCAAGCGGTTGCAATGATCCGTGGCCCCGCGTATACTCAAAGTTACGGGCGTGCCTTTCACCTTCGGTCCATCTGCGAAGCGGAGTCGGTGCTATAGGGGAAGGGGAAGGTAACTGGGCGCGGCGCTCAACCGGTCCGAGCGGCGCCGGAGTGCTAACCCCGGGCCCAGGCGTCTGGAGAACGCCGCTAACTCGTCGTGGCGGCGAGAGTGCAACACTGCCGAAAAACGTGCTGGATGCGGGGAGGCAGGCCTAAACGAGCGCCTGTCTGTATTGATTTCGTATTTGGCCTCCTTTCGCTTTCATGGTGGGAGGATAGAAGGGCTCTCCGGCGATCAATGGACTGCGCGCGTTTCTCCGCTGCTGCGGTGGCCGCGACGGGATGCCAAAGCGCCGCGACGGGTCCGTAGGGGAGGCTGTCCGTCCCAATTGTCGGCTGCGGTGTGGCTGACTCGAGTCGTCCCTTAGCAGTACCTCCGGCTGTCGGAGACGGCGCGGGATCGGGGGACAGGCGGTGGAAAAAGGAGCGCCGAGACGGCGTGGTTCGCTCGACGTCGCCCGAAGACAGTGGCGTGTGGCGTACTCGATGAATACCGATGGGGCCATTACTCGGCTCCGGCTATACGGGTGTGAGGGCTGATGGGTTCTGTGGCGAGCAGGAAACTGTTGACGTGGGCTCGACCACGTGCGGAATACATCGCTGTGGTAACACCGTTCGTACGACGCCATTTCACGCGCAGCGGGAAAGAGCCCCTCAACGTATTCTTTTTCCTTCCATAAATAAAAACAAAACAATGTACCATCTCTCACAAAAAACAACAACGAAATACGCAATTATAAATAAAATTTTTAAAAATTAAATCATATAATTCTATCAAAAATTTTCCAACATTCAAATAAAAAAAGTTATTGGAGGGAACAGAACACCACTATAGACGAACTCAACTCTCTGACGTCACGCCGCTGCGGTGGCGCTGCTGTCAGCACTGGGCATGCGCAGGTGATTCGCCTAGGCCAAATCTGGTTTCTGCGCGCGCGCAGTGCCCTCGCCTGGTGGGCAAACGCGGGCTTGTTTGTAAACAATGTGTATGTCGATAGAAACGTTATAAAGGATAGAGGCCAATTCCACATTATTTTTAGAGCGCAGCTATTAGGCGCCCGTTTCCGTGTTTCGCGGTGTCGGCGTAGGCGTAACGGCGCTAAATTTAGCGGGAAAATTGACGTCACGTGACCCCAACACCAATTCAATTCCCCGCTAAATTTCGCGGGGAAATTCTGTTTCTCCGCTAGATTTAGCGGGGAAATTAATTGGTGTTCAGGCCACGTGACGTCAATAGTTTCGCGAAATCTAGCGAAGGAACTGAATTTGTTCATGGGTGACGTGACACCAAGTCATGTGACGTCATTTTCCCCGCTAAATTTAGCGGGAAAACAGAATTGGAGGAGGAGGGGAGAGGAGGGAATGGAGGAAGAGTAGGAAGAGAGGAGGAGGAAAGGGTACAGGACGAAAAGGAAGGGCACACCCTCCCCTCCTCCTCCTCATGAGCTGCGCTCTAATTTCGCGTTGCGGAGATTTCTAAACGTCTTTCATTTTTTAGTCAACACGACAAGGCTGTATAGACTTATGATAATTGGGCATCTGTTTCTTATGTCAGACCGTCAAGCTCGTTTTGACCTCCATGACACACCTCCAAATTTTTGTTTTTGTTAACGATTAATATTTTTCTTAGAATCGCTTTCGCGAACAACACAAGTCAGCCTCAAAGATGTTCCGAATAACGTCTGACAGCGTCATTTGTAAGCGCTCGACCGAATATACGATACTTTAATAGCACACCGTGGTTTACTGCTTTATTGAAGACGCCCCTCTCTTCCGACGCTTCCAACATCCCACCGCTTTGGACGCACCGTTTCTGCTGAGCTTTAAAACTCTTTTTGAGCCCCGCGCCTCTGCAAAACTCTAGTATATCCTGCTCCCCAAATTGGACTCGCTTTTTTCTTCTCTGCTCCCTCTCCCCCATACAGTCGGGTGTCACTACTCAGAATAAATAGCGTCGCGCCACGCGCACATCCCGAGCGTCTTCGAGCTCTTAATCCGCCGGACCCCGAGGAGCAGGAACGGGGCGACTCCGAACCCGGCTCCGTGGGTGGGCCCCACGGAGACGAGTCTTCGGGGTTGCAGACCTCGTCCCCCTCCCGGACCTCCTCCCCTTCCCGGTGCGTTTGTCTCAGAATCAGTCGGGTCGCAAAGATGAGTCCCCAACCTGTGGCCCGTGTCTACAGAAACCGCGCCATTTTTCTTCATCTTGGAGACCACGGGGAATCCCACTGGGTCTGCCGGCTTCGAACCTCCCTGCCTGTCACAAGGTGATGCGGCTCAGATTGGAGATGGGTCGGCGAAGTAATTCATTGATTGCTTTTTTGTTGTGTTCAGTTCAGTTTATTGGTATTAGTTATGCTTGTTTTTGCTGGAATGTTTAAGCGCTCCATGCTGAGGTTGTACGTATTAGCAATCGTGCTGTGTTGCATAATCTTGAAAACCCAAGACTTATGGAACAACAACAACAACAAAAAAGTTGCCAGCAAACACGCAGATGTATGTTGGCCACTTTGTTGTTCCCAAGTTTCGAGTTTTCAAGATGTTGAAAGTTCGCCAGCTCTCCTGCATGTTTTGTTATCTCCATGTTGCATGATGGAATGTGTGCCAGGGTACGCTTTGAGCGCACGGAAAAAGTGGGATTTTACCGGAAGTGAGCCACGCAGCAGATGCCAAGCAGTTATTCAGCAAAATTTCTGCATTTTGTTTTCTTTATTTCTCGACTATTGTGGAGCATCTTAGCGGCGAAACTTTACTTTTATGTCGCGTGTAAGTTTATTAATTGAAAATGAAACGAAAGATCGCATTAAAGCACCCAAATGTAACGTTCCCGTTTTACTCGCGCATATACCATATCGCGCATCCACTAAACTATAGCCTCGCGAAAGGTACTCTTTCATTTGTCTCATCTGATTCCTGTTGCACCTGACATTTTGACCCGCGGAAGCATATAATATGGGAGTAAGGTTTTACAGCGTCCCAGGGCCCATTACTCGGACCTAATAAATGGCGCACCTTGTACTCTCAGGCATTACAAAATATTGCATTCTGGGGGGGGGGGGGGGGGGGGGAAGAGCCGATTTGCGGGCATTATGAATACGTCCTTTTTTTTTGTTACAGTAAAACTTGTCGTAGCAACTATTTTTACCGGCAAACTACCATGTCACGATTGTTGTGCCTAACTTGTCTGACTCAACTTTTATTTTTCAACTAGGATGACGCAGATGGTCCTATGCTCGACCGACTTTCGTCGACGAAGCGCAACACCTCCTGGACATTTCCTTTTATTTCCTACGCCACATGCCGTAGGTGAGCGCAGGGCAGAAATTAGACACGGTGGCTGCGTCAACATTCTGTTCCAAGTCGTGTTCAATCAATGGGAACACGAGCTCAGCGCAAACACTGACGCAGTACTCATATTCACTCTGTGTCCTTGTTATCGAGCAAGTGTTTCCTAGTAAATTCCCTCGATACTTCTTTTTTACAAGTAACGACAACCGATACAAATGACAAAGCACATTCCGCTGGAATGAAAGGGCGTCATTCAAATCAGTCTTCTGCTGTGCGCCTCCATTAGCTTCCTAAAACCTGCACCACGACGCAGTCAGCGCTTCAAAGGATGCCGCTGCTTGTAGGGAGCTCTTGTCTTAACATCACTCCCTCAGAAAAAAAAATATATAATCCCATAGTTTGCCGTTTTTGAGACGATCATTGCAGTATTATGTTCCCTCTCTTTGAAAAATTATAACGTTTTCCGACTTCTCCTATTTGCTTTTACCATCTACAAAAGCACACCCATTTTGTAATAACAGCGTTTGCAATCACGACGAAATGTAGCGTCTTCATTGGTCACATGTCGTCCTGGATACCTGAACATCGCCATCGCCGGAGATGACATCACTGTGTTGCGATCTTTGATTGCTTTTTTTTTTTTTTAATAGGGAAATCGGTTGCGCATTGTTATGATTTATGCATTTCTAGGATGCTTATAGAGCCCGCAGAGTGAGTTATCGCCATATTTAGGCGATCTCAAAAAACTCATCAAAACACCTTTAAAAGAAAAACAAAAAGAAAACCTTTTCTTTTTTTAGCGTGTCATTGTCGAATAATTATTGAACAGCGGGGCGCACATGACTCGGCAATCGCGCTCTCGTATTAATCATAAGACCAATCCTACACCTCAAAAAAAAAAAAGTTGTCTTTTTTTTTTTTACTTTGTGTCACCATTGTTGTCAACATTAGGTTTGGCATAAACGTAAACTATCAACGACAGACAAAGGAGTCCGTTGCCGTTTCATCCCAAAACTGGACATGGACAGAAGAAATGGTTTCAAATGTATAGCCCACATACACCGGGCCAGGTGTCGTTGGAAGCGTCTATAGCTAAAAACATTCGGGCTTAAAAAACTTCGTTAAACAGTTGTGTCCATCATTCTCACCCCTGCGACTCTGTGAAACCGGTACGGGGCGCAAGATAGTACGGGAATGTTTATTCATTCTCCCATTCTAAACTTTCCGGCAACGTATCGATACTTGCATCTTTTCTCCAGTTTCTGTCGCGTCCCTGCCTCCCTTACCGTTCTCTTTCCCGAGCCAGTGTCACTCCCCCGACCTCCACATATTATTCGGTCGGCAGGAGGTAACAGAGGAGAAAAAAGAAAGGCTCCGATTCTCGGTCGGCTAACGGTTTCTTTCCGTCCCGCGGAACACGAAGACAGAGCCGGGCGCTTTTAGCGAGCGTCGCATCCGCAAAGCGTCCCGCGACCGACGCCGAGGCGAAAGCAGCGCGTCGCTTCGAGTCTTCCTTGACAATTCCATTAGCGGGCAGCGGCAAGGCGCCAACAACGGGCGTGCGTTTCCTGTCCGCTCGGTCGGCGGGATGAACGACCGGCGGCGACGCCGTGCGCCGCGACTCCGTCTGTCCGGGCTTTAAAGACAGCGTCAATTTGTCCGGAGCGAGGGGAGCTCCGGGCGCGTCGCGGTTCTCGCCCGGCGCACCAACGAAGACGGATGGCCTCGTCTGCGGGACGCGTCGCAATTGCCCCCACCCGTGCGACCACTCGATCGGGAAGCTCCGCTCGACGCTGAACACCGCTGCCGTCCCTTGCGCCGAGCGCCGCGAGATAAAGGAGGACTCGTACCTCGAAATGGAGAATGCCCATACGGAAATTTCGACGTCTTGTACGCGCTTGCCCGGTGGGCGCGGAGCGGGATTTGAAATCGTATCCGTGAAGAAGAAAATAATGGAAACTGGTGCCCGGATGCAAACTGGAAATACAGCGAGGAAGGGAAAGGGGGGGGGGGGGGGGGTAGATCGTTATTTAAAGAAAGCTGTACACTTAAATAGAAAGAAAGAAAGAGAAACAGACAGAAAAAAAAAATAAAGGGAGAAAACAAGTTTTACGTCCAGCAAGCAAATAGAAATCCCCACGTAGCTTTCTGATTACACTGAAAATATGTATCAAGTTCCGTTCAGTCGTCACGGGCAGCTCAAACATTCAACCCGCTAGTCGAAAGTTATTGCGCAGTGATTTTTGGTATAGTTTGTGACAACTTGAGAAACACAGGATGTGGCAAGTACCGAGCATCTCATTATCGCTGCTCAGCCAATCAGATTGCGACATCAGCCGATAAAGGCGCCGAAGGACCAATCACGGTGCTGGAAACACAATAAGCCACTCCCTACGTGTATTAAGTTGTCGGTGACTATGGTTACTATATACCTGAAGTTTTCTGATGAACTTCGACAAAAGATGACTCGCGTACGTCTTCCCCGAAAGTATTCGCACGTAATTTCGGAATGCGCGCTACTGTTGAGTAAGCTGTTTCCGTGAATACCGACCGTGCTTGTTGTCCTCTCTGGTCACTGTCGCAGTTCTAAGAGTTTTCAGGAATAATAATTAAAGGAAAAAAAAAAAGACTGTTTGCCAGGAACTCGAAATCCCAAATCGGCGCCGTCCCTAATGCGCGCGTGCCGATTTTCTGCCCGAGGAAGCGAGAGACACAATAGACCGAGCAGCAGACGCTCCCCAACGGGCTTCGCTGGTATACCGGCCTCGCCCCCAAGCGTCTGGGGCTTCGGTCTTCGACAGAGGACTCTCGACGTCCGGCGCAATTAGGGCCCAAGCCGCCTTTAATTGAATCCGCGGGGCTGATTGTGTCCGGCATGCGTTGCCCGTTTCGCGCGACGGCAGACGAATGCCGACGCCGGGAGAGTCCGGTCGAAGCCCCTGCGAAACACCGGCCGCAGTGCTCGGGAGAAATTTCGCTGTCACATTCTGCACGGGCCGCACTTTCCCTCACTCGCTCTCGCGTTCTGACCCCTGGCGCGCCCGTTGAATTCATCTGACAGGCTTGCATCTTTCATGGGTCCGTTTGTAGCTGCGTTCCTGCCCGCGAGGCCCCAATAGCGCTGCACACAGCCTGGAAGTTTTAATTGTGAAATGGAGGGGCGTCATTATTCGATGGTTCTGGTGAGCACTCCTGTATTTGTACTTGCGTATCAACGCAGATTTCGTAGTTGTAAGTGTATATGCGGTTGAAAGTAAAACACGTGCGCTTTCTTGTAACTTTGCCTTCTGACTTTGATAACATTCCAAAGTTAGCTCGTGCGCTTGTGGCCGTTTTCACCTTTAATGTGAAACGAAGTATAACAAAAACCATAACTGTATGGCAGATGGAGTGAGCAACCAGTTCATCCGAACCGTTTGTGCTCTTGGGCTGCTGTTTTATTTGTCAGATGTGTTGTTAAATTAGTATTTATTGACTAACTATTTATAAATTAACGAAGGTTAAAAAATGATAAATTAGCGAATGTTATAAAGGTTACAAAATGACTACAGTGTACACTTGCCGACCACCAGTCGAGTCTGTCTCCGTGCGATGCCTCGCCATTGATGCCTTAGAAAACATCGCTTTTTTTATGGGATTGTCTCGTTGCCTGCGCAAGTGCACTAGCGGTCGGGGGTAATGAGCGCCAGAAGCACGGTACAACTTCACAGGACTTTAGTGAGTAAATAGAAAGCAGCGAAAGGGCATCGAACGCTTTACAACGCTGTTGTGTCCTTTTTGTTCATACACCGGACAAGCGTTTGCTCATTTGAGGAAAAACTGTTCACCTAGTTTGTGCGCGTTGAATTTTTGTCGTTTAATTTTGTTTGTCATCTATAATGTGCTAACAACTTAAAAAAAAAAGAACTCAATGGAACATAGCCAAACTCAAGTTTTTAAGGGGCAGCACACTGCAATCATATATCCAGCTATCCTCAAATAAACGAGCAAGAACCCATCACTATTACCTGAAGGAATATGGATAAAGGTAGAAAAGTAAAAATGCAAAAATGTTGCGTTAAAACATAAAAAAAAATACACCTTCGCAAGCACATTCGGTTCCACGTTGTTGTAATGACGTTCGTCGATATTTTACTCGCTCATCTCTGACGAAAATATCAAATGAACAAGAGGATAAATCGAGTAAAAAAGAATGTCGTAACGGTTGGCGTACAGAAGCGCCTCTTCGTTCCGGGAGCCACAGGGAACGCTATTAGGTTCGAGCCAAAACATATGCTAGCCCGCACCCTCGGCTCCCGGCCCTGCCTGCGAACGCCTCTTCGCCACTGAGCACAGCTGCTCCGCGGAAAAGACGTGCCTCGGGGGCCTCGGAATTCGGGCTGTTCTTATTTTATTTGCAGCCACGTTGCTCCTCCCCATCAAAACGACCGAAACACTGTCTCGTAGTCGGGAACCCCCCGAGCAATCTCTAACACCGCCTCACCTTGAGCTGAACCGTAGCCGAGGCATGCACGCAGGTAACGTCTCGAGAAACGCCTTGACGTTGCAGATGTCAAGCTCGTGATTGGCCAAGCCGTTCAAAAGGTTCGAGCGACGCGGCACATTCCCGCCATTTGATTGGTTAATCCGGCCGGAGAACGGAGCGACAAGGGGAGTTTCATGGAAACACGATCGCATTGCATCTCTTTCACCTTCTGCTTCGGTCCATCCTGAGACGGCACTACGTGTCTAAACATCCGCTGCCTTCAATTTGCCGGCGCGGGGGCCTTTCCTTGAGTTCTAGACCGGTCCCCAGTCCTTAATCCGTCCCCATCGGGATTCTGCGGGGACAGGCGCCCCCCCCCCCCCCCCCTCTCCCTTTCATCTGCCCCCCATTCCTACGAAGCAAATCAGGTCTCGGCGGACGCCGGTATCGAACTACTTATTCTTTCGAAAATGTCTCTGGCTTCGGAGGAGCCTCTGCTTTTGTTTTGCGTGCAGCCTGTCTTAGCGTTTCTCGTCTTGTTGTTTATTTCCGTCGCTGATTTGCAGGAGCTGCTTCTTGTCTCTGGGGGTTTTGGCAGCAACAACCTTGCTTCTTTTTTTTTCTTCTTCTTCTCCTGGCATGTGACGTTAATTCGACGAGAGAACAGATTTGCCAACAAAAAATATCACACGACTTACGTTTTTTTGTTGCCTTTTTAAATAAAACTTTCTTCTTTTTTATTTGACATCACTGTCATTCCTTACTGCAAGAAACGATGGATAAAAACAATTTAAAAGGAAATAGTCATACGAACGTTTCTAAACCGGGAATTTATTTGTCCGTGACATATGGAGACCGGTGTCTCTATATCTCAAAAAAAAGTAACTGGTAGCATTAGAGTAGTACTCCACATAACATAAAAGAATGAAATGCTTTCGAATTCCCAGATGTGTTTGTTTTACGTCGATGCTCGCAGGAATTAAGTATTTCTTGCGGCCTGTGCTGCAAGTATTTGCTATTTGCGCTGCAAGTATTTCCGCGATGTTGGGAAAAGTTTGCTTTATCCATAAGAGACAAGGCGCAAAGATCCGCCATTAAAGGGTACCAATAAAGGCAAACAAATAAATACTAAGTCGGACTGAGTAGCTAAACAAAATTTCATTTTCCATTCCCTTTGCAGTGAGATGGCTTATCATTAATCACAGCCGGTTTTTACTTTAAACTTCAGAAATAACTCACAATCCTATATGTTCGGAACGGGTATTCGCGCACCTCCACTAAAATAGAACGATTTGATGAAAATAATCCCTGGAGAAGGGGAACAAGAGGGACAAAAGACAAACACAAATCTCCAAACACAGCTAGGTGACTGGTGAGCGACCGAAAAAAATCCGCCTGCTCCGGGTATCGAACCCGGGACCTCTCCATTACAGGTAAAAATAAAACGATTTGATGCATTTTAGTATCTCTTTCTTGAGAGCACAATATTTATACCGATGGTAACGCGCCACCACTATCGGGTTGGCACGTGTACATGCAGCCAGCGTATTGGTTCCACGAAAATTATCTTCTAGCCCTTCCCCGACGACCTACTAATTACGCATCGAGTTCGGGAGATTTACTCTCAGTCTGAGCGATACCAGGCATAGAGAAGTCTGACCGTCTAAAAAGGCCGGTGCGTTCAGTTTTTTTTTTTTTTTTTCCGCCGAGAAACACTCAGTGTAGTATATAGAAAACCGCTGCAATGAACGGCAGGATCCGAGCGAATCACAACGCTCGGAATACGATTGGATCTGGAAAATTCGGCGTGCACCGAGACACATTAAGCGTGACGCTTCACCTGTCCGTTGGCCCCGGCACACATCGCATTTCTCAGGTGTAATCGGATCCTGAGCATCGTCCTTCACAGTATCCTTTGATTGTTCGCTGTGATTAGCTACCTGCATAAAAGTAAGAGCACACGTGTGTGTGTTTTTTTTTTTAGGTTTTAGAGTGTAATGAGTTTATAGTCATTGACAGGTGGAGAACAGTAGAGAGGTTATTCTGTTGTCCCGCCTCCAGCGTGAGTTTCCTACCTTCGGTAATTATTCGACGTCTCGTGAGTATCGAGTGCGTATGTGCAGCCAGAGCCCATCGGGAGGCCAAGGAACGTTCCGGAGTTCGGGCATCTGAAGAAGACGCCTTGCCTTCCTTACCCTGTGACTAGTTGTTTTCGTTTTCCCCTCGCTTTATTGGTTTATGACATTGCCTATACACTCTAAAAAAGGTTTGTGCGTCTTCTTTCACGCACAACACTTGGAGAGCCAATCACCGCAACTTACGGAAGCAGCTCAGCGAATGACGATGCCGAAACATATGTTTAGACCAAAAAACGCAGTCTGAGTTGTTACATTAAGCAATGCAAAACGTCACGCTTCCATTGCTTAAAGGGGTCATGAAACGATTTTCCTACTTCTTCCTTCTTAGCTTTAATCCTCAACTCAAATGCGAATTGTGAAATCACGTCGTCGTGATATTTTTCGGCACCGGTGCGATGACTCCTAGCTTCCACCGTGCTTTTTATGCACACCGTAGAACTTGTCATTCTTCAGTGACGATAAGTTCCGTCAGGGCACTCATTGGCCACGAATGCGAATCCGAATCTTCGTCGACGGATTGCTTGTTGACGAGCTCATACGTCCAAGTGACGCAGTTCTCGTGTCCAATGCGTGAGCTGGGCTCGGCTGACGTCAGGTTGGCACCGCTGACGCGCTTTGGGAACCGCGGATGTATCATAGTGAAAAGGCGGAGAGCTTTCGAAGGAAAGAAGGTACAAAATAGTCCGCTATATTTTCAAATGTTCGTACCGAAAAGCTGGCTGTTGACTTTCTACCCTCTTTCTTTTGGTCAACTAAATGATATGCGATTAGTGAAGTCCCAATTTGAAATCATTTATCCCAGCCCAAAATTCGTTTCATGGCCCCTTTAATGTCACAACTCAGACCGCGTTTTTTGGTCTAAACATACGTTTCGTCATTGTCATTCGCTGAGCTGCCTCCGTAAATTGCGGGGATTGGCTCTCCGAGTGTTGTGTGGGAAAGCAGACGCACGGGCTTTTTTTTTGAGTGTAGAGCGATCGGGGGTCTGAGCGCGAGCAGTTATTTTATGATGATTCGTCGGTAGTCTTCATGGCCACTACAAAGATACTGTCCTTGTTTTTTTGTTTTTTTGTTTGTTGTTATTAGTTTACATGTTAGATACGCCAAAGCATACGGGTTGAGTCATAATCGATTAATGCTTTAATCGCGATTAATATATTTAACCGGTTAATCGGGTATTTTTGTTAAGTAAAAATTAAATGCTTTCACCATGCAGACGTGCGGACGTGGACGAGTACACTTGTATGAAGGTAAACTTTTGGTGAAATTTCGACCTAAAGTAAGCTGTAGGGTGAGATTTGTAATTCCAAAGGAGTGGAGATGGTTATACGTGTCCCAGCCACTTCAACACCGATCGAGTGTCCGTTTAGCGCAGCAGACACTATTGTGAACAGCCAAGGGAGTTCGTTATTGCCCGATAATATCAACGAACCTCTTTGCCTTTGCGGCTGAAGGAATAATTTGTGAGTGTGGGTTTGTTTTTCGCTGTTCTCAACCATACATCAAATTTGATTTAAAATTTGAAAGTGTAAATCTTGCCGTTTGTCACATATTCAGCAAAAGCAAAATATGTAATTTTGACTTAAAAAACGATTAAGCACGGAAATGAAGAAACCGATTAATCGATTAAAAGGTGACGATTAATCAGATTAAAATGTTAAAATAATTTCTGGCGGAAATATATATATATATATATATATATATATATATATATATATATATATATATATATATGAGATACATATTTTGATATATTTTAATCAGTGTACCTACGTTGAGCAGTGATACGGTCCAGAAATTCCCGTATGATTAGATAAAAAACGTTTTCTCCCGAAAATGGCGAAGACAACTGCACGATTGAACGGTTTTTATCCGGTCGATTAAATAACAACGTTCCAATCAGGCTAGTTCTGTGGCTGTCGTGCAATACCGAATCGAACTATACAACGTTTCACCTTCGGTCCAGACGCAGCCGACGAGCTGATGGGATCGATCAGAGAGCGCCAAAAGCACACCGCGTATCATGGTGTTCGTCTTGTTTCTGTACGTGTTCCATCGTCGCTGAACCAATCATTAACGGAGACACAATACGGCCATCCGTTGGAGATATTGCCGTATGAGTGATGTTTAGGGGTTTTGGAGCGTCACGCCTATCACTCCAGCCTTGTTTTGTGAGCACCAAACTTCGGTTCAGTATCCCTTTACGCTGAAACGAAGTATACAACCTAATTTTGCTGCTTTCTGCACGCTGCTGAATAGGCAGTGCGGTTAACGCAAACTTTGCGGTCCTTAAACCGTGTCCCGTGTTCAGCAAACCCTTCTACACGAGTACGCCACTTGATCAGTTGTACTATTTCAACTCTTGAGATGACGAGCGAAGAGGACTGTCCTTGACGCTGCGCTCCAATCAAATTACTTGGATGCCAGTACATATAACTTTTTTAAGTATTATGTTAAACACTTTATAGTTGTTTATATATATATATATATACATATATTACGAATGAAATTTATTCGCAAGAGCGGATATAACTACGAAAAACAAAGTGGGAATACAACCCGAGAATTCCGACATTGGAACGGAAGCTCTCGACTCTCGGAAGACGAGAGGCAAAAAAAAAAAAAAAAAAAAAGGTTGTCGAAGCAATTTTCGAACCCAAAAGAATTTCTCTCCTTTTTTGAAAAAATCCGGGGGCCTTGCTTGGAAAGACAAAAGTGCGCGCCCGAATTCAATATCTCGAGCTCAAATTAAACAGGACGCGGCCATTCCGCCGGAGGAGGGCATTGTACTGAACTGTTTTACTTTTACCTTAGATCTTTTTTTTTTTCTTTTTGTTCACCATCGTATCCTTGGGGTTAGCTGGATAGAAGCGGCGACTGAGGCGGAGCTCGTTCGGAGCTTACGGTATTTCCGTGTTTTTTTTTGTTTTTTTTTTTTTTCTTGTCTGGCAGTTTTGCTGTTTTCCATGGCGCGTTCATCCACACCTGTTGCTTGGAGTCATCACGTTCAAAGCTGTGACTTGTAGGTTTGGAGATAGTTTTAAGCTGCGCGTAATGTTCGGGTATTCGAGTGTTGTGCGCTCGTTTCAGGCGCATTTCTGTCTTGTAAATTGACCCTGACTATAATTTATTTTCTTTTTTTTTTCTGCACTACGGCACGCGAAAGTCACAGAACGCTTTGAAACCCAAACCGGAACTACTAATGAGAACTTTGAAAAGTGGGAGAGAGGGAAGGAGAGAGAGAGAAAAAAAAATAAAGGAGGAGAGGAATATTTTAGCGTCGCCTGCTACATGTTTCAACCCTAGACATTTTGCTTAAAACTTGTTTCGCATTAGCGTTTCTTGAGCCGATGAAAACTAACTTTGCAGCTTTGCAGTTCGAAAAAACTCCAACGGTGTGCTCACACCCGTACTCTCAGATTCGTAGCGGTTGGCGAAGAAAGACACTTACTGTATTTGTCGGTATGCGCATCCCTGTGAATGCACGGTGCACGTGTGTTCATTTGTTCTTCTGAAGACCAATCTTTTTCTTTTAGATGAAAGCAAAATGTGGTACATGCATGCCAGATCCAGTTTATACTTGCATTTCTGAACGGTTTTATAACAAAATTGCTCGTGCTAGGAATTAATTATCTCCTGCAAGGGGACAAACAGATTACCAAGTTGGTAAATGGCCCAACAGGAAGCGATTTGTAAACGCTTCCTATCGCATCCGATATTCCTTCATCTCCGGTTTCTGGCGTGCGTTTTTATTTTTTTATTTACGATACACGAGTTACCTTTATGCGTTTTTTTTTTTTTTTCGGGATCGCATTTGGAAAAGCTTCTGGGGTAATGCCTGACTCATATGGTGCAATAGACCATTTGCTAAATCCCCCACTCGAGGAATCGTGGGAACGGTGTTCCTTGAGTTCCCTAGTAATCGGCAATTTCGACAAAAGTATATGCTTACACACCTTTGAGTGTAATCCGGAGTCATCCTGAATAAGCGTCGTGTAGATTGCAGAGGCCAATCATATTCCTTTTAAAATTGCTCATCAATGTCAGCGTTTTTGATACTGTGCATTGAACCTGGTTGAACTGCATAAATCTCTTACAATATTATCATTCTCGTACAGCTTTAAAGACGCTGATATTAGCTAAGAAACGCGAAAAAGTGCTATAAACAACCCCGCTGACTCCGAGCTAAATCCTCTTTTTGGTTCTTGTAAATTCTCGGCTTTTTAAGCAATTCCTGCTAAAACCACAATCACGAGAATGATAATATTGTAAGAAATTTCTGCAACTCAGCCAGGTTGATAGGTGGATTGCATGCACAGTGTGAAAAACGCTCGCATTAACGAGAAATTTTAGAAGTGATGCAACGGATCTCTGCAATCTACATGGCGATTATTCAAGATAACTCCGGATTACACTAAAACGTATGCAAGCATCGAATCGGTCGGAATTACCGATCACTACGAGCTGAAGGAACACTGTTCGCATGATTCCTCAAGTGCGGGTTGGGGCGCTTGGGAGATTTAGCAAATGGTGTATTGCACCATGTGAGTCGGGATCAAACCTCCTGCCCACCATGCAAAAGAAAAAAGAAAAAAGCATAGTGGATGTTGCGAGGCTCAACGCACAAAGCTGCGAAATCGCAAGCAAAATCGCCGACATCTGAAAGATGGTTCAGTCAACAGGCCGATTTCGCCACTCTGATTGGTGCGTTATCATTGACGTCACATCGCCTGGATTACGGGGGAAGAAAGAGGAGGATGGGATGGAAGTTTAATTAAATATGCCTTAGTGATTAGCCGGTTTCCAGATCTGCTTACACTTGTCGATTAAAGGGCCACTGATAACCCCAACATCGATATATGTATTTTTTTAATTATTATAGCAAACGATTTTAAATGATTTCTAGGAATCGCCTTAAAAATTTCAAGCTATCTTGGAAACTGCATACTTGCAAAAAATATATTTTTTTTTTTTTCCAGAAAGCTTGACCTGGAACGTTTGCCCGAATCTATGACGTAGCTACCGAAATTGTGCACTCTTTGCCTTTTTGAGGTGACTTCAAACAGGAAGTGTCGTTTAACTTCCCCTCTTTCCCTCTCATGGTTTATGGGCACGCGCACGTGCCACGAGAGAATATTTCGCGAGAGTTGGTAGAGCGCTCCACCTGTAATGGAGAGGTCCCGGGTTCGATACCCGAACCAGGCGGATTTTTTCGGTCGCTCACCAGTCACCTAGCTGTGTTTGGAGATTTGTGTTTATCCTTAGTCCCTCTTGTTCCCCTTCTCCAGGGATTATTTTCGTCACTTTTCCTCGTGTGCAGACAACTCGTCACTTTTCAATTCCTCTCTTTTTTTTTTTCTTTTTTTTAGCAGTGTTGGTTGGTTTAAAACGATTTTTTATAAAAAAAGGGAAGGAAGAAAACGACGTGTAGCCATACTTGTACTATACACATTACACGTAAACGAATTACTTGTAATTGATTACTTGTTGGAGTAATTTTGTAATAATTCGACAACAGTATTCTGATGACTTCTGGAAGTACTAAAATTAGTAGTAACTGTAAATCTCCCCCCCCCCCCCCCCCCGTCCTCTTTCTAATGGCACCCTCCTACCGAGGAATACCCGAACCAAATCTCCGACAGGAGGATGCATGGTTTACTAAAATGAATGGATTAAGAAGATAAGTAGTTCCTGTTTCAGTGATTCTAATTCAATGCGGAACGTAAGTTTGTCTGCTTCTCGCATTGGGTTTGCGACGATATCAGAACGCCGAGCTTTTATTGTCTGATTGAAAAACAAATAGTGAGTAGACCTCGAGGTATCTAGCATTGAGGTCTACCCACTATCCGTCCAATCAGAGCCAATCAGAACTCGGTGTCGTTCTGACGTCACCGCAACTCCTGCGCAAGAAACGAACGACTTGCTCTCCGCATAATGGACACTACGAAAGTTCCATTTTCACACCGGCGGAAAACGGTCGTCTGGAAAGACTAAAGTAATCGGAGAAGTAGATGTTACCTTTTTCACGTAACGGCCATTTACGATTCGTCTCGAGTAATCGGGTAATCGAATTGAATACTTTTTAAGCACGGGTAATTGTAATTGTCGACGACATGAGTGCGTGTAGCAGACCTTGGTGAGCGACATGAGGGGCAATGTCGTGAAGGTGCTGCGCGAAGTTCTGCCCCAGTACTACTAAATCTAAAAGTGCCGTGGTACGTAAGTGTTTCCAAACGATGGGGCACAAAATGATGCGTGGTTGTCTGCAATCCCCGAAGAACAGGTGGAGGGGCCAGTCTCATACCCCTTATCTGTTCTCGCCACTTTGTTGACGAGAACTATGAGAAAAACCTCAATGTTTCCAAGTCGTTGGGAGTTGGATTCCGACCTCAACTGAAACGTGCCGCCGTTCCGCCGAGCTTTCCACCACCGCGCCATATTAAAAACATAAAGAACAAAAATTAGGAGGAAGTTGATATTTTGTCATTAACACTTCCGGTCTCTGATTTGTTTTTTTTTTCCGAAGTCAGCTGCGTAGTGTTTTTACAGTCGTCGTAAAAAAAAACATATATCACGAATGACAATAATAATAATTACAGAAATGCAATTTGTGACACCTCTTAACGTTTTCAATTACGTCACAAAAAAAAAGGAAGCGAGGAGGAGTTTAAATTGGGGGAGGAGGACACAAGCTTTAAAGGGGGAGGTGCAGCGATTTCTGGACTTCGGTAAAAATTTTTGGAAATTGCCCTCTGACACTTCTAAAGTAAAGAACAGAAAACCGATTTCGCCTGCGTCTCCTAGTTGTTGTGTAAAAAAAAAAAAGATAAATAATTGGCATTTCTGGCACCCTTCATCTCACTCCCAGTCTTCAGGGTCACACCCGGCCGCACTCCTAGTGACGTAATTCGGGGTGCCGTGTAGGTTCTCGTGTGCTCTCTCGGAGGACGCTTCGTCTCCCTTTCTCTGCTTACATTAGCGGGCGTTATGCTGCAGCTTAGAGCCGAGCGATCTCACGTAATCTTCTCGCCGTAGTTCCTTCGGCTGCCACTCGCGGCTGCAGATGGGGGAAAAAGCTCGACTTTTGCTTTTCAATTATGCAGCGGAATCGCGGCATTTTTTAATAATAATAATCCTCCGGGACACGATAAACAACGTAAAAATGACGAGATGGAAATTCTTTTAATTTTAAAGTCGTTGCACTCCCCCTTTAACAAACTTTTTCGCGCGCTATATTTTTTTTTTCAATTATTTTTTTTGTGTGTTTTGTTACGCCTTTTTTTATTTGTTTGAGACCCTAAAAACAATGATCGATCTTGGGGTTGTCAGTGGTCCTGTAAGCAAATCCAGTCGTCGGCGAAAGGCTAGCGCGTGAATCACTGAGGCGTGTTTACCTAAACATCGGCGCCCCCTCATTTCTCCCCCCCCCCCTTCCCTCTTTTATAATCCAGCCAATGTAACGTCGAATAAAAACGTGCCAATCAGAGTGCCGAAATTGGCCTAGATGTTGCCTTACCTCGGAAGCGATTTTTCCGAACACTCTTCACGGAACTCCTTTTCAAGGAATTCCTCACGTCGTCTCCGCTTCACGTTGGTGCTGCCTTACTAATATGAGACTCCCCCGAGAATTGTTCTTTCTGGGCGCGGTCACGCCGCTAATACGTTATTCAAAAGACAGTCTGCACACACTGTCTGAGGCGTGTTCCAAACAAATGTATGTTCCAAACGTACATTTGTATGTTGGAACATGTCCTTCTGCAGACATGTTCCAAACATACAAAAATGTGCGAAGCAAACGTGTATCGAACGTGGTTGAGGCGCGTCCGCCGATAATACTGGCACGGTGTAGGCTGCGAACACCGTGTGTCTCTTATACGCCGGTGTTCGATGCCGTCTCTCCTTCGGGGCTGCCCGCGGAGCGTTGTTCCGCCGCTGCTCGGTCGGTATGCCCGCGCCGCATACGGCACCGCCCGTTGGCGTGCCCGCCGTGACCTGCGCGTGACCTCGACGCACAGCTGAGCGTTGGTAGCCATCTGGACCACGGTGCCGTTTTTCGCCGAGAAATTGCTTCCTGGGCGTTTTGTTTCTGCCGGTGCCTGCCAGCGGACGGTAGAGAGAGCGCGACTGTGTTCGATGGATAAAGATGGCGCACTGCTCAGATTGGCGCCCTGTGCTTAGGGAATGATTTACTTCGCAGAATAATCGAGGAAAGATATCCGGCTGGATCTCCAACCAACGTAACGACACGTAAACGTTGTAAACGTTGAGAAAACGCCATCTAATGAACACAAACACGCTTCCGTAAGTTCAGTCTCCAAATAGAAGTATTCATTTGCTAATACCTGTCCCCGGTGGCGAAAACAACACCGACAGAAACTTCTTCCTTATTCGAACGCCTGTTATTTTGTCAAAGCCAAAGTTACTAGAACACTCAGTTGGGAAACTCACACTTGAAACCCGGACCGTTCGCGTCCACCGAGACCAAGCTAAATACGATAACAGCGCCGCCCTTTAGAGACGAGTCAACACATGAAAGTTCATATATATAACTACTGCTAAATGGCATTGCGAGATGGCGCCACCGGCCTCTGCGCGACTCGCCCTGAACCAATACGTGCAGCCGTGCAGTTGCCGGAGTGGCCGCTGGGGGAGAAATGGCGGCGTTGCGATCGCCATTAGTTCGGTTCTCGAGTACGGATCGGAGCCACTTTTTCAAGGCAGGCTCTATGGCAGTTTCCCAACGGAGTTGTTCTAATAACGTTGGTCGAAGCCGCCGACCTGTTTTAAGGCTGGTTCACGCACCTGCGACTGCTTACGACAGTGTGCCCTTAACCCTCTTAAAATCCCTTATGACGAAAGAACAGACTGGCGCCATATATCGAGTAGCCGTCGGATACTTTCAGTTTCTGTGTATCTCCTATTTCTTTCGCGCATAATTTTTTTTTCTTGACTCGAAAAATTTTAGACAATGTTATAAACCACCATTTTTTATAAAGAGTGCCTAAATTTGATTTCCCAAATACCGCAAAAGCGTCGCCTTCAGCGCTTCCGCAGTGCTTTGGTGGCGCATGCCTGCGTGTTCACACTTGTGTTAGCAAGGGCAGAAAGCTCGCGGTTCCAGTCTCAGCTTGAGGGTTTACGGAGTATTGTGAGATGCAGTTCCAAGGTCACCTTATAGATGGCGCCAGCGTACTAGTGTGTTCTCTCGTCGCAAGAGCCAACAACACAACGCAAGTGTGTGAACGGGCCACTTTTTCGCCCCCAAAACATTTTAAACGAGTGAAACTCGAATGTCGCTATTGCGTATGCCTGGTTGGGAGTATTTTATTATCGCCCTCATCGCACGTACCGGGAATCAACGAAGTTACTTTGAGAATGATATGAAATTAAGCTTGCTCAAGGTTCCTAAAACGAGCTAATCGCAATTATGGAAGTTTGTGAGGCACAAATGTCGGGTGTCTTGGCCGTGTTACTCCTGTTCGTGCGCTCTGTATCTTGCTTGCTTTCGTTATTTCCCTGCCTGGTGTCGCAGTAAGTACGATGTTTCCGTCGGCGTACGAAGACGGCGCCAGTGTTGTGGACTCTGACCACGACTGCGGTCCTGTCCGGGACCCTTTCTGCCACCGAATAATGAGGTCCGCGGTCCTTTATTACCGCTGTCGGTTATTGCTGCGGACTTGCTCTTGCCGCGCGTGTAGCCCCCGAGTTCGTTCCCGCGGGGCCACACTCGTTTAATTAAAGACTGGCCCGGAAAGAAAAGGGTCGCCCGGCCGGACGAATAAATTTTGCCCGGGTCCGGTTTAATTAACTAGATTAATCCTGCGGGCACAACAACAACGAAGCGGCGTCCGCGAGGTTCACGAACGTGAGGGAGGTCGCTCACGACGCGGGAAGGTTGGACAAGGTCGTTGTGCGAAAGAAATCTGACTCGAACTCCGCCGCTTTCTGAGTTTTTGACGACAGTAGGGGCAAGTACTCCGCATGGTGGCTTCATGTGGTCCCGAACCTGTCTGTACGTGATTTGCACCTGATCTTTCTCTGATCTGCGAGAGATCCACGCCTAATCAGAGCTTGATATACTACCTAATCTGCGTCTAATCTGCTGCGCGCCTCGTTTTAGAAGCAGGCGTCATAATCCCTCTTCTTCTTTTCTGGTCATGTTATTTTTCCTGTTAGCAAAATGTCTTACGAACATTTTTTTTTTTTTGTTCTTGTTTTTATGTAGTCAACTGTTCATTACCATCGTTTATGGTTTTGGTAGGTCTCAGAAGCCTGGCAGATGTCTACCGATGACGTAACTCAAAAAAGCACAATATGAAACGTATTTGGATTTCGCGAGCCTTGGCTTACTTTGTATTTGTTTCGTCATCGACGTCGACGGGGTCTACACTTGGAGGCCAGAATTATATCCCACGAAACGATTAGTCAAGCACCGGTTCTTCTTGACTCTAAACAGCTGTCGGCGTGTGCGGAATTTGAGTTCCAGCCGATCTCCCTTTCTGTCTTCAATAACTTCGGCTATCGCACCTAATCGCGACACTGTGCTGGGACCATTGCCTCCTTGCCTAGAAAACACGGGTCGATTGAGCTTTCGCGAGATTGCGGCACCCCGAAGCCGGTCAGGTGAAACTGCCCTGTACTCCGGATCTTTACAAACAGACAAAGTGAAAAGCTTTCGTCGTTGGACGAACGAAACGGTAGATTCAACTGTAATTTACACGAGCAGCTTCAAAGCCTTTATCGAAGCCAAAAGCTCGTGCCCGTGCGTTCGTCAGTAGTTTGCATTCTCACGCGTTGTTAGTGGCGCGTCTCCACGCATACAATATTTGTTGCGCCTCGGACACGTAACTCTCAGTTTGCCTGGGAAATAGTTCACGTTGAAGGGACACTGAATGGTCACTTCGATTTCCCCTCAACGTGGCCATACCTTGAGAGGAGATGAAGGGCGTGGACGAACTCGTGATAAATGATTCTGACCCTAATAGGAAGCGACAATACAAAATAGAAAGACAAACACCACATTTTTCCTGAATAGACTCATATTTTTACCTCTCCATCGAACGTTCTTAGCAAACAGGTTTAACACAATATGCTTTTTTAACTCTCATTACACTAACGCGAGTGTATTTAGGGTAAGAATCTGGACAACGACGTTGCCATTCACGTCCCTGCATCTATGTCCCAGGAGTGCAGCAGGACCTTTCATTACAGCATTTCCCCACCTCTTTTTTTTATTTTTTATCACATCCCGTCGCCGTTTCCAACAAGGTCGCAATGCCTGCAGTCGCGTTCGCCTCTCGACGGCGGCCATTTCTTCGGGCACCTTGCTTTAGAAAGAGAGCGCTTTTGAAATTCGCGCAAAGTGCATCGCGAGACGGCGTCACTCGGCACCCGGTGGAACGAAACGACCGAAGCGCGTTTTCTTGGCTCCCAAGGCAATCTCGTCGTCTCACGACGCAGCCGAACGGGCCGACACGCGAATCTCTCTCGAGAGCGTTGCACTTCCCAGAGAAAGGGTTGAAATGATACAGACGGTTGTAACGCAGCGGCGTGACAGCGCAAGATGGGGGGAGGTGAACGAGAAAGGACAGCGTAAAAGGCGCTGTCGAGAGTGTTCTATTCTTTATTTTGATTCTTTTTTTTTTTCTCGCCACATCTCGCCTTAGAAAGCTTTTGACTTTTGAAACAGTCATCAGTCTGAGTACGTGGATATTCTGCCATGACGTTGTCAAATTATCGGAACGGTTCAGGAAACGATTTCACTCTATGGAGGTCGGTTCCACTTGTTATGATGTATTGCCGTTTTTGCTATTGCGTTTGCGACTTGCGACTTCCTTTGTGAATAAAATTAAAGACAAAAAACATTAAAAAAAAAACAGCGCGAAGACGAGGACAAAGCGATTGTTGCATCGTTCCAACGTTTGTAAAGTTTTGACGGGGCGTCTCGGGGTGCACTGCAGAGATCGCGGTTGCATGCCTGCCTCCGGTCAATGCCAAGTGGTGTTTACCAATAAGGACAGAATCACTCGTGAATTCACTGAAGCACGCCATATTGCGAGACTGGGTCCCAGACTGCGTTAGCGCGCCCCTTCAATTTTACTTTCCGATAAAGAGCGGCAATTCTTGGGCATACGTCACAGGGCATATCTGTGACGGTAGTGTAATGAACACGTGATACGCATGTTTTGTGTGTGTTTTTTTTTCATTGTTTTTTTTGGGTGACATGTATGCTATCTATACTAGATGCCAGCATGAATAAGCTTCGGTTGAGAGTCAGTGCTGTGTCCTGTCGGTCACCTTTCACTTTGTCCTCGTCTTCGCTCTGTTTATGTTCTTATTATGTCTGCGTACCAACTAGCCCAAACTTCAACGGAAATCGAGGAGACTATATAATCGCTGACAGAATGAAAACGGTAGTGAGGTCTCTAAGTTGTACCACGTCCAGCGCGAGCTTCTTACATTCGATAACGCTTCTGCGTTTTTTGGGGGACGCCAAAGGACGGCGGAAGGCAGCGAGCGCTTGCTGGACCCAAGATATCCGGTAGAAACGCCCTGCCGCTCCCATCCTGTCAATAGGGGGTATTCACTGGACGCCATATATGAGGCGCTGTTTAGAGCGCATGTATATATGCACGCTTTCAGCGCGCGCCAGATTGAGCCGCCATAGCCGACCTTCTCTTGTCTTACCGAGATGCCGAGCCACTGAAGCGGGCGTTGACGAGTCTCCACAAGGGCCTATGCTGGGTAGAAGGACACAATAGCACTTAAAATGGCAACAACCTGTCCTGCTGTGGTATTGATGAAGTGGAGCGAACGCAATAAGAGGGAACAAAAACTGAAGGTCGGTTATGGCGGCGCCCTTGCATAGCGATGTGCGCGACCAAAAGCGTCGCTGCGGTCAGCCTTCCACGATTGGCCAAACCATGGGCATATGAGCGTTGTCAGATTGTCAACTTTGACGGTGTTAGTTCCGGTTGCGATGGTTCCTAGCTTCCACTGAGCTTTTTAAACACACCATCGAACTCGTCGTCGCACCTGAAGGTAAGTAGCCAAAGTAACAACTGGTGACGTCACGGCGAGGCAAATCCCAGTCGTGACGTCACGGATGGAAACCATAAGAGGGCGCCACCTAAACATTTCGGTGCTAATATATACGAAACGTATTTATTATATGTACAAAGGGGATTCGTCACGTCCTTTTGAGTAGCATCATGCTCAGAACGAGCTCACATCAATAGGCTGCTAAGACCGGCAATCTTGATGGTGCGGAATGCACGTACGTCGCAAAATAACTGTGGAAGCTCGCCATCATCACGCGCCCAGCAGTCGCGCACACAGCTATGGCCGCCAGTGAGTACTCCCTGTATGTCACTACTTTAGAACTACTGTAAACTATTTTATTTTCGCGAGTTCAATTGTTCGTGAATTCGGCGAAGTGTGGCATTTAGGAATATTTCGCGGGCTTCAAAATTTCGCGAATCGGGGTGGTGCCCTATGCATTTGCTACCGTCGAAAAACATGTTTGCGGGACCTTTTTTTTTTTTTTGCGAATTGTAGGAGATTGGCGAAAATCGCGAAAATTAGATCCTCGCAAAAATTGAGTCGTTTACTGTATTCGGTAACAGTTCCCCCACTTGTTAGCGGAGCAGTGCACCACCCAAAATGCGCATCTATACGTTTGGCCGAACAAAAATGGCCTCTTTGTATTGCCAATTCCACGTAGTATTTGATCGATGGGACCATAGATAAACAAGCACAAACTGGCCTCAGTCAAGTTGCGGCCGCACTGAAGCGTCAATGCCACTCCGACGTGAAGTAATAGCTTTGAAAAGTATAGTTGAAGTATCGTGTATTGCGGGGCGACATTGCTATTGGGTCTCTCGCAGACTTGTGCCTATCTCAAATACTCTACTCAAGATACTGTATTTTAAATACTTTTTGAGGTATCTTGGTATCTTGCAAATACTTTTGATCGAGAGTATTTAATACTCTATCTTAATTACATTTCTGAGTATCTTGTACTCATTATCTCAAATACATTTTTGACATTCCGCCATTTTTCGAGTTTTTTGGTGTGAAGTGGCGTGGGCATAGCACGAACAAACTGGAATGAACATTCTTTCGAGCAACCAAATCCCGTTGCTAGCTCCCATTAGCTACGGTGACTTTGGTTGAGCTCGTGAAAAAAGACATCGCTTTTTTGCCGATTGTGACTCATTTTTCAGCCAAAAGTTCGTACAATGATGGTTTTCCCCTCGCCTTCTCAAAGGCGCCTTTTGTTTCCTAGAGTTTCCCCAAAAAAATCCTCAAACATAAGGGGTGGTTTTACGGAAGTTAGGATTGCCACAATGAGGCGCAACGCAGACCGAGAAACGACCTACGACAACAGTGCAGACTTGGTTGTCAAGAAAATAAGAAATAAAAAAAATTAAAAGGTGGACAGATTTTTTTTTTTTTGTTTTGCTTGTATGTGACTATCCTAAGGCAAAACGTCTAGGCTTTCTTTTGTTTATTTTCTTTTTGTCTTCAGTCCATCACCCATTGCACTCGCGAACACTGTCTAAGCGAACATTGATAAGCAGAGAACAGGACAGGAAACGAACTAAAAGCTGGATGACCACTCAAATTCCCAACAAAGCGCCCCCCAACGCTGAGTGCCTTTTTGAACGCAACCTACTTGAAGAAGGTGCGACCACTGCCGTGGCTATTATGTGGGCTCTCTTTGTTATCCATTCTCACTCATATCCGTATCTCAAGTTCGTTTATAGTGAACTCCCCATATTGGGAATATGGATTGTAGGTAAACGATCCGTCTAAGGTGCGCCGCAGGACGTGATATTCAGCGATGTCACTTTAGCTAAAGCGACCTCTTTATTTTTGTCCCAGAAATGTTTTGTAACATGTATCCGTGATATTGCCACGCGCTTTGCCGAGCGAGCGCGAGGCCGAATGATTACCGCGCTTGGCTCTCGCGCGGAGCCTCCGGGTTCGATTCCAGAGAGCGGACTCCTCTTTTATTTATTCTTTCAACTTGACATTTTCGTAAGTTCGAGAAACTTGTCGTCTGATCTAGTTACGAATATTCTACGCGCGGAACGTTCTACGCCGAATGTTCCAGAAACCCACGCGGGTACAAAAGGTGCTCCTCGTGGCCCCGCCGCCCTCGCCCGTTTCGATCTAGATGAGTTTCGTACCGGCACGCGTTCATGTAATCACTACTGTGTGATTCACGTTAAAAACCCCAGGTTAGCGGATGTACTGCATTGGCTAAATTTCTTATCTACAGTTAAGCTACCGGTCACCTGTTAAGGCGTACTAATATCAAGGCTGTATAAACATACAAAAGCAAGCCAAGTTTTTTATTTTTTTATTTTGGTCCGGAGTTGGTCTCGTCCCAGCGCTTCATCCTGCTCTTTCGCCGACATCAACGACTGCGACGCTAGCCTTTCTCTATTTTATTTTGGGCACAAGTTCGCCCCATTAAACGTTTAGGTTCTTCAGTTATACGCCGCCTCATCATTTGTTATTCGTGACAATATTCTGCTCCGTATAGTTGGACTGCATAAAATAGCCCTGCGATGTTTCTTTTTCCTTCTTTTTTTTCTGTTTTGTGTTGTTGCGCGAAAATAAACCATTCTGGAAAACCAGATTTGCGCAACTGTATAATTATTGTTTTCCCTGACGTCAGTTCAAATTATGCAATGCGGAAGTATCTTCAAAATGAATTGAATTACATTTCTAAGTATTTGTACTCTACTCAAGATACTTTACAGTGAAAGTAACTTGAGTAGTAATTTAAGTACTTTATGAAGCAGGTATTTAGTAACTTAACTTAAATACTTTTATCGAGTATTTTGTCCAACACTGGTCTCTCGCTTCCCCCCATAAAAGCGTGTAGTATGAGGAGGGGGGGAGGAAAAGGAGGAGGAGGTGACTGTATTGGACGACATTAACCCTGCTTTTCCGATTATCGTTCGTCGATAAATCTGTACTACCCGGTACAGATCTATAAAAAAAATATCGTTTAAAGAACAGAGGCTACAGAAAATGTGACCCGATGTCAAATACCTGCATCCCGTTCTGTTCTATCGCATGCTGCCGCTCGCTTCGGAGGTGAGGGCTTTTCTTTGCCAGTTGGCGCCCGCCGAGCCGTCCGCTCCCTGGCCCCGGGGCTGAAACCAATCGTTGGTGCCTCTGGCACGTCGTGAACGACATCAGCCCCAGCATTGATCCCCTCCGTCGTTCCTTTCCGCTCCCTCGTTCTCGCCGCCGTTGTCGAAGAGATGTTTCGTCGAGTCGAGGTTTTACACGATTCCCAAAGACACTGGAAGCGGAAACACGAACCGTGCCGCCAATAGACAATGGGCGCGGGCGACGACAAACTGGGGAAGGGCACGCTCGCCGAGCCCAGATAAACTCCCTACTCGATGCGCGAGCGAGAGCGCGTGCGGCGCATTCAGAAGTCCTCCTCGAAACCGTTGGAAGCTCCGCGCGCCCAGTCGCCTTGTCGACGCTCGCGAAGCCTGTCCCGTTCTGTGCGCGAATCGCTCCGAAAAGCCGCGTTGGGCGACTTTCTTTCGTTCGCTTATCCGAGGAAGCGTCCGGAGGCAGTGAAAGGTCGCTCGAGAAGCGGAGCGCCGCATGGCACGCGAAGCCTCGTCGGGAGCTGTCCGTTTGCGAGGCGAGCGCGCGCGCCTTTACGTGGCTGGGTGCGCGTTGGACGTGACTCCGTCGCGCAAGAAAGCCGAAGCTGGCCCATCTATCGATTTTATCGATTGGTTCGGACAGCCGCCCACGCGCGAGTTACCGCCACTACCCGCCCTGGCTTCAGGGGCTTTCCTTCTTCTTTTTTTTCTGATACGAGAGGTAAATCCATCGCTATCAAAACAACAATGGTGTAGAGCGATAGAAGAGCCCGTACCGTCTAACTGGAATCCCAGAAACCCAAGTTGCGTGTAGGATTTTCGGTTTGTCTTTGGCCAGGAAGTCGACAGAATGCTATCGTCTCGGTATTTAGGGCTGCCAACGTGTTTCGGGCTTTTTATAACGATTGATTGTAACTGCCGTGGAAGCGGTTGGCGCCCTGACTTTTGCGGAAATGGAAAGAACAGCTGGTTAGGGAAAAAAAAACAACAGTAGGCTGCTTTGAGTTGACCTTGATCAAACCATTAGTTAATCTTGTGTCGATTTCACTAGTCACTGGCTGCGTTTGCATAAATACGACAATAGCGTGTCGGATTGAAAGTAAATAACAATAACTGACAATAACTGATTGGAATGGGCTCCCGAAAGAGATCGTCGACAGCTCATCGCCGGATGAATTTCTTGAACAGTTACGAGCTCTACAAACCTGACGGTTTGATTTTATTATTTTTTTTCTGCTATTTTTTGGTGTTAGAGTGTTGTTTCATTGTATTGAAGTTTTCCCTGTTTCAGTATGTTCTGTACTATGTATTACACGTCCACCCCTGCCGGGGCCCTAGCGGAGCCTGCAGTATTGTTAAATAAATAAACCAATGACACACGCCGAGCCTCTCTGCTTTTTTATCTTCAACCAATCCCAGTCGTTATATATCGGTTCGACGCACTACGATCGCATCCATGTATCTGTGCTTACTGACAACCTAATAAACGAAGGACGCGGCAAGTCTCCAGCATCTTATTATCGCTACGCAGTCAATGCGATTAAGGCCGTAGCCGATAAGAGCGCCAAAGAACAAATCAGCAAGCAAAAAGTGCGATCAAAAAGGCCCCGCTCCGCGTTTTCTAAGCGACAATATTTTATAGTTCGGCATGCGTTTGAAATTCCATTCGCCTTTTTTAATCAAACGTCCCGTATTCTGCGTTTTCATAAAATTTTGGATACCCGAGGACTGCTACAGATTCGTTGAATGTTGGTGCGGTGTAGTGGCGGGTGACCTTTCGTTGTTTTGAAAAATTGTTTCTCGTGAGCTGAATGCGGCAACTGGGATTACGGTTAAATAGGATGTTCCAAAAGAGACAAAAGTCTGTCGTTGGAAAATAGCGCTCGGTATTCGCTTTAAATATCTCGTCTCATGCGAATATTCCGAGAGGCAAGAAATATCCGGAAAACGGAGCAAGGTGGAACGCCTCATAAACTCTATAACTTCGTTGTATTCGAGGTCCTTTATAGAGTTCGAGAATCGTAGGTTCTCCAACTACGAAAGTAAAACTAGCCTCTATAAATCACTGCATGCTTCTATTAACGTCACTGAAGTGGCCGTAAATCTCACCGTACTACGTGAATGTTGTTGCTCTTTTCTCGAGTAGCTTGTTGTTTTTCCGCGTTACCCGTTCTTTCTTTCTGAGAGTCAATCTAACGTACCGGAAACCGAGAAATCACGAACGCTAGCAACTTGAAATAAGAAGCAAAACCACGCCCTGACCATAACGAGTCTCATTTGGCGCAGTTACGAGTCCATCGAGACGAAAGCGTTGGAGGCAAACTACTTTTTCCTCTTTTTTTTACCTCTTTTCGGGATCCGTAGGGAATCGAACCGCCGCTCGCTCCTGCGTCGTCGACTGCTTTGGTCCGATTTCTGGGATTGGAAACTCCTCGGCGATTCCATCATCCTGTTTGGACCGCGCGCCCGAATCCGAAAGAAAACGGCTTCTTTGCCAGTCGCCCGCTGAGAGTTGTTGTTTTATTTCGCTGTATCTTCGATACGCGATTGGAGTGGCAGCGAAAACGTCTGTGTACAGTCGTGAGCTCTCGCACTTCGAACCTGCCTCGACGACAACTTTGTCGTTGGCAGCTTGAGAGAAGAGGTTCTTTTTCTTGGTTTGCTCTAAGCTTAAAACGAATAGGGAGGCGGCGGTGAAGAAAAAGAGCCAATCGTTTACTGTAACTCTCCCGCTGTACTTTTTGGTAGTACATTCGATTTTTAAGTTGTTTTATAGGTGCTAGTTCTACATTGTTCAACTGAAATACGTTCTGAAGCATTGCGCTCGCTCGGTGGCCTTTTCTCCTTCAGTTCTTAAAGGTAAAAAGGGATAATAATTGAAGAGCAAGGAGCATATAGAAATATGTACTCGAATGACACAAAAGTGCCAACGAGGCAGTTTCCTCGAGTCGCACTTAGAAGCGTGACAACTAAGTTCGACCAGTAGAAAATGAAGGAATCCTTGATTTGACGCCAGTTGATTCGATCAATCCAGTCAAAGGAAGCTTCTCAGTCTATAAACGCCCCGTTACTTCTACAGTTTAATTCGTCGAACAAAAAAAACGTACGCATTCATCTGTCGTTTATCTTTTCTGAGAAGTCTCGCCTACTTTGTTTTATTTTTGGTTCATTTTATTTTGTACAGTTTTGATTACTATCTGTCATCGGATTAAGTGCGCATGCGTTTCTGTCCTGTGTGCCCCTTCCTAACTCCTATCGGAAGGAGGGGGGGGGGGGGGGTATAAATGCTAAAACTAGCTGCATGCCATTTATCTCTACCCACTGTCTCGGTCCAACATTAACAAATTCGTAATACAGCCGGATATGTAAAACGAGGACCGAAATAGGCAGTAGACGGGGCTAGCGTCGATCCTGTCTACCGCCTATATCTGCCCTATATACATAGGTTGCACTGACGTAATTTGGTCCTCCTTTCTGGTGGCCGAACTTCCTCGAGCGTAGCCTTTACTGTGCATATTCTACGAGCAGTACACGAGCGTCGCGAGCGAGCGGAAACGAGTTTGCACAGCTTCATTATACATCGTTTCACTTTATCTGCGAGCGAAGCCAAAGCTAGAAGGGCGAGACCAGCACTTTTTGCGTTTCTACCCAGCTCGCGAGCTCGAGCAAAGCCTGAAGGTACGGAGCTTTCGTGCTCGCGCTTCCAGCTTTGCCTTCGCTCGCACATAAGGTGAAACGAAGTATAACAGCAGGTTTTGGCCACCAGAAAGGAGGAAGGATATGACGTCACGTGCAAACCATGTATAGGCAACCTGCAATGCAGTTTGGCGCTACACGTTGCGCCATCTAGCGGCTGCAAAATAAAGAAACTGGGTAGGCCAGGCATGCGCGGGTCGCGGGGGCTGCGGGCGGACGCATCCAGAAACCACGTGCGAACGTTGCATTTCGGATCGGCGTGAGCTTTTTTGGAATCGTTTTTCGTAAAAGTAAGTCCCAACTTCACGTCTCTTTGACCTCACCGGGTTCCTGTAACATATCGCCTACTCCTAGAGATCTCCCCAAAAATAAACGTTGCTACTCCTGCGTGAAAGACGGCCACAGTCGCGAAGGTGACTCAAGCGTAAAACTTCACCGCTTCCCTTCTAGATCTTGGGAAGCGACACGGCGACAGAAGTGGACTACTGCAGTGCGACGCATCAAGTAAGTGAATTTTACAAAAACTGTTGGGGGGAAGTGAACGAAGATATATGTGCAGGCTTGGAAAGTGGTCGGACGAACTCGTTTTGCAGACTGCTCGGCGAAATAACATATTTATACAAGTTGTATTACGAGTCGTTTTGACAGCTTCATGGGGAAATACGATAGGAACAATCGGGACGATCGTTGCTTCCCTGTGACGTCGAGAATCGGGCAATCAGGTCTTCAAGCGAAAGGCCCGCCGGCCCGTTCCGGCACTCCTAATGACGTTCGGCACGCGTGGTCGCAACCAAAACCTTCCAAACCTGCGAGTCTTCAAATAGTGGATTTTCGTAGCACACATTTTTGTTTCTTTCAGCAACCAAATGTAATGCTAAGTCTGGTAACAAATGTGACGGCGTGCAGAAAGCAGGATGCTAAAGTTTTAATTTAGAAAAAGCTCGTGCGAGGCGTAAATATCCTTCTTACACGTACACTTTGTTGCCTGTCGCCTTTTTACTCCAGGCTTTGCAATGTGCGTACGGTTCTGTAGCATGCAGAGTTTGGTTCTAATTACCCAAATTTTATTCTAGTGGGCGTCGGGAGGAGAGGACGGCCGAGCGAGGCGCGAGCGGGGGCCAGCCGGCGAGGAAAGAGGAAGAGCGTGCTGCACGAGGCTGGGGCCGGAACGATAGATCCGTTCTGGCTGGTCTGGCCCATGGCGAACCCCGGAGAATTCCACCAGCGAGGTACGGATCAGGACCGGCGGAAGCGGCGAACCCTGACCATACCGGCCTAGTCTATGACGATCCCGGAGTGGTTCCGCAGCGAGACTGGCTGTGATAGCCCGGAACAGCTAGCCTACGCAGCACTGGCGTGGGAAGGACGATCCGCAGGCCTGGACACGGGCTCCGACTGTGAGCTCTGAACGACGGGCGACAACTGGGGTCGGCGGGTTCGAACTGCCGGCTCTCGAAGACTGGCAACCGGGATGTACAATAAACACATTCGCTGCCTTCTCGTTGTGTTTTGTCACTTCCTGGGAGACGAGCGAAGCACAGACCGATCGGGCGGCCACAAGTAGTGAAGACAACTCAAACTGGTGTCCAAATCGGGAGCCCTGATAGGTCCAAGTCAACACTTGGACCTATCAGGGCTCCCGATGTTCTTAAAAAACCGCATAAAAGAACCAGAGACATGGCACGCAGGGACGCAGGTGCACACGGGGACTGCTGAAATCGAGGTCGCCGCCGATCGCAACGGCCCGACGGGCAGACTGGCCGCCCCATTAACAGAGACGCCTCCGCTTGTGGCGCTGAATGCAGTACTCTCGTGGCGCCGCCTGGCCATTGCCGGCTGCCTATAGCTCAACGCGCGCTGCTGCATCGCCGCCAATTGGTAAGAATGATCCAACTCGCCCGCATCGCCACTTTGCGACTCTCTCCAATCAGAGCGAACAAGTACGTCGTCTGCTCCTCGCGCGGTGTCTCGCGTTCAAACGCAAAACGCCGGCGTTCGGTGTTCGAACGCTTTCGAACGTTGAGTGTAGAAACCACGGTGGTAGAGACAAAAGGCAGCTATAGCCTCTGCGTCTAACCAATATCCTTCTCTCCTCCTCTCCCCCAGTTTCTGTCCACATAGTTTCCTGATACTGAAGGCTACCTATTTGCAGGCTTGTACGGTACGGTACTCACTAGTAACTACGGGCCATGAAATCACTTGGAATCGATTATTTTTTGGATTAATTTTGTAATCATTTGACTAAATCTATAAGGAACTAATCGCAACAGTAATCTGAGTATTTTTGAGAGTACTAAAATTACTTCTAACCGTTACTTTTTTTTTTTTTTTTTGCCCCTCCCGTTTTTAATGGCGCCCTTTGTTCGTACAAATTTCCTAACACGGAATCCTCGAACCTAATCTCCGGTAGGAGTATGGTTTACCAAGAGTGATGGATTAAGAAGATAATTCGTTCATAATTCGGCGATTCTAATCGAGTAATAAACAGTACGAAAGACCCGTTTTCAAACCGGCAGAAAACTCGGTCGTTTTGAAAATCTGAAGTAACAGTTACTTTTTCGAGTAACGGCCAGTTACTTTTTGTCTCAAGTAATCGAGTAATCGAATTGAATACTTTTTAAGCGAGAGTAATTGTAGTAGTCGTAATCGACTACTTTTTTTTTTTTTTTAGTAACGTGTACGAGATTGCATTGTCTTCACTTTTCCGGAACCTACTTTTCCTTTTTTCCTGTGCTGTCGAGACCGGTTATAACGAAGTCAACGAGACTCGGAAATCACTTCGCTATATCCGCTATTTCGTTATAACCGACTTCGGTTATAACGAAGTGCAAAAGGAATGGGAAATCGTGATCGCTTCGCTGTAGCCGCTATTTCGTTATAACCGACTTCGTTATAGCCGGTCTCGACAGAATCACCAGAGGACATATCCTTAGCCGCTCTGTCCTAATTTTCCGACTTCCCGGTCCGGTCAATCGAGGAGCCCAGTTAACGGTTCCGGACAATTCTTCTTCCGGTGTCCCCTCGAGTGCCACAGTGTTCCGTTCGCGGCAATAACCTCTCGTACACAAACGCCGGTAGAAAAAAAGAAAACAAAAAAAAAACCCTAACTTTTTTTTTTTTATTCGTTCTTGATCTTCTGTGGAGTTGACAATGTCGGGGCCGCGGCGCCTGTGCTGTACTCAGTTCATCCTCGAGCTGACAGTGCGATCGAAGCTGCGCGCTCGTTGGAACAGTCATACGTCAATTCTTCACCACGTGATCACTCTCCCGTCCACGCCCATGCGCTGAGAACAAAATAGACGATTCTAAAAATTCCTGCCGCCCCCACCACCGTGTCGACGTGCATTATGGCGATCCGATAATTAACCTCTCAGCGCAGATACTGTTTCAAAGCGAAAACGCCGTTTTATCCTCGTCATTCGCCGACCAAAAGCTCTCCACGGTTTCTGTATGGCACAAAAACGTATGAACTACCCACGCAAGTAAAATAGTACTTATATGACAAAAAAAAAAGAAAAGTTGAGATAAGCTTGACATTTTATGGTTTTAGAACGTAGACGAAACCACGATAAGAAAACAGAAAACGTGTCGAATTTGTTTTGCGTATTTTTTTTTTTTTGTGCTCAGAATTTACGAGGATAAAAGTAGATAAGAAGAAAAGCCGGAGCGTACACCGTGCGACAATGTTAGCACGAACACAACGTCGAGCACTTTTTTTGTGTGTTTTACTTATAAATAGTGTTGGCGGACACCAGAGTGTATTGCCCGTGTTATTACCCCAACTGCGTATTTTCCGCCACAAAAGTGGTTATAAAAACACCCCTTACTTCCTAAAAAAACAATAATTGCCATTGATTGTTTACGTAACAGCGTTGCGCTGTGTTCATTCGAACATCTCCACAATTGCCCGCGTCACGCGTTGGAATCTAGGATTACCGCGACGCCTTCTGGAATTTTTCGGAAAGGTCTATGAAACGTTGGAAATGGAGGCGGCGGGTGATTGGTGCCGACGAGTGCGCACCTCCCAGCGCACTGTCAGCTTGAATCCGCGGTGACGCCCCCGATTCATCGTGCAAAAGACAGTGTGCAGAGACACTGTCTGAAGAATTCCTTGCATGACTGTCACGTTGGTCATACAAAAACTCTCCGCAGACATGATCCCAAGCATACATACTCGTATCGGATGTATGAAGCGAAATAGGCTTCGAATATGCTGGAGGCGTGCCGCCGATAATTCTTTCCTCGTGTCTGCAACAAAAACCACGTCCTTTGTGCGATGTATAAGGAGTGTAACTGGGGCTCAAGGGCGAACGGCATCTTTTCCCGCTATGGGCTCTTTCTTCTGCGCCCCAAGAAGCTTTTTTTTTTTTTTCTTGTTTGTTTTGCTCGCTGGCTTTTTGGAGTTGCTGGCTGACTCTTGGGCGCGCTGTTGAGCAGCGGCCGGTAATTAAAGCGTCACGAGAGAACGCTGCCCCACTAGAACCCGCCCGGAGTCAACAATGGACGCCGTCTGTTGACCCTCTTTTAATGGCGTTCCTCTTTTTGGCGGACGTCGCCCGCACGGCTCGGGTCCAGTGTCTGCGCTAAAAACGTGCGCAAAACACAAAAGAAAAAAAATCGTTTTGTATTTTTGCGTTGGAGGATGCTCACTGCAATAACCGCTGCGCAAAAAAAAAAAAAAAAAAGATTTTTTAACGTTTTTTTGGCAAGGACCGGAAAGAAACTGAAACTCAGTTGATAGTTGGGTTGGTGGGCGTGCATACGCGGTCATAATTTGATTTCCAGGGGAATAACTAGCTGGCAACCAAGATCTTTGGGCACCGTCTTGTTGTAGTGACCTTATAGCTTCGCAGGTATTTGCAATGTCGATGTACGCAAACTTGATACTGATTATTGATTATTAACAGAATATTGGCCTTGGTCCACATTATCGTGAAGCCGAGATAATGTAAGTTCTTTAAAAAATAGAATAAAACGAAGCGCACAAAGGCATCAACCAAAAGAAGCCACGTACAACAGACGCTCTCAAAGAAATGTATTTTTTTTTTAATTTTGTAGACAATCGTAAGCGCTTTTTTTCTGCGTTATGTTTTATAAAAATTTAGGGCCAAATAGCCCAGTTTCCAACAATTCTAAAATCAATGTTTCCAATTCCATTGTCCTGTGGTACTCGCAAAAACCAAGTCACTACGATTGAAAAAGGAAACCCGGCGTTTTAAGTGTCTCCATTTATATATTGATTAAGACAATGAAGAAGATCAATGTCTAAGCGCAGATTTGGTTTCAGGGCAAAAACGCTGTGTTGCCCCTATCATTCGCCGACCTGATTGCTTTCAGAGTGTTCTGTACGGTAAGAAGAACGCAATAACTACACACGTATATGTATGTGGCAAGGATTAGACAACGTTCTGACAAAAAAAAAAAAAGCGGCCTGTGCTGGGACATGTATAAACTCACCACGTGAAAAGTCACGTTTAATATCTCAGCGCTTACTGCATTCCTGGGTCAGACCGCACAAGTTCCACGAACGCAAACCAAATGAGCACACCTCGAAAGAATGTCCCGCTATGGGTGCCGTTTTTCTGCCACAAAAGAATAAGCACGGCTTGGCTTCACAACTACCTCGGACACACCAACTATTCCAGGGAGTACAAAGTCTAGCACTTCACGTTATGACGAGGAGCGAGGTCTTCTGCAGCGCAACCGATTCACCAGTGTGTTAAATATTAGTGGCGCAAGCAAATCCTCTGCCATAAAACGAGCCGGAAAAATCAGTGCCTTGAGCAAGGTCAGTATTAGCGTGTGGAATTCAAAAGACTAGTTCTTTTTTTTTATAAAAAAAAATAAATAAAACCAACAAGCTTAATTGCCTAAGTCAACATTGGGCGCGTTCGCAGACGATCGAGTTAGCGACGCTATTTACTTGTTGCGCCATCTACCGATAAGCGCAGCGACCAGACGACAGAGTGTGACGTCTGCTCGCTGCGCCTATCGGGAGATGTCGCCACAAGTTAATAGCGCCGCTAACTAGATCGTCTGCGAAGTGCGAGCGCGCCCAACGCAGGCTCGAGCAAACTTGTTGCTTTCTTTTTTCTTTTTTTTAGAGCGAAGTTTTTAGGCGTTTGTTTCCGGCTTGAGCGGCGTCGGTGTCACCGCGCGGTGCATTATGGAAGACGTCCCATAATGCAACGCGCGGGACCGCCATGACGTTACGAGGGTCACCGGTGACGTCACCGCGGTGCATTATGGGACGTTTCCCATAGTGAACCGCGCGGACGTTTCGGCACGGTGACGTTTCGGCATCGCGCGGTGCATTATAGAAAACGTCCCATAATGCACCGCGGTGACGCGCGCGTTGAATTTTGGGACGTTTCCCATAATGCACCGCGGGTGAGGGAGGAAGCGGAGGGAGGAGGAGGGGAAGAGAAGGGGGAGGAGGATGAAGGAGGAGGGAGGGAAAAGGAGGAGGAGGGAAGAGAAAGAGGGGAGGAGGCGAGGAGCACGAGAGGAGTAGAATAGGAGGAAGGAGGAGAGGGTACGGATAAGGAGGAGGGGCATATCGTCCCCTCCGTACCCTCCCCGCCTCCTCAAGAGGTGCGCTCTAATTCCGCATTACAGGGAGTTGTAAACGTCTTTCATTTTTTTTACAGGAAGGAAACTATACGCTTTCAAGCTTCAAGCAGCAAAATTGACATGCTCAGTGCAGATTCGGTGAATGTCTTAGCTTTCTATGGGCAGGCGCCGATTTTTCCTGTTTGTTTCACAGCGGAAGATCCGCTTGTGCCACCCTGTATAGTCGCTGACAGATCCAAAAATGTGGGACATGGCTGTAGTCCCGTGCATCTTTCCGCATCTAGTGAGGTTCTGTACGTGTTCTATCATCGCTTAACTAATCACAAACAGAAAAAGGCTTCGTGACTTGCGCTTTTGGCGCTGCTTGATCGGTCCCATTAGCTCGAAGCGTCGGCTGCGTCTGGAGTTCAGCTGAAACGAATAATAGACGCTCAAAGCAATTTGGTGTGTCTACTCTCCCACGAACCACTTGGAAGAGGCAGTCATTGCAACCTCGGCCAGTGACAAAAATAAAAATATGTTTCGACCTAACGAAAAAAAAAACAACCTATGAGCTGTGAAACAGAGCATGTCTTCAGCACGTGCTCATTGTCCACAAAGCGGACTTTTTTTTTTTTAGGTCTAATAATGGTTTGAGCCTCGACATTGGCCGAGCTGGCTTCGTACATTTCAACGATTGGCTCTCCATGGCTTCTTGAAAAGTATCTGCACCAGATTTTTCATAGTGTGGGATACCTTTGGTGTACTCTACATTGCAGGAAATCTACAGGGAAATACGAATTGAAATGAAGGAATGTGGAAAGGGAACTCGAAAGATGAACGGAACCAGCAGAGCTCCAGGACCACTCCCGTCAACTGTTAATCGAATCTAGAATGAAAAACAAAACGAAAAAAAGAAAGCGGTGGGAATATCGTGGAGCGAGCGCGCCATTTTCTTACCAGACGTCCATCGCAAGCTCACCGTTTGCGGCACTCGAGGGAAGGGACCACTGCCCCGAAGAAAATTGGAGTCATAAATCTAGTGGGGGGGCCTTCCGCGACGATCGCTCCATCTTATCTGTCCATCTTGGGGCTGATCTTAATATGCCCCGCCGCCTCGCCAAAAAGATGGAGAATACATTATATCGACACGCCGGCGCAATATATCATCGCTGGCGAGCGATTCATAGATTCCTGTCCTTCTGGCCCATTGGGTTTTTCGAGTAACACCACTGGAAACATTGTAGCACCGGATGTTCTAAAAAAGGAAGCATTATACAGACAGATGGAAGGCGGCCAAAGGTATCCAACTTGAGTTGGTATTAGAAAAGTGTTATAATTGGGGTTGGAACTGCCGAGTTCAACGTTCAAATACAAACTTTGTTTCCCATGCTTAGCTTCTGAACTATTGGGTGTTTGAATGGGATGCGCTGTCTGCTTTAATTTGTATTTAGTATAGTACATCGCTAGGTTCCCACTGAAGGGTGTTTATCATAAGGTGCGAGTATTGGCCACATTGTATGTTTTAGGCACATACTTAGCCGGTCTGGGCAGCTCATATAACCGATGTCTAAACATGCCCAAAATGTGTTTTTTTTTTTTTTTTTTTGAGTGAGTGAATGAGGAAGCGCGTTTTATTTTTTTATATGCCTCTTCCACTGGTGTTTTTCTGCAGGCCCTTTCTGAAAATCAGCCTACCCACTCTGTGCAGAGCCAAACCCGACGTTCGAATGGCGGCACTACGCAGCTTCTCCACATTAGAAAAAGCGAGCGTCTTCGATAGCAGAAAGCAGAAAAGACGTTGGTCCTTTTACGCTACCTTCGGTTCACGAAATTGAGGGTGCTTGATTTAGTCGAGCATGATCTCCTATTACCGCCATCAGAGCGGCAATGTTGGAGCTTTTGGGACTGCCACAAGATGATTTTTGAAAATTGTCTATCGAAGAATTCTAACTCGTCGTGCAATACTGCCTGTACTCGATAAACTGCAACTGATCTCAAGCGGGAACGCCCTCGCAACTTTTTATATGGGTTCGGTGCTCTCGACGTAAACTCAGTTCACTGCAGAAGCACCTGACACAAACAGCAGGCTGATTTGTTGTTTGCTTAAAATGACTCGACTGAAATGGCCGGCGTAACGGGGGTATGAATTAACCGAACGGATCTGTTAGTCAGATGTTCTTCCCCAATAATTTCAGCGATCTATGTCCCTTCGTAAACGTCGTTTATGCATTAGCACGAAGCGATAAGTTTCTTCGTTCGCCGGTGTAACTGGAGCCCCGCCGTTTACGCTGCGGCGGAAACGAGGGTTAAAAAGGAACACCGCCGGCGAGGCACTTAGAGAAATTGCCATTTGGGTTTCTGCTTCCGAGCGGCCGCTGGCGGCTGTCCGATCTCCGCTCTTTGAGACTCGAAATAAATGACTGTCGCCGTCGAGCGGAACGGCGTCCCGGTGCGCCAACCGCTAAGCGACCGAGGTTCCTTGTTTCGCAGCGCGGGGAAAGAACACTTGGGGACTGCGGCGTGGTACTTCTGGTCCACCAGCGCGCGACATTTCGTTTCGAGGATTTCTGACTCAAAGCACATGTGCGCTGCGACATTTTTACCACGATAAGGCAATGCAAAATTGAGCAATGAGAGGGAGGGTGTTAGCTCGTAGTTTATTTATCTTTGTCTATTCGGTCTGGTACGTTAAACTCACCGGAGTGGACTTTGTCTTTTTTTATGTTTGTCCTTTTCCTTACCCTTGATTCTCTTTTTCTTTTTTTTTCCTACTTTTTTGTAATTTTTTCTACGTGCTATGTAGTGGTTAGAGCAAACTCATAAATCTGTTGGTTGCAATATTATTTTGAGTACTTATATTTTAGAGGATCTGTATTCCCGAAGCGCTTACTAATGGGCTGGATATATTTTTAATAGGCAATACCAATGTCTGGATGCGAATTATTTAGATAAAATTGCAAAGCTGTAGGACTTTTACGAAATAATTTATTGACGTCCACCTGAAATGAATCGCAACTCGCGCCCCCTAGATGACTGGCGTGCCTCGGAAAAAATCCACGTGGTCGGGTGGAAATAAATTTATTATTGTAGAGTATTGTCTTCACATTTTACGCAGCACATGGTTCACTCGTTGTGAACACAGCCTATGTCAGCCGACTGCCTCGTATTCATTGACTTTCGAGTATACAGTGCTGCCCTAGTGGCTCGAAAGCAAAACACGATGACCCTTCAACCGAGCGGAAATTGATGCATGAATGGCTCGGAAATGAGCTCCGCCTTTCCGTATTGTTTTTTTACGCGGCATCCTCGCGAGATGAACCGACGAAGCGCTTTAACGTTCATCGCCTGGAACCTTCATATCCGCCGTTTGAAAAAAGTAACGTGCGGGTCTCCCTACGCCCTTCTTGAGCACCTGTTGTTCTATGGAGCGTCAGAGTAACGCATCAGATGCGAGGGTCGGGATGCGTTTACGCTTTTGAGGCAATCGACGATGCTGAAAAAGCACGTTTATTTATTTACTTTTATTTTTTCGTCGGAGAAAGACCCACGAGAGCCGCTTTCGGGTCGCTGACTCTTTATTCCCCTGCGGGCTTGCCGCGAACGCGGAGACTAATATCAATGTTCCGTGTTTACATCTGAATTTAATTAAGAATTATCGAGTTACTTTTGGTAATTGTGCACGCAGTGAACTTAAAGGAGTCGTCGTTTTTAGAGTTGCTCTCTAACACTCTCTTGTGGCTGAAGCACGTATTAAGGCCTTAATAATCGCTTCTCTTCCTTCTTATTTGTCCTAATGTTCCGTGAAATGCAGCGCAACGTCCTTGTCGATAATTCTAATTATGCCCGTCGCTGTATCGCTCTATTCGTCAACACCATTCCAAAAAATCTGCCTCGCTGCAAGTTCAGAGGAGAGCCCCGGCGGTTTTTTAAGCTACCCAGAAGTAAACATATTTTTCGGAATGCCCACGTTTTACTCTTTCCCTCGTGTGTTATTGTCTATTTCTGAATTCAAAATGGCTACCGAGAAAACGGCAAATGAAGGTGATGTCAAAACCAACATTCAAATTTGCCCGCGCTTTCCAGGGGCGAGGCGTCACGTTTTGTATGCCTTGCAAGTCAAGCAAACGTTAAAAAAGAATGCAAAGTTTTGCGCATGTTTTTTTAGCTCTGTTTTGCCGGTGTGAGCTTAATCGAAATTACTTACACACCATCAAACTTGTTGTGACCCGTCGGGAACAAGCTGTGATGCTCCACTATTGCCCCATGGTACAACGTTTCTGACGTCACGTTTTCGGTGTTTCTGGTAGAGCCTTTAAGACCAAAATTGAAACTTTGAAAACTTTGGAAGAAAGAAAAAACAGATTATTGTGACTTGCACATTACATTACTAGTTCAGATGTATCTAATATTGTGTTGAATCACAATATTATGATGCGCGTTCGTGCCTTTCAACTATCTATCTTGTACCCGATTCACGGGGGGGGGCGGCGGCGGCGGTGGCGCCGAACTTTACTCAATTGTGGTTCATACGCATCCAACGTACGAGCAGCACTGCAATCGCTGCTTGCTATCAGCGATTGAGTAAACTAAAGGGAGTGTCATTAAAAAAATGAAAGTCGTTTAGAAATCTCTGTAATGTGAAATTAGAACGCAGCTCTTGAGGTATTTAGATTTAGCGATGTACCATGCTAAACAATTTGAGAAACAAATGTATATTATATATAGAGAGAGATCACTCTCCTCACATACTGGGTTTGCACCCTGCTCCTCTTCCGTGTCCTCTTCCTCCTCCGTACTCGACTCCTCCGTAACCTCCCCTCCCTCTCGTCCGTACCCTCCCCTCCTCCTCCTGCGTAACCTCTCCTCGTCCTGCGCACCCTCACCTCCTTCATATCCTCCCCTCCTCCTCCTCCATACCCCCTCTCCTCCAACAGCCTCCCCGCTAAATCTAGCTAAAAAATTGACGCCACGTGACCTCAACGCGAACTCAATTTCCCCGCTAAATTTAGCGGGGAAAATAACGTCACATGACTTTATGTCGCGTCACCTATGAACAAGTTCAGTTTCTCCGCTACATTTAGCACGGAAATTGACGTCACGTGACCTCAACACCAATTTAATTCCCCGCTAAATTTAGCGGGGAAGCTGAATTGGTGTGTAGGTTTGTGAGGTCCCATAATGCAACACTGCACATTCAGTTTCCCCGCTAAATTTAGCGGTAGAACTGTCGCGACATGACCTCAACACCATTTCAGTTTCCTCGCTAAATTTAGCGGGGAAACTGTGACGTCCCATCATGCAACGCGCGCGGTTACGCCGATGGCGCCGGCGATGCCGCTCAACGCGGAAACGGGCGCCTAAGAGCTGCGCCTTTAAGGTGCAACCCCACCCTTGGTTAGTGTGATTCTGAACCAACAGATGGCGGTGGGATCGCCTTCCAGGCCTGTACATCAATGCGAGAAATCGTTTGTGGTGGCGCTTCGGGACAGTGGGGTATTTTTTCTAGATCCTGAATTTGAAATCTCTGGTCCCTTGCTTGTTTTCCTCTGCACGAGCTTTCTTTGGAACGCGCACGGCTGCGCCAGTTCTCGTGTAAGGGGGCCAGTTGCCTACGCTCCGAGCTCCTGTCTCCAGCAAATGTGGGCAGAACAAAACGCGAAAATCGTCCTGAACCAAACGGCGAGACATATGCATAACAAAACCACCGACGCGTTGAAAAATATAAAATTGCCTGTGCGCCGTTATCGGAGATTTCAGAGGCCAATTACACAAATTTCAATGTGATCAGATTCATATTGTCACGAATGAAGGTGACGAGAGGACGAACAGTGAATTGAAAAATAAAAAAGCATTGCGGTGACTTAGCTCGGCTATGCCAGGACATACGTATCGTGAGCTTATGCGCACAAAATGAGAGGCGCTATCAAGCGGCTCCGGTGCAGCGTCAGACTTGGCTACTGCGCAACGGAGGCGCACAGCTGGGCACGCGGCGGCGCCAGTGCGTCTGCCGTGGCTATGACGTCACTCCTCTGGAATGCGCAGACCGGCGAGGCGGGCGCGGCGGCGGCGGAGCGCGCGGCGGTGGCTTCGCGTGGCTCTCATAATGAGCCGTGCTCAATTGCGTGCTCATTATGCGGAGCGCGCGGCGCCGTGCGCCGTGCTCCTTATGCGGAGCTCCGCCGCCGCCGCCGCCGCGCGCTTCGCATAATGAGCACGGCTCATTATGAGGGCCACGCGAAACTGCTCAACCTCGGCCAGTGTAGCTAGCGCTACAAAAGGTTTAATCGGCGAACTTGTGCCAAACCAAAATAAGTAAAGAGAAAGATCGTCGAGACAGCAGAAAAGCAGGCGGCGATTCGGCAGCGTAACAGAGAGCGAGAGCGAGACTGACTCGACAAGGCCGCAGGCAGCTGCTTATCTACAGTGCGTCACTATCTCGAAAGTTCGGCCAAGAAGGTTTGAGCGTCACCCGCTCGGGGCGAGGATGAACTGGCACTTTAGGGAACAAGAAAGCAGGGCAAAAGTTACGTCCGGGGGCCCTAAACTTGTCAAACACAAAGTTGGAGCCGAAAGTTCGCGGAGCTGCCAATTTGACGTTAGCGAAAAAAGCGCGAAGTCATCGTAATGATAGGCCAATCGCTGCGCTCCATCAACTTCGGTCTCAACTTTGTGTTTGACGAGTTCAGAGGCCCTGTTGCAAGAATGAACTCGAATCTTCCAGAAGTCCGTGACCGCGCGTTGCTTTCTCGGCTCTGCGGGCGGCAATATGAGGCGGGCCTTTTTGTCGTGCTTGTGTTAAGCTCTTTGTGGATTTCCAGGAAAACGTGATGACATAATAGACTTGGGTTTCCAAAATTCTAGCTTGAGGAATTAACTACGTAAAAAATCAAAACAAATGAACTATTTTTTGGGCGGTCAGGTGTCTCATTTAGGTAGCTGGGTGTTTATTTTGACCAAAACCACGAGACTGGAAAACACAAAAAATGACACTCAGGTTTAGATGTTGAGTTTGGTAAAACCAAAGTAGTACTGGTGCGGGAGTCATAATAAAAAAAATGCCGAGGTTAAAAATTAACTCGCAGCAATAAATGATAAGAATTAATTTTAATACGAATCCAGTGATAAATGTAATGAATGGCCAGGCAAAGATTCTGGGTCTGCGGATAGCTTTTGCACATAGTTTAAACAATGTACAGAGTGTCACAAAAAAAATACAGTTTTTTTTTCTTTTATTGCAAGAATAAACTAGGCATCGCCGAACGCTCATTCTCTGCCCAAAGGTATCGCTAGAGGTCACAACCAGATGTCAAAGTTTCAGCCCGATCCGATAATTTAATCAAAAGTTATAAGTGATTTTCTGAAAAGTTCAATGGGAAAATGGCGGCCGACGGAGTTTTCGAATACATGGAGCTCTATGGCACCAGAAACCGAAAACGGGCAAAAATGGGCTCCATTTTTCCATTGAAATTTTCAGAAAATCACTTATAACTTTTGAATAAGGTGTCCGTTCGGGATAAAACTTTGGCATCTGGTTGTGACCTAGCGCTACCTTCGGGCGGAGAATGAGCGTTAGGCGACGCCTAGTTTATTTTTGCGGTAAAAGAAAAAAAATCTGTAATTTTTTTGTGACATCCTGTACCAGTTTTAATGTGGTGATTTATGCGCGCAAGTAGTGGTGTGAAATAAATGAAAAAGATGCAAACGGGTAGAGTTTGACGTTGTATAAAATATAGTCTAAGCACGCACATGGTACGCTGATTAAGAATAAAACAGCCCTACATTTTATACTAGCCTTGAGCCTATCGAAAGTTAAGGGTGCATAAAAAGCTAAAGCTTGTACACATATATACTGCTCAGGCCGTTATGTTTGGATGCTCATAGTACTCTATTACCCTCAGATTTGGTGTAAGTTGTCCCCTGATTGCTTACAACAGAAAGAAGGAAACATTCTAACTCTGGGTTGATAGAAAAACTCCACCTGCTGACAGCTACCAATCATCTCGGCGCCGATTATGAGTATTCACTGCATGCCAAAGGTCGCGTGCTTAGAACGAGATTTTCCCACGTGATTTCATACAATCGCAATTGTTCTTGACAAACAACAATGCTTACTCTGGCAAGCGGTCACATGTGAAGCTTAGAATATTTTGTATTGATTGTGGCACACGTGGCAAGTTGCGTAGGTTTTTTTTACAATCCGCGAAATAGAATGCTCCTGGGTTACCTTGGTCTCTAATGCATGTAACACACAAAAGAGCACGAACTGAATTGCAGTCGGAAACAAATACAATAATGATAAACAAGCGTGTATTTACGCGAAAACTGAGGGCATTGCACATATACAGAAGGTAAGTTTGTTTCACTAAATACAATACCAGTAAAGTATTTGGTTTTATTGTGCGAGCGGAGCGGAACATAGAAGTGCGAGCATACTGCCACGGCCGCTTGATAAGGGACTCCCCTTGGGAGCGGCCTGCCGTATGTCTCGCGCCGCCGGTGAGAGCGATAGTTCTACTTTACCCCGCAGCGCCAGCCGTGGCGCTCGTTATCGGCGAGAGAGGCGCAGTCCGCCCGGCGCGGCCCGGTGTGGCTAGGGTGCCTACATGTTTCCGCTCCGCTTCCGGAGCGGCGGAAACATGTAGGCACCCTAGGTGTGGCTATTTAGACTGTTTTTCGTGAAGCGTCAAGTCTCATTTGAAACGAGTGCCAGATTGCATGAATGATGTGACAAATCTGTGTCGAATAGAAGCACATAATTCTATCTGCGAGGAGCTCACTCAGCTGCAGGCTGCGCGTTAGAGCCGCATTCAGCTGGCAGTATGAGCGAATTGTCGTTTTCTTGTTGCCGTCCCCGTTTCTATTACCACTGTAATGAGTTATAGTTGGATATAGCTAGACCGTATGATTTCCGATTTTAACCGATGCTCGAGCTGTGCCTTTTATTTATCTGTGAGGGACAATAAGAAAGGGATTCCTCGTGCATAACTTCTGCAATATAAACTTCATTGTTCACGAACAGATCAAGGGAGTCATATAGTTTGCAAGCGGAATACCTTTCGGGAAAGAGGCTTCCGCGAAAGTCTCAATATATTCTCTAGAGAGCTGTTTAGGTCACCAGCCGAGTTAGCCAGAAGAGGTCTGAGGAGCTTCGCGAGAAAAAGCTCGCAGAGTTCTTAGCTGTGGTACCGGTCTCTGCAGTTAGTACACCACATCAGCGGGCAGTCCATAAGGTGTGGAAGCTCAGCGCTCGAGAGAACCTTGCCAATCCGTCCAGAACGACGAATCTCTGCCAACTGTAGAGCCCTCTCGACAAAGGTGCAGACGAGCTTGCACGGCCAGACAGCTTCAGGTCGTGGATAGCTGAGTCCTCTTTGGTCAAGGCTAAACACGAACTGATTTTCTCCGTCACGAGATTCATTTCCCTTAAGTTACAGCTTGCATTCAGGACACGTCACCTGCAAAGTTGAGCGGGTTCTACACATTAGCCTTCCTTGCTTAAATCTGTCTTGAAATTCATCGCAGGTTTGTCGCAGTTTTTTAATTCGCTCGTTCAGTCGTTTGGCTTGCATTTGAAGGCGGTGCGCGTTTTTCTTGGCATCTTCCATGAAACCTATAGCTGTCAAATTGAATGACGTCTGACATTCTTCCACTTCAAACTCTTTTTGCGGGCAAGGTTCAATAGCCACGCACTCATCAACAGCTCGTCTTCTTTCTGCAGGGGACTGCATTTTGCGTTGTCGGCTTCTACCGCTCGCATGCGACGTGGACGCGTTAGGTGGCACACGAACAAGCGTTCTGCGTTTCTTTGAACCTGCTGGTTGCATGTACAACGAATACAATGGGAATTGAGTCGGCACCGCTGTCGGTCGCAGTACCTTCCGCTTCATCCCTACCTTGTAGTCCTCCGCCTTAAATGCCTATATGTACAACCTCGGCTTTCTGCAGGGAAGATAATCCACATAGCGCTCCCCTCTCCTAAGTTGCGAGGGGGAGCCAGGTTGGGGCAAGGTAAAATGTGAAGAGGATATAGGAAAGGAGGTGACGGGCGAAAGTGGAAAGCGCGAAGTGTACGTCGGCCTTTAAAATGAAGGGAGCGCACGACGCTCCTGGAGCTTGGTTGCCACTGGCTGCTCTTCTCGCTGCCTTCTCGCAAAATGTTCTTCAACCAGGCATCCCAAAAATTCTCTCTAGATGGAAGCTCGTGATAGCAGAGTTCCGGATCTCTCGCAGCATTTGACTTACAACGCGGCACGCAACAGTTTTTAGGCATCGCGTGCTCCGTAACCCATCTGCACACTTTAAAACTGTGCAGAGACAGACAAAAGGCGGCTGTCTACGTCTCTTCTTTCTCATCCATCAGTGGTTATCGCCATGAAACTATAGAAACGAGCAAAAAAACGATCGAAAACACAAACCACGCATGCGAGCACAGGGTAAAACTGCGATATTTTCTCCGCGCAAAGTGGTGCAAAGGTGGGGGACAAGCGATTTTTGCGGCCTTTTGCAACCGCGACAGCGCCTCGGTATCGGCGAAGCCAATGACGGGCAGATATTTTCTCTGGGTCGCGAAGCAAGAGCGCGTTGGGCGCCTTTTCTATAGACCAACTCAACTTGCTGACGTCATACGACCGCGGTGGCGCTGCTGTCGGTACTGCGCATGCACTAATGCTTCATTCCTCCCAAATTTGGCTTCTGCGCATGCGCAGTGCTCACACCTGTTGTGGGCAAAGCGGGCTTGTTTGTAAACAGTGTGTTGGTTTATACTCTTTTTCACCTTATGATTAGGGCTCCGTGTTTTCGGAGTTTATTTTTCGTCAAATTCGGAGGGTGTTTTTCGGAGTTTATTTTCTGCCGAAGATTCGGAGTTTATCGGAGTTTATATTTGTTTGATTCCCAATTCTCCGAAATTCGGAGTTTAATTTCGCAGTGTTTCCTATTGCAAATAAATATGTAAATAATAAACGGATGTGAACGTATGCCAGATAAAAAATAAAACGCGCTTGTACTATTAAAATTTCTTCAGTTGAATTTGACGTTCATGCCATTGCCATTGGCAATATCAATTTGTCCCACGACAAACGTCGCACACAAGTGTTGCTTCGATAAACGTCGATACCTTAAAGTCAATAAACTCCCAGGGGCAGTCGCTACGAAGCTCGTAGTCATCCCATCCTATTCCATCAATCTAGCCCGCGGCCGCGCGAGGTGGAGGGGTGAAGGATGTGATAGAGAATTTCAACTGTCCCTTTTTTCTATTTAATACAATCTCTATGGTTCATATCTTTCACTGTTACAAAACACACTATCTCCTTTCTCTAAATCACAAATCGCATGGCTCAAACTGGAAACCAAAAGAGTGGCTTCTTTTGTCGTGACCCGAATGTACAATGTCCTGTTGCCTTGAATCAACCTCGACGAGACAAGCGGCAAGACCCCTTTTGACAATGGTCTGAGATTTGAAATGTAATTATGGTTCCATTTTCCACAGGACCATTGACTCCGTGCTGATCAAATTGCAAAAAAAAAAAAAAAGTATTTTTTTTTTTTTTACAATTTGGGGGGGGGGGGGGGTGGCATTGGCACATAAACATTCGGAGTTTATCGGATAAATCCGAATTGACCAAAATTTTACCGGCGGGTGTTTTTCGGAGTTTTTCGGATTTATCCGAAAACACGGAGCCCTACTTATGATGTACCGCAGGAAAGGCTACAAGCGCGAGCTCCTTGCTCTATAAGGCACATCTCGGCGGCACAAGCTCTCGTGCGTTAAGAGTAGCTCCCAACGCTATGAGCTCGCGCTTCTAGCCTTGTCTGCGGTACAACATAAGGTGAAACGGAGTATAGCTTTCAGCTCACGAGACCACTCGCCGATGTGCAGCGCTTCCACGGCAGATGGGAGAAGTTCTCTCACGCGCGCTCTTTTGTTTTCGCAAAAAATCGGCAGGCCGCACCAACAGGGGGGATCAAGAGGCCGTGATACTGCCCTGAACTACACTTCCAGTGAACAAGCGCACCATCTAAAGCATCGAGCTCGCTTTCATTACTTTTGGTGCGCTCAAACGTTTGAAAACACAATTATAATAAATTCTATTATTTCAATTATTTTTATTAATGGCGCTTTTGTCTTTTGCCTTCACGTGCCGTTTTCTTAGTTACATAATATTCTTCCAGAAGTCCGACATCTATAGTCTGTTTCATCACAAGTAAGAGCCGCATAATCAAAGTTGTAGACAAAAACAAAAAAGAGCGCGACACGCGAACACACATTAAAAATGCAATGTAACGGCGCATTCAAAATTAGTCGTTAGTGTTTTAGAGAGCAGCAGTTTCTTAGGGCGACATTGTTACCCGTTGAAGATTATAAAAAGTGCAGTACGACTGTTAGCTCGGGATCTTTAACGTGCATTACGCAGTATATATGGGACATGATCGCAGGACAGTAGGATGCAGATGGGAGACTGAACCCAGGGTCCCTGCTAAAGCCCCTTGATAAAGGCTTTTTTTACAAGTACCGCCAACCATTGTTGTGGAAACGCGCAAGACACGTGCCACGAGTGGGTGCTCCGCCGCCATTCGCTTTCAAGGGCCAGTCAATCTAGTGCTGGGCCGCCACTTGCCTCCAAGGGCCGCTCGAGAGACGGGCCTCGTGCACTGGCACATTTGAGGTTACTTGAAAGACCAACGCAAACACAACGAGGGGATTTAGTCCCTACAAATTCTGCAGCGTGAGCTCCGTGCTTTGAACGGAGCTCGCGCTCCAGCCTTTCTCCGCGTGCTCTGATCTGCGGTGCCACCACACACTCGGCCAACGATCCCCCACCGCACTTGGTTTAGCTATCCTGGGAAAAGTGGCGCCATTCATTGTTGTAGAAATGCTCGAGGCACGTGCCGCGCGCTACTTCTGGGAAATTCATGGCGTCTGAAATCTAGCTCAGTGCTGCGCTGTGCCGCCATGATCTTCCCAAGGGCTGCACGTTGCACGTGCCTCGTGCATCGACGCACCTTGCGCTACTGGTTTAGCCTGTGCGCTAAATGAGCTACGCTTAAGCCTGGTTCAGACAGTTGCGGTTGACTGCGTTTGACTGCGTTGCGGCTGCGAGGAACCAGGACATCCCTGCTGCTTCTATCGCGTGCCAAGATGATTCCTTGGATTGGATTCCACGCTTCATACGAAGCACAGATGTGCCGGTGACTCGCTTTCGGTTCTCGACGCAACGCAGTCAAACGCAGTCAAACGCAAGTGTGTGAACCGGCCTTTAGAGTATATCGGCACTCCCCCCCCCCCCCCGATATTGTTGTGGGCGCCGCCATCTTGGTGGTCAGTAACAAATCAAATGCAACTGCAGATCGTCATGATTCAAAAGTGCGGTGTCAGGAAGCTCACGCAATTAAAATGAGCTGTTGGGCTAGTTGGTTTTGCATAATTTAAGGGTAATTTAAGTCAATCATCAGTGTAGATCGGAGTGTCTTCTTCCTTTTTTTGGAGTTTCATTGCATTTGTCACTTGTTCGCCTCTTTCACGACCATTAGTGTAGATTTTCATCGCACTTGTCACTTCGTGTACCTCTTTCACGATACGTACAGTAAATACCTAGTTTTGAGTAGCGTTCTTTCCTATCTCTGTCTCCTTCCTGTGTTGTCTTTGCGCTACATTGTAATTAAGCTCACGCAATATTGCTTTGATTTGTTGCGAACTGTTTAAACATTTGTGGAGGACGGAAAAGTGTTTCCTGTGATTTCAGATAACTGACAACCATCATTTTAAACACCAAGATGTGTATGAAGCGTAGCTTATTTAGTGCCTCTAGTTTAGCCCGACCGCATAGGCACAGAAAGAGAACGAACAACTTAACCTCACGCTTTTGGCGCTGCTTCAGAGGCTTCATCAGCCCGTAGCGTTGGCTGCGCTCCGAACTAATGGTGAATTCCACTCGTAGATCCGGAGCGCTTTCTAAAATCCGCGAGGGAGGCGAAATTCCGCTCCGTGGGACCCGCTCCGAATCGACGAGGGGAAGATAAACTCGCATTTTCGGAGCGACCTCCCCCACACCCCTCCCCACCGCTTCCCCCTCCGCCGTTTAAAATGGCCGCTGCTCGGACTTGACAAGCCCACCAACGCCTCAGCCAACTGATTTTTGAGACGACCAGTGACAACTGTCATTGCGTAGCTGCAGAAATACCACGCGACACAGGCCGGGCGAAATTATACGTACCACGGCGCCGAGTGTCACAAATAACGCAGACGTCCGCGTTCGGCACCGTCACATTCCTTTCGGCCGCCTCGAAGCGGCGGGGCACGGACAGCGATTGCCAGCAGTGGAGTTCAGATTCCTGGTACGACGTCAATAAACACAGAGGTAACAAACCATCACTTGCACGGTCGTTGCCTAATCTCTTCTTGCTTTATTGCACGGGAAAACACCGGCCTAATGCAGTGTAAAAAGGTAAACAATCATTGGATGCAGTATGAACAGGCCTAACCTTGCGTCTGCCTCCAGCTGTTCTGTCCCCCCGTTTTTTTTTTCTCGTTCTTCCTCTAACGATCACAGATGTCAGTGCTTACGATTTACCACGCTCCACAGTCCCGGCTTTGTATCCCTGATCTACGCGAGGATAGCAGCGTTTAAACCGTCACAATCCCACGTAAACAACCGACGCACCCGAACAGATCCAACTCGACGACCCGACCACCCCACCGTGGCCCGACCGGCCCGCCGACCTCGCCAACCTCGCCGCGCATGCGCACTGCCAATTAGGAAGGAAATGACGTAGGCGCTCTGTCAACTTCCGGAAAGATCTGTGAAATCCCGCAGAGCAAGTTCGGCGGGGTTTGAGGCGCTCCGTGGAGCGGGCGCTGCCAGAGATCTACGAGAGGAAGACGACCAGCTCGTGCCAGTTCTGCGAGTGGAATATGCGCGCTCCAAATGGAGCGCTTTTGGAGCGCTCGAGATCTGCGGGCGGAATTCACCATAAGGTAAAGCAAAGCAGATATTCAGATCTTAGGGTTTCACAAGTCAAAACAACAAAAATCACTTAACACGCCCCAATAAAAAAAAAAATAATTGAGGGTTTATTTTGACTAACTGGAGATCATTTGACGTGCAACCGAAATTTCAGATTGGCCTCCTTCGGATTGCGGGCACCTCGGCCGATATTTAAATCCGACAAATATGGATTCATGTGCCAGCGCGTTGGCTCAGAGACACTTAGACGATTTAATGTTTTGTGTTTTGTTTTAATACCATTGCCACTTAAGAGCCACCGAGGTGGTTTTTGAAACAGAATATAGTCAATCCATTCCGACAAGCATAGTTTGATTGCGAAAATGATTTTTGCAAGTGATAAAAACATTAAAATGTTTTCGCATACGTGGCGAAATCTGAAATGGCAGAATGCATTCCCTGGTGCCCATTTCATTTGGATCGCGTCGGGCATGTGTACCGACCACGGTGTAAGATAATACTCTTCAGGTGAGGACAGCGCGCTCCTCGCGCAGTGCAGATAAAGTTCGGAGCCGGCAGAGGACTCGTCGACCCGTGGGCACGGCAAAGACGGCTCGTGCCGCCTCATGCTCCACACGCGCAGAGCTCCAGCGAGGTTGTCGCTCGTGCAGAAAGACCACTTTTTTCGCTCTCACACAGTTTCGCCGTTTGGCCGCCGGCGACACTGACAGCCGCGGGCACGGTGGCCGCGGAATAATGCAGCCTTTCGGATGCCCGTCGAACGAACACTATCTGATTCCTCGCGCCGCGCGTTCAGCCCCGCCGTGTCCTCACCTAAAGAGTAGATCTTACGCCGTGGTGCCGACGCACAGTAGAACGGGCGGAAAAGTGGCTGTGGTGCACCCGCAGCCTCGCGCTTGTTGTTCTGACACATCCAGGCATCTGACACCCTGACATCTGGCGCTTTTTCTGTCTTTCACGTGGCGTTCCAAGAGGCACATGACGGAAAATGCACATCAAGCTGTTCTTGAACACGTGCCGCCATTTGTATTTTATATTAAGAAACTACAATTTGCCGTAACTGAATGTGAAAATTTTGAGGTCTTATAACATTCTTAACGTGTAATATATCAACATGGAAGTTCTGAAAAATGTAATATCGAAGGATGCTTCATAATTTAATGTCTCGTTATTTTGATTAGTTGACGTGATTCCGTCTTATAGCGCCATAAAATAATAACATTTTAAACTTTATTTTTTTATTTTAAAATATACATTATCTGTACAGTTCGTTGCTTCCTTTTTTTAATTTACTACATCCAACCAAACGCTCACGTAAAATATCGTGGACGATGGGACGTTATAACTCGATCGGTGGCCGAGTGGGCTGAAGCGCACACCCAGCTCGACGCGAGTTTATGTGGTGTGCTTTCTTTTTTTGATCAGCCTCCTTTTGTATGTGAAAACGCTGACATCCCGAGTCTTGTAGACAACAATTTTTTCTCGGCTTTAGAGCCACTATCACAAAGTTGTTCAAACTGGAAGTACCGTCCACTGGTCCCTTCCTACCTGTAAAGTGTGCACCTCCCGGACATGACGAGTGGTATTCTCTTGACAGCCTTTGACGGTCAAAATCGGTTCCCATTTAGTTACGCCGCCCAAATATATTTCCACCTGGTTAAACTATGCCACCTCCTTTAGTATAATAAGTGTTCTGTCAAGTGACGGTTTTCGAAGTACCTGTGTGCCGAAAATCAGCACCTCGCACAACCAGATTACTACACAACAGCTGACCGCAAAAGCCTTTGACGGCCAAACCATGTGTTGGCCGGCAACTTGGTTTTTTCGGCTTTGAACCACCTTTCGTAAAGTTGTTTCAATTGGAAGTACAGTGCACTAGTGCCTTCCTACCTGTAAAGTCTCCATCTCCCACGACGAGTGGTATTCTTTTGACAGCCCTTCACGGTCAAAACCGTTCCCATGTATTCAGTTACGCCGCCCAAACCAAATTTCTACCTGGTTTCCCTATGCCACCTATTTTGGTATTATAACTGTTGTGTCAAGTTACGGTCATGTCCAAGACCTTGTGTGTCCAAATCTGCACTTCGCACAGCCCGGTTATAACACAACATTTTGGGTCCAATATTAGATATTCCTGACAGCTTTATTCCTTTATTCGTTCGAACCATAACTTTCACACCTGCTGTTTCAATAAAACTTGGACCACTTAGTGCACAAATTAGTGAACATCTCACTCGCCTCCAAATATCATCGTCCCAGCAGTCCTACGTTTACAGCGACGAGCGAAACAAATTTCCACTGAGTGCAATTATGGTGGCGGCCGTCTTGCTTTTCGGAAAATTGCTCAAACCCCTTTTTGACCGCAACTAAAGAAATTACCGCTAATAAGACTCAAACGCAATATATAAAAAGCGGAGAACAGCTAAATACCCTTCTTAAATGTGCCCCAGCACTCATGCAACGTCACCTCAACCTGTCGGCTCAAAAGCAAAAGTTCCGTCCGTGCGCGCTTCCGCCGCCACAGCTTCGCACGCGAAAGGCACCGCAGGCTGCTGAGCGCGCCTCACTGTCGAACGCCAGCTCCTCTGCAAGCGGCGCTACGCGCGTTTTTCAAAGCGCCCCTATAGTTCCGCACGGAGCGTCGTGGTGCCGACGCACAGTAGAACGCGAGGTAAAGACGCTGGTACCCGCACCTCTGCTATTTAATTTCTGCAACCATGTCCGGCATTAAAAACCCTGACATCGCGGCTCTTCTGTTTTCAACGGGCGTTCGCGTATTGAGCACACGTCGAAAACGGACACATCGAGCTGTCTTGAACACGTGCACTTTTTGTATTTTATATTCGAAACTACAATGCGTACGATTTGCACAGATTGATGGTCTTATATTCTTACGTGAAATATCAACATGAAAGTTCTGAAAAATGTAATATCGAAGGATGCTTCATAATTTAATGTCTCGTTATTTTGATTAGTTGACGTGATTCCGTTTTATAGCGCCATAAAATAATAACATTTTAAACTTTATTTTTTATTTTAAAATATACATTATCTGTACAGTTCGTTGCTTCCTTTTTTTAATTTACTACATCCAACCAAACGCTCACGTAAAATATCGTGGACGATGGGACGTTATGACTCGAGAAATATTTTTTTCAATATTTGATACTGTGGTCTATTAAAAGCTGAATAATTAACTAACAACTAAAAATAACCGTTATATCGAGACATTAAAGTATTGTTGAAAAACAGCTCTTTATTTTGACATTTACTTAATAATTGTAAGTTACATAGAAAGAAAGTGAAAAGCCGTCAAAAAAGCACCAAAGCGTCATGCATGGCGGGGTTGCACCTTAAGGAACACTGACACATCAAAATAATATTTTTTTTTTTTAATATCCGAAACGATTGAAAACGATGCCGCGACATTACCCTCTAAATTCGAAACTTGGAAATTCAGTATTTGTGAAGTAAAAAAAAAAAATTTCCAAATGCCGAATTTGAAGTTCGCGCGCGATCCGCGCCGGTGCGTTGACGTCAAATATTGCGGAGTCCTGAGAGTCGACTTTCTTTCACGACTTCGTGCTGTTGCTACCGCGACCCAAAACGAGGAGGAAAGGAGCGGGAGATGAGGGCGTCGGCGGACCGAAAAAAAAAAACAGTTTTATTCCCTGCGAGCGGTGCCGGCCGCCTGCCCAGGCGGCATGTTTTCCGAGGGAGGATACAATTCCAGAAGGCGACATCACACCGGACTCCGATTTTTGGTATTTCAAAAAGAGGGGCTGTAAAACGTACGCAATTGCGTTAAAAACATGTTTGACGATTGCCGTTATTAAATGTTTTAGAAATGTCGCCTACAAAGCTTCTAAATTTCATGATTCTTGACGTCACGAATCAAAAGAAGCGAGGAGGCGAAGAGCGGGAGAGGAAAGTGCCAAAAATAAAAAGGCGCGCACGCGCGTGGGGAATTTTTTTTTCGCGATGGTTTTTTTTTTTTTTTTGCATGTCTATGACTATAACTTGCATCGTTTTTTGGACAATAAAATAAATACGACACTTGGGATGTCAGTGCTCCTTTAAAAAGGGTCGAGTTCCTTTCGACTCAAGTATGATTCTAATACAGCTACGGTCACTGGCAGATTAAGAAACGCAGGGCGCTGCTTGTTCATGATTCCTGCTTCGTGATTGGCTCCACAGCGTCCTCATCGGCTAATGTAGCAATCTCATTGGCTGCTGAACGATGATGAACTGCTCGGGACTTGCCGCGCCCGGCGTTCGTTTAAGCTGCCAGCGACCATAGGGTACAACAATGGACGTTTACAGTACATTGCGGTGCCGGGCCCTCCAGGTGCACTTTACCGGGAAACACCCTCTCGGGCGTTTATTTGGCACCGATGATGTGTAATAAGACCCGTGAAGCCTGCTCGCAATGATCATATATATATCATACAAAATACAGTCTGCGGACAATAGGGAGTTTTAGAGAACTGTTTTTGCACATCCGGTACGGTACCATGGTCCATCCGGTACGAACTGCGCATGCCCTGCCGCAGAAGACTCGCGCATGCGCACTTCGTACCGGAGGACCCATCGAACCGTATCAGATGTGCAAAGACCCTTCCCTAAAACTCTCTAGTGTCTGATTTGAACGCCTTGTCTTTTTGTATGATGTATGAACTGTGTTATGCGGTTGCAGGTTACTCCGAGTGGTACTTTGAAACCAAGCGCTGAAACCGCCCCGACTCGAAATATAAGTGTTCGGGTACGAAACACCTTTACCTATACAACCTGAGACTCGCGTGTTTCAAGTGCCTCGAGCAGATTTCCGAGACGCCTGCAAATTTGGCCACCTACAGCGGTAGAGCCCGTCGCCTCCTTGGCAGCGGCTCCAGTCAGCCAGGTAGCGCGCAGTTCCGCACGTGCGCAGGTGCTCGGGCCTAACGAACCGCGGCGCGGCAATCTTCCCTTCGGCCGCCCAATTGGGTTAGCCACGTCCACGGCGTCCCGGGTGGCCCCGGCGCCGTTCGCGCGCCTCGGCTGTCGCCGCGGGCTCCGGGTCTGCTCCGGCGGAACCCGGGAGGGTCCCCAAGGTCTGCTCCGGCTGCGCCGAGAACAGCCGAGGAGGATAAGAAGCTTCGCCGCTCGGCCGCCCATACCCCGCTTCACCCGGGGATGGAGCGAAGTGGGCGCTGCAAACCGCGCCAACCAATCCAGCGCAGTAAACGAACACCTTAAAGAATAGGGGTGTGCGAATAGTGGTTTGAATCGAATAGCGCAGTATCATCATCATTAGCTTGAACACTGTTAAAAAAACAAAAACGATTGTCGTGGCTTTTTCTTGCACTGCGGAGGTTAGGAATGACGCAGTGCTATTCGGTTGGAGTTACTACCCGCACACACCTGCTACGAAATCAGGAGCGTGTACGTTCCAGCAACGCTCTCGGGAAAGCCAATCGCTGCGATGCACGGAGGGAACTCGGCGAATGACGGGGCTGATAATTCGTTTAGACCGGAAGTCACGTGACGCTCACACGTCATTGGATTGGCCCCGATGGGTCTTACCTTCCGCTGCGGTCCATCTGAAGGCGGAGCGAAGTGCTGGATAAGTGCGCGCGCGCGCACCTGTGGACGACATGCAGGCGGAGAGCGACGGAGGAGGCCTCGGCTCGATCGTGCTGGCACGGAATGCGAGGAACCCCGGAAATGCTGCCGGGGAGAGCCGCGGGCCGCGGAGAAAACGCTCGGGATCGGGTGGACGCGCGCGGGATAATAATAGAAGGACGGAAACCAAAGGGGGGCCGAGCAGCGCGTGAGCTTTGCGCGATCCTTAGCACACTCGCCACAAACATCGAGAAAGTTCTCTCTACGCGTTCAACGGCTTGTTTTCCTGTTCGTCTGCTATTGCTTCCGTAGATTCCCTGAGCAAGAAAAAAAAAAGGCATAGATGAGAAAAGTTTTCTCAGCTGAAGGTAACTTCTTGGCGTTGGAAGCGGTATTCCCAGAATAGATGCGTTGCTGTTTCTACTCCCCCTGTGAGCGCGCAAGCGCAACTAAAATCGGGGGAAGCGTGCGGTTCCCACTTGCCTTCACATATTTACATCGTTACATATGTGTATTGTATAAAGACAACTAGCATGACGACGAGCGGTGCCACACACCCTACAACCTCTCTTTTTTTCTTGACGATTAAAGACGGTATTAGGAAGGAAAGTTAGGTCTGCAGGTGGCCGATAGCGATTGCATAGGATAGATTGGAAACATAAACGAGACGGTGCACAACAGCCTTCTTTGTGCATTACCGCGGGCAATAAGAGCTGGAACAACCCTCCTGCTCGTTCGGTTTACCTGTCAGTTTTTAAAGAGGCTTTCATGGAACGTGCGTTGGAACGCAAAGCTTATATGTCTGAATATTTGAACTCTTCGCAATGGGAGATATGATAGAGCTTGTGGGAACTGTAGGCGCAAGTGTCTGGATCGAGTGTTCCAACTCGGATTGTTCCGGGGTGGACTTGGCTTCACGAAGCCTTCAGAGACACGGCATCCGACCCGGTGCTTCTCCAAGCAACCCGCCATGAAGAGGCGCAAACTCCTGGTCTCCTGCGCGGGTCTTCAACCCCTCACGACCGCACTTGGGGGTGTAAATCAGCGCCGCGACGGCGTTGCCACCGTCTCCGAGCGGTCGCCTCCTCCGCCACCCCGCCGGCGGGCCGCGCTCCCAGGTGGCCCGTTTCCCACGAACTCGCGGTTCCCAAATTGCCCCGCGTGCTCCCCGGCTCGGGCCACGATGTGCTCGCCAACCATCCCCGCGGGCGCGCACGCGCGCAGCGCTCTCTTCTCTTGGTTCTTAACGACAACGAGACTGCTCTTGTCTCCTAAAGACCCGCTCGAAAAGAAGTTATATTGTCCTTCGCTTCTTGATTGTTACGTTGCATGGGTATAGACTCGTCTTTATGGACAGTAATGTGTGTGTAAGAGTCTCGACGAAAATAAAAGTTATGTTGAAGACGCCGCTTGCCGCGTGTTTTTCTTTATTTTTTTTTTTTATTCCGGAGGTGGGCTAACATTCGGACGTGCACCAATTCTACTGATTTATCGAGAAAAAAGCTGGGGGCGCTAGAGGTTTAATTCGATGGACAGTTTCTCCGCAAGACCGAAAGTTTGCGCAGCCGTGTAGGTCGCAACCTGTCGATCAAAATATGAAGAAAAAAAATTGCGATTGCGCATTTTCTATTTATAACGCATTAAGCTCAGCGCGGTGTACTACGAGGCACATTTTCAGCGATGACTACGACTCGCTGGCGTTCCAGTTGTGACGATGGCAACCGACGCATGCAAAAACAATAAAGGCAGGGAAAACAAAGCACACAAAAACATCTTGAATTGATCCGCGTATCTCAGATCTATAAAACAAAAATTGTAGGGGCGATAATGCAGCATAAGTTGTATTTTTGTAAATCGGTCTTTGGACGTTGCGTTTTCCGAGGCAAAGTGTTGAGAAATAAAATAGAGTCTTTGGGAGGCTGCCGTATCAACCGCAAAGTACGTTTAAGAGCGTAGCTCTTAGGCGCCCGTTTCCGGCTTTAGTGGCGTCGCCGTCGGCATCGCCGTCGCCGTCGGCGTAACCGTAACGCGTTTGCGTAACGCCTCGGCGTGACACGTCGGCGTCGCCGTCGGCGCCGGGAGAGAGAAGGAGGGGGAGGAGGAGGACGAGAAGGAGGAGGAAGAGGAGGGGAGGAGGAGTAGCAGAAAGGATGAGGGGGGAGGAGGGGTATACCCTCTCCTCAGTACCCTTCCCTCCTCCTCCTCAAGAGCTGCGCTCTAATTCGGCGTTACAGAAAGTTGTAAATGGCTCTCATTTTTTTTACTTACACTCAAGCAGTTTCATCTTCGTGATGATTATCACATACACTCTCATTCGGATAAGCGCGCTTAAAAGCTCCGGCGCTGTACTCACTCCTCACACCCAAGCACTGACTCGTAGAGACGCGAGCGCGCACGCACGCTTGCACGAACACGTACTCAAACAACGCGCGCGCAGAAATACAATCCCGCGTTCTGCTTTGTCGACAACGGTGCAGCCGGGCTTTCTATTCATGTTCGGTCTTTCGCTGTCCTGCCGCGCAAACGGTACAAGCCCATAAAGAGAGAAGGGAGGCATCGCGAGCAGTGGAGGAGTGGGTGGCTCGCGCTGAAAGCGCATTCATTCATTTTCGGCTTCCTCGAATGTTCCGCCAGAAAGGCCCGCCCGAGTGGAGCCGCGTAACGCAAACTCAAAGCCTCCATTTTGATCTGGCCGAGAGCCTCTTTCCCTTTGCTGTTCTTAGCACGCGCATTTGCGTCGTTTCGGGCCCATTCTTGGCACCCTTTTATGTATTTTATCTGGTGCGAAATAGCAGAAACGAAAGGTTTGTGTGCGTGCGTGCGTGTCTGTGTATGTGTGTGGAAAGGGGGGGGGGAGTAATGGGGAGAGAAACGGGGAAGGTTTGTGGCTCTAAAGAATTGTACCGTGAATAGTTTTGGGAGCTTTCGACCAACGCCGCCGCGCAAAGTTGTTAGCTGCAAAAAAAATGGCGTCGATCATACGCAGGTTAGAATCGTCTCCCTGATTTTTGTGTGTGTGTGTTTCTTAAATTTATTTTGCTGTCTTCCTTTCTCTTTCCGAGTTTCTGTTCATCTCTTTTCTTGTTTGTTCTTCTTCCGGAGACGTGGTCTTCCTCCTAAACTCGAATATATTTCTCCATTTTACGCAAAAAATAATCAAACGGAAAGCACAAAAAAAAAAACTTCACGAAAGAATTAAAAAAAAAAAAAATTCAATGCCGTAACTTGTGCCCACAAATAGGAGAGCTTACATTTTATGTCTTCCCCCGTCCGCGCCACTCCTCCGCTTGTACCTTTTATCTCTTTGGAAACTCGTTCTTTTATTGTAATTTTCTTTCTGTGGGATTGTGCGTGACCCGCATTTTCTTCTTCGTTCTGCTCTCTTTCGAGTTCTGTCTTGGTAATATATTTGCGCTCGCCGCCGCCGCTGCGTGGACCCGTGTTATCATTTCGACTATAAGAAGCGCATGAAAAAAATATAGAATATGTTCTTTCTAACACGTTTTATTCCAATTTGTTTTTTTACGGGTAAGGTTTTGGAAGTCCACGAATAAAGTAAGGAACTCGTAAAAAATTTTAAAAAAGATAACCCTATAATGACGACAGAAACGCAAGGGCTTCACCTCTAGCCGCTAGGATTCTCGTTGCAAATTTGCGGCAGGGTGAAGTAAATGGGTGCAGAAATGCGTGCGAGATAGCGAGCTGGAATACGGAAACTCAAAGAAAGGAACAAATAATCTCGACGTTGAATTTATACGTGGACAAAACAGTCTTTACGGATGTACGAAAGTGAGCGCTTACTTTTTATTCGTTTGGTATTTTTGAGATAATGGGACACTTTTTTTGTGATGTGTGTGTGTGTGTTTGTGAAACACCTTCCGGCTGCAGCACAAAAGAGTCGTTCCTTTTATACATTTCGGAGGCGCAGAGTGCTATTTGGAAACATTGCGTATAGCATACTCTACGTATGTGGGCTACCGTTTTTCTGGTTCAACCACATAAAGAAATTCAGCCAATGCGATACGACTGCTATACTCTGCTTCACGTCACAATGAATCGCATCGGACGGTACAAGCGATCCCGCAACCAATCCAGCACTGCGCGTGTGTCACGCGACTTAAGCCGTGGTCACACCGCCGATACGTCATACAAGGGAGTAGTAGTAAAAGTGTACACGACCAGCCCAATAATCAGTCAATATGAAAACACGTGTTTCCGACAACAACACGCTTTTCTGATATCGACATGTTTCCGATATCCGATCTATTCGGACATCTAAACTGACTAACCGGTCGCGCTTTGCTAGGAGTGACGTAGTAGCGACCTCTTCACAAATCAGCCAATCCAGCGCCGGCGTGCGCCGTTGCTAACGAGTTTAGCTTCTGCGCTTTACCAATACGCCTCCGATATACTATGCTCGCGCGTGTCAAAACGTGCAGGGGTCGGGTTTGTGCTTGTGATGCTGAGACGTGCGTACTGTCTACGAGATAAGCAGCAAACGTATGTTGCTTCGAACGGGCCAATAAGCTATAATAGAGAGTTTTAGAATAGAAAGCCCCAAACGCTTTGGCCGCCCGCCACCCCAAGGTGCTCGGGAAACCCAAGGCGTCCGGAGCCCCCTAACCCTAAAACTGCCTAACGACGCAGTCCCTGTGATCACGCTTCATGTAAAAGACTCGCCGCAGAACATGATGACATATTTATCTGCAACGGTCACGTCTGAAGCATCGTCGAAGCACGTTTTTCTTCGAACATCTGTATGCTTCGAACATGTATGAAGACAGTTTTTGTCTGACCAATGTGACCGTCGTACACGGAAGCGCCCCTGCAGACATTGTCTGCAAACTGCCTTTTGTACGATGTATTAACAGATATGACCGCGGCCTAATGTTTCTATAACCCCGGGGTCTGTCAGGCTCTGCTTCCGCCTATCGCTAAAATGGCGCTTTCTTTTTTTCTTCTAAAGTGGCATCTGAGCGGAGCGCGTAGCGTCACGATGCGCGCGTCGCTGACAAACGTGATGGAGCACCTCGTCGCCCATCCTCGACGTGCCGATATATAAACCTCAATAACAACAACACTCGGAAAGACGAGACGCAATGAAAATTAATCCTCGAGCCGATGCGTGTCATTTGCGAGACACGTTTTTGTTTTTTTTTTTTGTCCTCGACGGCGCCGTTCAACTTATGACCGTCTCAGCTGACGTCGGCTGCCTCGAACGCGAAAGCTACCCGGCACAATTAGGACGATCTTTCTGTTTTATTTCATTTTTGTTCTTGATCGGCGCCGCCGGCGGAGCAAAATTTGTAGCCCGGCCTTAAAACTGCAGCTCTGTTTGACACTCTAGGCGGGGGCCCCCTCAACTTAATTGATAATGAATCTTATCCCGTCGAGCAGCGTCAAAGCTTTAAGCTTGTGCGGAAATATTTTGGGTCTTTTCTATTTCCGCGCACTTCCGTGTAGTTTTTTATAATTGTTTTCTCCTTACGTCTTCGTTTCTTTTTTTTTTTTTTATCGAGGCGAAGCTTCGCGCGTGGCGTGTTAAATATTCATTCGCTAATCTTGTAAGTGGGATCGCGAAGATCGCGATGCTGTTCGCGTATTTGTTCTATTTTTTTTTTTTTTTCAGACGAGAACGGAACGGGGAGGAAATGCAAATAAAATAAGGCCAACTTTCTTGGGTCAGGACTCGGGCGTCTGCCGGTTCTCGTTTGGTCAAGGGGTCACGTCACTGCACATTCCACAACGATTCCACGGAGCTGGAAAGAGAGAGAAAACAAAAATGCGAAACGAGATTACCGGGAGTTTGGGGTTTGTACATGGCGGAATTCCTGAATACGCTCACGGTGGTTGTAAAGAAAAGAAGTGTTGCGGAGCCAAGGACGCCTTATCTAAATTTCAACGCTTGATCTCGTTTGAGGTTCTAATATACTTATTTGTTTGTTTCTGACAATTGATTGCGTAGCATCGCTTACCGCTTCTTGCCACTAGAACTACTAACACCGACCAGTGTTTGTACAGACATTGAATACGCGTTGTTTTTGTTGTTGTTTTGCGCTTGTGAGTAACTGAATGTCTAAAAAAAAAGACAGGTTGGAAAGGTGCGGACTGGCAATGAAAAAAACTGTATCGAGTTCAGAAACAGATGATTTTGTCCATTCAGTAACTTCCTCGAGCTTACACACTGTTCTATTTTGTTCTTAATATGTTAATAAGCAAAGGGTGTCAGTTTTGTCTTAAGTACAATCTTTTTTTTTTTAATGTGGCCAATGGGTTACGCCGAAGTACATGACATTATTAAATAAAATAAAATTGACAGCGACCTTTTCTTTCAAAGCCCTATAATGCATGGAATGCATTATAGGGAATTGCTGTGTGACGTGACGTATATTTGCCCGCTAAATTTAGCGGGGAAACTAAAATGATCTGTATGTCCCGTGACGTCAGGTCACATGACGTCGATTTTCCCGCTAAATTGAGCTGAGAAACTAAATTCGCGTATAGGTAGTATTCACTGTGTTTTCGCAACTGCCGAGCGCGTGCCGAAGGCGAGCTTCCACAGTTCGTTTGGAGCGTGCATTCCACCCGATTAAGATTGCCGGTCTTAGCAGCCTCTTAATGTGAGCTCGTTCTGAGCACGCGCTCTAAACATCGCCCTCAAATATGACGTCCAGTGAATACCATTTATAGGTCTCGCGATATCAATTTCCCCACTAAATTCAGCGGCAAACGCACGCACGAACGGACGGACGGACGGACGCAAGGACAAAAATTTGGAATTGGGGGTAACGTTAGAAAGCATTTCATGCTCTAAAACTTGACGAGTTTGCTGGCATTTTCACGTTTTTTTTTTTTTTTTTTTTTGTAACGTTATTATTACTGAATTCTAAGCGTACGAAATTGAAACGACGCTCCTCCACTTTAGATAACTCGAGCCCACACGTCGCAAACATATGCTTCAGGCGGGTTCTATCTCTGGCACTCGACTCGGAACGCCTGAGCGCTCCTGCAATCGACGCGTGCCAGTGTGCCCGTAAAGCGCCGAGGCGACGCCACGCTGATCTTCGCAAAGTTTTGGCCGCTCCCGTGTGTCCTATCGCTGGAAGCGTGGCGCACGTTTCGACATTGCGCCCACCTTATCTGCGCGCGAAGGACATCTCGATGAACGCACGAGCGACTCTAATTAGCGCCGATAACGCTTAATTACGAGATACATTTTGATGTGCACCACATCAGCACTTGACGTTAATTTTTGGCCCAAAAGAACACTTTTTTTTCCTTTCGGAAAGAAAGCAATTGCTGGAACTGATAATGTAGGTCACGCATTTTGTTTTATTATTCTGTCTAATTAAAATTATGTACAGTAAATTTTATGATATAGCAACTTGCGATATGTAATTAATGTTTTGTTCCTTCGTGTCACGTTTAGTTGTGTAAAAAAAAAAATTATTGTCCGTTTGCCTGAAGACGGCCTGGCAAATGTTTAATTTCTGTCATTACCTAAAATATAAAGAAGTGTACAATGTAACTAGAAGTTTACTTTTTTTTTATTTTGGTGCGATCTTTATGTTTTTCCTTTGTTCTAAAAGCGTTCGGGCATCCCCAACGCGTTCGTTAAAGTCCACGCCAATTATTAACGCGTGAAGTTTGTTTACGTATGTTTATAGTCATGTCATTTCGACTACGGTAGCAGTTTCGTTGTATATGGCAAGGGCTCGCGACATTAATAATATGCCTAGATTTTAATAACGGGTGCCTAAAAAAACTCACGTCAGAGGAATACTAAACGCATCAAATTTATCGACAATGAGGATGAACGGAGCAACAGAGGTCGAACATTCGCGACAGTCGTGCTGTATTTCTCCCCGCACCGTAAGTAGTTATGTCATCAAAAGAGGAATAACTAACTCAAGCTTTCGGAATACGTAAGTTAAGCTCTCATGATTCCCTATGCCGACACTATACGAGGGCCAGGAAAACTTATAGCTTTGGTTTTAGAAATGCAAAGGCGTAAATTTTCTAAGATATTGTAGGTAAGTCCCATCGTTTATCGTTAGGTTAGTATAGGCAGGAATTGCGGTGCTGCGTGCAGTTACGGTACCGCGGATTCGCAAATTGCAGAAACAGCTCGCATTCGCAAAAGGTGCGTGGGGCTTCCCCTCTACTAGGCTCATTATATGGAGAAGCTCGCTTTACAGGAGCTCGCCATTCCGCTGTAGAACGGCTGCACGGACGCAATAAGGGTGGGCGTTCATTCGTCTTATTACTACCGTGTGACAAACAATAAAACTTCAGCTTATCAGGCATATTCATGGAACTTATAGTATCAGGAGAGTAAAAACAAAAAATACACCATGAAGTCCTTAATGGGCAAGTTGGTATCCATAGAATTTAAGGTTGATAATACAGGGACAGCACACCAAGAAGTGCTCCGTTGTGTATTCTCTTTTTTTTTGTCCTCCCGATGCTCTTATACAGGTAATAACTGGCCCATTTGCGACATTGCGTAATGCTTACTGATCTGGTCAGTATGCCCCTTTACAGTAAAAATAATTATTTGAAAGTGTGTGAACTTTCAGTTCCATTCTCGACTCCAGCGAACAATAGGGGGCGTGCTGATCAGGCAAAATGGCGGACGAAAGAAGGTCGTTTTCGTCGTTCAGCACGCGGACCACCATAAATTTCTTGCACTCCAGCGTAAAATTGGTGTCACATATGAAATCAAAGCGATTTTTCAACGGTAGAAACCTTCTTCTAGTCAGTGCGTAGGAATGACACGGCGGAAGCATAAAAATAATTACTGAACGCGAGGTTTGTTTCTATGCTGCCTCTGAGAACTAAGCAGCGATAGCAGACGACAGAGTCGAAACGACCTCCTCTCCTAAGCTTCTCGACGTTGCCGCTACGCGGCGTCGATTTCGCTGGAGTCGCCAATAGGCGTCTATACGCATACAAAACACATAGATGTTGGCTTGACAACACATCCTGAAACGCCGCGGGCCAATTAACGACGTTTCGCGATGAGATAGCATTACATTTCATGCTGTCGTTTTTAAGTGCTTTATTAATGAAGCACCTTTCTGTTGGCTGGGGATGATTTTGAAAAGCGGTATAACGTCACAAACAGATGTAACGTCACGGACGGAGCTTACATTATTATCGCGCTAAATTTATCGATCAAGTGTTACAGCTAAATTTAGGATACAATTCTTATGTTAGAGCTCCGTTAATTCCATAATTCTCCGTTCATTTGAGTTTGGCGGGAATTTGAGCATTTTGGTTTTTGTTGTTTCTGTTTTTAATTTTTTCTCTATATCTTGCTTGAATGTCGTTTACGGAATATATTCTGGAAGAAAAGAATTTGTTCTTCTTCACTAAAGTGGCCCTACAAATTAATTATTGAGTAGAAAAGAAGCAATAGTATTACAGAAGCCCTCTGGTACCCTAGCAGCACACTTCCCCGGCTCATACATGGTCCATTTTGGCTCAAGCTTGGGCCATGCTTGAGGGAAGTTGTCTCTAGCTCTCGCCAATCTGGCCCAAGCCTGGGCCGAGGAAGTATGCAACTTGGGAGAGATTCGTCTCCTGATAACGTCCAACCGACATATTTCGGTTTATTGATGTTTAGTAAATCTATCGCGGGATGAGTCCCGCGAAAAGGCACGCAGAGAGATGAGAGGATTTACCGAAGCACTAATATCCCCTAGGGCTTCCCGAAATAACTAGATTACCTTATTAAAATCCCTACTCTTTTTTTTAATACTTCCAATTTCCCGTTTGAAAACACTTAATCGGACGACGCTAAAAACGGTGTTTTCCGGGAGATCCCGTTTAAAAGAGCTCTTGGCTCAAAATGCCTGATTTTCATGCCTGTGCCCGCCTGCCGGCAATTCCAGCGCCCATTCCACACTCGCCAATGTCACTGACTGCTCGCGCGAACAGCGCCGCACCTGCGTTTTGCGGAACTTCATGACCGCGCCCCGATGACGCGCGCTGGCCCGGCTTTCGGCTGTCCCGTTCGGTGCACCATCTGGCGATGACGTTCGGAGTAATTGGCCAATTACAGCAGGCCCCTCGAATCAATGAGGGTGCTCACGTCGGACCAACGGCCACCGTACAAGCACCGGCCTCGGCAGGACGCCGTGACCCGAGCGGTCGTCGGGCTCATTGGGCGCGGCTCCCTCGGACGACGCTTTGGTGATGGACGACAAGGTACTGCACCCCCCCCCCCTCCCCCCTCCCGGTGGGCCTACGGGGCTTTGAGGGGGGAGGGGGGGGGGTTCAGCACGGAGTACCAAGCAAGTGCGCTGGTTTGCGTAAGCGCACCGCTGTGGGCGAGTCTGTAATCGCTAACCGTTGTTGGCGGTCTATTCTACGAGAAACGTGAGACCCGTGGTTAACGATGTCACAGTCGTGTAGCTGTACGGGGGGTTTAAGGCTATATATAGAACGTGTAACTCTTTTGGTTCTGTTTTTTTGTGCACGCGTTTTAGGCGTGTTTACTACCCTGTGTCGCTCTCCTAGTGACAGGCTTATTTTAATTGATTACGGTCCCGCGCCTGGTAATAGACGTCATCTATGCAAATACAAAATACACACACGCACGCACGCACGCACACGCGCGCACACACGAATACGCACACTCACCCGCGCGCATACACACATGCACTTTTATGAACACGAAAATACGCGTAAGATATTTTTCGCGCAAAAATATTGCGGTGTCTTGCGTTTTCTAGCACAAATTGTGTTTTGGATAGGTCCAGGCTCAAGTTTCCCCGTGTTAGTAGCCCTTAAAATTGAAAACTACACGCAAGACAGGATGGAATAGCGTATTAAGCTCCAGTCTTGTCAAATCATCTAAACTCGGAACTAGTTTCAAAACAACGCCTAGAGAAAGGTCAGCAATTGTCTATCTTTCCGAGCACGTACAAGCGAACTCTCTCGGGCCAACATATCCCGTCGTTTAATTAGTCGGTCCTCATATTTCAACGCCTCGCGTCACCAAATTTGAAACTCAAAACGCGCGTTCAACTGCGCGCGTCTGGACAAATTTATAATTTGAAATGAAATCCCCGGAAGCGCGCAGAACAAGAAGCGACGGCACCCAGGCAACACGCACGGCCGGATTCGCCTGACAATCGTTTCCGGTTCGCTAGCCCAGGCAGAGGTACGCTGCTTCCGCAGCAAAGAAACCCTGGGTGTTCTGGCTCTGCTCAGCCGGGATAACTTTTAATTCTCGCGTCAGCAATCGTGGCGCTCATCCCTGTAAGCCTTCCGCTTATAAAAAGAAGACGGCTGCAGCTGTTCTTTTATTATTATCTTTTTTTTTTGAGAGGGGGAGGGATAGTGTTAATTGGACGCACTGATTGTATCTGGTGTACCGTGACCCCGTGGGACCGGCGGGAATGGCGGATCTTCAGTGGAGCGCCTCCCATCGCCGGCGCCGCTAGGGAGCGATAGCGCGCCGTGTTCATTCGGCGTCGCTCTCGCTTCAAATTGAAATATATATATATATATATATAGCTTCCGTGGTTTTGAGGTTCTATCCCAGGTTATTGTTTTATGGCGTCGGCGTTTTTTTAACGTTTAAATGGAAGGGGAAAACCGAAAAGCTCGACATTGCGCAGAAACAAGAATTAAAGACCATAAGCGCTGTAAAACGTTCCACTCGGCTCTTTTGAAAAGCTTTAGCAGGCCATTTTGCAGTCTTGGTACAGCGATGGAGGTTACAGCAAAAAAGATATGTGTAAATGTATATATCCCTGCTCTGCGAGTGTAGTCCCGTGCGTAAATTTATTATCATCTTACGTTCCTTCGGGATTCTGTTTTCTTTCCTACACTTTATTTTTTTAAGCTATGAACTAGCCATCCTAGCTTTCGCCCTGTAGTACTTAAAGATTACACGAGGAATGTACCTTACTTTATGAAAACGATGTATCAGAAGGACCTCTATAGTTATTCTACGAGTTATCTCGTAGTTTCAATGTTGACTCCAGACATCATATGATAAAATTTTCGTAGTTATCTGTGTCGATCAGAGCAGCGTTCGCTCGAGTTTATACTGGATTCATCAACCCCGACCACGATCATCTGCTGAGCCAGTATTGGGGACGTGGTCATTTACCTCATCTTTAACTCGAACTCTCTGGCCTCGGTGAACATTGTATGAGCTAGGCAGCCGGAATAAATATTAGCACCTCTCCCGATCCCCAAACCCATTGTATTAGCGTTATCTAATCATAATATTCGTAAAACCAAGGCGCGATATTGTTGTCGCCTGTTTGAGAATTACCGAGCCTACACTCTATATCGGGAGTTGTATGCAGCAAAGGCAAAGGCATAGGCGCGGGCACATGGCTTTCGGATTTGCTTTCCTTTCGCCAGTGCTCGTGAAAGGAAATTGAGTATAGAATGACGTCGGCTCATAGAGAAAATTTGTTTCTGTTTTATCCTTTGAATTCAGGTAATGTCATGCTCTCAAACTGTATCGTCCTACCTCCACCACTAGCGTTTCATTCTCACCGAGTCTCCGCTTTCTGCGATGCGAATTTTATTGACCAGGGCCGAAGTACCTGGTTTCGCTTTCTGTCATTAACCCGGCGCTACCTTTTTCTAGTGCACGCGTCTAACTACCATCATACCCGAAACCACAATATTTTAATGATAGATAAAACAACCATTGCTTTTCTTATGCAGAGCAGTGTAAAACTCGAGCGTAAAATGTGATTATGTTCGCCCACATTTTGTACTTCGCGGCATTTCTGGCCCACGCACCTAACACGGGGCACAGGTCAGGTTGCCGACGGTTGTTGCAGCCGAGTGCTTCAATCGACATCCCTACGCACTCACTGGAAGTACATACTTGAGGAAATCTTTTTTTTTTTTCCGCAACATTTGGTTGTGTTTGTAGCGCTGAACTAAGCTCCCGAATCACGGGTCCGCACCGTACGGTGTACCTGAGCGACTTCTATTTTTATTTCTGGGTTCCAAGTACGACTTTCCTTCGCTCGACGCGCAGTGGACAGCCGGCTTCCCCGGCAATCACGCCGGCCACCTCCTCTTCCCCGTGGCTCGCTCGGCTGGAGTTGGTTCCAATTGGGTGCGGGCAAATTCCGCGAGGCGGAAGGGAGCCTTCGAGAGCTGGGGCTGACAGCCCGCAGACGCGCTCACGTCGAAATCAGACGCCGCGTGAATCCTTCGCCCCGGGACCAAATTGATTTCCCGAAACGCGAGCAGCGCTCGTACGAATGGCATTTGGGATCCCGGGGGCCCTTGTCTCATTGTTTTCCGGGGGTCTGAAGGGTCAATCGCTGCGCCTCTGCGTGTTATTTGTTGTTTCTTTTATGTGTTGGAAGGTCTGAAGGGTCAATCGGTGCGCCCTGCATACTTTATTTTGTTCCTTTCTTGCGTTTATGGGATTTCTAGAGACATCACCACAAACAACGAGAGAAACTTGTCAGAAGTAATGAGATCGACATGAACGGTTTGGGGACCAGGAAGTTCTTTCTCGTGTTTGGGGGGGGGGGGGGGGGGGGAGGAGGGGAGGATTTAGTTGGAATAAAGTTTCAAATCAGAAGGGGGAATCGAAAAGCAGTTCGTTGTTTAGAGTGGCGAAGAATTTGCGTCCGGTTCTTTTCTCGGCGCGTACATGGCTCACCGTACTGCGTGGAAAATATTGCCTTTTTGTTCGTAGTACTTTTTTTTCGGGCGATGTATGTTTTTGGGGGTGGGGGTTTTTTTTGTTCCTCGGTTTTCGGTGTCCATTTCCGAGAAAGTGCATGGTTGTAGCTCGCTTTGCGTACCTGCAATCTGGCTGTCCCTGCTTTATTGTTGCTGTTTTTTTTTCAAGTTGCGAACTTTTTTTACCTGAATATGTTTTGCCTCACTTTCGTTGAAGGCCTCTTTTTAGAGGCACGATAAAGATCACGTAAAAATAAAGCTTTCTGCATTCTCGCTATAGCTCACTTCAACTTAATGCTGGCCGCCGCAAAAGCTACTGGCGCATACTCGTAGCTTTATCAAGTGCGTCTGAGCTCACCAGGCTTTAATTCCGCAAGTATAGAGGTGACCACGCTGTTGAAAGTCTAACCACTTGTTTCCATATAGGAAGCATTCACTGGACGCCATGTTTGAGGGCGATGTTTAGAGAGCATTCTCAGGGTGAGCTCACATTAATAGGCTGCTAAGACCTTGCATATGGATGGTGCGGAATGCACGTTGCACAAGGAACTGCGGAAGCTCGCCACCAGCGCGCAGTCAGCAGTCGCGCACATCCATATTGTATATTGTATATTGGCCGCCAGGGAATACTCCCTATTCATCGTTTTTTTTTTCTTTATGAATTCATTTACCCATTAGAGGCACATTCAGTATACGGCAAATTAGAGCCTCAATTGCTGACCCTTCCTTCCGTGTCTCGCCAGTATATCGAGCCACGAGAGACCGCGGTGTTTTTTGGAGTCAGTAACGTGTTACCGTTTGTTGCGATGAAGTGAAGCGACCAAATGAAAGGAAACAAAAAAGTAAATATACATTATGGTTGTATATATATATATAGCTGTCTGAACAAAGGGTACCGTGCTTATCCTTAAAAAAGTCACGCGTTTTTTTTTTGTTTTTTTGTTTTCTAGACTTCGACCGCCCATTTAACCGAGAAACTTTGCAGATGTTTGCTCTTTCACGTGTACTTTTGATAGCGCTTCGCACAACCAACTGTATTCAGGAAAGGTAAGAGCGCTGAGTGGCATCGATTCAAGGACTGCTCCAAGGCGCCCCTCCCCCGGTGGAATGCCAACCGCGTATGGAACTCTCCCTAACGCACGAGCGGAATCTCTGCCGCCCGGCCGTTATGGACGAATCTTCCACGCGCACTTCCGGAAGGCTCTCGAGGACGAGCCATGACGAGCTTGAATCCAGAGCTAAAAGATAAAAGCCGCGGGTTACAAGGGCCAACGGCGGAAGCAACGACAAATTTGCTTTCACTCGTCTCTTTCTTAGTTTCTTTCTCCCCCTCTGCATGTTCACAAAAAAAAGGCAAACAAAGGGATGTTTAGTACAAAGGAATAGCTTTTAGCCTGTGGAGACGTCTCAAAATTGATAAAACTGCGATTTGTGCGAACGATTGTGGAGAATCTGGACACAAAACTTAGTATACGAAGGAAGGAAACCTGAATTTATGCCGTCATTATATTGTATCTACTTCCACAATTGGTCTGGCTTTTAAATGTTTTTTTTTAAGTCCAAATGACTTTGTTTTTATATTTTGAAAGTCGTGTACAAGCCGCTTTTTTTTTTTTTTTTGAGCGCCGCGCCTGATGGCGACCGGGTGGATACAAAAATCCGAACGGACGAATATCAACTAAAGCAAAAATCTTGAACTTACTTTCTTATTTGTCTTAATACTAGAACCACAAGTTTCAACTCTCCTGGTTCACAATCGGAGGACAGTATAACCATCATAGTATCAGTGATGGGTGCAAGATTCGCTTCTGTGGTAGGTGACCAGACGAACAACTCGAGCCGGTGTGTCCTGGTATCGGGCTGCGAGGGGCCCCCTGTTCCAGAAGCGGCAGCGGGGGATCCTGCGCCCGGGCGATAAGCCGTGGCCCAGGTTTGAACAAGGGTTGGCTTCTTTGGAATCCGGCTCAGATGTTGTTCAAAGGCAGCAGAACGGGGTCCAGTGCTAAGGCGATTACGACTGCGCGGGCGTTCCCCCCAGGGTCCGCCCTCCTTGGAAAGCCCACCGCCCGCCCGAAGGCGAGTCTTATGCCCGCGGAGGAAGCGGTGGTGTGGCTTCATGCAAATGTGCGCCCTTCGAGATAACTGGGCACGAACTGACCGATTGCCGGCAAACAAAGATTCGGTTGCGTCTGGAGCACGTTCTTCGCTGGAATTTCGAATCTTGTAGAGCTGAAAGGAAACATTGAAAGACGAAAATGTGGGCATTTATTGGAAAGAACAATATTTCGCTCTATGCAACTGAAGTATAGTGCTCCAGAGTATCTGTGCGTGTACGGTTGCGTATGCGTGTGTGTGTGTGTGTGTGTGTGTGTGTGTTTGTGTATGTGTTTACTTTAAGGTCCTTTTCCATCTTGATTTGTAAGCCCCGGTTTGTTTCGTCTTTACTAGGTGAGAAACTAATGAAAAACTGCTCCCGGGCATGTCAAATCCCCTTGCTAGCAATAATTTAATTTGCCAACGAGCGAAAAACAGTTTATAACATTTGTTTGTGTGGCAGGCAATTCGAGTATAAGCCCTGACACGCGTAATTACGTAAGCATTTTTTTTTACCTAAAAAGCCACTGCGCTTGTCCGGGGACATCACTCTCCGGTTGTCTGACCTATACGCACAAGTAAGATCTGCTTTCGTAGGCCAGCACTATTTCTATCGGTTATTTCACGTGAATAAACTCTATCCCATTCTATCATATTCTCGCTCGAGTTGCGTTTGCTTGCTCGAACGGCATGCGTCAGTGTAGTTAGGGACGCGTTCCGCCACGAGCAAGTCGCGAACCTTTCGGCGATCCAGAGAATAATATGTAGATTACTTTTACTCAACATTTTTTTTTCACGGGAAATTTAAAAAAGGTATTCGTTGGCACTTAATATTTGTTTCGCTATTTTTTTTTACACATTAATGCTTGCGCGAAATGGAGAACATGCTACGTTTTTCTGGACCTTGGTCTTATTTCTTTCTGTCTGGCTCTTTTATCTCTCCTTGGTTTCTTGGAACTCTCCGGCTTCCAGCGTCTCGGGGAACAGGTCCTTATCGCGTCCGCGCAGTCCAATGGCAAGCGTTCATTAGCATATTGTCCGCGCGCTCTCTCATTTCCTCTTTCCTCCCCGATTCGCTAATCCCCGAGATCCTTTGGGGCAACAAGAGCGTCTGGGCGACGGCTCTCTTTGCCCCACAGCGGCTCCTCGTGTGTACCCCTGTCATAGCGACGACACTGCGGGACGCTACGAAGCAGCGCCCTGTCGCGTCATTAGATTTATCTATACTTACGTGTCTCATTAAATGACTACTCGATATTGTTTGAATTTCGAGTAAGACGCACCTTTGCTACAAGTCCGTTAACGTTAAGCCGTCCGAATATAGTTTACCTACTCTTGGTTTACACGCCGAACATGACGAAGCAGTCTAAGGCACGTTGTTGTTTTTTTTTTGTTATTTTTTTATTTCATGCTTTATGGTACAACCACGGTAACCACGACTTCAGAAAGTAAGTAGGAAAAGTAAGCTTTAACCACGGAGGCCAATAATATGCGTTGATTAATTCACCGCAACAATTTAGGGGGTACGTGTTTCGTAGAACCACGCTGGTGTCGTCTGTAGGATGGCGACTCAGTGTGTGATGAACTTGAACTCTAGCATATTGTTTCACCCGCGTTGAACATTACAGTTGCATACTTAAATTGGCGGGGTGTATTGCGATGCTTAGTGCTGACCACAGTGTAGTGCTTCCTAGTTAGCTCGGAGACGATGACGTTAAAGCGAAGCTGTAAGGCAATTTTCCTGAAGGAACTCCAAGAGAGCTCGGAAGGTAAGCTCGTTGCGGTAAAGCTACGACGTGTTCACGCTTCCCATCAGTTTGAAGGCCAATCTCGACGATGATGGTGCAAGCCGCCATTGCGGCTACCCCATCATCTCCATATCTGCGCCCGATGATGAAACGGTTTTTCCCCGGACGTCTCTCGGTGACGTCATGACCGCCTTCGGGCCCCCGCTATCGGAAACCCCGACGAGAGCAGGGGTTGACAAATGGCGGACAGCCACGGCATTCCGGAGGAGCTGGGGTCACCAGAAAGGAAAGCGCGTGGCGGAGACGCATTCCAGGCTGGCCGCGACGGCACTGCTCGCTGAGATCTCCATCCAGTCCTGCTTTTGTTCAATATTCGGCTCACTCATCGTGTGCACTTCTTTCTCTTTATAAAATTTAATTTAAGGACGTCATTTTATTGTTTTTTTTTGTCATTTTTGACGTTGTTATTGTTGTTTTGTAGACGTGGAAGATACCCGAGAGCGACATAGGGTCGACCGCCGCGGTTTCTTTGAAACGATGTCACGGAAATGCGTTCCTTTTTGTATCTTTTATATACCATATACATATACCTCGGGATCTTCTTTGAATCTGAGGAGCGTACAAACAGCGTGACAATATGCTTATGTTAGCGCTATTTCTGCTCCGTCTTGGTGCCAAAACCTCCTTGTAGCGTGATTTGCGATGGAACTCGGGTTAGGTGTTCAGAAAGATAATCTCGTCCCGAGCACTTTTGAAAACGATAGTTTATGCTGTTGTTATCTCTTCGTAGTGACCAATGGTGTGAGTGGTTGACAGCTTCAAGATTGTTTGTACATATACGTACCACCTGAACTTTTTTTTATTATTTATTTATTTTATTTTGTTGTAGAGAGGTTAACTTGTAACTTTTCAGGTGATTACTCATCTTGTTAGTCAGGCACGTTTATGCCATAGATTTAAACTTTACTACAAAATATGCCGTACTTGAATTGCCCAGATTTGCGGGTGATCATCTTATAATTAAATACCGATTATTTTAGCTACGCTCCGAGTGAGCTTGAGCTTGCATTGATCTAGTTGTTGTTCCGATGTAGCGGATTATAAGACGCACTTATATAGATTGTTTCTTAGGCAATAGAGAGCTTTAGGGAATCGTTCTTGCACATCCGACACGGTACGATTGGCCCTCCTGTACGAACTGCGCATGTGCGAGTCTTCGGCGGTAGCGCATCCGCAGCTCGTAACGTATAGGGCCCATCGTACCGTACCGGATCTGCAAAAACGGTTCACTACAACTCTCTAATAAACAAATATCTTGTTTGTCCGAGACTTCAGTTATCGCGTGTACTGTGTTGCTCTTGAAATGTGGTTATTGGAAATGTTTCTTGTTCTCTCGCTGTATTTCATGCTAGCTCTAGACTAAACGGTCATGCACCAGCTTCAAAGCTGCTAACAGTGCAAATAAATGAACAAACAGAAGCAAAAATAAAGCCGAATTCGACATCAGAAACATTCCTTTAGAACCGCGCTAATTTGCCGAACACCAGACACACACAAACGTACCAGCCAGAGTACCAGCGAAACGCGTGAGCGAGAAGTTTCTCGGGAAAAAAGAAAGGGGGGGGCAAATTAACCGCGACCACCCTATCTTTTATGTATACAGTTTCGGGGAAGAGGATCGAGGTTGGGCAACTCCTACACCGAAACCCCTTGACGCGCGCGCTCGCCCAGTGTCCGGCGCGCATATATATGCATGGATGGGCCGCGGAAAACGCCCGATTCCCGGAGAGCCCCCCCCCCCCTCCCCCTACACACACACACACACGCACGCACGCACTTCCAAATTCGGCGCGCATGTGTCCCCCCCCCCCCCCCCCCCCCCTCATAGTTGCCATCGTTACGTATCCATCGGCGCTCGTCCCTGTCCGCCGCTGAATCGATGGGAACGCCGGAATGCGGCCGAGACGCCGGCGCGCTCCGCCAACGCTGCACGAATCGATCGCCAGAGGGTCCCTGATCGAAGAAGCGTCCGCCGGACACCCCCCCACCGGCTCACTCGCCGAGGGCAGCGGTCTTCCCCGCCCGCAGTCGTTAATTGATTTCTTTTGCCGGCATCGGAGGAAGGAAGAGGATACAGCGAGCCTCTTCTTCGAAACAGGACTCTTCCCCACCCGCGCTGCAACTTCCCTTTTGTTTCCTGGTCTTCCGGGTGGCAGTGGTACACTCCGTTCACCCCCTAAGCTGACAATGCGGTGGAGGCTCTGTGCTCATTGGACCGGTCATAGGTCTAGCTTGTGACACGTGATCACGCTCCCGCCCATGCATGCCCACGCGCAGAAAGCGTGGCCAGGCGACGAAAGGCAGGCGGCTGGTTGGGCCGTCGAGCACGTAGCTCCCACTGCACTGTTAGCTTAGGAAAGAGCAAAGTCTGTGCTGTTCAAAGCTTTTTTTTTTTTGTTTGTTGTTTTGCAGTGACTATAGCTCCGATTGGGGAGTCTGGAAGCGGTGTAGAGAGATATCTTGTTCCGTTCTGTTGTACCACCGTTTAAACCAGCGGCAATCGACCGCGAGTTACACTCTAGCGAAAACTGCACGCGTCCGTCGCGCGCGGCCCAAAACGTTAGGCTCTCCTCTTCGCTCTTTTTATCCGCTTCCGATAACTTTCTCTCGCGTCCGCGACCGCAAGTTGGATGTTGCGGGTTTCGTGGCCGGCGCTTCTCTAAACATCGTTTTATTTTATTTTATTTTTATTTATTTGTGTGTGCGTGTGTGTGTGTGTGGGGGGGGGGGGGGGGGGGGGGGGAGCCCGACGGTTGTAGCCTGTCACGTATCATTTTTCCGAAGGCAATAGACACCCCGTCGGCTTGGCGCCGAGGCAACGCCCGGCCCACGTCGCCGGGAAATTGCCCTTCGCATCGATCTGGAAGTGGGAATTATATGTCCGACTTTGTGGCGAATATCGGTTTGTGGTTTCGGAGAAGCGGTTTGATTGAATCGGAAACGTGAGCCTATACGTCTCGTGAGTCGATGAAAATCACACGACTGACTTTATGAATTCGTTTTTTTTTTTTTTTTTTTTTTTTAGTCTCGATTTCGAGGCGTCGTAGCGCTCAGTTCGTCTACTTGCGTCTTGTTCGCGTACGTACTCTTGTGTTTCAAAACTTCCTTTATCAACGTTTGGTAACGATTCGGATCACTTACAAAATGTTAGAAAAGAAACACGACGCCGGCAAATTTTGGTTTTAATATTTTAAGTAAAATAAGGAGGCAAAAGACAAGAGTAGCAGAAGTCAAAACTTCATTGCTTTTGGAGAACAGTGAATCCCGTCATATATCTTGCAAAGCAGCGCTTTTAAAAGGTTTCCCAAAGACTATATAAATAATACTATAAATAGTCATTGAAAATCCAGTCACGTCCAGTACGGTTCACCAACTCCGCTTTTAAGAAATAAATAAATTAAAAAAGCGCTCGTGAAGTGCAAGTTTGTCAACGACTCTTTGCGTTTCCGTCATTTACAATGAAGGTTTACAACTGGGATAGTTTTACGAGCGTGTATTCTTAGATCTCCAGAAATTACAATGCCGGGATGAAAAGAAACATAATTCATGCGTTTAATAATAATAATAATAATAATAATAATTTGTTTATTTAATGTGCCCCAAAACAACCACGCGGGTCTTCACATTGCCACACACAAGACAAAAAGAAGAAACACAGCACACGCACAGCTTCAAAGTACAAATTAGCATGACTACAAATAGGTCGCACACTTCACACAAAATGTAATGCGGAGGGCAAGTTCGTCTGCTTCTCGCGCAGGGGGTACCGGTGACGTCAGAATGCCGTGCCCTGATTGGCTGATCGCGGCCCCCCTATCTGAGCGTCGTCTGCTCCTTTGCAACGTCGTCTGCGTCTGTCTTACCTTTCCTGCGACTTTCGGAAGTGCAGAGGCCAGATTCACAAAACCATGTTACGCCGAAAGAGTGCGTAAGACAAAACGTGAGAACAAATTCGTATTCACGAAACGAAATTATCGTAAGTTTTGCTCAGGTTACGACGGAATCCTACGACGATCAACTCAGCATGGCCGACAGCGTCGCTCAGTTACTTGGTCGCGACGACCAACGGACGTTTATTTTTGTACGTGCTCTTCTCACCCGTCACGACTACAAGCAGCAAGAAAAAAAGTAAAAAGCACTTGAAATAAACCACGACGAACAAGAACGCTGGATCCACAAACACCCGGGAAATGCTCCAACGGCCACGATTCCACTGACCCCGTCCAAGCGAGCTCGGCAGATAGGCCTAGCAGCAGCGCAGCGTTGCTCCGACGGTCCTTGGCCAAGACCGTCTGCCCACGACCGGCTGGCGTGCTGAATGGAATATGCCCGCGCGACCCTTGTGAACCCTTCAATCTCTTCCTCTTGTCATCGCCTCGTTTTCCGAGGCAGCGGCGACTCTCGCCGGTAAAAAAGCGGTGAATCTCCGACAGACGCAGGAAAGGTAAAGCAGCCATCGCTTTGACTAGCAGACGTAAAGCAGACGACGTTAACTGCACCAACCCGCCGACGCCGTTTAAGAGTGAGGAGTCTCGCCGCACACGCAAGGAGGGAAAAAGTATTTGGGAGGGAACTTCCGGACACTCTCGCTTCTTAGCAGACAAACCTCGGCGCCTCGGGACACCTCGCCAGCGAGTCCCTTGACTTCCCCCCTTGATGCACGTCTGCTAGTTGTTCGACAAAAACAACGTACCGCTCGAGTTATTTCGTCTCCCCTCTCTGAAAGGCGAAGTCGAGCTCGCTCGTAAAGACCTGCACTTCCGAAAGTCGCAGGAAAGGTAAGATAGACGCAGACGACGTTGCGAGCAGACGACGTTGCAAAGGAGCAGACGACGCTCAGATAGGGGGGTCGCGATCAGCCAATCAGGGCTCGGCGTTCTGACTTCACCACTACCTCCTTTCTCATGCGCAGAAGACGAAAATGAGCCCACTTGCGAGGCGTATAGAGTTTCAACTTTCAACTAGACTTGCCAAGTTCCGGCGAAAAACTGGGAGATCTGTGAAGATGTCCAAAGTAGAGGATGCGATTGTATTAAATGAAATTTGCATACGGGACAGTGGTGAGAGTTTAGACATGAATTGAATATAAAAGACAGTAAAATTTCTGGTAACGCGACAAGGAACATGAAAATCGACAAAATTCAGAAGTTGATTAGCATCAGTTTAACCATTTACCACCCTGTGCAAAAAAAAAAAACCAGATCACGCTCGAATCTTCTATTTGACAAAGACTTAAGTAAAACGCTGTTAAGAAGAAATTCATAATCATAATAAAAGCGACGCTGAAAGTGTCTATCATACAAAATGCGTATCATTCTTTTTTGCACTGATTCAATACTTAAAGACTGTGTACTTGTTAGAGAATTCCAAACAACAAAGGCAAATTCAAAGCCGTGAACGAACTAAAGCACAAAATAAACGAATCATACAAGCAGGGCGTCTAACTTTTGAGTTATACGAGATATAATACCAAGAGTTTTCATCGCACGGCCAACAATAAAAGAAACATGAGCATTGAATGACAACGCGCTATCAAGGCACACACCGAGATCTTTCATCACAGTCACGCGTTCGATTGGAGTTCCTCCCAAAGAGTAAGTAAATGCATAACAGTGTGTCGTCTGCTCAAAGAAAGAACCTTAGTTTTGGTAGGATTTAGGAGCAAATTATTCGCCAAAGACCATTGCAGTATGTTATTCACTTCGTGCTGAAGAGCATTACAATCAAGAGGAGTAGCAACGGGCATAAAAATCTTAATATCATCCGCAAAGAGTAGGAGCTCAGCTTTTTTTACACATGAGGCTATATCATTAAAGGGGCACTGACACTTCGAAGGTCGTATCTTTTTTTATTGTCTAAAACGACGCAAGTTGTAGTCATAGACACGCAAAAAAAACCGCATCGCGAAAAAAAATTTCCCCGCGCGCGCGCGCGCCTTTTTATTTTTGGCGTTTAAATCTCCCGCCGCTACCTCCTCGCTTCTTTTGATCGGTGACGTCAAAAATCAGGAAATTTAGAAGCTTTGTAGGCGACATTTCTATAACATTTAATAACGGCAATCGTAAAACATGTTTTTTAACGCAATTGCGAACGCACTACGGCCCCTCTTTTTGAAATACCAAAAATCAGAGTTCGGTGAGATGTCCCCTCCTAGATTTGTGTCCTCCCTCAGAAAACTTGGCGGCGCTCGAGCAGATCGGCCAGTCGGCGAAGAAACCGGTTTTTCCCGCGCGCCAGCTCGCCTCCTCCTCGCGTCGGGTCAGCGGAGGTCCGGGAGAAAGTCGAGTCGCAGGAGACCGCAAAATTTGACTGACTGCACTGGCGGGGATCGCGCGGGAACTTCAAATTCGGCATTTGGAAATTGTTTTTTTTAATTCACAAATACTGAATTCCCAAGTTTCGAATTTTGAGGGTAATGTCCCGGCACCGTTTTCAATCGTTTCGGATAATAAAAAAAAAAAAATATGATTTTGACGTGTCAGTGCCCCTTTAACAAATATCAGAAACAGAAGAGGCCCCAGAATAGACCCCTGGGGAACACCGGAAGTTGAGTAAAATAGTTTAGAAGGGACACTAGAAATTCGAACATGATTCGTACGACATGACAAGTAGCTTTGAAACCAGCGAAGTAGTTCAGAACAACAACCGTATAACGATAATTTGTGGAGCAATAACTCATGATCAACTTTATCGAATGCTTTAGACATATCAAAATAAATAACATCTACCTGTCCCCTGTTCGTAATGATTGGTGCAGCGAAATGTAAAAAGGAGCACAAGTTGGTTTCAACTGACCGTCCCGTAATGAACCCGTGCTGTGAAGTCGTTAATTTTTGATGAAAGTAATGAGTTATTCGTTTATGAATAACTTTCTCAAACACCTTAGAAAACCCGCACAATAAAGAAACAGGCCTATAATTACTGACATCACGATGGGAACAAACCAGAGCGAAGTGACAAGTTAAAAATGTGTTTTAAAATCGGTGCGAACAAGTCACCACTACCTTTGATTATGAAGCTCGGAATACAATCTACTCCAGTAGATAACTTCGGTTTAAGGTTTCTGATACCTTCCTCAATTTCATCCGTATCTACTCTGAAGCCCGATAAAACATCCAGGCAGTTTACTTTCATGTCAATAGGCTGAATAATTGGCTGACCCACTGTGTAGCATTGACTAAAATAGTCTGCAAAACGGTCTGCCACCTCTGGTGGGGACGAAAAATACTTAGTGTTTCCAGTAGAACAATCCCGCAGTGAAATTTCATGTGCATTGTTACGAGTGTGCTTCTTCGCAAACTTCCAGAAAATTTCGGGGTGGCGGTTCAGACTGCGCTCGACATCATCAAGATGTAACTTTATCGCGCGAGTACAATTGTTTGACGAGAGAACGATAAATACTAAATTGAGTGTACCAGAAGTTAGAGCCTGTTTTTTTTTTTTGAAAATTCTATGAAAATGATCTTTTTTCTTAAGGTACATTTTTAAATCGATGGTTGGGTTTCTAAATAGTGTAGTCTTTTGTTTTCCAGGGAGGTAGAGACTCTAGCTATGCTCTACGAATATTGAAACAAGGTTAAGAATGTGGAAACGTTGCCGCTAAAGGGCAGCGCGAACTTTAGAGAAGTTTAGATAAAAAAAATGAATTACCTAGCGCGATTGGACGGGCTGAGACGACGAGCAGGACGAGCAGGACTTTTCTTTTTTGTACCTATTTGTTTTTCGCTTTTGGTTCCTAGATAAATAAAGATAACTTAATTAGTTAAATCCAATACGTAAGAAACGAACAAAAATATAGATTATATTTTCCGGGCCGTAGTCCGCAAACCATACATTTTTAAATTTTAAGACTTTACTATGTACGGACTAGCTACACCTTCGGAAGCATATTGCCACGCTGTTCGTACGCTCCTCAGATTTGAAGAAGGTCCCGAAGGTGTGTGTGTCTGTATATATATATATATATATATATCTTTTTTTTAAGATTGTTTATTATGACAAGTCGTGACGGATTTTGTAAAGGACAGATTATGTTACTAATAATTTCTGATGATCGCTTTTCGTGGGATAATGAAGCAAGCGTCTTAAGGTGTGATGTGTATGAGAAGTTTTTTTACCTGCTGACTGTGCACCATGTGTGAACAATCTGTTGGGAAAAACTTTTTTTTAGCCAAAACTTGCCCCTGTAGACATTACACCGTATGCGGAATCTAGTGCGAAAAATATACAAATGAACACGAGTTATGAATATATTTTCTTGCGCAGCACTTATTTGCCTTCCGCTACCACCACAGCAAAACCGACGCTGAAATGTACGCATACTCTAAATATCAACAAATGTTTTCAGGCTCTACAAAATATACAAGGAGAATATTTTTATGCACAAGTTTTTCCTGCCGAAAGGCGGACAGCTTTCTTCTGCTGCGCAAAATACAATGGAGATACTTTTTTTTTTTTTTTCATTGAAGTTTTTGTTAATAATACCTTTGGCAGCTTTCTTCATCGCCATGAATTTTAAATCACTTTCCTTGTTTTCTAAAGGAAAGTCTACTTAAATCCTTTATATTTTTATTTTGGGGCGCCTAATGCGGAGCGAATCCGCTCCGTATATAGCGGGGGTTTTACTGCTTATACTGTCGAGGCCGGTTATAACGAAGTCGGTTATAACGAAACAGCGGCTACAGCGAAGCGATCACGATTTCTCATTCCCTTTGGACTTCGTTATAACCGAAGTCGCTTATAGCGAAATAGCGGACATAGCGAAGTGATTTCCGATTCCCATTGACTTTGTTATAACCGGTCTCCGCAGTACATCATACAAAAGACAATCTGCATACAGATTCGAACGTGGGTCACCGCGAGATCCGTGCTTCGAGTGCCTCATGGCAATGAGTTCAAGGAGAAAACTTAACCCGCGGCATTCGAACCACGGACATTGCGGTGACTCGTGTTTGCAGTCTGTCTTTTGCATCATGTATGATCAGTGTGACCCCGGCTTGATCAGTGCGACCTGTTGTGGTTATTATTATTATTCGACATTATACACGCTCACTGTAACCTAAACACAAAGAAGGAAGAACAAGCAAACAAACAAGCAAACATATTGTTGTCGCTGACGCAGACAGGCCTCTAATGCGTATCCGATCGGGCGCCGATGGGGGGGGGGGGGGGACGCTGCTATTATACCGATAAATGACTCTGATGTTGTCGGCACAATTTCCGCTCGCCGTTGGCCCCCGCCAATGGGACCGATGATTCAGCGTCGCCACCTCCGCTGCAAAAGCCCGGCCGCCGATACGGTCCGCTCCAGCGCACCCGACGCCCGGACCAGGTTCGGTGTTGCGGAGATAAGCGACACGGCCACCGTGGTGCGATGGGCTAGCGGAAGACTAAGATGAGCTTTTTCTGTCTAGAAATTTGTCGCGCCTTCTGCTTCTGTTCGTTCCAACGCGCTGAAAGCCGTCCTGAATTGGATGGGTCTGTTGTAGAACAACACTCGCCGGCAAAGCTCGACATGTTGTTCCCCGCTTCGTTTTCGCTAACGGTACTGGCGTGTAGGGGCTTTAGTCAATAGCTAGGTCCCATGGATACCTCTACAACCACTCGAGTTCCGGTTTCTCTATTAAAAAACTAAATAAAGACAGTACGTTTTATATATTAAAAACCATATTACTATGTAAGTTTTCAATTTGAAATTTGCCAGAAACAACAGTTTTTGTCAGCGTTTTGTGAGAACCTTGAAAACGTTCTTGGCGAAAAGTAGGCTTCCTCACGAGGCTTTTTCCTAATCAATTTTTTTTTATTTAGTCATAACGTATGTTCACCCGCTGAAATAAACGGAATTACGATCTGCTAACTTTAGCGGCAAGTGACATCACGGCACTTGGTTTGCTTAACGTATTGTGGCACAAACGACTCGACCCATAATGGCACGAACCACATGATGACTGACGTAGGTATTTGACGCTCAGCAATTTTGTCAGGCATGACAAAAAAAAAATATTTCCACCGTCGTTAAATTTGGTGCGTTTCTTTGTCTTTGAATTCAATTGAAATGCGCCATCGCATTTGATGGCACGAGACTGTGTTCGCGTGGCTTATCGCGTTGAAGCGCTTTCTGACATGCGCGCGAGTCTCTCAGTGTCCGGCAATCGCGAGGAAACTTCTCTCCCATTACCCACGGAGTGTCCCAAACTTGCGTCCTAATGGAACGCAACCTTCCCTCACTCCCCGAATCTCTCCCGACGACGACGAGGAGACTACTTCCCTATCTACCCGTCCCAACTCTTTCTGGCCTCCTCGGAACTCTCCTGAAATGACCGTCTGCCACGCAGGACACCATTCCAGCCACCAGCTCCACTCTGGCCGCGGGGAATGCCGCCACCCCTACACGTCGTTCAACCCCCAAGCTGACAGTGCAGTGAGAGCCACGCACTCGCCAAACCAATGAAATTCTTCCTTTCATCACCTGACCCCTCTCTCTGCGCGTGGGTGTATGGACGGGAGCGTGATCACGTGGCAGAAGATGGACGTATGACATGGTCCAACGAGCACGTAGCTTCCACCGCACTGTCAGCTAAGGGGTGAGCGGAGCATAGCCTCCCCCAACAAGTGTGCCTCCTCCTAAACCAATTACGAAGTCGTATATAGACGAACGCGCGGTAACTGGAGCGACTGTGGTGGCAGCTATTTGGCACGCGCTGCGAGCAAACAAAAGAGAGTCCTCCGCCCGAAGTCTCCTCCGATGAGCGCCGCGTTTGAACGGGGGGGTGGTTCGACTCCCCGAGCTTAAATGAGCCAATTTTCTCGAACGCGTTGCGACGCTAGAGAACCGTCGCCTTTGGCGTGCACGACGCTGGTTCGGCGAGGGTGGGGAAAGCCATTGTGGGTCCTAATTAGGTTTGCGGCGGCGAGGACAGGTCAGGTGAGCTGGCAATTGTTTTTTTTTTTTTTTTTTTTTGGAGGGGGGGGGGGGGGGTCACAATTGGCGCGCTTTGTAGGCGCGTCGTAGAACCTCGACCAGCCCGAGATGCTCCGCCACCAAGCTATGAGCTCGTTACTTGAATTCACTCGCGCAAGAAAGTGCGCGCTGGATTTTCTTTCGGGTTGGGATGTCTTTTTAAGCTTTGTTTCTATGTGGCGCGGCGTTGCTCTTTGTGTTCGACGCTGATTGTGTGAAGGCGTCGAAGCGCCTGATTGTAAGACTTTGTGTAGGCCGACGTACAACCTTGGTTTTCTGCATGGAACATAATCCTCTTAGCGCCCCCCACTCCTAAGCTGCGAGGGGAGCCAAGTTCGGGCAAGCTAGAAGTGGAGAGGGTATAGGAAAAGAGGAGGCGGGCCAAAGTGGAAAGCGCGAAGTGTACGTCGGCCTTTAAGGGGAAGCTGAAACACTTTAAAAAATGAGATAGAGGTTGATTCTAGCGTAGTTTTATCCGGTGAATCTGAATATCACGTTCGTTTTTCTCGAAGATGTAACTGAACGCGAAAAAACACGAAAAACCTACGACCAGTCGTTACATCATGAGAGGATCTTTCGGTCGCCAAGCGCGTGTCCTCGTGTGGGCAGCGCGTGCAATTGCAAGATTGCCATGTATATTTCTCCGCACTGGCACTAGTCATGACGTCGTTTTCTGATCTTTTTTAGAATAGCGAGAGTGCGCGTGCCTAGCTTTGATAGGCGCTGGAGATACGGGAGAGCGGAGACTCCAAAAACTCATTTTATGACGTCACGCTCCGGGAAGGAGAGGCTTCGGCGATACTTTGAAAATAATTTTCTGCAGCCTCCATGCACCAAATTGACAAATAATCTAGATATTCGAGATCCTGAAGGTTAAATGAAGGTGATTTAAATGTGTTTCCTCAAAAACAGAACCGCTTCCGTTTCCCTTTAATTCATGCGCTTTAATGCGCGTTCTCAAAAATATATTGTCGGGTGGTTTTAGTGCTGCAGTTGACGTCATTTTTTTTTTCTCGTTCGCTGCAGTGTGTTGGTCTCCGACGTGTATTTAGATAATAGGTTTCAAATAATTGATAAAATATTTTGCTTATTGAGACACGCTGCACTGCTTAACGCGATAAACCGTTTCCTTTTAAAAACGGACGACCGATTAATTTTACATTTTATCGCTCTAAGGAGCACTCCATCCTCGCCCCATGTTCAACGACTTCGCTGTTTTTTAAAATAAACGCCGTGATGCCGGTGAGCTGGCCGGGACAAGGAAATATCGTGCTCTATGAAAACACGGAAATAAGGGTGCAAACACGGTGAAGGCTCAAACACAGCTAATCGTGTCCCAGTTTTAAGATATTCCTACTAGGAGCAGGAACACCTTGCCAAGGATTCGGGAGGCTTACACTATGTATGATTGATAGCTCTGTCGCTCATAAAACTTGAAGCTGCGAATCCATTTTCTGTTCTCAACTCTTTCCATAAATCCGCGTGATATATGTGCGTGCAGATTTAATTTATTTCGTTCGCTTCTCGTTAACGACAGGAAACCAGCTTGGGCATCAAGTTTTTGCCTAGTCTTCCTCTTTTCACATTTTTATCCAACAAACTCTCGCTTTGTTTCTCGCTTAGCTACTTGTTGTTCGTCGCTTTACATTACCATTCATTAAAACCTAACTGTTGATTTTTTTAACAAAGTAAAATTGAATACAATTTTTTTTTAACTAAACTACGCCGGAGTGCTGCTAGAATCGATTCGTAATAAAAGACAACGAACAGAGAAATACTCTGATTAAATATACAATATATCCTGTAATTATCACGGTTTGTAAGGTCGCCACCTTAAGCACTTGAACTAGATCACAATGCTGTTTTCTTTTCTTTTTCTTTTATGATTAATGTAGGAAACATTTTGTTTTATGGCGACATTATCAGTACTTCAAGAACACTTTCAGTTTACGAGGAATTTCTTTGGCAGATTTAGAGCAGTTTTGGAGCGTTTTTTTTTTTTTTTTTTTTGGGCGCGCTTGCTTGCGCTCGTATCTACCGCACTAAAGACGCAACGATAGAGTGCTTTTGGATCACTGGAAATCCACCGAGGGACTTTCATATTAGTTAGCGACCCGCCTTCTCTTTTGAGCTCACAGATCAACACCTATCCAAGACCGTGGCCCGTTTCAGGACGAATGACGACACAAAGCCTTTCCACAGCCCCCCCATCAGCATTACACGTAAAATCCGCGACTCCATCACCGACTTCCTGCAGCCGCCGACACTTGCGAGGGAGGCTGTGCGCACTGTTAGTTCTTAACGAGCATAACTGTCGCACAATGAATTCTAACCGAGAAGCAAGAGAGGAAAGAGCGGAGGAAGTCACTGGGTCCCCGCCTCTGCGGCGGCTGAGAAGAGCTTGAGAATTCCATGGCCCGTGTATAATTGCGCTTGAATGTTTAACGAGCCAGAGGCGCGAGTCTAGGGCTTCTTCCTCGCGTTTTGTCGGTGAGCGAACCGCGGGCTGCCGCCTTGCCCCGGGCTCTCCCTCTTCCGCGACTTCGCTCGAGAATGAAACCTCGAGAGTGTTTCAGAAGCCGAGATTAATCTTTAATTTAGACTGGGGTAGGGAGAGGTTGGGGCTTCGTTAGTGGCGCAAGCGACGACGCGGACCCTCCGCTTCTGGGCCTCGCGTGGAATGCCACTTGGCGCGGAGACCGTCTTCATTTGCCTTCGCGACGGCGCTCTCTGGAATGGCTTCTTCTCCCGGGGCTGAATAGATGGCTCTGATCGCACTGAGCGCCTGCGAGGAACTGTGTTCCTCCAGGCTTCTCTGTGTGTATGTGTGCAGTCGTTGAGATTCGGAATTGCTTCTGGATAGACTGCCTACATGTCTGTCTGTCTCAAGGTGAAGACATCCTTCTTTGCACTGGCACGGCCGGACTGGAAGCGCGCGCTCTCTTTCTAGAAAGAGAGCGCGCGCTTCCAGTCCGGCCGTGGCACTGGCTGGGTCAGCGCGTGGCGCGCTGGCGCACCCAGCGCATGCCTTGTGCCGTAAAAATGGCGTATAAAGATTAACGTCCACGGACAGTTGTGTATGAGAGCGTTTGAGTGCGCTTGACTGCGTTGCGTCGCGAAACGAAAGCGAGTCACCGGCACATCTGTGCTTCGTATGAAGCGTGGAATCCAACTCAAGGGTATATAGCTCGGCAGGTGACATAAGAAGCAGGGATGTCTTGGTTTCTCGTAGCCGCAACGCACTCAAACGCTCTCAAACGCAACTGTGCGTAGGGGCCTCGAGCCAAGGATACGCTCTCGAGCTGAGTCCCATAAAACTGCATGCACTTCAACCCCCCTCCCCAGAAAGAAACGAAAACGGTTGGGTGGAAAAATGGTTGAGATGTCACCACTCAAGTAAAAGCGCGTGTGTGTATGCAAGGCACTCTAATTGAAGCGATTGCGCGCGGCATTTGTTTGCACCGAGCGCGCTCGCTCTGATTTTTTGGTTTGTTTAACTGTCCTTCATTTTATTAAAAGGTCCATGAAATTATTTTGAAACTTCTTTCTCCTTAGGTTTAATCTTCGCGTCAAAAGCGAAATGAGAAGTCACGTGGTCGTGACGTGCTTGGGCACAAGACGCGACGATTCCAAGCTTTCACCGTACTTTTTCAGCCCACGATGGAACTTGTCATTCGCAGGTGATGACAAGTGTCGGCCCTCATTGGCCAAGACACGCGAATCCAAATCTTCGACTGCGGATTGATTGTTGACGAGAGCGTACGCCCTAGGGACGCAGTGCTCGTGCCCAATGCGTGAGCTGGGCTCGGCTGACGTGCTTGGGCAGCGCGGATGCATCACACTGAAAAGGCTGAAAGCTTTCGAAGGAAAGGAGGTACCAAATAGTCCGTTATATTTTAATTTTCGTAACGAAAAGGAGGCTTTTGACTTTCTACACTCCTTTGTTTTGACCCACTAAACTATATGCGATTAGTGAAATCCCATTCTAAAATCATTTGTTCCAGCCGAAAATTTATTTCATGGTCCCTTTAAGCTGGAAAAGGGAGATATACTGAGACCTAAGTTGATGATTGTCCGGGCAAAATACAATTTGTAAGTTTTTCAAAATGCAACATTTTTTTACCGGGTGTTTACGGGTCCGATTCTAGGGTAGAATAGGTCGTGCAAATAAGCACTGTGACAGCATCATAACATTGGCTTTTGGTGGTTAATAGGCTGCATAACCACGAGAAAGGGGAGGGAGGTATCACCCCCCCCCCCTTTTTTTTCTTAAAGAAAAGAAAAATCTGGTTACAGTACTGTTTGGTCTGCTACAATAAACATTTAGAGTGATAAAACGAAAATCTGTAATTATCGGCCTCGGGATTCCCGGGAGAGTTGCACAAACATTTGATCAAAGCAAGACATGCGACTTCAGACAAAATGCGTTCAGCGGATGGACATGTGCTTGAACAGTTTCAAGTTAGTCCAGAAATCAAGAGGTGAGAGGCAAAAGATGTTTGCCCTTCTTATGAGCACCACCCTAGCACGAGACAGCGCGACTTGTGTAAACATTCAAAGGGTGCTCGCGCGCTCAAGCTGCAAGCACTGCGCAGCACGCGGCGCCCACTGCAATAAGAGACGGGCTAAAGGTGTTGGTTCACACTAGGGTGCCTCAATGTCCTTCTGTTTAGGGTGATGCCACCCTTTGTAGTACCCGATGCCGACAGCACGCGCTCACAGGGAAAATACAAAGAAATCGACGAAAACAAAATGTCGCCATAGCACAGTCAGCGCTACAAACGCGTGCAGGGACACGCTCTTTCACGCGCGTCTGAACAAAAGATAAAAATAAACGTGTGGGACAAAATGGCGAGATGCCACCACCCTAAGCAAAGCGCACATGAAGGCACCCTAGTTCACACACTTGAGTGGGTCCAAGCGAGAGCGACTGTACAGCTTGCGACGTTAATTTTTTTGCGGGTTGCTATGACAACAGGGTACGAAGCCGCTTACAACCGCCCCAGTGCCATAGACAACCCGTAAAAGGATTAACGTCGCAAGCCGTGGCTGGCGGACTCGCGCAAGTTTGTGAACCAACCTTTTAGCCCTGTCCAGTCGCCGCTGGAGATCGCAGAGGTAATGACGCTTTCTTTTTGATCGGGCTTCGGGTGTCGTAGCTCCCTACGGGTAGCAGCAAGGTGAAGCCCTGCATCTACCCGTAGAGAGTCAAGACACCCGTAGTCCAGTCAACAAGAATACGTTTATTACCTCTGCGATCCCCAGCGCCGCCCGCTTGAGCGCACGAGCGCCCCCAAAAGTTTCAGGTGGTATTAGTTCCTAAAATTGTAGTGTGTCCCCGCATAATCCTTCTACCAGAATATCGTCCGATGTATCTCATGTCATGCTTGCATCGCTCCTATGCCGGAAGCAAATGCCATTTACGGTCGCGTTATTTAATTAAATACACATCGGTGTTAATGTCTATACCGTGTTCGATCAACCTTCACAACGTACCAGGAGTGTTATGAGCCGAAACTTGCCTCCGGGAATATCGCGCGGTTGCTTAAAAAAAAAACGACAAAAAAATTAAGAACAGTGTGACAAGTAGAATGGAAAGAGGTCACAACAATGAAAGAGCAACGAAACATTATAATTTTATTTTCTTTAAATTTAGCAAAGACATTTGTGGGAGCGAGTGCCCCTATGGGTATCGAGATTGACGATCGCGGGCGTTGAGCCAATCCCTATGCGACGATAAACTGATTGAGAGGATGAGACGATGTAGGGTCAGAACGCCGAGCTCTAAAGCTAACTGCCTTTGTCTTCACCGCACTCGTCGAACGCGTTAGAACGCGAAACGCCTGTGTCCAGCGTTCCGTGTTCGAGTTAGAGCAGCGAGTAGAGACAAAAGCAGCTAGCTTCGAGTCTACCCACTAATCATTCCAACCATGGCTCGGCGTTCCAACGTCCCCGCGCGCTTTCATCTCCTCCTCTACGTCAACTTCTCGTCGCATACATTTCACTCAACCTGACACAGATTCCAAAGGCACCGCCTTCGACTTCGCAAATGTCACCTTCGGAAGTAGCTAATTGTTTTCTATCTCTCCATTATCTTTTATCGGTGCTCTTTTTGAAACATCAACCAATAAACGACTCTGACATCAACCACTGACCTCTATTGTAGTAGGCTGGATCGCGAATCGAAGCTTTTTTTGCTAGGGTCGAGACTCGAGCGGCACCATCGGCAGCCTTCGCTTGACACCAGCCAATGTATGAGACTCAAAGGGAGAAACGGGGAAAACTGCAATTTCTTACCTTAGCAGGTTGTTCTCGACTACGAAACGTTTATCGTGTTTTCCGGGAATGACAGTCAATAGGGACTTTTAGCAAACCGCTGCCGCGTTCCGAGTACCGCACTACCGGAGCCTTTGAAGCATGCTTTTAAGCAGTGTTGCGGAATGGGCACCCCCATTTCATTCCGATTCCATTCCGGGAATTAGAGTTTTCGATAATTCAATTCCTTTCAACTCCTAGGAATGGGGACACTGGGCCCATTCCCACTCCTGGAATGGCTGAGTCGTTCCATTCCATTTCTCTAATTCCTAAACGTGCAAATTGGCACTTGACAGCTATATTGTGCAATGTTTCCGGCATTTATAAAGCTGACATTGTTAAACGCATAGACAATTGCAAAGAAATGCTAAATGACTCAAAAAAGCACTGATCTTACTAAGCTCACGGTGCTGAATTGCCTGGGGTGACTCGAAGCGTCCGCAGCGGTCCATCGCAAGGTGAAACGAGGTATGCAGAGACTAAAGTCAAAGGAAATGAGCGGGCATCCGCTAGCTTGCTTGTAACCCTAACCCATTTGAATGTATATGACACAGAAAACAAGCATCGGAACAAAGTCCAAGTAAAAGGCGGACTTACACGTAAAAACGCAGTATAAAGAAAAAAAAAGCGGCGAAACAAACGCAACGAGAGAAGAGAGAGGTGAATCTCGCTTTGTTTTAATGCCTTTGTTTTAATGCCGAAGCAAACCCAGATTTCGCACTTCAAAGGAGTGCGCGCGAATGAACGTGAAAGGCAGCAGGGTTGGCCACCTGCTAAACAACGCTCCTCGAACTACCAGAAAACAATAACTGATCAACTTTCGGCGGCGTGCGAGTCAACGAGTTATCAGAGCTCTGCGAGTTAAGGCTGAACTCATGGGACGAATATGCTGCGAATAACCGACGAAGTTTGCCCGGCGGCTTTTGCTCTGCGCGTGGAATCAACACAGTGGCTGCTACGTCGCGCTCAAAGCGATAGAGTGTGCCGTCGGGCGGCGTTCGCCAGTTATTCGTCACATAATTCGTTCCATGGAGTTCAGCCTTTAGAGTTGCCACCCGCTCCCAGATCTCAGTATGTGCGCGCGCGTGCATTCTCCATGCCGTCGCACAAAAAAAAAAAAAAAGAAAGCAAAACAAGAAGGACGATGAGGAGCCGTGCATGGCGGTTTCCTTCTTTTCCGCTCCCTTCGTTTCTTTTGCTTGGTGCTTGGTTTCTAGTTTCGCTCTCGTGTAACACCAGTGATGCTCGTCGCCTGCGCGTCCGTGAAAGGCGCCACCGCCACCCCCCCTCCCCTTTTCCCCCTGTGGTCTTTGATCAGACGCTTGTTTTTTGTATTGCTTTTTTTTTGCGTATAAGTCTGTTATGGCTCCACGCGGGCTAGCAGTTTCCCGCTCATTCTTTTTCTGAGCAACTGACTCTCTGACTGGCTCGGTTTAGCTAAACGTGACCCCCCCCCCCCCCTCCCAAAAAAAAAAAAAAGGTAAAATAAAAGAAAGAATTGGGCCCGTTTCATTGCCTTTCCATTCCGGGCAAAAGGCATCTAATTCCATTCCCATTCCATTCCCTCAACTTTGCCGCCATTCCATTCCCATTCCATATAGGAAGTATTCACTGGCGGCCATAGCTGTGTGCACGACTGCTGAGCGCGTGCTGATGGCTGGCTTCGAGGGTTCTTTTGCAACGTGCATTCCACACCGTCAAAATGGCCGGTCTTAGCAGCCTATTAATGGGGGCTCGTTCTGAGCATGCGCTCTAGACAGCACCCACAAATATGGCGCCCAGTGAATACTCCTTATTGGAGTCGCGAAAATTTGCGGAATGATTCCGGAATCATTCCAACTCCGGAGTGGCAACTCCGCAACACTGTTTTTAAGCGCGCGCCCGGGTGGTACCGTGGCCGCGGGGCGCGCGCTTAAAAGCATGCTTCAAATAATTGGGGGGGGGAGGGGGGGGGGGGGGGGGGGGTTGTGTGGATATTTATTAGCCCCGTGCGCGACCGAAAGCGTCGCTGTGGTCGGCCTTCCACGATTGGCCGAACGCTGACTATGACGTCGGAAAGGGGATTTATCATCGACGGAAATAAGAGGAATGAAAGAACTTTAATTATGACGGTGTTGGCAGTGTTCCTTTGAGAGCGCAGTGATTTCAAGCTTCCACCATGCTATTTACACACACCATTGAACTTGTTGTTGGCAAGGTAATGACGTCACAAGGGGGAACCATAGGAGGGCGCAACCAAAACATCTCGCCGCTAATACAGCGAGTCGTTGGTCAGCCATTTTTAATGTTGCGACGAGTCACTCGCTGTAGATGAGCAATTTAGCCAGTGCAGTACAACCGCTAGCCTGGGGTCTTTAACGTGCACCACGCAGTAGTGATACACGACCGCACGCCGGTACGATGCTCATCCAGATCGAAACGGGCAGGGGTGGGGATTGAACCCAGGATCCCTGGGTTCCGCAGCGCGAGCTTTCGCTCCACGTGCTCCGAGCTGGTGTGCGCTAGACCACTCGGCCACCGATCCCCCCGCATGCTTCAAAGGCCTCGGTAGTACGGTGCGCGGAACGCGGCAGTGGTTTGCTAAAGGTCCCCAATATTACAATATTTTAGGGGCGAAGCTCCTTAGGGGCTAGCCATGTCCGTATGTCCGTCCGCCGTCCGCCGTAGGCCGGCGTCGGGTGCTCGTGCTTCTGCTCGTGAGATCACGTGCTCACGAGCACGTGAGCACATGCTCACGTGCTCGTGTAGGGCAAAAAAAAAAATTGGAAAAAAAAAAGATGAAAAAAATTATGAAAAAAGAAAAAGAAGAAAAAAAAGAGTAGGGGTTCTGAGATGCCATCCCATGTCTTCTTAAAAAAAAAGAAAAAGAAGAAAACCACACATTCTCCTACTGATATGAATGAATATGATATGAAAAAATTATGAAAAAAGAAAAAAGAAGAAAAAAAGAGTAGGGGGTTCTGAGATGCCATCCCATGTCTTCTTAAAAGAAGAAAAAGAAGAAAACCACACATTTTCCTACTGATATGAATGAAAAGGCTCGGCATGCTGCGGCTCGGCGTCTACGCAGACAAGCACCACCAGAGCTTCGCCCCAAGCAACATCATTCACCACGTGGAGATGCGGTCAATTTTTTCTAAATAAATATTTCGTGGTTGAGGGTCGAGGGTTGCGACTTTGTTGGGCGTAAGCTGTGATGCGTTTCAATGAGACGAGGGTTCCTGAGAGTCAGTGTAGAGTCGTTCGTACTCTCGAAGTCATCGGAGCTTAGCAGAAGATAAGTTAGAAGGCCTTTACTGGGGTCCTTCGCATCATTTCGAGCGCTTGTACAAGGTACTTCGGGTGCGAGCTTTTGCTCTGAACTGCAGTGAGGGCTTCTGCGACGAACTAAAACTCGGAACGTTTGGTTCATTTGTTGAACGTTTCATTTATTTAGCGACTGAAGCAAGCGACGTCGGCACAGTCGGTGGTGCTGCGGCACATTTGATATTTTTAGTCGGCATTCGAACGCTTGACAAATACCGATTTGATCTCCAAACACCCGATATAATGATCGCAACACATAATAAAATACTCGCCTTCGAGCACCGCGTGGAAGCTTCAATATTCCCACATTTGTGTGTTTCACCTATAGACTCGCGTGTATTGCCCGGTGTCAAGCAATGGCCACCGGCGGTGCCACCGACGGGTTCCCGATCCGCGATCCAGCCCATTACAAATAGAGATCAGTGACACCAACACGTTGTTTACAAACAAGTCCGCGTTTGCCCACATCAGGTGTGGGCACTGCCCGTGCACACAAGCCAGATTCGCGCGAGATAAAGCGTTTGCGCGTGCGCAGTGCCTACAGCAGCGCCACAGGACTGGCGTGACGTCAGAGAGTTCAGTTGCTGTGGAAGTTCAGAAATAAAAGAATGTCGCGCTCCTGATGATCTCGCAAGTTCACAAACTCCCACAGGAACTCCGGAGCCGCGGAAACAAATTTAGTTTTGAAGTGGAAAGCTACCACAGTGCGCACGATAATTGTAAGTTTAACCAACCGCAAGAAAATGAAAGCTAAAGAGACGGGACACACAATAAAAAGGAGAGCTAGGCGTGGGAAGTAGATGGAAAAGAGAAAGAGAAAAAAAAGTGATGGGGGGAAGGAAAATAAGGAAGACGTGCGCTAGACACGCAGTGTGTCGCCATCTGTTGGAAAGTGAGAGTGGTGCTGCCATCGAGAAAGAGACGCGCATTCTTCAAAGCAATAAAGGCGCGCGTGTTGGAACTTCGCAGCGTTCCCTCTTAAACGCCTGTTCATGCCTCAGTTCCTTCACACACTGGCAACATTAGCTGATTGGTACAAAAAAGGCCTAGTCTAGGTTAGAAGAAACGAGTGAAAGAAAGAGGATCGAGAGATCTTAATCGTGCAAACCGCATTTTTTCTGCTGGCCTGGCCGCCAGCATTTGAAACGTTCTTTGTAAATATATCGGGTGTTAACCAACCTTTGTGAGCATACGAAGGTAAAAAAAGTGTATTTTGCGGAAACAAATGTCTGGATAATATGCCTCGTATTCCCTCTAATCAACATTTTGTACGCACTTGCTAAAATAAATAGAAATAACAAATGCTCTACTGTATTCCACCTCCTCCCTCTCAAATGTTAAGGGAGTTTACGCCTTCGTGACTAAAATTTAGAGAGCGCCAAACGGCAGAGTGCATCGTCCTCTCGCTGCGCCCATCGGAAGATGGCACCAGAAGTTACAGCCATCGCTAACTCGGTAGACTACGAACACGTCCGCTGTTGACCCTGGCAAATTTATTGACCTCATTTTTTTCATTTTTTTTTTTTACAGGAAGGAGGAGGCTACTCTTTGATATTTCACAAGATAACATGCACCGCGTAAATGCGCGTCCGGTGAAAGTTTTAGCACCTATGTGCAGGCGTCGATTTTTCTGGCTCGTTTTACAGCTGTAGAATCTACTGTGAACACACTGTATGATGTGCGTATTTAGGATGCTCCTGGGTAATGTGTGTGTCCCGTTCTTGTGCAGACTGCATCCACGTGCAGCTGTACCGGGACAGCCGGGAGCGCTGCAAGAGCGGGCCGACCAAGGCGTCGCTGTCCCTGGCCGGCTGCCTGGGCCTCGAGGCGGGCTTCACGCTGGACAAGGAGAGCCACACGCTCGCCCTCATCTGCCCCGACCTGGTGCTCGCCCTGGCCTTCGACTCCAGAGAACTGCTCATCCAGTGGCAGGTCAAGATTCGCGCCAATGTTGCAGAAGGTACGCCTGCCCCCGACTACGAAAGAGGTGGCCGCCGTGCCTGTTGTAAAGAAACGCTTTTCGCAAGATATAGACTTACAATAATGTGCTTAGATGGGCCGGTTGGTACATTGCAAAGGGTATAAAGCCCCGAAAAAACACGGACCGAGGCAAGAATATATATATATATATATATATATATATATATATATATTCTATGTAGTCTATATAAGTCTGTCTATATATATATATATATATATATATATATATATATATATATATAGTATATATATAGACTTACATCTGAAATGAAGCGCAGCTCCAGAACTTTTGGAGACGGGTAGTTGCTGAAAAAATCCGCCTTGTCCGCGATTCGATCCCGGGACCTCCCCAAGAGTAGCGGAGCAGTCTACACAGCTGAACAGGAGCTAGCCCGCAGTAAAGAAAATTGACGTTGACCGTTGCCACCAGACTTGACCCTAACCTCCGCAAGGGTGAGGATTAGATGTATAATGGTTGGATATAAGGATTTTCGGGAGAAGTCCGCAGGCTGTTTCAATAAATGTGAGCTTTCAAAACAATGTCCGGGCAAAGTTATTCTTTCTAAGTTTGACTGCGCCATTAGGTACACCTCGTGGTTGCGATACTCTTGATGGATTCTACTGTAGTTTTAAAATTAGAGCAATCTAACTTGTGTTCCAAATGTTAGTCAACGAGCTTTAATTGCTTAGGTACATCAACATCATCAGTTGAGATAAATATTATCATCATCTCTAAAAACCTTCGGTCTTGCCCAAATTTGAGGATAAAAATGCCACACAAATGTTCACACACAGCAGCGCACCCTCATCCTGAAATGCTGCCAGCCAGCGGGATCAGAAAGATAAATGCGTCATACGCCAATTAGTCAAAATGATGCTAGTCAAAATCCCCTCGAAATAATTGTCATTGAGGGGGTTGCCGATGCATTCTCAAAGGTGGCTTTGAGAAAAGGATGAGTTCCGCACATTGCTTCTTTGACAGCCTTTTTACTTGTAGCCTTCAAGTAAATTTGTAGCCCTCAACGAAACCGAGCAAAGTAGAAAGGGAAAAGCGACACCGTAATTTGACATATCTTGACATATATTTTTTTTTTGCTTCTCCCAGACAAAAGTTTTCCTTACATTGCTAAAAAAAAATGTCTTCAATATTTTTAGGGGGTTGGGGGGAGGAGGAGGAGGAGGAGGAGGAGGAGGAGGAGGAGATCGTTATTTAAGTTACGATAGGAAAATTCACATGATTTAAATTGATATATATTATTTCCACCCTGCGACTGTGACGAGTTGGATAAAACGTACTGTAACATGGCAAGTAAAGCAATGATTACTTTATTTACTTGAAGATAGCTTGATAATTTATTTTTCGCCACGTTTAAAATTTGTGATCGAACTGTTCTCGTAACCGATGTAGGCTGAGCTTGTTGGATTCCGCATGCGGCTAGCGTCTTGGAGAATGACAGAACTGGTTAGACGGGACGTAGTCATTTATTGACCGTCATCATTGCGAGCCGCGAGCAATACTTTAGCGCAGGCCTTTTATCAATGACCGAGTGCCCCTAGCATTGACAATCCCAATTGGACTTTGTGCGATTAGAAGGCCCACACGAACTGCGGCAGTAGTGAGCAAGGCATCCGAGACCATCGTTCGAATCGGGATGCTTTGACACGTCAGCCGTTTCTCCTAGCGCACCAGTGCAAGACAGTGGAGCTTGACGCGTGCGCGCGCAGAGGTTCGATGCGGTGAAGCTTGATGCCAGAGCGCTGCTTCGGAAGGGCAAAACTTGACGCGGGAAGTCAAGGAATTCTGAGGACATTATTTGTGATTTGTGAATATTTGAAAAAAAAAAACTCGAACGCTTCGATTAATAAAGGTGTGCTCGCAATCAAATTGAATAGGAAACACTGCTCGCGAATTATTTCCAAGTTTCTAACAATTGCACACCTCCACTCAAATCTCAAGTGTCTGACTCCAGTCTAAAGGCCCGGTAGACACTTGCGACTTCTTAAAACCGAGTAGTAGCAGTGGAAACTTGGCAGTAGTAGCAGTGGGTAGCAGTGGAAACTTGGCGGCCCCGCATATTTTCTATTTCTCTCACGCGTCATCCTTTCTTTCTTGGCTCGAAAAACTTTCGACAACGTTATAAACGAGCCTTTCTCGTAGTTATTAGGCACATTTGACCTCGGAAATCCCGCAAAAACCGCTTTTGTGAAATGCACTTCCAGGGTCACCGCATAGATGACGCCAGCATGCCAGTGTGTTCTCTCGTCCTAAGAAATTTTAATAAAAGGTTTCAAGGCACTCGGTTTTAAGGAGCCGCAAGTGTGTGAACGGGACTTTATATCTAATAAAATATAATCAATCAATCAATTAGTCAACAAACCAATCGATCACTACTATGCTCAGCTTTTACCGGCTCAGTCGCATCAGTTTTACAGCGGAGCTGTTGAGGGCTTGTTTCCCCGGGATCGTGTCCGGTATCAAAGAAATGTCGACACCCGTGGCCGACATAACTCTCTGGTTGCCGCCGTCGCTCATAGATGGCGGTGGCTGTCCAGAGTGTTGTGTTTGCCGGTTGTCTGCTTGCCGCCGTCGCTCATAGATGGCGGCAACATTTCTTCGGAGGAAGAAGAGCGGTAACGGAACGAGTGGCGATGTGCGCAGCAGCGCGAATGGTTTCGCAACCGCCGCAAGGTCGCTATCGCCTTAAGTTCCACTGCGTCGAGCGCTTCAGGTTTCCTTGCGAAAGAAGAGCAGATCGCTCGCCTGGAAAGCCGCCGCCGAGAACAGAAGCTACAGCTCCGCTGCTCTTCCTTCTTCACCAAAGTAGAAAAGCTGAGCGTTTTTTTTTTTTTTTTTTTTGTAGCGAACCGAATGGCCTTAGCAGATGTTCCCTTGTTCTGGACATACACCTCTAAGCCATTGCTTGAAAAGGAAGAGTGGAAACCTGTTAACCAAGAAGGAAAAAAGCTCATAGTAATTGAAAGAAGGGTAGCGCTCAGGGAAGCTGGGGAAAAGTCGACGTAACTTAACCCAAGACAGGGAAGAAAAAGTGAAGACACATAAAAGCAGAGGTAGACACACAATATTTCTCTAAAAGGTGATGGTACATTAGACGACCTTTATAATAGTTACAGCACCCTTTTCTGCGCATGATTGGTTTAACCGGTGATAGCAAACATACTAAAATCAATCAATCAATCGATCGATCAATTTCAATTTTATTCAAAATAAACAAAGAACATACTGCACAGACACGTCTGGATCCATAGCCTTTTTGGCTAGTCTTGGATCCATTCCAAATGTACAGAAATAAATAACGCGGTGGTACCTGGCACCCATGCATGTGCTATACAAAAACATAATTCTTACTCGTAAATTGTTTCTATATAAAACCTTTTAAGTGTAGTTTTAAACGTTTTGCTTTCTTTTATTGGGATGCTTAAGGAATTCCATATTTGTGTTCTAGTACACACTATCATTCTTTGACCGTATATATTGTGATACAATGGAATGTTAAAATTCTTGGCGTAAACATTTCTAGTTACCCCACCCGATTGAGAGAAAATGCTTGATGACGATGGTGCATTATCTGTTAACATATTGCACATCATAACTTTAGCTTTATAATCACGCACCAAGTGAAATGGCAATACATGTCGGTATTGCCGGTAAAAGCGACTTGGCGGCACACTTTCGGCACTGCTTGATTGGCCCTATCGTATTGTGGCCTTGCCTGCGGTTGGACTTGATGTGAAAGGGAGTATAGGCCATCCCAATAATCGCCTCCTGGGGGCTGCCATCTTTGCCTACTGGAGTGTGGAGGGCGTTCCGAGCGTGCGCAGTAGTAGGCTCGCGATAATTCAAACTCGGATATTTCGTACTTCTGGTTAATTCAAGCAAATTTCAAAATGTTGCTTGTCCCGCTATGTTTTTAAAACTCATATGCCGCTTGATTCGAACGACGTTTTCGTGTAATTCGTACATTTTGTCCCCGCGGCCCCAATGAGTGCGCTTCTTTCCGAACACCGGTGCACTGCGGAGAGGCAGCACCCGCGAAGCTTGCTCTCGTGAGTATTGCTTCTCCGCAGCACGCTGGTGCTCGGTGAGAAGCGCACTCAACGGGGCGCACGCGGGACCCACATGAGCTATGAAAACGGGCGCCGCACGGAAATTTCCACAGCGTCCGCTCAAGCTGCTATGCAAACTGCCGCGCGGTGCCCATTTTCATCGCTCATGTGTCCCCTGCTTAAAGGGTTACTGAACCGAAATTCGGAGCTCACAAAACAAGCCTGGAGCGGTAGGCGGGTTGCTGCAAAATCTAAAAAAACATCACTCATACAGCGATATCTCTGACGGGTGGTCGTATTTTTGGAAAAGAAGTGCCGGACTGAACACCGCCATCGAGGCCGACGAGACATGTAACATAACGATCCTCGTTCCCTCTCCTCTTCAGTTCCTCCCCTCGAGCTGATGAACCGAAGCGAAGAGGGGGGAAGCGAGGCCATTTCCTCTTATTCTCAAATGTTCCAGAAGGATCGTGACGTCATAGTTCTCGCTTGATCGCGCCCCCCTTTTTCAAAAATACGGCCATCCGTTTGAGATATCGATGTATGAGTGATGTTTTGGAGTTTGTAGTGTCCTGTGCAATGCTTCTGCGGCCTTATTTGGGGAAATTGAAATTTCGGTTCAGCAACTTTCTAATAATTCACATTAGACAGCTTCTTGGCCTGATGAACAAACCCAATTTTGTTTTGAGTTGTCATGTGCTGTCTAAACAGTCTACGGTAAACAGCATTTATGAGGGATAAATAAACTTATGTCATACATTTGAAAAATGTTTCATGTGTGGCATACCTGCTTATGACCAGTAGGCCAATGTAGAGGAGTTCATCAAATATCTGCTTTTAATGTGTAGCCATTCATACTCCCTTAGCCCGGTTACTCTTGTCGTGCGGCACAATAGAGTACCTTTTGTGCCACTTGATTCCTGCATAACCACGCTTTCTCATGAGTGCATTACTTATATGACGAGTAGCAAACATGCTCTTTTTGTGCCGCATGATACCATGGGTAACCAGTCTCATAGGCAACCAGTTTCATTGGTAACAAGTCTCGTGGGTAATAGCTTCATGAGTGATATGTCCGTGATCTTGGAGCCCTACCCCAACGAGCCATAGTTCTCGGCGCTTTAGCGGGTGCTTTGGCAGCGGACGTGCTTTGCGCGCACTCAGAGAGAGAGCAAACGATAAGCAGGCACACGCCAAACTGTCCACTAAAAATTCGAGAAATATGCTTCACGCGAGTTGAACTTGTCATGCTGCTTTGTCTTAACTTCTCGGCTGGGTGTGCTCCCGTATTTCAGTAGAAGAGCAGTAAAATATATTGGGAACGCCGAGCTGCCTATATGGGTGCTAGCAACCGAGATTGCGTCTGCCAGTTAAGAAGACTTTACCGAGTGCTATACCTGCTAAATGACCATGAAACATATCAAGCATTTGTAAATCCTATATCACGTGCCATGCAGATTTGCTATGAAGGCACATAAACCCTCTTTTTGTTCTCTTAATTAGCACAGCACGCTTAGACCTTGGTAAAAATAAACACTTCCTAATGCTCCCAGCATCACCTCATAGTTTAAACTAATTTCTAAGAAATAGCCAAGTACACCTAAATAACTTTAGGAAGGCTACCTAAAATGACTTCAGTTATATAATGAAACACAATTTGTTTTTAGTCCCATGAAAACTCTGAAAGCTAGTCACATAATAACAAAGACCACCAAATGCGATGCTTCAAAATACAGACTTACCAGCTTTCCCCTTCTCAGGCACAGAATTGCAAGTTGCAGATGTTGCTGCAGTTAAATTCACTAGAGGAAAAAGAGGGGCATACGAACCTTCAGCGTTAGTGTCTGCTTAAAAGTTAGAAGCGATCGAGCGCTGCCATTTTGTCAAGCTCACTCACCTACTCTGCCAAGCTGTGCTGGTGGATGCCTGCAGATCAAGCACCACCTTGCCAGGCAGTCGGCGTATCAAAATGCATCCTCATGTGTGAGGAATGCCCCGCACGAACAGTTATCCAATACGCAGGACCCAGGACAGTGTCGGCAAGGTCGGTGCTCGTAACACTTGGTCGGGCTGACATTCTTGCTCTTCTTAAAACTTCTGACTACATTAGAAGTCTGGGGAATTCATAGTGTTCAATGTGTCTACAGTAGCAACGCTGCTTTTGCTTTCTTTTTTTGTGAAGTTTTCAGCCCCCTGGTGAAACGTCTACACAGAGAAAAATAATCTTAGTTCCGGAGCGTCCAGTTTTTATTGCCATCGGTCATTTTCCTCCCATGCGGTCTTCATCCAAGGTTGGTAGATGACATAATATAAAGGTAGAATATGACGGCTCCGCAATGCTCCCCCCCCAATGAGTAACGATCCGAAAACACGAGTCACAGTTGATGGGTAACGAGTTTGTAACTCATGAAATTCCTGTTTCTCGTATTTTTGTGGTATGTTACACATGAGGCTACTACTATCAATGACAGTGCACCGGAGAGAGATGAGAAAACAAAATTATGAAATATTACACATGTTAATCAGTAATGGCCTCCAGACGACTAACATGAGTAACCAGATCTAGAGTATATGTCAAATCATAATTTCATCTTGCATCAAATTTCTGATTATTCATACTTCTGACTAATTCAAACAAAATTCGTGGCTTCCTTGAGTTCGAATGAATGAGAGTCTAATCTAGCTCTCTTCCACGAAATTTAAGATGCTGCACATGCCTCCACAGCCCAGTGACAGCATTTTTCACCTAGATGATACGCACTGGAAAGGTCTACAGTCCTGGGAGCACAAATAAATAGATAAAATAAACTCTTTTTTCTCGAAACCTCAAAGCTTTGTGTTTTCATTCTTTGTGCCGGAGCAGTGACCTAACAGCCCTTCATTCACGTTTCAGTCCAACAGTTCCTGGTGCAAATCTGGCACTCTCCAGGCCGTGCCAAGCTGGCCAGCGGTCCTGCGCGACTCCACCTTCAAGACCACTTGTTCTGTCTGACCTCGGGCATACCCCCGAGGCTTCTAGGCACGTGGCCACTCAAGGAGCTGCGTCGGTTCGGTCTCGTTGACGGAAAGTTCTGCTTCGAAGGCGGCTCCAAATGTGGCAAAGGTACACTCTGATCAGTCCCAGACATTGGTTCTAAGTGGGCAAATCTTTTCCTCAAAAATGAAAAAAAAAGACATATCCAGGAGATAAATACTTTTTATTTATACAATAAAAAGTTTTCATCAGTTACACTATTTAACGAAAAATTAGTGAATAACCTAAATCGCTGCTCGCGATATGGTTTTATTTCCCTACATTAGATAATCTACCGTATTTACTCGCAAAATGAATGCCCTTTTTTTCCCAAAAAATTGACACAAATTGGGGGTGCGTGCATTACGCGGGGTAAAATTTTTGCATTTACACACTTTGTGCAAATGGTATTTGAGGTGATAATATGACACGACAGGGTGATGAGTAGAGCCCTGCGCGGATAACAGTTTGGTTATCCGCATCCGATCCGCATCCACAGACTCTGTATCCGCATCCGAACCGCACCCGCAAACGTTTTACATTATTGTATCCGTATCCGATCCGCATCCACATACCTTGTATCCGTATCCGAACCACATCCGCAAAATGTGGAACTGATCGGACTCACAATCCAGGCATTCATTGTATATCAAAACATCAAGCGAGAATAAAAAAAATTAAAATACAGTAAAACCTCGTTAATTCGGATCTCATGGGACCGGCAAAAATGTCCGAATTATCCGAAAGTCGAAATACCGAAAAGACAAAGAAAACTGTGCGAAAACGTTTTTGTGTGACATACCTTTATTTTGAGAAGAAATCTGTTATTGCCGCCTGCTTTCTGGACGACATTTGGGCGGACACGGCAACTTTCCTTAGTGCGGTCGAGTGCTCCATCGCACTTGCACTGTCAGAGCTACGCATCCCGTGCGCTGGCGATTTAGCACAGCAAGGCCTCTTCTACTTTCGGGTACACCCACCTTCCACAGCCGCTTTCTTTTTGCGTTGAACTTCTCGCTCTCAAAAGCCTGTAGGATCTCGGCCTCAATTTTCACGTACATGGCCAAAGTGCTTCTTACGACGTCTAACTTCTTTCCATCACTTGTTGTGGAGAGACGCCGTCCTTAAGACCCTCCGTATATCCACTTTCGTCGCTAAATTCTTGGCCTGGTACAGCTGCAACGGAAAACGAGTAGCACAACTGACCGATGATCAGAGCGGCAAAATCGCGACACCCGGCGCTATTTTTCCCAAGCGCATTGATAGCGAGAGTGCCAGTCACGTTGCATGTTTCAACGCGGGGGTGGCCGGCGAAAAATGGAGGGAGAAGATAGCTGTTAAACTTTCTGCCGGCCACCCCGCGTTGAGGCATGAAACGTGACTGTCACTCTCGCTATCGACGCGCTCGGGAACAATAGCACCGCGTGTCGCGATTTTGCCACTCCGGTCATCGGTCACTTGTGCTACTCTTTTTCTGTTGCAGCGATGCTATGCTTCTGCCGATTTCATGCCAGGGGAGTAGCGCGCTGAAGCACGGCAATCCAGAGCAAAACTGGTGCGAAACACGGAGAACCGGAAGAGCAAAGAACAATGGGAAAACCGGAAAAATCACGTGTGCACCTCGAATGGATAGCGGTGATGCCCTTTGGAAAAGACGGTAGCTAGCGCCACCTGCCGAATTCGTCCAAGTTAACCATAGCGCTCCGCGTTCCAGTCCGAATTAGTGAGCGTTTGGTGCCATTGACTAATACACACGTTTGACGGGACCGGATCGGCAGTTCAAATTAACCGAATTTCCAAATTAGCGGGGGTTGAATTAACGAGGATTTACTGTAGAAAAATCACTTTTTAAGTTGTTTGCTTATCTTTGTTCAAAGAAATCTTTGGGTCACCATTCAAAGGGGATGTCATTTTATCATTATCACTTTCATCGTATTTATATTAAAAGCGATCAGCCTTCCCGAGACACTGCGCATCGAAGGAAAAATTATCTCAGTCGTGTGATCATCCTAAGAGTCCGCGACACTTTGCCCAGAAGAAGTGCACAAAAAGGATGTCGAGGCACTTCTTTTGTTTTTGCAATCATGACCACACTACTCTTTGGAGAGAGGGGGACGTTTCTTCTACTTTCTTGTGATTTGAGGTTTTCTTTGCCCGGAGAAAGTTTCCGCTCCTTCCCTGCCAATGTGCTAGCTCTCTCTGATTATTGAGCCCTGCAATCTTTACTTTTTCTATAGATAGCATTTTTGACGAGAGGCAACACACCAACTGAAGCGATCTTCAGTGAGAATCAGATATTTCTTAGGATCCCTATTGTTTCTTCGAAACGCGTTTTGTGGAAATATGTTGCGTGGACAACATTTCATGGAAATACATTTCATGGACACGCGGTTCGTTGACGCTGTACGTTTTGTGGGCACATGCCCGTGCGACGTTTTGTTGACAACGCATTTCTTCACTAAGCCGTTAAAAGCTAGCGCGCGATTCACTAAGGTGAGCTTAACCAAACCATACCCCCTACCCCCTGTAATCCAGGCGAGACGCAAAAGGTTTGTTACGAAAATAGCAGGGTTGTGTGCGACGAAACGTCTCAGGTTTTTCGATGAGACGAACACGAGAAGCCTTTCGAGTAAACGTCACGTGTCGACAAAACGATCTGGAGATGAAACGTCAGAATCCGAACTAAATGCCACCGGGCAAAAATTTAGATCCGGATCCGTGGATATCCGCATCCGCAGCCCCTGACATCCGCATCTGATCTGCAATCCGCCAAAATTTGTTTAATTTTTATCCGCATCCGCCAGTTTACTGCGGATATCCGCGGATACCCGCGGATAATCCGCGGATATGCAGGGCTCTAGTGATGAGGCACGTCCCCACTGATGGATGCGACCCAGGGCTGGTCGTGGGCGCGCCACAGTAATCATGGTCTATAAATTGCTAACCTTTTTTAGGGCGCTTTCGGCATGCCTTTTGCCAAGCGAAAAGCGTCCTACGGAGCTCGCTCGGCACGGAGAGCGACGCAATCGTTCTTAGGCCTAACCATCTTTCACGATTTCTGTCCATATTGTCGACCACAGACGACGGCGTGTTTGTTGACATCAATGCATTCGATGGACAAAGCACGTCCGCGGCTGGGCAATTCCTCGACCCCAGCTTCAAAAGGTGTGCGTGCCGCTCGGTTCCACGATTGATCACTTCCGCAACTACACACTTGCAGCCATTACGAGAGCGGCTTGGCTTGACTTGACGTGACTTGGCCTGGCCACTTGACGGAGAAAATTGCCTTGGTGGGCTTGGTGGCTAGCTAAGTTGGACGCAGTTCGAGACTTGCAGAGCCAAAAATGTGAGGTGCATTCATTACGCAAAGGAAAAAAAAAGTCAAAATATTGATGCACGTTTGGGGGGTACATTCATTATGCCAGTGCATTCACTATGCGAGTAAATATTGCAGTACACCCATCAAAGAAGAAATTCAGTCCTTCGGCTCCTTGTACTTGCAAACTGGTTTATGACTCGGGACGTGTCAACATGAATAGCCCGATGGATGTTCAAAAGAGCTAGTCCTGTGAGGCGCTCTATGGTCATTTTCGCCCACAGCCTAGTCTTCGAGCAACGTAGCTTTGAAAACGTGCCCTCTGCCGAGGTGTTAGTGACTGGCAGTGATTTCAGAATCAGTAGTAGCGTTCGCACATACAAATACACATTTCCTTTTTTCCCCACTCGGCGGACTGCTCCAAGGAAATTATGCCAGCCATCGCCACCCTGTCACATGGTGCCGCTGACCAAAAAGACCTCAGAGCGATGGTTAACATTCTTCTCTAAAAAAAGACAACAGAACTTTGAAATAATCTGTGAGGTGCGGGTGATGTACATCGTCTTAGTCAACTGGCCACCTCCAGTGAACAAGAGTGCTCCCTCATTCTTCGTGCGAATGTAAAAAAAAAAAAACATGAGTGAAGGGGTGTTTGGGGGGGAGGTATAAGCGACCACCCTTTTGCCCCCCCCTTGAATCTTAGGATCGCCACTGACTTTGATACTGTCAGAGTCAAAGGAGCGATTTGCTTTGCTCAAGAGATCTTCAACATTGCAAAATTACTAGTGGGCTGCTCTGTGTTTCTTTAGTTACGCAACACTATAGTTGCTTATGAGTATGAATTGAATAGTCATGCCATTAAAATCATTACCAATATTGCATTGAATACTTCCTGCAAAATATGAATGCAGCATTATGAAATGAAGCTGTTTCTAATTGGGTTCATAAGGAAGTTTTCTTGATTTATTGTGCTCTTTAAATTTGGGCATTAGTTGAACATGAGCAAACCTTAAAACTTCAATTGCTGATCTAATACTGAAATATTGTCAATGAACAAATCCCATAGATTCTCTGAGGTAGCTAGTTATATTGCCGTGTGCATGACCCAAAAGGAACGCTTCTTCGTAGCATTTAGAAGATTAATGTTTATTCTTACCCGAGCGTAAAAGGACAAGGAGGCTAGAATGACCTTGCCTAGTCAGTCTCCCTAGCTCACTCCCGAACGTTCTACGTCGAATGTTCGAGATGTCAAGTGTACTAGTAGCTGACCATGGTTTCACTCAAACTCTCCCGACGACGAGGTGCATTCACTCTTGCGCTAGCCAGTTGTCACGTCAACGCACCCTCGCTCGTTGCAACCGCCATCGATGCTCGTTGCTGCTTTCTCGACGTTTGTTCTTTCTTTTTGCTTCTGGCACAAGTTCGCCGATTAAATCTTTATTTTCAGTTCATCATTCATTGCCTCGTCGTCCTCATCCGTGACAATATTTGTATGCACTTTTTTCGTTCCTAGTTATTGAACTATAAATTTTGCATAAGCAAGGAAAAAACCAGGTTAATATAAAATTAAATAATTAAGATCAAATTTTGTATTTTTTACTTTTACAAATCGAAATTGGAAGTCCTCATATGTTCATGGCACATCTGTACAATGGAGCTTACGGTATTCTTTGGTAATATCCGTCGTACAATAAAAAATAAAAAATTGTGTATTGATTTGCCAAACTTGAGACGTTGCTTCAGTTTCGTGGCAATATTTTACTACTTTTTTAAATAAAATATTATTGAGTGCAAGAATAAAGCTACTGTGTTTTTTAGATGCATGTCCACAAAAACATGTCGAAGTTTTTCTATTTTTTTTTTTCTTTCGCTAGACGTCTGTGCTGTAGAAAAGCGGTACACGCGACATCAGCAGAGCGGGTGTTGCTTCACTGCAGAGCAGATACGTCACGGGAAAAACAAACTCAACGAAGCTGACCTAGTCCATCAGAACGACCTCGAAAAATATTCAAAATTAGTGAAAAATATATGGAATTTTTTTAAAAGCTATATGATTAGAACGTGGAATGACATGAACCAATATTTTATGGGACACACACAAGTTTCATATCTTTGCACATGCCTACAAATTAGTCCTGTATGCAAAGAAAGTTACGAGTAACATCTCACTGTTTGCAAAAACTGATCATGCAGAATTAATGACAATAATAATGAAATTCATAATTCATTTGGATTTCTTGAGCCATGGCTGAGGAGGCAAGAGGTAAACAAATTTTACCTCACTAGGCCCCACCACCCTTACATTGCTCTACGAAGAATAAAAGAAAAAGAAAATGCACAATAGGAAATAATCTATATATAAAACCGTATTAAATCTACAGAGCAGTAGAATGCTCTGTAGTTTCACCACATTTGACTATGTCAGTATCTTTACCATATTGGTATCTCACAAGAGCCATGTCAGTAATTCATATTACTACAGTGTGTTCTGCTTACTTTTACTATACAAATTTACTTTAAGCAATATGACTACAGTACTAAACTTGTAGTGCTTTACATAAAAAACTGAGTTGCTTAAATAGCTAAACAATCACTATGCATTCTGCAAAGCTTAAGGATGATGCAACAATATTGACTTCTAAAGAACTTGCAGTTTTTAATTTTGACATTGTTTACTTTACCAAAAGGGATAGAAAAACCGCCTCATTCTTTTGAAATATTGCGATTCTGTTGCATAACAGCAAAGCAAAGGACGGGAATATTTTGCGATTTGCAGCCGCGAGTGCCTTGGGAACTAGGGCGTAAATGCCAACCTGGCTGCATTGCAATAAGTTGGCAAGATGTGCCATTATGTGCTCAATCTAAAGCTATATTTTATAAATATTTCCCTTTCAACATGAGTAAAAATGTGTTAAAAGTATCACATCATTGACAAAATTGTATTATATTTAGAAAGCCTAGACTGTAGAGAAGGCCCATCTCAAACAATAAAGAGCATTTGCAATTTAATGGCAAACGCTTCTTGTGGAGATTGGAGGCGAGGAGGAAAGCAGGCGCAAAGGTAGAGACGTCTGCAGAGGATCAATGCTTTGGGCACCTCCTTGCAGGTCGTATTGCAAACGCAACCCATGAACCACGTTACCTCAATTGAGCAGGTGGAAACTCTGTAATACAGGATCTATAACCATACTGAGTTTTAGTGGCCTTATCTGCCCGAGGTAAACAAAGCCATCCCTCTCTCGAGTTTCACCCCATTGCTGCAAGCGCTCCCCCTTTCCCCCTTTCACATAGCTCAGACCAACCTTCAAGGTCACCATGTGAATCACAGGCAGAAGCATGCGTGCGTCGGAGGCTCTGAAAGAGAACCCAACCAGACATTCTGTGTCCCCAGTGCACCCTGCTACACGTCACTGCGCGCATGACTAGGGAGACAGCGTAAGAGTTGAGAGTGGTTGGGAGGTGCCCAAAACTTCAATTGTTTGACAGCGAAGTACAGAAATTGTGGTACAGCCACTTTAATAGCTACAAGAGAGGTTCTGAATAAGAAGAGCTCTCATTAACGAATTAGTGGATGAAAGAGTGGAGCAAAAAATGAAAGACGTTTACAATTCTCTGTAATGCCGAATTAGAGCGCAGCCCTTCTGGAGGCGGAAGGGAGGGCACAGAGAGGAGGGTATGCCCCTCCTCCCCCTCCCCTCCTCCTCTCCTGCTCCCCTCCCATTTAGCGGGAAATTTTCCCCGCTATATTTAGCAGAAAAAGTTCCCTGCCAAGTTTAGCAGAAAAATTTCCCGCTAAATTTAGCGGGGAAAATGTTCCGCGAAATTTAGCGGGGAACTTTTCCCATAATGCAACGTGTGGTTACACCCGCCTGCATTATTCCCATAATGCAATGCGCGTGGTTACGCTGACGCCAGCGGCGATGCCCCTCAAGCCGGAAATGGGCGCATAAGAGCTGCGCTCTAATATTGTCCCTGGACATTATTTGATATCGTGAACCAGCTAGTAGCTGATGCCATATTCATGACAACCAATCTCTCTTGTCACTGGTTTCAGGTGAGGGCCTGCACGTGCTGCATACTAACCAAACAGAGGAACTGGCTGAAGCCTTCGAGGCAGCATCTCGTGGGAAACTGGCCAGCCGCAAGAAACTGCCATGCAAGCCTTCCGGTTAGTCAGCACCTCTAATCTCCCTTAGAGATTGTGCATGCACACTGAGATACACTGATCAGCCAAAACATTATGACCACCCCAACATTGTGAGAACGAGCGAGCCATGGACGCACCATCCGCATTATCTACCACCTTCTGATGCTGATGGTAGATAATGACTGCCGGGGATACAGAGGGATAATTATGTCGACTATGTCTGGGTGTATATATAAGAGAAAGGCTGTTGATTTAAGCAACTTTGACAAAGGGCAGATCGTGATGTCAAGGTCCCAGTAGCACCCAATGTCGTGCGAACATTCCCTGGGTGTTCTGAATGTTGAAGGAATGTTAAAACACCTTTCGGAACGTCCTAGGAACGTTCGTATGCTAACATTCCCTACCAGGTAAGCTGCTCAACATTCTAGGAGTGTTCGTTGGCGAACATTCGTATGCACAATGTTCTCGGAACATTCCCCTTCGAACATTCATATGTGCAACATTCTTGGAACGTTCGCTTGCGAACATTCCTAGAATTTTCGCAGGTGAAGCCAACTTTACGGAGCTCTCACGCAACCTGTGGTTCGAAACACCATCCACTGTATCCCACTTTGTGCCAAAAATATGCAAATTAAGTGGAGTTTCTGGAAACTTAGCATAAGAGATCAGTTTTATCTTAAATGAGTCTCCCGAGGAATGTGATATAAGGTGTAGGAGAAAGGCAATGGCTTTTCAAAACTTGACAATGAACTTGGCACTCACTGTGTATGTAGAGGGGCAGTTTTGAATAGACCCGATTTTTAGCATCTGGTATTCAAAACTATGAAAAAGGTAGTTCCCAGTTGAGTGCGGGAAGCCATGTGTTGGCAATCAGGTCAGCTGAACACCTGATTGCCAACAGTATGTACCAACTAGCTCAACTAAAGCCCGTAAGCCATGTGTATTTGTTCTTAAGCTCGGAGTGAGTAATCGGTTATGTATGGAGCACATTTTGAATGAAAGAAGTTGACAAGTGACAGGTAGGAGGAAACTGTCTTTAGTACATGCTCAGACTGGTGCGCTGGGAAAGCGGCTAGCTTGTGCTTGTGCCTTCTAAACATATCCTTCGATTAAAAAATATTGATCGCCCTTTGAGGAGCTTTATCACATCCATATATGTAGTATGGCTCGTTGGGGCTGTAGCCTAAGCAAGCTGTAATTGTGGAATCTTTGTAATAGTCCTCAGGGAATGTTCCCTGAATGTAGCGATGTGCCCACTAGTGATGGGACGAATCACCGGAGATTCGGATTCGGACAGATTCGGAAATTTCCGAACTTCCCGAGACGAATATTCGGCAGATTCGGAGATTCGCCGCTGGTTGCGGTCAACAGCGTGAACCTTGTCGTAAACCTTGCAAATGCGATCAGTTGTGTTTTTTTTTGTTATTTTTTTAGGTACTGTTACTGCATATAACCAGATTTCGTCTTGTTTATTTCAACGCATGGTATGTACTGTACTGTCATTCTAAACCCTGGCATGCGCCCAGGTCCTGCTGAGCTGATGGTGGTGTGGTTGACGTAGGCCTAACCAATGCACGGTCTCGGTTTCTATGCGGTTTTGCAGTGATCGGTAAAATGTAGCGAAATGCTGTGTATTATACATAATGTGGCGCAACGCACAATAAATATATTCAGGCAAGGAAATGATTCGTCTCCTTCTCTAAAGCTGCGTATGCCTGTACCTGTAAGGCCCGAGAGCGAGATGAATGTTGCTCGTCCCAACTTCGACCGCGTACCAGCACCGGTGGCGTTTCTCAGTTCTCGGCAGCCAGTCGGCCGTGAAACGTTACATGTTGCACTTGATCAAAAAGAAACCAACACAGGGGTGTCCAACGCAACATTATTGTTCCGAAACAAACATTGTAACTAAATCGGATATCATTACCAGAAAGGTACAAATGCAGAACAGGAGACTGTAATAGTATGGCGCAAGGAGTTTCAGATTGTTTCCCGTGTTCCGATAACAATACCTCAGTGGACACACGTTGGAAATAATCGAATCGAACATACTCACTTGTGTGGTGTGTGCCACTATGACCGGAATTATGTGCACGAAATATGTCTGTACCGAACCGCACGTACGGCATCGATCTCTTGCGACGATGAAAACATGCGCTTGTGTTTCTATGTGCACCAAGCATGCCTTTTTTGGTCGTAATCCGGAACCGAAACCAATTTTCCCTCGATACCGTTCTCGACAAACATCCAGATATAAATAAAACGGAAAATTGCATTTATTACTGTGATATTATATTACAACATCATTTTGTGCACTTTGTAGAATTTAGTGAATTTAATATCACGAAAAGTTGAAACACTCATCAACGTGATCTGGCAACCATGGGAACGCTCCGAATCTTTCCGAACTTTTCCGAATCGCTTGAGATTCGGCTACTCTTCCGAATCTTTCCGAATCTTCAGATTCGGGTTCGAATCTCAATTCGGATAAAGATTCGTCCCATCACTAGTACCCACGCCACGTTCCGAGGAGATAGAAGGGATGTCCCTGCATAAATTTGCAACATTTCAAGAAAGTTGCAGAAGTTCTTTGGATGTTCTGAGAATGTTCTTAGAACGTTGTTAGGATATTTGAATGTTGATTAAATTTCCTGGTAATGTTCTATGTCATTTTCAGAACGATCTAAGAATATCCCTGTGAAAACATTCCCCTAATGTAGCGATAAGTGCCTGCACCACATTCTGACAACGTTGGTAGAATGTTCTTACGTAAATTTGCAACATTCCAAGAATGTTGCCTATGTTCTTTTGAACATTCCCGGAATGTTCTCAGAACGTTCTTGTGCTACGTGGATCACTGCTGACTAGTTACACCCATTTGTGGCTTTTCTCCACCAGAACTAAAATCTTCCAACAGGTCAACGGTCCATGCCACAAGGCCAGAATTGTGCTACAGTGAATTGAAGAACATGATGACGAATTCTAGTTGATGTCCCAGACACCTAACTCGTCAGATATCAATCCTACTGAGCACATCTGAGATGTGATGGGGCACCAGCTCAGTGCTCACAAACCACGTCCCCATTATGTACATGAATTTTGGCGACCTGTGCTTATTAATCAGGTACAATCTTACTCGAGGCACTTATCAAAGACTTGTAGAATCTATGCCCAGATAAGGTGCAACTGAAAACTAAAAAAAGAAAAATGTAGAGCCCTTCCACTTCACGTGAAGATGGAGGACCGGCAAAGCTGTTATCTTTACGACGTCTAGGACGATGCCCAGAGGACGAAGTTTAGGGCGACTTCAAGGACGACTTCTCGGACGACCTCAAGGACGACGTCTAGGACAACCTCAAGAAGAATGACTTCTAGGACCGCCTCGAGGACAACCTTTCAGATGACCTCTCGGAAGACCTCAAGGACGACGTCTAGGACGACCTCAAGGACGACTTCTAAGACGATGCCTAGAGAAATTTAGCCTTTTCACTCTGGTCAATACCAGAGTGAAAAGGCTGCCGCCATCTATGAGCAACGGCGGCAACCCGACAACCGGCAAGCCGGTTGTCTGGTTGCCGCCGTCGCTCATAGATGGCGGCAGCTATCCGAAGTTTTGTGTCGACATTTGTTTGCCCGCGGACACAATACTGGGGAAACTAGCCCTTAACGGCTCTGCTGTAAAAAAAGAAAAGCATTTTAAAGGTGGATTAACACGGTATTAGGTGGGTGGTCATAATGTCTTAGCTGACCAGTGAATACCACTGCTGCAGTCATGACATTTTCTAACTTAATGAGACAGAAAATGCGGAAGAGCATCAAATTGTCCGGATGCAGATAGCCTACACGGATGCTACTGTAGTCTCGAAACCTAATGCCGCCAATGTTATGAAGGCCTACTTGTGGTAAATGTCAGCCCACAATAAGAAAGTTGATGGGAACGCAGGTATGACACTCTTTCATTTAATGATCGTTTAGTAAAGTGAATGAGCAGCATACTTGCACCTGCTGGTACTCAACAATATTTTGATGAGTAAAACTTAACCTTTCATCACATCATCAAGAGCAGTTTTACCATTATTTCCGGACTAAAGTCTGCACCCAGCCTACAGTCCGCACGTAAAATTTTCTCATACACAACACACCTTAAGAATGCCTGCTTTATTAGCACACAAAGAAGCTCATCACACAAAAATCATCAATAACATTATCCCTTATCTGCAAAATCCATCACGTCCTCCTAAAACCAACGCTCTAGAAAACCAAATCCTAGCACAGTCCGCACCTGTAGACAGTCCGCACAGCGTAAAATGTCAACTTTTAAAAGTGTACACATTTCATGGAATATAATTTAGAAAATACGGTAGATTGCTGCTGACGTGCCATATGCCATGCTTCCTCCCCCTTTCGTCTGCAGTTCTGGAGACTCCCTCCCGGATGTCCCTTCAGCCACGAGCTCGGGCTCAGGATTCGAGTCAGTGTTGCAGCAGCGAGTCCCGACAGCCACTACTGGGCTCTTCCTGCTCCGATGCTGGCTCGTGTGATGCCTGCTCCGAGATTGTGCGCTTCGCAAGCGATGCGCAGCTTTCAGACGACGTGTTCCGCAGCAGGACCTTCTGCAAGGTTCACTACAGGTGAGATGCTCTGCCACTCTTGGCAGAGCACAAAGTTATGCTGTGAAGCACATTGGACCGATGTCGTGAGGCATTTTGTGCCCGCATGCTTGGTCTTCGTCTAAGACACAATGAATTTAGTCTTGAGGTTTTTAATGCACAGCTCAATGTTTGTCTCCCACTTTAAACAACAGACTATGTTATCTGCAGCATGGTCTAGCATTGAAAGGAACACTAGTTTAGAAATTCTAGGATTCTGGTGGTGGCTTCATTGAAGCAGCCAGTGGGAATAAGCTATATGCAACATTAAAAGTACTAGTATACTTGCAATAAAGACGTCTTGGACTAGACAGTCGAAAATTACACTTCATTCTGTTCTCATTGTGACATTGGTCCCCCAAGAATCATTTTCTGTTGAAAAGTTCAATGCAATCTTTTCAAGCTGAGTGAAAGTGATAACTTATGTTTGGCCATGAGTGTACTGCAATACGTAAATCAACAGACAGCAGATAACTTGATTGAAAAAGCCACAAATTTGTAAAATGATGTAAAAACTGAAAGGCCACAATGGGATTGGGGAGTATTTCCTACCAGAGCCAGAAGAAACAAGCCCCACTATAATGGCATGAAAGATTTCATGAGTATGCTGCTGATCCGAGAGACATCCACAATTGCAGCTAGGGTCCCTGAAAATTTCCAAGTTCTCCATGTGGAAACACCGACCTGCACGCAATAACGAGTGCGCCTTTAATTGCAGGTGGCCATCGTGTGTGTCACACTGTGGTCATGCTGCGAGTGTCTCGTCCAGCGAGGCCGAGAGTGCCGACACGGTGTCCCTGACCATCAGTGATATTCAGGAGACCGCTCCCAGTGCCAAGGAGCTGGTGCCTGACACAACTCTTCCGATGAACCCCACTCCAGCAAATGGCAGTGCTCCAGCTGTCTGGTATGAACTGCCTGTCGTGCTTTTGCGTTGGTCTTGAATATATGAAAAGAAACCACAACATCGTGATTGGGGTGACTGGCCAAGTTTGTTCTTTGTCGCAGGATAATTTAACCTTCCGAAATTTACACTAAGGCATCGGTTCCCAAACTTTTCGATCTCGAAGAATGATTACCTCTCTTGACTGATGGCCAGAAAGCCCCCTCTTAATCTAGCACTGATGTAGTAAGTACAGAAGCCGAAGCGCAGACGCACCCCTTGAGGCAGATCTTGCTGCCTCAGCGTACCTGTAACAGACAATTACGTAGATAAAATAGCATCCACTAAAAGGGTCATATAAAAACTAACTAGTATATAAAACCAACTCTTAAGATTCAGTACAAAAAGTCTCCTTTTCCTCTACCCTAAAAAAGAAATGTACCATAGTAGCTTTTAGAACAATATTAAAGAGAAGCTATGGAGCTTCTTGAAAAAAATTAGTTAGAAGTGAATTCTAGTGTATTTTTACCCCGTGAACCCGAATACCCAAACCATTTGCTGCGCAAGTATTTTTAAACGCGAGAAAACGCGAAAGAAAGTCGCTGTACGTGACGTCATCGACGGATCTTTTGGCTGCCCAAGGCTAGGGAGGCGGGGCTTCAGCCCAATTTTGAAATTGCTCTTATGGCTCTCCGGCGCGTCGCATTAAAATATAATTGTGATATCTGTTATTCTAACGGCCAAATGAACGCAATTCAAGCGTTTTTTCTCAAATGCAGAAGTGCCCCATCTTCCCTTTAAGTAAACGTGTTGCTTTGCTGAAATTCCTTTCGGAAAGCTCATATACTACATGGCCTTTTTCTTCAGGTAAGCACAGAAGTAACGGCGGCGAGGAAAGATTTGAACCAAACAAAGGATCGGGGGGAGCTTGGACGTAGTTCACACTTTTGCAGGACATACACTCACTGCGGAAAGTGCGGGAGGCACTACTGTGCCCGCTGCAGCTACGGCAGCCACAGCAGCCAGAGCGGCAAGTCTCCGGATGGAAGCAAGGGCTTTGCACCTCACTGGACCATGGATCTGAGGGTGGCCCCCTCGCAGGCCAGTGATGCAGCCGTGCATTCCAGGCTATCCGGAGTGGGCAGTATGACAGGGTGCGCCCACCTGCCCAAGCCCTCGGACCGGTCGTCGGTCTGCTCCCAGAGCAGCGGCACCAGCAGCGCGAGCACGAGCGGCGCCAGCACGAGCTCTTCCGAGTACAATGTTCCCAGGAGTTTCCTCGAGTCGCTTTACGATCAGCCACGGAACATCATTCACACAGACAGCGAACTCTTCAGGTGGGGAGCTGAGATGTGGCATGAGGGGGTCATTGTTGGTTTCCAACATATGTAAGCTATTCTATTTAGTGTGGCCATTTTGTCATCTGCTGGACATTGCTTATATTGTATGCCCTCTTAATTCATTGTTATTCCAAATTTTGCACCACAAATCATCTTGGAGAGGGGTAAACAGTGTATTACGTAAGCACATAGTGTTTGACAGATATAGCACTGGCCTCATTATTTGCAATGTCTGCATTTTCACATACTTCGCAGATTCAGCCAAATTGCAAAGCAGTAGTTGCATGAACATAATAGAAATGTGAATATTTTGGAAACATTATTGAAGTGCATCATTAATTGCTAGTATAAATACGTGACCGCATGTTTGTAGGATAACAGTCATAGAACCCCTTTGTGCGTTAACTCTGGCTCACAAAGAGCCTTTATCCTATTCACAGCTCTCATCATAGAACAATGCCAGTGCTTGTGACTGACTGATTCATTTGCCGCTTTTAGCAAAGTTAAAAAAAAAACAAAAAAACATTTTACTTACAAAGTCACAATACAGTCGCCGACCGATTATTCGGACTTCGCAGGGACCGAAAAAACGTCCGAATAATAGAGCAGTCCGAAAAATCAGGAGATTGAAAAACTTGCCTTTATTACTTCCAAGTGGGCTTAAAAAAGCCGTAAATAGTGCCTTGTTTCAGGTTACGCCTCCGTTTGCGTTCGGCAACTTTCTGTTAGCTTGAGAATCGCTGCCTTCTTTTCTAGCGTTATGGTCGAGTACTTTCTGCGCTTCTTAATGACACATCGCGGCGGCAGAAGAACAGATGGGGCCATGACGTCCAAGCCAGCGCTGTCCGAACGAGATAAGGAGCGCAAATCCACGAGCGCAAAATGGCGACTGGTGACGCGAAGGAACGGAAAAATAAAGCAAAATTATAATAATGATGATGGTGATGATGACCTGCAGCTGAATGAAAAAAAAAGGGCTAGCATAGCGTCACCTAGCGGTAGAACTCAGGAGTACTCAAGTAGCGCTGCCAAACCAAGCCAATCCATTTGCAGCCAACATAGAATTCAAAATGGCCGCTTCTCGACGATGTTTTCCGCTGATCACTCGCGACGATTTTGTCCGAATAATCAAACTTTCAGACTTCAAGCTGTCCGAAACATTGGTCGTGAATATGCACTATTTCTATGGGGTAAGTCACGGTTCCGCCTTTAGGTCCGAAATATCGAACAAGTCCGAATTATCGGAGTCCGAAAAAACGGTCAGCGACTGTACAAGAATTAGATGGTTCCTCTTGAGCTCATCGACCTGAAATGATCATTAACATAACAAGTGAAGTTTAACAAGAATCTAATTGTTAAACAAAGAAAAATAATCAGAGAAAATTCTCTGCTCAACATGTAAATGTTTGGAAGCATGTACGTTTCTGAGCCAGCAATATTATGGAACAAAACCAAAATGAGGAATTGACTGACAAGTGCAAACCCGCATGCCATAAAGCATGCAGGTTTGTTCATTACATATACGAAGCCCGATGCGAAGTGAAGCATGTGAAAAATAAACTCTCATTAATTCAAACTCCAGGAAGCCACGAATTTTGTTTGAATTATCAGAAATTCATCCAAATATGATGCAAGATAAAATTATGATTTAACATATTAATGGCTAGACATACAAAACAGATTTTTGATGATTTCCTCTACATAGGCCAACCGATCATAAGCAGGTATGCCACGCATGAAACGCTTGTGAAATGTATAAGTTTATTTATCCCTCACCTGGGGCCTTTTTTTCCGGGGACATATTTTCCGGGGAATTTTTTCCGGGGACATTTTTTCCGGGGACGTTTTTTCCGGAGACATTTTTTTTGGAACCAGTTTTCATAGCAACTTGGGCCGATGCTGGGACATGGACCTGTGCCATGCCGTCACGTCACAGCGTCCGCGCAAGCTGCTGCGGAAATTTCCACATGGTGCCCGTTTTCCTGTGTGCCCTGCTTGAGCTCCATTAAGTGCGCTTTTCACTGAGCACCGGTGGCCTGCGGATAGGCAACACCGACGGAAGCAAACCCTGCGGGTCTTGCCTTTCTGCAGTGTACCGGTGCTCGGAAAGAAGCGCACCTAACAGGCCCGCAAGAACAGAAAGTTGTGGGATTCAACGTACCTTACTGCACCACAAGGTCGATCCCACTCTGTAGCTCGATGTTGAGAACTGCTACGGTTGGGTCCATCTGAAGGCTGCCAAGGGAGGAGAGGAATCACTCCGAAACACAAAGATTCTGAAGAAGCGGTTTATCTGGCTCCTGTGCCACCACACTGTGCCCGTCGGCAAAACTGATAAATGAAAGGAACGGAAAAGTGTCGGCGCTGTCGTATTAGACAGATTCACCTGGAGGGGGCCACCGCTGCCGTATTAGGCAGATTCGTGGGACGAGGGGAAAGCACAAAAAGAAAGAGGCTCGCGACGAGAGCCTCCCCCAAACAAGAGAGCCCGGCCACCGTTCGCGGCCGGCTTATCTAGCCTACGGGAAATGGACGCACCCGGGGTAGGTGGTGTGGCTTATTCCGCAGATGGGCTGCGTCCATAATCATTCCCAAGGGTGCGGCAGAGGCACATTCACCCAAAAGGGCGAGGTAGACACCGCCCTCTTCGAGGAATGCGGCCTTGCCCCGTATCTGGGATGCCGTCGCCGTAACAGTCCCCACGGCCTGCGTGCCAGGCCTAGATAGGGAGACGGGGAACACGTGGAATTCCCACAAATTATGGATTACACGAAAACGCCATTCGAATTAAGCGGCTTATGAATACATTACAAATATAGTGGGACAACCAAAATTTTAAAATTTGTTTGAATTAACGAGAAGTATATATCCGAGTTTAAATTATCGCGAGCCTGCTGTAAATTGATGGTTTACCGCACTCAATTTTTACTGTTCCCGGTTGTAGTGTACAATTGAAGACATATGGCACTCCAACTAAAATTATTGTAATTTTCTCATCTGCCAATTAGAGCATCTTTATGGTATCAACATGTCAAGCATGGAGGTAGGAAGAAGGGTAGACCGCCTCAAACCAGCCGAACGAGGAAATCCTAAGTGAAGCCGGAAGTAGAGGATGCGGTCGGTGGGAACACCCCCAAGGGTGCACGTACCCAAAATCCAGCCAAATCCGCTGTCCTCTCCGTCCAAAAGCGTCTTTTGGTTTTGGTCATCGTTGGGCGCGTGTCCCTCCAAACCAGAAGACTCCCCCGGCTTCTGCCTCAACAAGCTTCCTACCTTCATGATGTCAAGTAAACTAACCTTCATGAACACTGGAAGTTTCGCAAAATTTTAGCACTCTTCATGAAGATATGTATCGCAGCAGATAGGTTCCAGCACATCATCTCGCAATGCAATATATAAGCATCCGAGTGCCTTCTAAAATGCAAACACATGTTTTGTCATTTCTACTCAGATCGACAAGATTGAGGGAATATGCTCCTTAAAGGGGTACTCCGGGGATTTTTTCATGGTCCCCGATTCGCTTGAAATTTTGCTAAACTCGCCAAACAACATCGCTAAAATAGTATCCCAAATATTAGGTCAAAATATTTTTTTTTCCACAAAGTTATTGAATTTACAATTTTGGTCCTCACCGTGTTTTCCAAACTGAAAGCCTCTACTGGCAAGAACGAAAAAGTGACGTCAGTGGAAGGCAGGGGTTAATCACTCTTTGGACTGTAGAATTTGTTCCCAACTGATTCGAAGCAGTTTAGTGGTGTCAAATGAATGCTTTGGAAGCTCACTCCAGTACCCGCGCTCCAGCATCGAACAAATGATTGGCATATTCTATTTTTTAGAGTGCTCGCTCGACTGGCAAGCCTGCCCACCACTGACGTCACGGCACTGAAAATTGCGGGTATATTTGAAAGTTGGTTTTTGCATCATTTTCATTTGCCGATTTCACAATAACTATTATGAATTTCGCGATACTAAATAGCATACCAGAAAGGGTAAGGGCCTGGGAGTCAGAAAATATAGTTAGTTGAAGTAGCTAAAAAAATCGACAGAGTACCCTTTTAAAGCCAGTTCACACACGTGCATTGCAGTGCTGAGATAGCACAAAATCAGCGCTACGTCAGCACTAATTAGTGCTACTCAGCACTAAGTTAGCAGTGCATTGCGTGTGTATAAGCAGGAAGAGGCAGAGTCACCTGCATTGGAGCACTGATACAGCGCGACATAGCGCAAAGTCAGCAGTGTGTCCATAATGCCGAGCTAGCGCTGCGTCGGTATGTGTGAACGAGCCTTTACTTGAAATTCGGTCACCGAATATGCAGAACTAATTGCAGTCCTTGGTTGAATTCTCGCACCAACAGGGTGCGCCCATCGTCTTCCGGTGCAACACCGTCGCCCATGGTGGACCTGCCGGCGGGGATCCACCAGAGCATGCTCCCTTGCCCGTGCACCTCGCGAAGCAGTCAACCGCGCGTCGACTCCGGCATCACTCGCTCCAGCTCAGGGTCGAGCGACTCCCCGCTGGGGTCGCCCAAGCGTCTGACCCAGGCCGCTTTCTTCCCCGCCCCTGTGGCCAAGCCCCTCAACAGCCCCTTGCCCTGCCAGACCCCCAAGTCTGCCTGTACCTGCGGGCTTAGGCCCCTGGCTCAGTACCTCAACTACGACGTGCCCAGGGCAGCCCTTGCCAAACTTTACTTAAGAGTGAGCTCGAGTGTAATTTTTTTTTTTTTTTTTTACGATCTAATTTTTTATTTGGCGTCTACTATCTTGTACTACGTCACTGGTTCTGAAATTGTTTTCTTAGGAAGTTTCCCAAAGTACTCTCACAGGTTCTCCGAGCTCCCAGATTTCCTCTACCATCCCTTCCCCTATAGCAAAGCATTTTTCCAGTTTAAGCACTCTTTTATAGCAGGCCTGAGCCACCGCAGAACTATGAGCCAAACACTCCTTAGTACATGTGCATTATTGTTTACAAGGTCCATAAGCTTCTACACTACTTTACAGCATTAGTGCCGAGACTGGCAAAGTTCTTTAGCTGTCAATCAATAGGGATGGTCTTTTCTTAGAATCGGAACGTTTGAGGACCGGCCCAAGTTTTAATTTGATAGGGGTTAATGAGATGATGCAGACAGAAAATAACTGTGATCAGAGCTTTCATTCAGTCTGTCTGTTGCCCCAAAGACTGACTGTTTAAGCAAAGGTTGTGCCCAGGAAATGAGCAAGGTAACATCATGTAAAGAGGCAGCACAACCTAGGCAGCACAGCTCAGTCAGCATTTTACCGTATGAAGAAATGCTTCTGTGCATGCAACTACATTTAGAAAATTCTTGCATTAGGAGGAAGCTGCACTGACTGGGAACAAGTGAAGTTTTTTCTAGTATAGATCTTTGAAACAGACTTAGAGTTTTAAAGAAAGAAGAAAACCTATAGGTTTTCTAAATGCAATGTGGCTCACTAGTGCCCTCAACAGCTTCCAGATTACTCATCTCTCCAAATCTTTTTTGAACAGGAAAAACAAGGACAGAGGAGCTCCTTTGAGGGAACAGCCGATTCCAAGGGGAATGATCTACCTACAACCCCTGGACAGCAGTATGATGTCCCCAAGAAATTCAAGGTAAATGTCTACCAAAAAGTCAGCTCATGAACTCGTTGGGAAAGAGAGGTGTGCCTTTTGAATTCACTGAATAGCAGTTGGTTAGTGTTTAAGGAAAGCTCAAGCAAACCTGTTTGACTGGTGCGGTTCCCAGAATATCAACATAAATAACAGAAAACAAAATTTCACAAAAAAACTTCTGCTGACAAGATGTGAAAACATGTGACAAATTTACAACTGTATTCGAACCAGTATAAAAAATAGCAAAGGGTAGATAGTTAATATCAGACCTTGCTTTAATAGGTGCTGGGAAAGGAAAACTCGGACACCTTGAGAGATGTGCTTTAACTTACCGAAGTGCATCGCATTTGCAGGAACAGTTGATCCAGCAAGAGTGCCAGACTTCCAGCCGAGCGGGCTGTGTGCTTCCAGTCACCTGCAACTGCGGCAGTGGGCTTCTGTCAGAACCTCTGCCCACCTGTCATGAGCCATGCACATGCCGGAGGGTGGCTTGCTGGGCAGGTAGCCTAGTGCCCTGCCTCCGAAGAACAGCAAACTGTGGTGAAGACAGCCACCCTGCCCAAGTGGTGCCCCTAAACTGCCCCACCGCCCCAGCTACCATCTGCAAAGAGCCTGGAAAGAAAGCGGAATGCGGGTCCCCACAAACTCCTTTCACCTCTGCCGAGCAATTGACAATGGACCACAAGTTCCCCGAGGACCCTTGCTCGAACTACGCCAACTGCCAGTTCATAGAATCCCTCTCCCTCTACCAAAACACATGTGGCCTTTCTTTAGCCGTGCAGCAGCCTGAAAACGAAAAGACGCTAGAAGTTGTGAAAGAGCAAAAGGCGTCTGCAGGCACCAAGACCTGCGAAGCATCTTCTTTACATGGCAGCAAAAGTTTGGAAAGCACTGCGGACAATGCGGGTTCGTTGAAGAGGCCAAAAGTGAAGAGTTCCCCGTCCAACTCGTCAGGAGAAAGTTATGAGGTGATGTCATTTCGCAACGCTTCTGACCATCGCCTGACTGTCGTCTGCGACGGAAATTATGTGGCAATGCGACCGATCGAACCTTGTAAATGTGACAACGAGAATAGATCTGCCAGTGTGAGCCGAAGCGAGAACCAAGACACAAAAAGGACTCCACTTCCACTGCGGCCTTTCATGCCTTACTTGCTTCCGTGCGAGGAAGAATTTGTCGAGGAGGCGTCTTCCGACACAGAGCCCGGCTGGAAAGCTGCCGAGGGCTCCAGAGCTCGATTCTTCAAAAATGGATGGTCCAGTGGTGGAAAGTCCTCCCAGACAAAACCTTCGGCGCTTTCCAACTCCCTCGGAGACCTGAAGAGGAAAGTTCTCACCAAGCGAAGATCCAATTCCGCAGACGGTCGCCAGGAATCGGCCGAACTCTCGGAAACAGAAGACTACCCCGTGGCATCTCCTACCCGGGCCTGTCAGTCAAAAGAGAGGCGGAGCGCCTTGTCTAAGCTCCCCTTGCGAAGCAGAGAAAGGTCGGGGAACCACCCGATAGACGTGACACCGCCCTCCTCCGTGCCTTCGACACCGAACAACCGCTCGATGGAGAATCTCTTTCGGATTCCATTCCACCGGTCGGCTGACTGCCTCAAGCTCAAAGGAGACTTCCACTTCTCAGAAGAGGACCTGTCTGCAAATGGCAGGGAGACCTCCGACACTTGTGACATTCCCTCTGCCGGATCGAGCATCAAGCGCTCCTCGAGCGTGCCATGCAAGCCCCAGCCGCTCGACCAGATATCGAGTCCCTCCGATTCGGGAGTGTCCACCAGTCTTCCCGAGAGCTCGGAGACAGTGTGCGAACTGGCGGCTCACGATGGAATCCTGCTCACAGGCATCCACTCCTCGTTACCAACGAGGCTCGACGAGGGCCCGGGGTCGACTCCAGGCCACCGAATGTGCGACAATATGAGGAAATGCGCCCACATACAAGAAGGTGCTAAGTCATCTCCATTACTCGTATCATCACGTAATTTGGCGTACAATTTATTTTCTCCAAATTTTCCAAAGAAAACGAGTCAAGGTTGTTTTGTGGATATGTCTAGACGTTCACATAGTGCGAGTGTTGGCCTAACTCTAGGTGTCAAGCTTGTCTTGCAGCTGTAGAGGAGCAATTGCGAGAATGCAGTATAGTACTATACCACATACTCATATCTTATTACCATTGTACTCCATTGATACGAAGACCCCCTTTATGGACAAAATATTCGGGAACGAAATGGGTAAATGCATACATTGTTATCTCATTGTCCAGAAAGGTGTCCATATTATTGAGACATGACTGTACCAGAATGAACGTTTGCAGAGAACATGCATTAGTGATTGCGTGAAAAGTCGGTAACATAACAGCTGTAGAAATTGGACCCTGTAAGAGTGAGAATTGAACTACGATTACATAGGTAGTCTGTAGGGTAGGTTTTCGCTTTAGCATATTTGACTGCCTATATGGTGACAAACAACGGCAGACTGCTCATCAGTGTGGGAAGGTTGAAACCTGCAAAAATATTGGTAGATACGCTAGCAAGACTAGATTTGGAAGATAAATACCATAGGACCACATTTTCATACCTCTTACAAAGCAACTGCTAAGCCACTCATCCGCCTGGGAATTCATTTCTGCATGTATGGATGGTCTTGCATGCGACACATTCTTGGCAAAGCAAATCTGTTGGCACTGAAAAGAAAGGGCGATTTATTGTCATTCGTAGGTAAGAACAAGAAACGAGAGTTTTGGAAGATCTTGAGTGGAAGCGTTGTATCGGAAGTGAAAGGAGAAGCGTATCTTTGAAGGGTTGGGCCTGGAACATTCTCTGTGCCACATATAGTACGGGCAAAGGCAACAAAAAGTACTAGGAAATTGCTACCAAGCTGGCTATGCATATGACCTGGACTGTGGGGGAGCTCATCTGAAAAAAGAATGCAATCATTTGCACGAATAAATGCTTGCAACTAGTAAATGTACAAGTTGCATGATAAGTGAAAGTTTTCAGTTTCAGCATGGCACTTCTCTGAAAACAAAATAACAGCACAATGAAAACAGAACAAATCTGCAATCAATGTTTGGAAGCTCATTCCTTTTGTTTCCCTCGTAAAAGATTGCTTTCTCATTAGTGGTGAGAAAGAAATCTTTGAAGCCCAATATAAATCGGCTTAGAGCATAACTCAACAGTTTTACCAAAATTTTACATGGCAACCTCAGCAAAGACACCAAACTCCATCTCACCTTAATGTGAGCTAGCTGCAGAAAAGCGTGTAAGCATGGAAGAATACTTCTACCTCCTACCTCCTACTGCATGTGCATTAGCACTGCTGAAGCACATGCTTTCTAAGCTAAGGAGCTCACACTTATAGCCTTTGCTGCGGGGCATGTTAAGGTAAGTGGGGGTATAGAAGACAGGACCATAGGTCCTACAGCTTGTTGGCACCTTTTGAAAAAATATGTACAAGTACTAAGCATAATATAAAGGCCCGTAAAACCATCACTGTGCGATTCTGACAACCACCATTATACTTCGTTTCATCTTAAGTCGAGACGTAGCCTACGCTACGAGCTAATGGAACACAAATCAAGCAGCGTCGAAACCGCAAGTCACTGGGCTTTTTCGGTGTATGGTTGGTTCGGCAATGATAGAACACATAGAGAAACATGACGGGCACCATGATGGTGTGCTTTTGACGCTGTTCGATTGGTCCCATCAGCTCATTGCATGAGCTGCGTCTGTGCTCGAGGTGAAATGAAGTATAGATACCGTATTTACTCGAATGTAACGCGACCACGATTGTAGGGGCGACTTTTCACAGCGCCAAAAGAAAGAAAAAAAGAACACGAATGTAACGCGAGTAAAGTGAGGGGAAAAAAGTACCTTTAATTGTTGCACATAGTGGCCAACACCTGCAGTTTCTAAAAAGTAAAATGAGTTTACTCGTCGCTTTCACCATCGGTGACAGGCCACAACGAGGTCCGCGGAAGCCTTTTCGGCCGGGCTCACACTTGAAGAGCGCTTCACGCTGGAGCCTCCATCCACGGATAGTCGTTTCTGTCACATCTAGCCGTCGAGCCGCGGCAGAGTTTCCGATTTTCTCAGTCCATCAGAATTGCACTTGTTTTAAAGCGGGCGTCATACTGAGCTCGTCGCGTTGCCATTTGCTCGACTCCAGTCGCGGAAGCACGACGCAGTAGCCCGCGAAACTCGGCGACTCGGTCGTGCTCGGGCACATGGGTAAGCTAACCCTAACATGGGTGCAACAAGTCGCAAACAAGAATAGGATTGGCTGTTGCCAGCGTGTATATGTTGCCAGCACAAGATTGAAAGATCGCGAGATTTGTCGTAGCCATTTTAAAGAACCTGTGCCGCGACACCGCCAAGGCAAATTTTGAGGCGTTTCGATTATAACGCGAACCCCCGAGTTAGGTGAGAGAACTTTTGAAAAAAACTCGCGTTACATTCGAGTAAATACGGTACCATCAATCGGTAATTCTGTCAAACACTGGCAAAGTTCATAGTGAAGGATGAAACCAAACTTTCTGTGATTATATTTTGCAATTTTTAACAACAAACGGGAAGGCATAGGGGGCAACACTTACAAATTGTGTAAATCATTTATTAAAAGATTTTCAAGATGCAAACGCTAGGTGGCAATGTTATGAGCCGAAATCTATGTTTTTACTGTTTACAACTTCGAATGAGGGGACACCTACGTCTGGCAAGCACATCGAGTGGTGAAATTGGAAGCTTGCACTTAATGCAAAACTGGCACGTGCATCCTGATGTCTAAAGACAGAATGATAATTTAAAACCAAAGACAAGCCTGCCTGATTTTAACATTAGAGGTTCTAAACACTTAGAATAGGCCTTGTATTATGCGTATTGAGATTGTTTGCTGAGCTTGTAATGAATTAATACAAAAATAGTTTTACTTGCCACTACTGAGTGGTGCCACCATACAAGGCAAAGCGTGCTTAGGCACTCGATTGCAGTTGTCCTCAACCATACTTTCATTTGGGACTACAGCATGAAGCAGTTCACAGAACTACTAAGGGCCTTGACCAGCCTCCTAAAAGCTGAAGAGCCCCATTGTGCGCGTACCACTAATGCAAACAACTGTCACCCTGATTCTTGTTGCAGCTTTCGCCCGCTGCCCCCAGCAGCAACAGCTGCAGTACGCGTTGCTGGGAAACGTGGTGCCGGCCATCGGCAAGAGCTGCTCGGGGGGAAGCAGCACGACTTCTTCGGACAGCGACTACATCGAGACGCTCTCGCTGTGCAGCAGTGGTAGCAACGGCAGTGGCTCAGAATATGTGCGCTGCTGCGATGACTGCAAAGCTACCCCCGCATGCCCTGCAGTATCCTGCGCGCTCAAGCCACGCTCGGCCAAAGAGTACAATTCGGTCGATCGGTCGGGAGTTCGGCCGGAGGGAGAGGAAGAGAGGTATGCCGCACACGTGCTTGCGTGCCACAGAGCCCACCATCACGCGCCCATTCATCTGACCCTACCCAAGACGTCCTCTTCGTCCAGAGGTTCCCCTGCCAAGCAAGCCTTCACGTCGTCGTCCTCGGTCGGTTGCGGGTCGGCTTCCGACTTGGCCTCCTTGACATAAGTCCGTGAGAGTGCTGCCTAAGGGGAATGCAGAAAGCTCTAGTCTCCTTCAGACGAGGCTGCCGTGACACACTCAGGCAAACAAACGTGTCTTGTCAAAAAGAACAATCTGTTGCTTTCAAATCAAGTGTACAGGTTTCCATGGGCAAAAATGAACAAAACTGAGCTTTGTTTTTCCTTTTCAATTTGCGATGGGCTACTGCTAGTTTTAATGTATCCTCGGAGCATTTATGTGAGCTGATGCATCTATTCATTGCATTTTGGGAAGTTGTTGGCATTTCACCTGATTTGCTGTCATTCAGGACAGACCTTCTTTTTATATTTTAAATGTCTCGATGAAAGAGTTTGTGCTGATGCAGTCACACTGCGGAGATGACAAAATGTGTGCCATCAGAAGTTAATTTTTAAATGTCTCGATAAGGCAGTTTGTGCTGACGCAGTCACACTGGAGAGATGACAAGATGCGTGCCATCAGAAGTAAATTTGAGATCTGTTTATAACTCCGGATACCAAGTTTCCTGCATTCCTTCTTTGTGGCTTTCGGCTCGCTTCACCCCGGAGCCTTCAGATGAGCAGATTGGCTGCTGTGAGGACGCTGTGGTCAATATGAGTGGCATGCCTAGTTGTTAGCTTTGTAGATACACATACTTCATTGACTGTCATCCTGTTTTATTGTCAGAGACTAAAGGCAAGTCTCACATGATTTCCTAGATGTACAAAGGGAGGGGAATTAATTTTAATGTTTGTACAGGTCACTCTATCGTGATGTTACCTCTTCCCACATGCGAGTCAGTGACACGAGGGGGAATAAGCTTTCTTTAGTGCCGGAAATACGTATGCGTCGTATAGCTGTATAAAAATGTTTCCTTTTTCATCAAAGTTTTGTGCAATATAGTTACATACAGCCAACATCTAAGAGAGGAAAGTAGCTTTTTGGTCTCGCAACCAATAGCGTTGTCTGTCTGGTACTTTTGAACACTAATAACAGCTGCAAACTTAAGGTATGCATAGGGATTGTGAAAGGGCCCTTCCTCTTTTGAAAGGGCCCTTTTGAAGGTTCTGTTGTCGACAAGTGCAAATATGCAGGCGCCACCCATGCACCTACTTGTGCACTCGAGACCTATAAGTATCATATCACCTCATACGGCATATCAATGCTCAAAGGTTGAATGGAAAAGGTAACACAAAGGGCAGATCAACGCATTCTAGTCATTTACTAAGCAAATTACCTATTCTTCTAAAATGTTCCAAAAAGCCATGAAAAAAAAAAAAATGATTTGATGCTTGAAACGGAGTATAAATTTTTCAGAGAGTTGGTTACTAAGGGAATGGAAGTTTGCAAAGGGCCATTTTTGTTTTGCATTTTAGTTTTCACTTCATATGGCATTGAATACTGACTCCAAGGTGCTACGTTTAATGTGAGCTGGACAACCATAGAGTTTTAAGACTACTCCTTTAAATTCGCTCTAGACAAACTCATGCAAGTGCTGATTGTTGGGCGAGTTAGTATTGTACGTGCGAAAACATGATTGCGCTTTAAGACAACGACATAAACATGATAGCGCTCTGTGGTGTCTGTTCTTCCTATGCCCTTGTCCTAAAGCGCAATCATCTTTCTGAAACTCATGCAGCATGCAGGCACTGCTAAATCCAGTTTCTTCAGAAAGTACCACTCCCAAGGATAAGTAGATGATGGGCTTCCGGCTGATTTCTGGTGACACTGAACGTTACAGCGGTCCTTGTGCAAGCATGCATTTCAATGAAATGAAATCCTACGTTTAGACTCTAGAGACAGCTCAAATAAACCATGATAGTTCATCTCTTGCGGGCATTGCCTCATTGTAAGATAATACATAAAAGTTTGTCCAGTACGTGGCCAATAGCAGTACTGGTACAAATACCAATATAGCATCCCGTCAATGTCAGTTCTTTCCCCCTTCCCAATTTGTGTTAATAGGATATTCCTTTTGTTTTTGTCCTTCTTGCTACATGTAAATAGGCCTGTATAAAGGCACTTCTTTGGCAATCCAGGCAACTTCTGCCTGCTAGCCGAACTGTCTTTGCGGACGAGGTGTACCCAAGGCGTACATATGGATTCCCGGTTTCTGTTTTCCACAGGGGAGTCGTTTCCAAAGATACAGTGTTGAGTGAGTCGTTGTGCAGTAATCCGTATGTCCATTTCAGCATTTCCCCAAACAGCTGAGTTGGTGTAGACTATAGGCAAGCCTGTCTAGGAGTCACAATAAAAAATGACTGTACAACTTCCACTCTGCTCATCTGGTCTTACTTTGCCTCATACCAAGTATAACACAACAAGTACAACATGTTGGTTAACTGCAGGGGTAGGTTAGTGCAAAGTGTTAAGGGCAGTTTGAAAGGAATTATTAGTTTAATAAAAACCTTAATTATCTGTAGGGTCAGTTTATGCCACCATTTCCCTTCTGCATTGTATTGATGTGGACGATCAGACCTGCTACGGAATGATGTGCATCACTGAGGCGCGTGTTAACCCACCCGACCCCCCCGTTCACAGCACTTCATTACCAAAATGTTAACCCACCTGGTCCACCAGTACAAGCCGCTTCACGGTGGCCCGATTCGCTACAGTGTCTTTCAATGAAATTTCGAGGGTGGGACCTCATTCGCTAAAACATTGTTCGACCAACTGAGTGTAGCTTCAACTTATTCTCCCGCTGCACGAAGGCTCGTGGAGCCGAGGCACAATTGAATGCACAGAGCTCCCACTTGTGTCTGAAATGTTTTTACCTATTTTCTTTTCTCACCTGTTCCAAAAAGCCATTAACAAAAAAAACATTATTTGATGCTTGCAACGCGAGTTATCAATTTTTCAGCGAGTTGGTTACTAAGGAATGGAAGTTTGCCAAAGGGCTCATTTTTGTTTTGCATTTTAGTTTTCACTTTCATATGGCATTGAATACTGACTCCAAGGGGCTACGTTAATAGTGAGCTGGAAACCATAGAGTTTTAAGACTACTCCTTTAAATGCGCTCTAGACAAACTCATGCAAGTGCTGATTGTTGGGCGAGTTAGGTATTGTATCGTGCGAAAACATGATTGCGCTTTAAGACAACGACATAAACATGATAGCGCTCTGTGGTGTCTGTTCTTCCTATGCCCTTGTCCTAAAGCGCAATCATCTTTCTGAAACTCATGCAGCATGCAGGCACTGCTAAATCCAGTTTCTTCAGAAAGTACCACTCCCAAGGATAAGTAGATGATGGGCTTCCGGCTGATTTCTGGTGACACTGAACGTTACAGCGGTCCTTGTGCAAGCATGCATTTCAATGAAATGAAATCCTACGTTTAGACTCTAGAGACAGCTCAAATAAACCATGATAGTTCATCTCTTGCGGGCATTGCCTCATTGTAAGATAATACATAAAAGTTTGTCCAGTATGTGGCCAATAGCAGTACTGGTACAAATACCAATATAGCATCCCGTCAATGTCAGTTCTTTCCCCCTTCCCAATTTGTGTTAATAGGATATTCCTTTTGTTTTTGTCCTTCTTGCTACATGTAAATAGGCCTGTATAAAGGCACTTCTTTGGCAATCCAGGCAACTTCTGCCTGCTAGCCGAACTGTCTTTGCGGACGAGGTGTACCCAAGGCGTACATATGGATTCCCGGTTTCTGTTTTCCACAGGGGAGTCGTTTCCAAAGATACAGTGTTGAGTGAGTCATTGTGCAGTAATCCGTATGTCCATTTCAGCGTTTCCCCAAACAGCTGAGTTGGTGTAGACTATAGGCAAGCCTGTCTAGGAGTCACAATAAAAAATGACTGTACAACTTCCACTCTGCTCATTTGGTCTTACTTTGCCTCATACCAAGTATAACACAACAAGTACAACATGTTGGTTAACTGCAGGGGTAGGTTAGTGCAAAGTGTTAAGGGCAGTTTGAAAGGAATTATTAGTTTAATAAAAACCTTAATTATCTGTAGGGTCAGTTTATGCCACCATTTCCCTGCTGCATTGTATTGATGTGGACGATCAGACCTGCTACGGAATGATGTGCATCACTGAGGCGCGTGTTAACCCACCCGACCCCCCCGTTCACGGCACTTCATTACCAAAATGTTAACCCACCTGGCCCACCAGTACAAGCCGCTTCACGGTGGCCCGATTCGCTACAGTGTCTTTCAATGAAATTTCGAGGGTGGGACCTCATTCGCTAAAACATTGTTCGACCAACTGAGTGTAGCTTCAACTTATTCTCCCGCTGCACGAAGGCTCGTGGAGCCGAGGCACAATTGAATGCACCGAGCTCCCACTTGTGTCTGCCACTGTGCAGCGATTCCACAGCTTCCCCCAGAGGGCAGACTTTCAAAAGGGGTCTATTGGGCCAGTTAGCACCATATTTTTGAAGAGCATGTAAATTTGGTGGATGTTTGAATTTGCACACTTATAATTCCACATTTGTTGTCAAGTAGGCAGTCTCTAAAGGACACAAATTTCATTACATGTATGTTCCATTCTGGACAGCTTATTGCCCAACGAAAATTTTGAGCTATTTCATAGTTTATATTTATTTATTTGTGTACATGCGTGTCTTCGTGCAAGCATCCAAAGCTTGAAATTACAGTTCAGATAAATATGCGTTTATGAGTCGTTTGATTGTTTTACTGCATACTTACTTGTCATCCAAAAGTTTGCATCATTTCGTGCGCCAGAGTTTGAAATTGGACGCTCAGTCAGGATCGCTGTCACTTATTATTAAGGTACACTGGCCATCCTGCCAACGCCGATTGATTAGATCCAGATGAGAGTCTCCATTAAACGACGACATAGTTGGCAACAGGTTCAGTGTTCCTGGGAAGCTGCTCCCATCCACGACCTATTGCTTCCACCCGATTCCACTTTGGCAGAGCGAACTCTGGAGAGAAAATCGCCTCCTCTCCAGCGTTTGCACTGAAGTGGAAAGAGGTTGGAGGTTGTCGCCTCATTTACCCGTAATGAAATGTGCCCCGCACACCCTGTAATATATATAGCCTACTCGTCCAAGTTTGCCCGTCGGATGCAACGGAACCACAAGGCTGGGTTATTCGAAAATCCGACTTTGGCATAGTTTTTGTCATCCGGCTCGTTTCTAGAACGATTGGTGCAGCCGAAGATCACACAGTTCACCATTTTGCAAAGACGTAGGCCCAGTGGATCAGTAAATGGGCGCTAGACAAAAGAGCCAAATCATGCCGATGTTGATGCTGACCACAGAGACAACGGTGATGCTGACCATACTGGACCTGGTTAAAGGGGAACTCCGGCGATTGTTTGAGCAACCCCAACTAACTATATTTTCGAAATCGCCGTCCTTTACTCTTTCCGGTATGCTATTTAGTATCGCGAAATTCAGAATAGTTCTTGTGAAATCGGCAAATAAAAACGACGCCAAAACGAAGATTCGAATATACCCGCGCTTTTCATTGCCGTGACGTCACGGGTGGGCCGGCTTGCGGTTCGAGCGGGCAGTCTAAAAATGAACTATGCCGAGCATTTGTGTCGTGCTGCTGCGCGGGAGCTGGAGCGACTTTCCAAAGCATTCATTTGACACCAGAAAACTGTTTGTAATCAGTTCAGAACAAAGTCTACAGCCCAAAGAGTGAACCCCTGCCTACCCATGACGTCACTTTTTCAATGTTTCCAGTAGAGCTTTTCACTTTGAAAAACACGATGAGGACCAAAATTGTAAATTCTGTAACTTTGCGAAAAAGGTTATTTTGTCCAAATATTTGGGTTACTAGTTCAGCGATGTTTGTTGGTGTTTTTAGCAAGTTTTTAGGCAAATCGGGGACTATGAAGAAAACGGCGGAGTACCCCTTTAACAGGAGGCTTAGGGTTACCAACTCTTCAAAGAAAAGTCAGGTCGGGTGTGCGAGGAAGGCAACGTTGCTCGAACATCTCAGTTGGGAAACTGCCATAGAGCCAGCTTTGAAAAAGTGGCTTCGATCCCTACTCGAGAACCGAACTAATGGCGATCGCAACGCTGCCATTTCTCCCACAGCAGCCACCCTGGGTACTGCACGTCTGCATGTATCACTTCAGGTCAAATCGCGCAAGGGCCGGTGGCACCATCTCGCAGTGACATTTCGCAATAGCAATATAAATAACTTTCATGTTTTGACTAGTTGCTAAAGGGTGGCACTGTTATCGAATTTCGTTTGGTCTTGGTGGATGCAAGTGGTCCAGGTTTCAAGAGTTTCAAAGGGGCTTATACGGTGATGATCATAACAGGTGCCCGCCACGATTTCCAGCTTGACATTGCTCTTGCTTGCTAAAGTGGTTAAGGCTTCGCAGCCAATGCTAACCACCGCAGCATTGCCTCATGCGATTCGTGCAAACTTTCTGTTTTGCAGCGTGGCGCACATTGTTGGGCATGCGTTGGATCACGTATCAAATTTCGAACTGGACGACGTGGACCAAATCCAGGACATATAGCTGCCCCAATAGGTATGATGCGGAATTCGGGACGTTTTGTGGAAAGTCGGGAGAGTCCCGCACAATCTGGGACAATTGGTAATAGAGGCTCTGGCTGAACCATAGTTGAACAGCTTAACGACCACCAGCCACGGCGCGCCCATAAAACCACCAGACCGACCAAACTAATCGCCTCAAGATAGAACCGTGTCACCACCATGCGGCCAAAATGGGAAATACGCGAAAGCGGGTATACCGCTGTGCGTCGTCTGCTAAGGGCACATGTTCAGAAGCATGGACCTCGACGACTCAAGTTAGTTTCCGGCTGAGCTGAGCCCTCCTCATTAAACGCTTGTTGATTTTTATGTTTCTTCCTACTAAAGGTTGTGTTGTATATCTTTGCTATGTCGCACGAACCATTGCTTTCGTAAAACATTGAATGTTGATCGGAGCTGTGGTTTGATTAAAAAAAATAACCCAAGTGATCACTACACTTTAATAGACTAATCAATTGATAAATCCGTCAAGTCGATTTTTCACCGGTCATGTTGCACTAAAGACTTTATAATTACATTTTTTTTTACTATATCGTAAATGGCATATTGCATTCCCATTTTAAACTTCACGTTGCGACACCTACAGAAATATGAACACGGGAAGCCTTTTAAAGTGAAGTAACTTTTAAGTTATTTAAACAATATAATCACCCTCGATGACAATCACAGGCATGCTGAAGTGGTTTACCGTGCAAGCCTGCATCCTAAAAGAAATTTAGACGTCAAAAATATTAAAGCAGGGCCTTTTTTTTTTTTTTTAACTTTTTTCTGACTTTCTCCAGCACAGGATTCCGATTGAACGGCAAAAAGAAAAATCGCATTTAAAGAATTGCTTGAATAATCTGAAGGTTAATCGATGAACTACCCAGTCTCAATATGCATTAGGTGAGGGCGGAAAGGGATCGGAAAGTCTCGTGGGAGTACTTACTACCGAGAAAAGCAACTAGTAAAACGCACGCTACTGCCGTTGCTCGCTTACACCCGCTTGTTCCAATCGCGGCAGATATATTAGAATATTTTGTTTCACTTGTCCTGCCAACAAAGTTTCCGGATCGTAACTAGAAGCAGGCACTCTCTCCTTATCGCAACGTAGTAGAATTGTTCCGACTCCGAAAGACCTACCGACACCATGGCACAGTAAAGGGAAACATTCGCTGCAGCGAAACTCATTAGCACAGTGATTTCCGATACAGCACTAACTTCTGCTCATGCTAAATTCATTGAACCTGCGATTTCACAGCCTACAGTGCCCGGAATTCATTGTTTTGTTTAATTCACACGTTGGCGAACCGATACATCTATTTTAAAAGAAACAAATATTTAACATAAATAGTGCAGTTCACCCGGCGACGCATCCGTCGTGGTGACCCATGCTTCCCAACGTCTGCCTAGAGAGCATCCACCACACCATCGATTATTGAAATTTAAGCCGTACGTTGGGAAGACAATTCAATCTTCACTAAAACGCCGAACGGTACCGCACCATTTTCGGCTAAAATTGTTTTCCCACCGATACTGTGCAACAAAATAAACGCAAGAATCTACACCACCTCGCGCGCGAATGCGGTGAACCTTGGCGGTGAATCTGTGGGGCCGTTGGAAGGGCGGCCTAGAGGGCGGCCATGCCGCCATGCCGGCCATGCTTCTAACCCCGCTTTGATGATGATGATGATTTGAGCTCGACAGTAGCGTCACCGCGTCACCTCTAAATCGATCTTGGTGCCATCAGTGGTGCCAATAGTCTACGCAAACCGCCTAGTTTCCGTTTGATCTCTTTTTTACCTTCCCAAGTCTCTTTACGTGTTTTATAATATAATTTCAAATATGGTATGTATCAGTTGATATTCAACAAGGACGTTCGAACGTTTAACGAAGTGTTGAGCGAGAATGCATTTACCGCAAGGCAACAATGGGAAGGCTACTGTCGAATTTCAGGGGCTAATCCATATCCAAAGCATTTGGGAGATTCATTTGTGTGATAAAAAAGCGTAGTCGCGCAGTCTTCGAGCTGGTTCTCCCGGTATTTAGGAGTTTATGCTGTTTATGACATAAAATTACTATACCCGCTTTAGTGCGTGAAGTCTATATATTGTTTTTTAGTGCTGCAACTGTTCAGAGAAGTCTGGAAGTTTTTGCGCGCTCATTTGAACGGTGAAAGGTAAGCTTGGCCAAATACGCTTTTTTTCCCCTCAACATATGAAGGGCTTCGAATCAAGCGATGATCAGTTGGGGGCAGTTCTTCGACGCCTATCGCACAAAAGTTTATCCTACCACTGTGAAACCTCTGTTTTACTGTGATCACGCGCTTCACCTATCGTTCTGCACTGGACGCCAGCAAGAACTACTACAGACAATTTGTGTCAGTACGTAATTGCATAACCGTCACAGAAGTTTGTTTATTTGAAGTCGTGACGTATATGGACCTAAAATTAAAACAGGTAGGTAAGTATTACAGTACAGCACTCTACAATGAGAACATTAAAGACAGCATTCCGGAATGACTACAATGCACAATTGTAAAATCTGCTCCATGAATTCAAACAGTACAAAGGCATTGGTTGTACGCTGTGTCTGGAGTGCCGTCCGACGGCACTCTTGAGGAGCGTTTAAGTTAGAGGTTGGCACGGGCCGATATTTAGAAGTTCGGCCCACTGCCTCTTAGGCCTGCGGCCCGCTATCTATTTCCGATAGCCGGCCCGGCACGACGCTAACTTTGACGGGCCCGCTGAGCCCGCCCTATTAGCCCAGTATTAATAGCCCACAAATTTCGTGGCATGACAGCTTCCTTGTCACTGCTACACAATTGTTGATTACGGTATCCGATAATAAATGCTGTAAGCATCTTTTTTTTTTTTTTTTTGCTGCTATTATTAGTCAGACTGATCTGCGGAAAAGGACGGGAAAATAAAAATGACAAGCAGCAGTAAACAATACCATGTGTCAAAGTTAAAAAAGAATGGAAACTTCTCGTCAAGTTTGGACAAAAGACGGACAAAGTTTTAAATTGACCACTCCCAATGCGTACAACCGAAAAAAGAAGAAAAAAAATTATCGCTGTCTTTTGCGGCGGTCTGCAAGAAATTGTTTAGGAAAAGCACCCCTTGGGGGAAACCTCTTCACCCATATTCAAGATGCACACACTCGTACGTACAGATTGTATATGCCGGCGAGGGTACACAGTATGTAGGCGCGTATATGTGCGTGTTGGTGGGGGGAGGCGATGGTACGATGGCAGCGCCCCCGGTGACAAAAAGGAATGCCGCCGCAAGTGCTCTGGAAGAGCATTCGCTGCACACTCACCGAACCATACAAAAACATACATGCACACACGTATGCTTTCAGCATTTGGGTCTCCCCCACTGTGGTCCCTCTCCCAACCCCCCGAACAAACTTCCAAAAAATAGCTGCAAAAAAAAAAAAAAGGTTGATGACTGGTTTGGTTTGCTTTGGCCTGCTTTGTAAACTTGAATGCAAGGCCCGTACCCGACCCGGGCCCTTTATGAATGTAGCCATGAAGCCTAAGCTCGGCCCGCGGGCCAGACCAGCACGTGGCCGGACCGCCGACAATTTGTTTTAACATAAAGCGCGAGCGAGACAAACCCCACAGGAGTGAGCAGCATGCTTTCTTATGTATGTTTATGCGTGCGCGATGCAGGTGCGCAATCTTCTCAAGTTTGCCGACGTGGCACTCTCTCAAATGTTGCGATTGTGATTTAAAATAAATTTTTGTTTAAATATCATCATTACGCTATTGAAACGAGTCAGGGATTGTCGTTTTTTGGTTTTCGGATATTAATTGTTATGAAGAAAGTTTTATGGAATCTGAGTATACACATAATTAGCAAAATGAGCACAAAAAAGGTACAGCAAAAGTAGGCATATTAATTTTGGCCACAAAGTGCCAAAAGCAAGACATTCTTCACTAAAGGACGGCATTTGCTCAATAGGACGCTACTCGAATGCGGGCGTAAAGTGCCGTCGGACGGCACTTGAACGCTCCACAAGAGTGCCATCGGACGGCACTCCAGACACTGCGTTGATTCAATTGAACTGTCCCCCCCTCGCAAAGGTCATCGCAAGTATAAACAGAAAAAAATTGGTTGTGTCCCCGAGTTTGGCCTATAAAATGGAAAACAGTGTTTGGGGGGGGGGGGGGGGGGGTCACTCAGCGGTCACTGACGAATGTTTGTATGTTCACTCGTACTGTGTGTCTCCTTTCAACACCTACCTTGCCTGCACTATGGTGCCTGGAACGCGTCTCCGACTGGTGTGTTTACCGCGGCCAAAAAGTGGTCCCTCGATTTCGCCTGATGACGTCGTAGAAGTGTCATGTTGTCGCCGGTCGCGATCCTGGCGGCGTCCTAACAGTTGTAGTATATATGGCAGACGCCTGTTCTGCTGCAGGTCGCTCTTTACTTCGACAGTTCACGGAAGCGGTAGCAGCAGGAAGTTGGGACGCCGTGACTACAGCGACACTCGTGTTTGCTTGTGCTTTCCGCCAGCATTTCTACGGCCACCCGCTAGGATCGCGACAGTCAACAGCATGACACTCCGGCTTCTGTGACCTCATTTGTTGCCACTTCGGGACCACTTTTGATGTATGGGCGGGATAGGACGCTAAACACACCAGTCGGAGACGCGCTCCAGGCACCATAGCTGCACTGGACGGCCTAAATGGGATGGAGGGCAAAACTTTCTGCTCCAGCTTAGTAGTCTTGGCTTGGTATGGAACCCATGTTGTGAAAAAGACAACAGCGCCGAGAGACAGCAGACAGCCAGAAGTAACAGATAGACCAAGCGCTGACCTTATTGAATAGAGTAGACAGTGTTCTTTCTACATGTCTCTTGGCACTGTTATCCTTTCCAGTTATTCCATCCCAGCTAGGTCCTGTACTCACTCTTCTACAGGTTGATTATACACATGTGGAGGGTGCTTACAACACTAGGCAACGGTGGGTAGAAACTTCAAAGTTCCTGCGCTCACTGAATGTCCAGCGAATCTCTTGTGTCCAATTCCAGGGTTTTCCGGTGTTCGGAGCAGCCCCGAGAAAGCGACCCGGGATGGCGGCCAGCCGAGAAAGGCGGGCCATGGCCGGCAGCCGCATGGCCCAGCTGCTGAACGCAGAGGAAGACCAGGACGACTTCTACAAGACAACGTACGGCGGCTTCCAGGACGAGGAGGACGACGTCGAGTACGAGACCGAGAATGACGAGAGCGACGTGGTCGACTCGGACTTTGACATCGACGAGCAGGACGAACCGGTCTCAGATCAGGAAGGGGACGAGGCCGCGGGAACACGCAAGCGGCGCGTAGTTACCAAGGCTTACGTGGAACCCCTGACAGAGAAAAAGAAAAAAAAGGCAGAAAAAACGGTACTTTGATTTTGTTCTCTTCTCTAGTGCCAACTTTTACATTCTTTAGAAGACTTTGCATTCACGTCCTGGCTAACTATATATTTTTATAACTTTTGTTGGCTGCACTTTGAAAGTTGGCGGCCCACCCATTGTTTTCACCCAATTTGCTTGCCATTTTGTGTAGGCTATCTCTCGAGGTATTGCAGCATGCCGTTTTTGAATTCTGGCCATAAGCCTGGGAACCTTGCAGTACCTTTCTCTGTGGAAGCTTTCCTGGCTTTGTGACAGTGGTTGGCTTTGCCACACTTAGCTGTCTTTTTGTCTGCAAGCAACCAGAGGATGGAATTTGGACTCTGCTCCAATAAATGTGCAAAGTATACTTATATGCACAGCCCCGTTTGTCTCTTTAACGCGTGATGAGATATCAGTGAGCAATAAAAATAAATATCTCATTAGTTTTGGATTAAGCTCTTGTCACGTATGGATGCAAGCGGCACATATTGGGCTTAGTTTAAGGCATCATGGTCGTGACTTCAATATAAAAGGAACCGTACACTCCCAGCAAAAAAACAATGAGTACACAAAACATAATAACAGTGCAGGAAAAGGTCCTTTCATGAGATGACGTTCAGCAACACCAATTTATAGTTGCCCACACTGTTCTTGGAGGTTCCCAGGATTGCGGCTAGTTATAGATTTGCAGATTTATTTGATAGTGTTTCTCCTACGTCAGTCGAAATACACTGCAGAGGTTGTTTCCCACAGTTTGTGAAAGTCAACCCCTTTCTGTCTTTACAGAAAGCAGAAAAGCCTCCCAAGAAGCCCAAACGCGCTTCAGAGGAGCATCTGGAATCATCAGCCGACGGAACGTCATCCACCCCATCGGTAGAGCGCAAATCCGTGCGCCGTTCAACACAAGCCAAGAGTCGCGAGGCCGAACTCCGCCGCCAAGAACAAGAAGAGCAGCGGCGGCAGCGTTACACACGCAAGCCGGACAGCGAGCCCTACTACCACCCGACCCAGGAACAACTCCTTGAGGAGGCAAAGATCACGGAGCAGGAGAACTTGCGCTCCCTCGAATCTTACCAGCGCCTAGAGCTGGAGAAGAAGAAAGCCAAGATTGTGAAGAACGCACACCGGGGCCCCACGATTCGCTACCACTCCATCTCCATGCCCCTCATTGAAGAAGTGGAAACGCACTCGGGGGGTCCCTCGCCACGGTGCTCGCGCAACTTCATCACGTTTCCAGACGACGCCACTCTTCGGGAGAACTTTCCGAATGCGAAGCCCAAGGCTGCGAGTCGCAGCGTGTGCCCAATCACGCGGCTGCCTGCCCGCTACTTTGATCCCGTGACACTGATTCCTTACGCCAACCTGCAGGCTTTTAGGGTACTGAGGGAGGCATACTATGCTCAGCTGGAGCAGAAGGGAGACACCAGGCAGCCGGAAGTGGCCGCCTGGGTGGAATGGAGGAGGCGTAGCAGGGCCCAGAGGGCAGCACTCGCCAACAAGGCTTCTTGAAAACATGGTCGCCGCAAGATAAGCTATCTGGTGGGGCTGCTGTTTGAAGCTCGCAGCGACAATGGTGACGAAGACTCGGGGTGACTTTGCTCTTAGGTTTTTCAGGTTGTTCATACACTAATCAGAAACTACAAGAAAAGTTACATCTCGGGAAGATGGCAGTCTCGGATGACCATCTTCTCCTTCTCAGCAGTGAAATGCTGCCCATAGTTGAAGTACAAAGTCAAGGTAGGTACAACTTGGAACCAACTGTGTGCATCATCTGTGTACTTTACTTCAAGTTCAGGATGTCACCACGTACAATGTGCATACTCTCTAAACAGCTGTAAATCACTTTTCTTTCTCCTTGTACCAAAAAAAAAAAATTGAACAAAACATTATTTTGTTTTTTCTGTCAGACCTGGGGGTGTATCTTGTGTGAACAATATTTTATCATACCAAAATAATCTTTTAAACTGTTCTGGACATAAGTGCCCAGTAGCGGTACTATAGCAGTTGGTACTATCCTTAAAATTTTTGCGAGATTTCTCATTGTGATCTGTTCGGGCGTGGTTGAACAGATCACGACGGTAAGAAGCTTCCCCCCTGGCTATGCCACTGCTTTTTACCGTGCACTGGTGCCCTTCAGAGAAGCTACGCCCGCCGAGTTGACGTCCGAGTTCTGCGTATGTCACTTCACCGTAGCGCAGTCTCTTGTGAAGTGGTAAACCACTCCTCCAAGGCGGAATAGTGGACTACCCCGGGATGTTTACTGTAAACAACTTTATTTTCGTGTGCTCAATATTCTGTGAAGTGCGGGTTTCGGAAATATATTGCGGTCATAAAATTTCCTCGATTGAAAGTGACATGCTATGTATTTGTTACCATGGTCTGATGTATGCATGATGTTCGATTTATAGAGTTATTACAATAAGCGCTAGAGGTTCAGCTGGTGCTAGTGTCTACGGGACTTCCGGTTGCAAATTGAAGCAGACAGCAAACAGTCTACTTTTCAAGTCTTCCTGTGTATTCCTATGGGAAAACGTATGTGATATTTTTCTCTTCGCCAAGGAATAATAGAAATCAGCATAGTTTCTTTACTCGTAACGGGTACTATGTAGCTTCATTCACATTATAAAAGTGTAATTTATTTAGTTAATGTTTTTTTTTATTACTGAGCATTGTTTAAGTTAGCAAAAATTGAGACCCAGGTCTATGTTGTACAGTGTGATATGTCAATACAAGCTATCAATTCAAGCAAAAAACATGAACAATGTTTACAATTCTCTGCAACACTGAATTGGACCGCAGCTCTAGAAGAGGAGGAGGGGAGGGTACGGAGGGAAGGGCATGCGCCGCCTCCTTCACCGCTAAATTTAGTGGGAATATTGGCAATGTTAGATGCGTGGACGTCACGTGTGACGTCACATGTCACGTGTTTCTCATAATGACGTCACATGTGGCGTCACGAGGGTAACGTTTTGACATTACCCTCGTGACCCTCACGGAGGTTACCCTCACGAGAGTAACCCTCACAGGGGTTACCGTCGTGAGGGTTACCCCTCGTGATGGTTATGCCCGTTAGGGTTACCCTTATGAGGGTAACCCCCACGAGGGTAACGTAACCCCCGTGAGGGCAACCCTCACGAAGGTCACGCGTCCCATAATGCAACGCGCAACGCCAACAGCGACACCGACGCTGCTCAATCTGCAAACGGGCGCCTAAGAGCTGCGCTCTAGATGTTTACAACTCCCCGTAATGCCGAATTAGAGCGCAGCTCTTGAGGAAGGAGGAGGGGAGGGTATGGAGGAGAGGGTATGTCCCTCCTCTCCTGCTCCCCTCCCATTTAGCAGGAAATTTTCGCTGCATTTCCCGCTAAATTCAGCGGAAAAAATTCCCCACTACGTTTAGCGGAAAAAAATCCCCGCTAAATTTAGTGGAAAATTTCCCCGCTAAATTTAGCGGGAAATTTTCCCGCTAAGTTTAGCGGGGAATTTTTACCGCTAAATTTAGCGGGGAAATTTTTCCGCTAAGCTTAGCGGAAATAATTCCCTCCTCTTTCGTGACGTCACACGTGACGTCATTATGGGAAATGTCCTATAATGCAAGGCGCGGTTACGCCGACGGCGACACCACTCAAGCCGTAAACAGGCGCCTAAGAGCTGCGCTCTAAAAGTGCGTAGGGTTTATTCAAGCTATAATAGCATTCAGATGATAGAAACGCATTTTGCTACTAATGCACACTTTGTTACTAATCCAGTACGTGTTCTTCGTTCCATAACTCCATGCTTCGTTCTTGTCGTCTGTTTTGATTGTTTGATTTGGCATATATTAGCATCATTTAGGTGCTTTGTCAAGCTGATTCACTCTGTGTGCTTCATAGGATTGACTGTATGCGTAAATGCGTGCCCTATACAAGGAGTTTGCAACTTTAACGTGTATTATACATGTGCATTGGGCTATTTTAGCACAGTGTTCGCTCTGACACATATTTTTGTACATCCGTTTGTAAAACGTTCCAAACTTTTTATTCTGTCACAAGACTAAGCAAAATTTGCTTTTATAATCGAGCGCGAAAAGGAAACGCATTTGCGTTTACCCCTATACCCGTTTTCACCTCAAGAACCGTAGTAAAAAAAGTCCGGCTTCTCGCGGAGCATTACTGATTTCCACCTTTATGTAGATAATTAAGATATATGTAGGTGAATTGTAGATTAGATATATACTGTCTTACCAAGACATACAAGTTCCAAACGCCAAAAGCATCCCTTTTTCCTTCGATAACCCAATCTCGTAAGAACTACTTCGCGCCGCGTATGAACAATGGGACTGCTTCAAAATGCAACAGCACACTAGCGCCACCTGAACCTCTAGCGTTTATTGTAATAACTACGATTCGAAGTTGAACCACTCCTGGCCGCCATGACAGGGAGCCGAGAACACTTCCGGTTCGGGTTTTGTTTGCTTGCTTTTAAAGCGCAACGTCACCGCTATATATGTTTCGTGTGTTCCGAAATTCTATGTCTTTTGTAATGTTTTCCGCGTCCATTGGCTTCTTGAAGTGCTGTAATGCTTTCCATTTGACTGGGCAACTTTGCTGTGGCAGATCTCCGCAAAATAAAAGCTGCCGCGAGCCGCGGCCGTCATGTGCGAACAGTATCACCTGCGCGTCGATTGAAAGCGAGGCGCTAGGGCGCTTTAATCCGAGAAAAGAGGTCGTTAATCTTGAAATCAAAGATGCACACATCCGACTCTTCCGGACAGCGAAGATACTTGATCGAAGGATTCACAGCGAGTTCTTATGCAAATAAGAATTGATAGAAAGATTAATTAATATTCGCCCTAATATAACTTCTTATTTTAGCCTGAGCGGAAGTTTTCATAACACGACCAACTTGTACTGAATGAAATATGTATTACATTAAATAATTTAAAGACTAGGTATTTTCGTGTTTTTTTTATGTTAGAGCAGAATGAATTGCTGACGTCAACATTTGTGTGCACGCGAACTTGTGAAAAGACGCGTGTTTACGTGAAAGTTCTGAACAAACTCCAGCAAAAACCCACAAACTAAAAAAAAAAAAAGAGATGAAACAAAAAAGTAAATTTTGAGAGAGTGTTGCGGAGAACTTTAAAATGAAAGGGAAAAGCGAACTTCGCATTAATTCGAAGTTCGAGAGCCAGATTTTTTTCCTTTTGGTACGTAATCAAGCATCTGTTCGTGACACGATCAAAGCAAGTCGTGAAACAGAAACCACTGGTACCATCCTTTCGGTTTTATCACTCGCCCACTGTTGTCAAACACAACAGCGCTTGTGTGTCTGCAAAAGCAGAACAGTTCGAACAAATGCGATATATGTCCCTAGGAGTGTCGCGTGATCGCGTAGCAAGTCGGACCAAAAAAATAAATAAATAGATTTCTTACCTTGTCGGCTGGGATCTAGAATCTAAAATAGCCTTTTGTCGTCTGCGTCTGCAACTGTATCCACGTGAATATCATTCGCGGGATCGCCGCGGTAGGTCGACGTTGTCACAATTACGTATCTCCACTCGTCGAAAACGCACCACTCGCTTTTTCCCGGGAACCGATCCCTTGCACCCTCGACTGCCCATTTGTTTTCGGAAAATGCGTGTTGAACAGCGAACGCCGCCAGCAAGCTTGATATTTGTTTGGCTGCCACTTTCGATCACTGTGACTGCTTTTCGGCAACAGTGCGTACGAAGATAACAGATTCATTTCAGCGCGCTGTCCAAACTCCAACTTGTAGCGAAAAAAAAAAAAAAAAACCAACAACAACAGAGAAATGCCACGGAATGAGAGAGAAGAACGTGGTGAAAAAAAACAAGAAAACAGGAAGATGAGGGAAGGGAGGGGTCACGTGATTCCTGTTGTCACGTGACTGCGCCCTGACGACGTGCAAATTCGTGATTTAGGAAACATTAACAGTCCTTTGTTAATACACAGTAGTCACAGGTATAGCTGCGGCACGTCACGGCGAAGTCGTCTCAATATAGTAGTGATGGGGCGAATCACCGAAGATTCGGATTCGGACAGTTTCGGAAGTTTCCGCACTTCTCGGGACGAGTATTCGGAAGATTCGGTGCTTTGGCAGATTCATCGGTCAAGTGGCGAAGCCAAGCCGCGTACTTGGGCCAGTTGGTATTGAGACATGACGAAAAAGCCGGAAGACATCTAAGCACTTCTTATGAGTTGTGAATGCCAAAGCATGAATGTCCGACGATGTGGATGCTATAGTAGGTTACAAGTCAAGAAGGTAGCGGCAAATGCCCCTCAAAGGGAATCATATATCCCTCCGCCACCTCCGCATCCAATAGCGTCCCATCGTTTCCGTGACGTTGCGGCCAACGCGCGAGGAGGGTCTTGCCTTTCTGTACATATTTGCTTTATCTTTCGACTTTGACTTAGCATTGTGGAAGCCACGAGAGGGAGATTATAGAGTCTTCCCCCTCCGATTGAAACAAAGACGACTTTCGGGGATTAGCTTCCCCCTCCGATGGATACAAAGGCTGCTTTCAGGGGCTCGCTTCCCCCTCCGATGAATACAAAGGTCGCTTTCTTAAAAAGTGGGGGTCGAAGATAAGTTGGCACCACTCTGTGGCCATTATCTATCCATTGAAGCGGAACAAGGAGCGTTTCCAGTGAACTCTTCTTTCGACTGCGGAGGGATTTGAAACCGGCGCATCGCGCTTGTGGGAGGAGCATCTCCTGCCTTCTTAACTTGTAACTAGGGATGCCGCGAACTTTTTTCGAATCGAAGTTTCGATGATCGAATCAAGCGATTCGGAAGGTTCGGAAGATTTCGCATTTTCGAATTTTCTATATCGTAAAATTCGATGGAAGTCGAATTTTCAAACTTATTAAGCTAAGAAGTTCGACGCTTTTCGAACCGTCGAACTTATTACGCTAAAAAATTCGATCCTTTTCGAACTTTCGAACTTATCAGACTGCAAAATTCGATGCTTGTCGAACTTCCGAACTTGACTGACCAAAAAATTCGATGATTTTCGAACTTTCGAATTTCTTGCACTAAAAAGTTCGAAGCTGTTCGAACTTTCGAATTTCCTATGCTAAGGAAATCGGTAATTTTCGAACTTTCGAACTTATTTATCAATAGAATTCGAAAAGCTTCGAACTTTCGAATCCTGAAAAGTCAAAAGTTCGACGAACTTCGAACTTTTAGGGTAAAAGTTCGACGTCCGTCGAACTTCGAAAGACCGGCGGACGGTTTCATTTGAATTCAAGTAGTGAGGTACATTCGTAATTTTTTTTTCTCGAACTTTTACATGCGGTGTTCCGTTCTTTACGAAAGACAATGCCGTTTATTTCAATGTTCTGGCATGCTTAGTTTTAAAGAAATAAATTCCCGAAGGAGCGAGGAAGGACGACGGGTTTTTGACGATTATCGTTTATGCCAGATTTGAAGCGCGATGTAGCCGAAGCTATTTATGGTATAGATGTTAAACTTTTTAAGAATGATCTATGTATATCCTAGATAAGTGTCGTCTTAAGATATGACTATTGTTATTCAAGGTGAGTTTTGAAGAAATGTCCAAACATGTATCTACATGCAATTATGCCCTAAACTTGGTATTTATTTTCGTCTAACTTGTTTGAGGTATCGCATTTAAATTAACACCACAGACAGTACATATCACTGCCATCTGCAGAATACAAAATAATGTATTTATTGTTTTTTCACGTTAAGGAATAAATTAACTCATGGGAGAAGATTTCTAATATTGTTCAAGTTCAGCACGTCATTAAAAGAAAGCTTTTTTTTTTCGCTTCACGTTCCTGGGACGTGTTTCTTTTAGCCTGTACACATTTTGGTAGGAGAAAGTTGTTTCGAAGTTCTGAACCTCTGAATATGCAAGAATACAACACATCCGGCGAGTTCTTGATAGTTTTTTCTTTCTCCAGCTTTTTATCCCCGCATTTATTAACTTCTTTTTTTTTTTTTTACCATTGGCACAGTTATTTAGGTCGTGAAGACATAGCTTTGAACTTCCGAACCACTAAGCATGTGACGAGTAGGGCCTTCTGACAACGAGTTTCTAACAATGACCATTTACGCGATCTTTTATGCAGTGAAGAGCGGCAGTAGCTATACATAGGCATAAATAATTTCAGATTAAAATAAGCTCGCCCACGCCCTCTTTCCCCGTATTGTTTTTTTTTTTAACAGTCCGAAATATCTGGAAGGGGGGAAGGGGGGCTGAGCCCCCCCCCCCCCCCCCTCCCCTCTTCCCTCCCCCGTTTTTCCTCTTCCGACGCCACTTGTATGGTAGAACGCTCCTCGACCTCGAGTTGTGTCGGCTTCTGTGCTTTTTGCGAGGCGATTCCTCCGTCCCAGAAAATAAACCTCCAGGACAATTACAAACTTAACTTACTATATGCCAGCGTCACTCGGGCGGCGTTCGATCGGATTACTACCAGCGTGCAACGGGTGCGGAGGTAGTTTGCCAGGTCGCTTCAAGGTTTTTCTGAGCCTCAACCTCCTGCCCGCCCCTGGCCATTTCGAACTGGATGAGTATCGTAAAACAGTGTGTTCGTGTGATCACTACTGCGTGATGCACGTTAAAGAACCCCCCCCCCCCCCCCGGGCTGGCGGTCACAATTACTGATCTATGGTCACACGTCACTCTGCACTGGCAAATATTCCAGCACACCCGGGACACTTGTCGTCTCATTTCATTGCCTGACCAACTTCGCAGAGCCTAGGTATCACACCCTAACTTTTCTAAACTTGATTTCGTGAAAACCAGTGAGTCGAGAAAACGTTATTTGAAACTGAAACTGTGGAGGAACTTGAAAACTAGACTTCGAACTTTGAAAACTTGGACTTGAAAAAAATTCAAAATCTTCGAAGTTTTTTTTTTAAACTCAGCGTTAAAAGATAATCGAAACTTTCGAAATTTTCGAACTTTATGCAGAAAGAAATTCGAAATCTTCGAATTGTTCGAACTTCATGTCTATAAAAATTCGAAGCGTTCGAGGTTTTCGAATTTTATTTCCAAAGAATTTCGAAATCTTCGAACTTTTCGAACTTCAGATCTTAAGAAATCCAGATTTTTCGAATATCTCGAATTTCAAGTTAGGAAAGTTCGAAATCTTCGAATTTATCGAACCTCAAGTAAAAAAATATTCGAAATATTCGAACTCGAAATTTTAGAAACCGTGAAAGCTTCGAACTTTTCGAATTCGAAACTCTACTGTGATCAAAAGTTGCGAATTTTTCGAATTCGAACATCGGTCGGTACGAAAATATCGAAATTTTTCGAAATCGAACCTCAGTTCGCTTCGCAAATATCGAAACCTTTCGAAATCGAACCTAGGGTGGTTCGCGACATCCCTACTTGTAACCGACTATAGAGGCGGCACCATATTCGTCGGCGTCGAGACCAGCAGAAGCACCGCCGACGATGTGGATGATGGAGCGGAGACGACGGCATGTTGGTCGGCGGCAAGACGAGCAAAAGCCTCCGAGCGCGCGCCAACGTGTCCGTTTTAACCGGCGCGAGGCCCGTAGTGGCATGGGGTTGCGGCGGTTACTTTTATCGGCGCGCTGGCGGCACGGACACGCAGCGCCATCTGGCGGCGGTCGTTGAAACTGACGCGCGCAGCGGCCAATGGGAGCCTCGTCGCCGCGCGCCAGCCAATGGGGCCTTCGGGATCAGGGAAACTAGGTGCCGTTTTCGCGCTTCAAACTGATGACGTCGGCTCGCTCCATAGGACAGTTAATGCTTTCGCATTATAACAGCGCACAAAACGCAGGACAAGGAGAAGAGACACATGGACCACACAAGCTGCGCTCGTGTGTGTCTTTTCACCGTCAAGCTCAGTCGCGGCGTTTTATTAATCAATATTGGTTTATGTACGACGTTACTGAAATAAAGAAACAAGTTGCCTGCCGTTTTGTTTCGGCGTATCCACGTGAAGATTACCTTAGATCAAATATTTGTTTATACTGAAGCTAGTGGTAGCAACCGTCATTGGAGTAGCCTTGCAGATAAAAGTGCGCACAAGTTTAATTAAAAAAAAAATTACCGCATTTTGGTTTAGCTTTGATTCTGCGCACATGGCAATTAATATGTGTGTGCACTTTTTACAAATCTCAATAGGACACTTCCTTAGCATTAAGAATTAGGTTAAAGCTTATATTGGCTCCATCATTCAATGGCAAAACCGAAACTGGGCGCCTTTTATTATCTACGTTAAAGAAAAGACAGGGTTGTCCAAGGCCATTTTTATTGTTGTCAAACACAAAACTCGTTTCCTTCAATAATAATAATTATAATTGTACTTTTATTTGCGAAGTTTAGTTGTCTTACTCGACAGCGCGCGAGTCTATGCGGAGCGCAAGTTCGTCTGCTTCTTTTGTAGGGGTTGTGGGGACGTCAGAACGCCGAGCTCTGATTGGCTCTGATTGAAGGATAATGGGTAGACCTCAATGCTAGCTGCCTCGAGGTCTGCCCCCTATCCTTTCAATCCATCCAATCAGACCTCAGCGTTCTGCTGACGTCACCACAACCCCTGCAAAAGAAGCAGACGAACTTGCGCTCCGCATTGACAAAAGCAGACAGACAGAAAGGAAGGACCCAGCAAAAAGAAGTGGGTACAAGATTCTAGTATTATTACATTTTGCACCTGGTCTCTCAATTGAAGTGCCGTTTTGCCTTTTGTAAAACTTTTGATGTGAAACTCCCACTCTCCCCCGCCCCCCCCAAATTCGCGGGAGTTTCACAACTGAGGTAATCTGGTAACGTTGATCGCCCGCTTCACACACACCGAACCCAGGTTCTATTCCAGAGAGCGTCAGGCGATCTTTTTTCGAGTAGTTGTCAATATCGTGACGGAAGCCGTACGCCCTACTACGCCAAAAAGAACATCAACAAAATCAACAAATACTAGTACAACTACAACGACCACCTCATTTCCAACGTCATTTCCAGTAGTGGGAAGAGCCCATAGCAACAGCTATCGCTGTAAGACGACATTTTAAACTTATGTATTGGGAAAGGGTGGTTGGATCACGTTATAGATGTGTAGATGGGCTGCGATGTAGGGTTTATTTTTATGGTTAATTAACACCCTATCCTCCCCGCAGTCGTGAATGTTTAAGTTCAGACTGCATAGCCCTGAGCAGTAAAATAAATGCTTGACAATAACATCACTTAGTTTAACTTGATCTTTAAAGGCATATTTATCTTCCACGTGATGAGTTTGCATTCCACGAAACGCGGCATCTAAGATGCAAGTGACTTTTGGACTTTACTTAAAGGGATACTACAACGAAATTTCGGCGCTCATTTTTTGTCTATATGTGTTCAAAGGAGCACTATCACATCGAACATACCAATATCTTGTTAAAAAAGTCTTGAAAAGGAATTTTAAAACGAATTAAACGATTAGCAAAGAGCACCTGGTGGATGTCGCTAACGCCTCGCTTGTAATGCCCGTCTAGGAACCTTGACAGCTAGTGACGGTGAGTGTCTCGCCTCCGGCCACGACGAGAGAAGAGGGGAAGGAGGAACTCCCCTCTTCCCGAGAATGCCATTTGTGTGTCGCAGAAGTCGCTATTGTCCCCCTACAAGATTATAGAAGATTAACCCGTCACTCAAAATTCGTACAAAAGCAGCCGCTTCGGTGGCTGGAACGACTAGGCCATCCTCTCGACGTCAGCCTCGCCGTAGCTTTGCTCGTCCCGAGACGACCTACGTCACGATTGCGTTGGATGTCACGTGGTCTCCGCTGGGTCTTCTCCGAGCGCTTGCCAGAGTGGGCCGTTTATAACGAAAAATACAGCCACCAGGCTCAAAATACAAACGTGCGATTGTCGTTTACGGATATTGTGGATCATATTCAACCTATTTTTAAACACTACGGGAATATTTCAAATTTCGTTGAAGTATCCCTTTAAGCTTTGCAATGGAGGCTAGCAAGTGGATGCAAAAATGCGGGAAGGCAACGATTCTCTTCTAGGTGGACAGGCCATCGCATGAAGGCCCGTTCACACTCTTGCGACCGAGTACGACTGAGAGAGACGATATCTCTTAAAACTTAATTTTTTTTTAGAACGAGGGAACACACTGGCGTTGTGGCGCCATCTATGCGGTGACCCTGGAACTGCATTTCACAAGAGCGAAGGTTTTGCGGGATTTCCGAGGTCAAATGTGCGTAACACCTATAAGAAAGTCTCGTTTATAACATTGACAAAAGTTTTTCGAGCCAAGAAAGAAAGGATAATGCGCGAGAGAAATAAAAAAATATGCCGGACCGCCGAGTTTACACTGCTACCCAATAGATGGCGCCAGTGTGTCCTCTGGTTGTAAGAAGTTTTAAGGAACCCAGGTTTAAGAGGTCGCAAGAGTGTGAACGGGTCTTGAATCTTGTCATAGTATTCGTAGTGGAATGATTGAGAATAAAGACTGCTTGTACTGCAAACATTTTTTTTTTTTCTCTGCTGCTTCAAAAGGTGTTTCAAATGATTCGAACTAGTCACATATCCCTGCGGTACCATACATGAGAATGGACTGAAGTTAGATTTGTTGTTGCAGTAATGACAATGAGCGAATACCCATGATTAATACCATCCCATAAAGGAGGAAAGGCTTCATGTGTTTGGAAAATGGCACACAAACACTGCATCTTCATCACCTGAAGACAGATTTTTTTTTTTTTTTACTTTGAAATAATGAAGCAATTTGCCACCACAGACATACCCTCCTAATTTAACATTTTAACTGTAGCTCGATTTTTGTTTTCCGTTTCTTTTATTATTTTGTGGAGGAATATATCTCGAGAAAATAGCGCTTTATTTCAACATTAGCTGATTCTTCTAGATAATAAAACTTTAAATAACACGCTGTTCTTTTTTTTTTCTTCTTTCGGTATTACAGCATTGCGTATGGTTGCACGGCCTGACCTTATCAGTGCGATGTTGACACATTCGAAGTAGAGATTTGTGCGTGCCGTGTACTTATGGTTTATGCGAAAAAGATTACCGTAATTTTTTTTTTTTTTTTTTTTAAACTCGCTCTGCAGTTTGAAGGTATACGATGAAAGAAAGACCTTCTGGACAGCAGTGGTCGAGGCGGCTGAGGATTCACTTGTTGGGTACTTTAGAAGGACATTGTGTATTATCATGCCCCTTGAGGTTCGTATAAAATGGTCTTGTTCTTGCAAAAGCAGCTGCTACAATTCCAGAAATAAGGGTGATTGGGCAGGTGAGCTGGTGAGCGATCATGCTGAAAATCCCGGGAAACAAGGGGACACACAAAATGGGGAAAAACAACACAGTCTCAAAACACAACTGGCAGCTGTGTTTGTCCCCCTTTTGTTGTGCCCTTTTGTGCTCCGGAGTTATTCAATATGCTGCAATTTAACCTAAAAAGAAAGAAGTTTATTTTTGTTACAGCATTTTTGTTGCTGCTGTGTCTGGTGCCTTTGCCGAGTGTGGCGATCCGCTTCCCTGCTATTGGGTCGCCGACTCGACGGTCTCGTGTGTTTAATTCCGCTGCCTCGAGTTCGCAGCGGCCGCGAACCCGAAACGCCTATATCTTATCGAAACGCATGTGCATTCATCCGGACCAGCTGCCATGAAGAGCAGCCGCTTGTTATGGTTGGATCGCGATAGGCCTCGGCGGCAAAGGACAGCAAGGTAACGATCGGGGAGTCTTCGTGGAAAACTCGAGAGGACAGCAGTCTGGCGGCCCGGCAGGAAAAACCGCGCGTTGATATGGTGCCTTGTTCTTCTAAGCAAAGCGGAATTCCACTTCAGCTTCGTGGTGATGGTGAAATGTGTTCTATAGAATTAGAAACCCCGTTGTGTTGAACGGAGGGAGTGGCACGTCAGAAATGAAATCGTCAGAAGCTGTCGTCCTCATCTAAGGGCTGTCCGTGTGACGCGGTGGAGAACGCGATCAACACTGCTTCGATACCGTGAGTCACATGCCCTTGATGCTCAAACTGCTGATTCGTATTAAAAATTCTAGTTCATGGTTCGTACTTTGGGAGTTTCCGAGAAACGAGAACAGTGTTTTTCGGCCCGTCTAAATATACTGCATCTCAGAAAGCTCAAACTCCTTGAGAATGTGACGCTGACGGTTGGGACAGAGTGTGAAAGTTTGAGAACATGACGTCACCTTGATCAAAAGGTAATTGAGGAAAACGAAAAATTTCTATGAGCCGACGTCCACCTAAGCCTAATATCGTAAAAACAAGAAATGACACTGTGGGAACATGTAGCATCTTTTTCAGTTAAAAAAGACTCAGCAAAAAAGAGAATATTGTTTTCTTTCTTGCTGACAAGTCTTTTTTTTTTTTTCCACACTGAAACAGATACTACAGGCGCCCACGGCATTTCTTGTTTTGGCGATATTAGTCTTTTTATTTACAGAAAAAAAAAAAAAAACCTGCAGCGCCGAAAACTTCGGCATTATTGCAGGTACAGCCCATGGATAAATACGCTCAATAAAATAAAAACAGAACACTTGAATATACAACCTGGGCTGTCAATAAAGAAAATACATAAACATTGAACATAAACATTAAAAATCAAGACCATTTCCTGAGATAAATGGTCCCACGTCGTCACGAATAAAAAAAGACTCTGGTAACAGGTTCCACTGAGCGATTGTGCGTGGAAAAAATGAAAACTTCTTATAATCTGTTCTACAAGAAATTTCCCTTATTTTCCTGGTATGATCAACACGATTAGAAATGTAGTTAGGTAATTTTATGTAGTTGCTTTTATCAATACCAGTCATATCATTAAAAATTGCGAGCACGAACCTCAATCGAAAATCTTTGCGCCATGACAATAAAGTTTCCCAACCAAGTCCATTTTTAGTCACTGTTACGCTATTGTTTCTACTATAATTTCCTGTTACAAATCTCGCCGCACGGTTCTGAAGTTTTTCTAACTTATCTGCAAGGTACTTCTGATGCGGATCCCACAAAACACATGCGTATTCCAGTGTAGGTCTTACTAAACAGCAATAGGCAGTCTCTTTTAGTTTCTGTGGAGCACCGCGTAAATTTCGAATAAGAAAATTTAAAGTGCGGCTGGCTTTCTTAGCAGTTTCAGTGACATGAACATTAAAAGAAAGGGTGTTTGACAAAGTAATCCCCAAATATTTAACATCAGTGTTATTACTTAATCTATGATCATCAATAAAATAGCATGATGGGACAGGGTTACGTTTCCTCCCAAAAATGACTCGCACACACTTTTCCACATTTAAGCCCAACTCCCAAATCCTGCACCAATCCGATATTTTATCTAGGTCCGACTGCAAAAAAGCTGAATCACCAACACTGTCTACCCTGCTGTACAAAACACAATCGTCCGCAAACAGCCTTATGGGCGAGTTAATGGTCGATGATATGTCATTAATAAATACAAGAAATAAAAGGGGTCCCAGCACTGAACCCTGCGGCACGCCGGAAGTCACATCAACAAGATCTGAGCTTGCACCGTTTAAGCCGACACACTACTTTCACCCAGAAAGGTAATTTTCAATCCAATGGTATATGTTTTCATCAAGGCTAAGGGAGCTCAGTTTGTGTAGCAGCAAAGGGTGAGACACTTTATCGAAAGCCTTGCGTAAATCAAGAAAAATGGCGTGCGTTTCTCCTCCCTCCTCAGCAGTTGAAACCAAGTCATGATAAAGTTCTACGAGCTGTGTGGCGCATGAGAGGCCCTTTCTAAAACCATGTTGAGTAGAAGAGAAATATCTATTTGTATTGAAATGCCTCACAGCATTACTATAAACAATATGCTCTAAAATCTTGCAACATGCTAGCTAAATTTCGGCTCGTAGAGAAATTTCGTTTTTCTCAATTATCTTTTGATCCAGGTGACGTCATGTTTTCAAACTTTCGCGTTCTATCCCAACCGCTGGTGTCCCATTGTCACAAAATCTGAGCTATCAGCGATGCTTATATGTACTCAAGCCGAGAAACACGGATCTTGTTTCTCGGGAACTCCCTGTATATCATTAGGCAGTATTGTTTGGCGAAGAAGATATACGTTTACGTTTGTGGCTTTTTAGTGTGGTAGTTCATTTGAAAAGTTTCCAGAACGTCCTGGGGCTCAATGGGTCATCGATGAAGTAGCAAAACAGCTTAATTCAAAAGTAGTTTTGTTTTGGCGTAAATATGATCATAAGACGTTCATACAGCCGTTACTTGAATTTCATTCGGCATGGAGCTAGGCCCAAATACCGACATGTTTAATTGTTGCGCCAATGCTTGCTCAGAAGGTCGGAATTAAACATTTGCTTTTAGCGCTAATTTATGACTTCTGCTTAGAATGTCAATTTTAATGTTTGCTAAGTATGTGTACTATGCTAATCACATTTGACCATAACGTGGTGGCTTTCTCTGGCAAGCGCTGGACTGGTGGCGTTCGAGGCAACTAATCTAGTCACGTGGGGGCAACAACAACCCTCCCAAAAGGTGTCCTGCTCGCTCCATCCGGGGCCGCCGGCACACACTACGTCGACTTGATAAGATGTATGGTGAAAAATTTAAAAAAAAACAAAGCATTTGCAATCTTTTTTTTTTTTTTTGATGGTCACATTGTTTATAGTTTTCCGGGCTTTATTTTGTTTTCTGTTGATACGGCTCTTTATGAGGTTTTTGGAAAAGCGTTATGGCAGCCTCCCGCGTTCGGCGCCCCCGATGAGCGGGTGGGACACCCCTCGAGCGGATTGTTCCATGTTGCCCCACGTGACTAAATTAGTTGCCGCGAATGCCACCAGTCAAGCGTTCTCCGGAGAAAGTCGCGCGTTCCCCCTCTATGGGGACAAGCATGACTAGCACTGTACATAGCGAGCTACATCCGTGTTTAACGCACTCAGACATGTTTTAGAAACCCACAACAAAGACAGTCAATGGTAACGTGTTGCGCTAGTCCACCAGTTTGCGAACGAGAATAAACTACCGAAGCTGTCCGGATCGCTCTGCCGTCTCGGTCGTCCGAGTTTTCACTGACGTAATTTTGTCCACCATTTTGTTGTTGTGAGCTGTCTGGCGTGTGCCGAAGGCGAGCATTCCAAGGATTTACATGACCCCTAAAATGCATGGAGCGCAGAAGCTTATAGGTCTTACCATGCTGACATCTCCTCGACAGGTTGCGATGTAATCCTTCAAATTAGTAAATTTGTTTGAAAAAACAAACGAACAATAAAATGGCGGATTGACGTCACGTAAAAACACCCTATATCCCACCTCTGTGCGGCAATAGTTTTTGTAGTAAGTACTTCACTACGAAAGGAGCGCAAATGCGCTAAAGTAGTACATGGACCACACAACAGCAGGGCTTGACCGAATAACCGCATCGCTTGACTCCGGTGTACCTGCAAGCGAGCCGGAACAACACCTCCTAGATAACAAAGCCGGAGTGCTGATGTTATCAGTGAAGGCCAACGCTGTTCACTGCTTGGACACGATGATTGCGTCAACGTTCGGCTCAAACTTATAACTTCTTGTCGACCGCTGATGCAGCACTCGTTTCCAATCATGTGTCCAGCGTTGACTTTTGCTGGTGACGCAAAAAAATGTCAGCACTACGGCCTTGCCTTCTAGGCGGTGTTGGCCGGAGCCGGCACGGTTGTGCGTCCACGTTTTGTCCCACTTTCCCTGAATCTGCCTACCGTGCCGTAAATTAGAGACAGCATGCGGAACCAGTACTACCGGTACTGGCACTTATAGTCACTAACAGGCATTATAAGCATTGCTGAGGCGTACCCACGGCTCAGCATTGCTAAGCCGTGGGTACGCCTCAGCAATGATTGACTATCAGACGATCTACCCACACCACAAGCAAGATGGCGGCACCCAGAGGCCGTACTTACAAACGTCTATGGACCACTACACTCGTTGTGACATCAACAAAGAAGCAAGCTGTGTTCATACTTCATACGCCAGGCGAAGTTGCTCTTACAAGACTTGGTTTTCTGAGAAAAAGAAAAGCGATACTTTTTGCATCTGCAGCGTGTGCGTTTTGATCAAATAACAAAGAACTTACTTTAAATTCCCGTAAATTTACCTGAACAGCCACATAAATTCGAAAATTATAAACACTTCACTAGGAGTCGTGTTTTTTTATGTTTTTATACTGAGGTTGTTTAGGTGGAAACGACTAAAGGATGGTTCACACATTTCTGTCGGCTGCATTTGTAGCAGTATATGTTACGTTTTTATATTGCGCGGGCGGACTTTCTATCGGGGGAGCTGGCACCCTCTGTCGGCTTTCGCGCGATTTAGACCCGTACCATCGATCTATAATATGGCGCTCTTCTGTTCCGAACCATCGAGCGCGAGGAATGTGCCGATGCTGTGATTTTTGTTTTCTTCGTACGAATCACGGACGCAAGAGAATAACTGAAGCAGGGCATCTGGCCGCTGCCATGCCTCTGCTCGTGCGGGCAGGTGCGTGCAATTACAAGCTTGCCAAAGCTGCGTTCGGGCGGAAACTGCACATTTATTTATTTATTTATTTCAGGAATACTGCCGGCCCACCGTTGTGGGTCGAGGCATGGCCGCCGCATGCTTGCACGCATGAGGCACCAGGGAAGCGCCACGCTTGCAATCCACCTCTTTACGAAATCACCGGTTCAAGAGTTTTGGGTAGAGAACGCGCGTCCACACCACGAGCGCTCTCACGAGATCTCGCTTGAAAGCATGCCATGGCCGCTCGTGAATCCATGGAACGCGAACATGTGTTTTCATACCAGAAACTCTGGAACCATGATTTCGAAAGAGGTGGATTGTCTATACTCGCCGCTTTTACACATCAAAGTACCCCCAGAAGCCTCAGAAGTCGTAATTAAATTCTTCGGATGCGGCGTTCAACTGGAGAAAAAAAGGGATGTTATTCTATGTCACATTTTCGTTCTTGGCCTAAAAACTCTAAGCAAAAAAAAAAAACAAAAAAAACGTTTGCGATGTTTTGTTATTGCAGAGCCATGCCTTTCATAATCTCACAATTGTGATCGCAGTTTATTATTATTTTTTTAGTTTGAAATTTGGAAAGGATTTACACAAATATGTTTGCAAGATACAGCTCAGTATACCCGAGAATAAAAGTCTGTGACCATCGGAATTTTGAAGTATACTGCCAAGGGTAAAGGTAATCGAGGAGGGACAGTTGCGATGTGAACCCCGAAACCTCTGGGAGAAACCGACGGATGCACCTTTTTATTGGTATGGCCGTGGCGGCCAAGGTATACCGGAGACCCGACGCCCACTGTTTGCCGACACACGACCAATAGAAAGCCGCCTCGGTGGCTCCGAGGCGAGAGCGCTGGCCTACGGATCCCCATGTGGCGGGTTCGAATCCCGGCCGAGGTGCCCGCAATCTGACGGAGAAGGCGCCGTGTAACCGAGCTTTCGGTTGCACGTCAAAAGATCCCCAGGTGGTCCAAATTAATCCTCAGTCCTTCGCTGGGGCGTGCCAGATGCCCGTCAGTTGGTTTGGCACGTAAAAAACCCCAAATTTGACTTTTGACGACCAATAGATCTGCACACTTTCAAACAGGTCAGCGTTTGCCCACTCAGGTGTAGAAACCTGACTTAAAACAGAAAATAGCTTCTTGTGTTTACTTATTCCGAGTTGTGAGGTACAGGGCATTCTTAAATTTGGCCAAGGGAGTCATGAGGCGACCGAAGTGTCATGATCTTAACCCGAAGAAGTTGGACCATATGTAGGCATTTTTAGGAACGGTGAACCTCATTTCAACACACCGACCAATGGTGCGTATGAGTGTTAATTTAATAATATTTCAAAATAAACGCCAAGGGTATAGAGAGAGGAGATACCTACGCTAGTGGCCTGCCCTTTAACGCTCACCGCCTTGTGCGCGTGGTCATTCGTTAAGAAAAGAAGCATAATTTGTGAATGAATATTTGGACAAGAATGTCAGTCTATCTTTATATTGACGTCTTATGTCTCCGCTGCAAGAAGTCAACTCGCCGAGGGCATCAGTACGACTGCTAAACAAGCATTATGACATATCGATTAGAGAAATGCCCGCCTGCACGAAACCTGTACGAATAGGAAGCGGCAGGAGTTCTGGTGTATGCCTGACCCTCCTGACGTAGTACTTGGACTTTGCAACGGGGGTACGAAGGAATGAAAGGAAAGGTAATAGAAATAGAGGGCAATTAAAGAACCCATGAAGGTTAAATGCACCATCTGAAACAAATCTACGCGAGAGAACAAAAAAATAAAGCATCTTAATAAGAAACTATCTTGAACGCCCACATAAAGTTACAGAGGTAACCGCTCTCTTAGGTTATAAAGACACGAAGAACAAAAAGTACAAGATAAAAGTAATTGAGAAACTGAAACCTTGAAGCAGTGGAATGGATGACAGCTTTCACTGCATATATTGTCGAACTACGGTGCGTTTTATGACATACCACGCGTTAAAGGGGTACTCCGGTGATTTTTTCAGTTACGTCAACGAATATTTTCTGAATCCCCGGTCCTTACCCTTTCGAATATGGTACTTCATAATAGTTAGTCAAATCGTCAAATGAAAATGATATCGAAACCAACGTTCAAATATACCCGCGCTTTTCAGTGCCATGACATCAGTGGCATGACATCAGTGGCAGGCAGACTATGTGTGTATGTTTATACAGCCTAGAACTTGGTCTGCCTCAACGGGCGACGAGTCTCCCAGCTGTAGATGAGCAATATAGCCAGTGCAGTACAACCGCTAGCCTGGGGTCTTTAACGTGCACCACGCAGTAGTGATACACGACCGCACGCCGGTACGATGCTCATCCAGATCTGACAACATGAAACGGACGAGATGAGGTCATGTTCCGCTGGGCTCTCGACCCCAAGAGCGTGTCTCGCGCAGCACTTTATCCTCCTTTATTATCTGGCTACTGCCACATCTGCCCTTCTCCGATGGTGGAGAGAATAGCTAGAGGACAAGTTTACGTTGTAAACACATGGCAAACACAAGAACACACAAAAGTTGCCAACACAGAACCACGGTGGAAGAAACTCATTTAGGTGATGATTCCCTGTCCGACGCGGCGGCAAGATTATGTTCGGCGCACCGAGCGCACTTCACTCGCACGGGGATAGATGGCGCGCAAGCATGGAATCCCTCCCAAACCGACCGCTCCGGTTGTTGCTCCCAGCGGTGGTCCCGCCAATCTTTCGCTCACCGCTTCTTGTTGTACTTCACCGCCGCCACGCCGCCATCAAGTCGCCAGAGTCCGTAAATCTGTGTTCTCTTCTTCTTCGGGTTACCTTCGTGCACGCTGGTGGCACCTGTGATCGACACAGCACCAAAGCAAAACACGAGGCCAGCCACTGGCCGCACACCACCACCACACCACCACACCGCGAAAAAGGCGAGCAAGCTGTGCTGGCTGTGCCGCCGGCACTGTGGCCACCGAGGAGGGACCTCATACCGCAGCGCCCTCCGCGGCGGCGCGGAACTTTCGAGGCTAGCTCCGAACACGACCTGTTCGCTCGCTCCCCGCGGGAAGAACGGCCAGTGGCATCACCTAAATGTGCTTCTTCCACCGTGCACAAAACACACATATTTAGACAGTCCCCCACCCCCTCTTGCCAAGCTCTCTGCCGAAGAGCAATTACGGCTTATAGCCTTATACCATCAGCACACATATTTATTTTCCCGTTTTTCCCATATTTGACTGCCACCTTCCAAGGCAAAGCCCATCTCTGTCTAGGCGTACACCTACTTGTCTGATTGCCACCTTCGAAGCCGACGCCCACCTCTACACAGGTATAGGGAGTATTCACTGGCGGCCATAGCTGTGTGCGCGAATGCTGAGCGCGTGCTGATGGCGAGCTTCCACAGTTCTTTTGCAACGTGCATTCCGCACCATCAAGAGGGCCGGTCTTAGCAGCCTATTGATGTGAGCTCGTTCTGAGCATGCGCTTTACACAGTACCCACAAATATGGCGTCCAGTGAATACTCCCTATAGGCCTATCCCACGGACATGTCACTCCTGTTCGAACTCGAGTCATACAGGGTCGCTACTGGACCTTCCGCCATGCCCGCGGAGGTTTCTCTTGTCTGCCGCGTAAGCTCCGTACTGACGCGCCGTCCGAGCCGGTCATGTTAGCAGCGTTGAGTCCCTTCTTACCAATGACGGTGTGGAACTCGACGGTCTCACCCTCGCTGACACTGCGCATGATCCTCTACAAGTCGTACTGCATGAAGGCGGTCCGGTAAATAGAGACGTACGAAAGTTGCGGTGTTTTTCGATGGACAGTTCTCTATTTGCTTCAGTTTCGATGGTGTCAAGAAACTACCACTCTGCACGAGGTGCATATAATTGAGTAAACCTCTTGATAAAATTAACATTTCATCGTCATGAGCTGTCTGGAGGGTGCAGAAGCCGAGCATTCCAAGGACTTACATATGGCAGTCTCAAATGCGCAACGCGTAGAAGCTTACAAGTCTCGTCACGGTGACATCGAATTACAATACAGCGAACTTAACCTCTGGATGCTCAGGCTCCGCATCGGTTTCTGTCTTCAAATGATTTCTTCACCAACCATCAAAAGGCCGCCATTCGAATGTACAAATGATGCACACTTGATGATAGCTATCGATGTAGCCAGAGTGAATTTCGGAAAGGGTCTGTTCCTACAGATTGCAGAGGAGCAATCTTATTTTCCATTTTTCTTGATATAATTTCCTTTTTCTTTTAATTCTCCTCTATTTTGTCCCTATTTTGTCCAAAGAGTGAACCTCGTCCTGCCGCTGGCGTCAAAACAAGAACTGAAATAAAGTTGTCAGCAAAAAAGATAATATTGTTTTCTTTCTTGCTGACTGTTATCACTGAAATGGATGCGACAGGCTTTGACGATATTCGGCTTAGATGTACATCGCTTCATGGAGAAATTTCGTCTTTCTCAGTTATCTTTTGATCCAGGTGACGTTATCTTCTCAAACTTTTGTTTTCTGTCCCAACCGTTAGCGTCACGTCCTCACAGAGTTTGAGCGTTCTGCAACGCATAAACCGAAAAACACGATTTTTTTTTTTTTTTTTACTCAAGAACGTTTGGTATATAGTTCCAACAAACTCTTCCGCGTTCGGAACCATTCAGACAGTTCCCAGGTCGATGGATTGCTCTTCGCGTTCTGTACATCTGTCACGATAGCGTGAAGCGTGCGGGGCGTGATGAAACCTGGGGGCAACCAGATTAATGCGGCCAAAAAGAACCCAAACAGAAGCAAGTCGACGATGAGCACGCCAGCTGTCCGTTCCCTGCCAGACGCACGAACGTCTGCTCAAGAACGCTAATCGGATGAGTGACGAACGTGGCGTGCCGCGCAGGTGAGGCGGATAATACAATGGGCGGCCATAATTTCTGAGAATGCGCGCAAACGCAACAGAAGTAGGTGGCCGGTCTGCTAGCGAGAGTGGCGTCGAGATTTGTTGGGTGATAGGGTGCTGGGGAGGGGTAGAGAAAGCGCTCGTTAACGAAATTAGCCTGATTATGAAATTGCGTTATTCCTGTTCGAGGCCAAGCTCTCTCATTTATTAACGAGCCACGGTAAACCTAATTTTTAACGGCAGTTTTTTTTTCTTATTTTTTTGGTACATTTATAACTTTACCAGAAAATAATATCTCAATTAATTAAAGTAAGCGCATTATTCCGTTTCTTTTTTGAGAAATCAAAAACAAAAATTTTGTGCTTTAAATATTGCACGCTAGCAAAACCACTTGATGGTATCTGTATACAAATTGCTTCATCTTCAAAAAAGTAGCTGCTCAAAATTGTCAAATGTTTGCTGATTGCCATGCTACGAGTTCTTCATTCGGGAAAAGCAGATACGATTGCTGTTTATGTGCACAGGGTACGTGTTTCAGCGAAGGCTTTACAAAATCCCTAAAACTAATGTGGTTGACAAATAAACTTTTTCCTGGAACAAACTGCTAATCACAACGGACATCAAAAATTAAAACAATACTGATTAGTCAGATAATTAAGTAAATTTTACTTATGAACTTTCCATGAGTGATAGTAAACATATGTGTTTAATGAGAAACTTGCTAAGCATAATGGAAAACCACCGAATTAACTCGTTTCAGAAAAAAAAAAAAAAAAAATAAGGCAGGGGCAGCATTTTACGGCGTTCCGATAAAACGCTAAATTCGAACGTGTTACTAGAGAGTTTTCGTAGACCACGTTTCTCAGTCCGCTAAGCCCTCCGCAACGAAGAAGCCGCTAATGCGCCTGCGCGCCGATGGCCTTGACTGTAGAGTTCCGGGTAGCGTAGCGTGTTGCGGAGAGCTTTGCGGGACGGCGAAAGCGATCTACGAAAACTCCCCAATAGGTTTCGGTTTCCTATCCGAGCGCATCTTTGAACCATATGTGTGTGTGAAGGCGTTGTTTGAAGATATTAGGGGGGAAAGTGAGGGCCAATCGGGTACGCGCGCAGTCTTGAACCAGCGGTCCTGCTCCCCCGTGCAAAAAACGGACAACACACGTGTGTCATACTCCCCTCCATCCTACGAGGGGGGCGAGGGGGTGGCTTCGCGCTTCGGCCATCGGGGAGCAGAAAGGTTCGCAAAAATGCGCTACGCGGTAAAATGCTGCCCCTGCCTTATATATATATTCTAAAATGAGATGATTTGGTGGTTTCCGATGGGGCTTAGGAAGTTTTCATTGGAACCAAATGTTTATTATGACTAATTTAAAAGTTGATTAGTACTTTTGCAATCCTTGAGGCCCGCCACGGCTAACAGTTTGTTCCGGGAAAGCTTTTTTTTTTTCTCAACCATTTTATATTGAAGGACATATGCAAAGAAAAAAAAAAACTTTTTTTTTTTTAAAGCAGGCTAGATGGAAAAAAGATTATTATGAAACGAATTTACAACGAAGAAAAAAAATTTAGAGCTATATTTACGGCGCAAAACGAATTTGTAGTTGGCGCCCGTGGGAGCCGCCGCTGGTCACGTGGTAGGCCTACGCGCCGCCGCGCTGCGGCGCCGCCACCGCAAAGTACACGCCGCCGCCCGCTGAGCGTGGTGCGAACGCCGCTTCAACGCGTTTTTCCACGCCGCCGCCGCCGCCGCCGCCGCCGCCGCCGCACAAGTTCGTCTGCTTCGGGGCGCCGCCGCCGTCATCTGACCGGCGGGCGCACAGGTCTATCACGTCTGCTTGCGCTTTTTCAGGAGTTTCCTTTGGGCCCTAAAAGTTACTTATTAATCTTTGTCTTTTTGTTATACTTCGAAGGAAGATGAATAAGTTACTTTTAGAGGCCATAGGAAGCTTCCGAAAGAGCGCAAGCAGCACGTGACAAATATGTGCCCGTCACGTGATAAATAAGGGCCACTTTTCCGCGCCGTAAATATAGCTTATAGCGCCGTAAATATAGCTCTAAAATTTTTTTTCTTCTTTATAAAATCGTTTTATGATATCCTTTTTCCATCGTTTTTTTTTCCTTTGCATGTGTCCTTTAAGAGATTTTTGAAAACCTTCGCTGAAAGTGAAACACTTTTTATACATTTATAGCTTATTAATACAAACCAAAATAACTCCGGCCGCGCAAGGAATTGGGGCACAATCAGACAAGTGCGTAGACGAGTAATGAGAATATAAAACCATTAAATAGTTTAAAAACGCGAGTTATGATGAATACTTCTCCGTCAAAATATTTCTTATAGAAATCTTCCTAGTCTCTTTACCCGATAATGCTATCGAAATTGATATAGCTTCAGAAACGAGTTATATGAAACCTATGTGTCCTTCCGTTATACTATATATACATATACAACAAAGAAAAATAGTAGAAATGGCTGGAAACTTTGGTAAACGGTACGTCATATACAGAGCAAAATAGTATAGCCGTCTTCTCGCTAACGAGCGTAGCTTCTTAGGTGTCTGGGGGGGGGGGGGGGGGGGGGGGCGGGGGACCCGGGGGGGGGGGGATTGCAGTCAGACAACATTGTTCTAAAACTCGCCATATCTGCCCTTTTAGCAACTTTTTGTTTGTGCCTAAGCATCACAAAACGCCCCCCCCCCCCACACACACACACACACACAGACACTCAAAGGAAGAAAGAAAGAGAGTAAGAAAGAAAGAAAGAAAGAAAGAAAGAAAGCAGAACTTGTTCTCTGCACACGCGAACATCTTGATGTTTGTGGTGCTAGTATGAGTTCATTAGCGAAACCTCGACTGCCATTCTGAACCCTCACAGCGAGTTTCTGACTCCAACCATCAGGTTCTCCATATGAAGTCATCTCGCCTCTTTCTTATTATTTTTTTTTTTTTGCGCACGTTTCACGCCTGTTCGACCACGGATCGGTGTCGCCCGACCTGTCCTCCCGCTGCCCGTCAGCTTTCCTAGATGAGGCACGTCGGAAGCTCGCTGCCTCCGCGCTTGACGCCGACGTGGATGCGCGACACTGAAAGACGGCCATCCGCTCAGCACGCGAACACCAGGCGGAAGTGTTGGCACTGCGCTCCCAAAGGACAGTCCGCCGACACTAGAGAGTTTTCGCACGTCCGATACGGTACGATGGGCCCTCCGCTACGCACGGCGCATGTGCAAGTCTTCTGGGGTAGCGCATGCGCAGCTCGTATACCGGAAGGCCCATCGTACCGTGTCGGAAGTGCAAAAACGGTTCCCTAAAACTCTCTATACTCTTTTTCACCTCAAGAAAAAAGCACGTTTTGCGCATTCTTTATACGCCGCGCGAAGTAGTCCTTACAAGATTTGGTTGTTGGAGGAAGAAGCGATGCTTTTGGCGTTTGAAATGTGTACGTCTTGATAAGATAACAGATATTTAGTCTAAAATGCACCTACATATATCTTAATTATCCACAAAACGGGGAAAATTAGTAATGCTTCGCGAGGAGCCGGACTTTTTTTACTGCGGTTCTTGAGGTGAAAACGAGTATAGTATCTATGCATGTTCGAAGTATACATCCTTCAATCTTGCGTGATGCGTGTCCGCAGTTAATTATTTCGTGCTCTCTGCAGCGAACAAGGTGTCTTTTGTATGATGTAGGGGCAGTTTGACTACAGCTTTATGGTTCCCTTTTTGCGATGTCACTACCTAGGTTTTCCCCGCCGTCACGGAACGAGTTGTGATTTGGACTACCTATAATATTTCCATGGCCCGGACATGTAGAAAAAAAAAAAAAACGCAATTAAAGCTCGGAGCATCGCATTCTTAAACCAACACCTTCAACTTCAACAGTCTAGCCAAATGTAGTCTAACATTTTTAATGCGAAAGCATTAACTCTGCCATGGAGCGAAGCAGGTGGCGTCTGTAACAGCAAAAAAACGCGAAAGAAATGCCCATTCTCCCATTGGCTGAGCAAAACGGCTCCTAGATGGCCATTGGCGGCCGCTTCACGAAAGCGCGCTCGGCCGCCGCTCTCATGTCAGGAGTTGCGGGAGAAGAGGGAAGGGGGGGGGGGGGGGGGGGGGCTTTACGAGAACGCGCGCTCAGCCGCCGGCCGCAACCTCGGCAGTAGCCAAACGTGGCCGTCCACGCCAGTACACCGCAGACGAACTAAAGGAGCGGAGGAAAGACATTCATGCTTTCGCATTCAGTACTCATAAGAAGTGCTTAGGTGTCCTCGGAATTTTTTTTCTTCTTGTTTCCATCAACCAAAGCAAAACTACTTCCTTTTGAGACGTCGTAGCGAGTGTTTGAACAGTCGTGAAAAGCCGACCACGCGACCTTTTTGGTCGCCCACGTCACCAGTAGCGCTCTCACTTCAGCCAAATGAAGAAAAAAAAAACGAAACGCCTGTCACTGTTATTTTTTTAATGTTAGGTTTGATCGCCGACAGGATAACGTGACGTCAGAAATGACGAGCACGTCACGCTTTTATGCTTACCTTCCTCTCCAGCAACACCGGGAAAGTCGAGTGAAACCCCTTGATTATTGTTTGCGTTATCGGGTCTCATTTGCATCTCCTTCTCATTCGCCGTGCAAGCGTACCTTGCGTGGCCTACATTAAAAAAAAAAAAAAAAAAGCCTCGCGTGTTTTAGTTAGTAGCGTGTATGGCTCGCAACCGAAGGGCCGTGGGTTCGAATCCCGCCTAAAATTCTTCAATTTTTTTCTTTAAGGGAAATGAATTACATAAAGGTAGCGATTTGGGACAGTTGGTTCATAATCCCCTAAAAAAAAAAAATAAAAACAACAACATAAGGACGAGGACTTAGACAGACAAGAGCGCTAATGTCTGTCTACGTCCTCGTCCTTGTGTTTTTTTGGCGCGTTGTTAGATGAAAATGAATTACTTTATAAAGAGAAATCATTTGAGACATGTGACTACCTTTAATTCGCTTTACATGTTATGTTTCAATCACTTTCATTTGGCGTGCGACGTCACGTTTCACGTGAGCGTTGTGGATTGTTTGAAATTACCGCGCGTGGTCATGTGGCTGTGACGTCATGACCCTATCGACCAATCAGAATTTCCCCGTCACGCCACCGTCGCCGGACTTCTGCGACACGGGCTCCTTAATGCCATCGGGTTAAAATCAATGGTTTTGCCGCGAGCTCCTCGGTAGATACTAATTCTCAGTAGAACATTTGTTGTGGGGAAAATGTAAACCTTTTCGTAAAAGTGTAAAAGAAACTGTACAAGAAATTGAAAGAAAGGTACAAAGAAATCGCGCAAATGCTAGTGGTTCTCGGTCCACTAGAAAAGAAGGTCGACGAGTTGGCCAGTGTAAAAGAAACTGTACAAGAAATTGAAAGAAAGGTACAAAGAATGTCGGACAGATACGACGAGGCTATGAAAAAACTAACCGCACAGGAAGCAGAAATGACCGAGATCAAAACAAGAGTGAAAAAAATTGAAGAAGCTAGCCCCACTAACGAAGAAATCAACAAATTAAAGCAAGACCTAAACAATCTCGAGCAATACGGGAGGTTAAACAACATCGAAGTCCACGGTATTCTTGTCAGTGAACACGAGGACCTAATGGAAAAACTGAGTTGTGTCGCGGACAAACTGCAAGTAACGAGATTAAAGAAAGAAGACGTTGAAGCAGTACACCGCGTTCCATCAAAAAAGGGAAAAACACCCCCCGATAATGATTAGATTCTTGAACCGGAGCAGACGAGACGAATGGCTAAAAAACAAGAACAAACTGCGATCGGAAAATTCTAACGACAACATTTATTTGCAAGAAAACCTAACCGAAATAAACAAAAAGCTTTTCTTCGAAGCTAGAGAAAAAGCTAAATCACTGGGATATCGCTAAACGTGGCACAAAGGTGGTTGCACCTATGTAAGGAAACAGGACGGTGATCGAGCGATTCGTATCAAGACGCACAGTGATATCGATAAAATAAGATAAAACCAAAATGGATGGAAAACAAACGTATTCATCTTTTACAAAGTGGTGGACAAGTGTATCCGCTACTATTGATGATGGTTGTTTTGTTTTATTACACGCCAATGTCCGCAGTTTGAAGAAGCACTGGAATGAAATTAACAGTTTGGTGGAACCTTACCTAGACAAGTTAGATGTTCTTGTATTTTCGGAAACAAATGTAAAGCCTGAGGAAGAGACGCTGTTTGTTTTTGATAACTTTGAAGTGTGGTCACATAGTAGAGACGGCCGAAAAGGAGGTGGAACTATGGTCATAATAAATCATAAATTAAAAATAAAGAAAAGCAAAAAGATGAAATTCTCTTCAACAGAAGCTCTTCGCGTCGAACTTGAAAAAAAAAACGGAAAACTATTTTCAGTATTAAGTCTGTATCGAGTGCCACAAGGAAATATAGGTGAATTCATAGATGACATAAATAAATGGTTAAACGAGAATAAAGACAATGATATGATTGTAGTAGGTGACATAATCATTGACACACATAGATCGAAACCGATGACAAATAGTTACCTTGATAGCATGGTACTATTCGGCCTAGAGCCGATTATACAGGATTTCACAAGAGAGGAAATATATAGTGGGAGACTAACTCAATCATGCATAGACCATATACATACACGGACAAAAGAAGGGAAATCTGAGGGACAAGTTATCACAGAGAAAGTAGCCGACCACTATTTTGTGGCAGTAACTATTTCAAACTTCTTTAAAACTACACGACAAACATATGTTGAGAGTTCCTTTATTAATAATAAAAAGTAGATGCATACATACAGGAAATCAACTGGAAAGAAATTTCTAAAGAACAAAATCCAGTAAAACTTTATGATCAACTTATAGACATATTTAAACAGATTTATGAAAAATCAACACAAAAAAGTAACATAAAAAGACGTAAAGAACAAAATGAATGGATAACTAAGGAGATAGACGACCTAATAAAGGAAAAAAAAAACGAAGACCTGGCAGCTTTTGAAGCGTTTTCCGAATAATAAAACTTATAAAACAAATTATTGAGCAATTATGAACAAAGTGACTTCCATCATAAGATGTACGAAAAGAAATTACTACTGGACCAAATTTTCAGAAACAAAAAACATAGCACAATGCTGGTCACTAGTCAATCAACTGCTAGGACGAAAAAGGAAAAAATCGATAGAAGACGTAATTAAATTTAACTTTGGAAATTATCATGATATGGAAACGCTTGCAAATGAATTCAATACAGAATATGTTCAATCAATTGAAAAACTTTGCTCTATGCCAACAGAAAAACAACCTAATCAAATCAGAATCTGTGATTCACTTTTTCTTCCAGAGATGACTGAGAACGACATCATCGAAATTGGGGGGCAAATCAAAACTAATAAAGCAGTGGGATACGATCAAATAAGGGATACGATCAATTAAGGGTCCACATCCATATAATAAAACCAGTTCTGATCCAGCTGTATAACTGCATATTCTCAAGTGGTATAATTCCTGAAAAATTGAAGACTGCTATTGTTCGGCCTATATATAAGAAGGGCGAGAAAAATAAATTAATTATAGACCCGTTTGTATACTCTCGGTAGTTAATTATATAATGGAAAAATACATCAATAAAATACTTCGGAGTTTTATCGCGAAACATAATATATTAATTGACACGCAATATGGTTTCAGAGAAAAAATGGGAACTTCAGATCTTTTGGAAGACTTTTTTGATTATGTATATGAAAACCTTGACTGTACAAAATATGTATTAGCCGTTTTTAGAGATTTTACACGGGCATTTGAAACAATAAATCACTCTATTTTATTAGATCGATTGTACAGCATAGGGATTCGGGGAAAAGTACATGATTTGTTACAAAATTATCTTCTAGACAGATATCAAATAGTGCGACTAGGATCGAAATATAGTAGGACAATTAGAGTAAAACAAGGAGTACCGCAAGGTACAGTTCTGGGCCCTCTACTGTTTAATTTATATATCAATGAGATTTCGCAAGTCAAACTAACAAGCAAATTATTCCAGTTTGCAGATGATACAGTAATTGTATACGCCCACAAAAATTATGAAGTTGCCGTTCGAGAAGTACAAGAAGACATTCACAATATATTTCAGTGGTACTGTAAAAATCAGATTATCGTAAATACTTCAAAAACTCAAATAATGTGCTTTAGAGACCATAGAAAAATACTATTAACTGAAATACCCATTAAAATGCACGATAAAAATTACTGTTCATGCCTAGCAATTAAATATGTAAAAAATGTAAAATACCTTGGAATGTATATAGACCAACATCTTAAATGGGACTCACACATAGAGCAAGTTTGCAAAAAATTAAGGACACTGATGGCATATATGTTTCACATTCAGGATATGGTCCCCCATTCTGTACTTAAAATGATTTATAACTCGTTAGGAAAATCTGTAATACAATATGGAATAACTGTATATGGGCACTGTGCTAAATACCTAGAAAGAAAAGTTGAAACTCTCCAAAAACAGATATTCAGAAGAATGGGCCACCAAATCAAAAAAAAGAAGCAATTTAATAGATGATATACGTAAAGAAATAGGCGTATTTTATTTTAGTGATCGATTGAAATATGACATAATCACAAAATTCTTTTTAACCAACTACCACAAAATAGAAATTATTAAAGAAAAAAACATTGCGACCAAATAGGAAATATTTTGAACCATTAATAAAGACAAAGTATGGAGAGGCTACAAGAAATTATTATGTGCCTAAACTTTTTAAACAACTACCTGAGGAGCTGATTGAGTGCAAATATCCACAAGCAATGAAAAAAAAATGGCAAGAATATGGATTAATGAACAGAAAAATTAAACAAAGTGCGAATTAGAAAAGTACCAACATACGACAGTAACCGCTGTATGAATTACTATATTGATTATTAAAACAACGCTTTGAGATATATTACTAAATAGCAGTATGTACATAATAGAGGCCCGTTCCACCGGTTTTAGTGCACGTGTGCATGAACCGCTTCTTTTCTTATAATTTGTTTGGTTTGTTAAAACTCATAGAATGAGTTAAAACTGTAAAACGTCTGGTTGTTAGTCACCTGCCGCGTCCCACACACAAGCCTTCTTGGCTTACGTGGGTACAGAGCGAAATGTATTCAAAAAAGAAAATAAAGTATTGTATTTTATTGTATTGTATATATTCAGGTGTAAGCGCCATTGTGCGCGATGTGATGAGGCTGATATTTCATTCAGCGCATTCCCTTTCCTTTCTAATTTTATTTTAGTACAAACTGAACTAAAACAAACAAACAATAGCATTCTCGTAATCGTAAGCTGAAAAAGAAAAAAAACAAGCTTTTTCAACAAAACAAACAGAAAGATGAAAGAAAGGGACAAGATCGGCTGACTGTTATGGTGGGGTGTAGTCCCTGACAGCATGAAAACGACAGCATGAAAACGACGAGAGAGTCGTTTTTCAAGCACACGGTTCCGAAATCACGAACGGTACAGCTGGTCCGTTCCGTGAAACCGTACGTGAAATTCGACATACTTTAGCGAATCGTGAAAGTTGCGCGACCGTGTAAACGATGATGATGATAGTGCTGAACGGTGGCGCCATCTTCTAGTGAACATGTGAAACATTCTACAACGTGTAAATCCGTGGTGGACACCGTGGTGGCGGCTCGTGTTTCCGGCGTACGACTGATGTAAACAAGACGGCCGATGTAACATTTGCTGGTCAGAATTTCAAGAACTGCGAAGCTAGAGAGTAAAAAGTATCTAAACGACCATAAAGGTATGTGGTGTGTCTCCGTCATCCTCAACTTGAACGATCGTTCACGTTGTGTGCCTTCGAACCAAATCATTTCGTCTGCTCGCGGTCGCCACGGCAGCTAGTCTGCCCGCAGATCGCAAACATTTACTAACATGCGTAGTTTACAGCATTCACGATCGCTTACCATTGTGAGCAGTCCTCGAAATGAATTGGTTCAACCTCTCAAATGAAGCAGACTAACAGGACGGCAAATCTCCTGCCGCTGTCCTAAGCCTAACCTCGGCTGGGTCGGCGAAGGCGGTCGCCGAACCGACCGCCACCTTTTTTTCACCCGAGTCGTGAACGGTGCTGGCTGCGTTGCGGTGACGACTCCAGCGGCCGGAATGGGAGAAACGAACGAGAAGAGCCTCCCGACGTCCCGAACGACTCGCGCGCGCATGCGCAGTGGCGTCGCCGATGCGTTGGAGGGCGAACCGTTCGTGTGGAAACGACCTGCTAAAATTCCCTATTAGGGACCTTTAGCAAACCGTCGCCGTGCTCCATGTACCGTACCCCGCGGTCACAGTACGATCCTGGAGCGCGCTTCAAAGCATGCTTCAAAGGCTCCGGTAGTGTGGTGCGCGGTGCACGGCAACGGTTTGCTAAAGGTCCCTGTTATTGTATGCCCTACTGTGTAGGAAAAAGAAATCATGACACAAAAACTGTTGAAAAAACGATATGTATTAGCAGGGAAAATTCTTCACTAGGACAAAAATAAATACTGTTTTTGCGTGATCTTTCTTTTTTTTTTTAGTTTTTGATGTTTAAAGGATTAGACAGATTTTCGAATTTGGGCGATCGTCACAGTTTGCGTATTCGGGCAGCTTCTCCAGGCTTAGATACATTCCGCAAAACTATAAGGAACTGTTTACATGGCGTTTTAAACTTCATTAAATGCGCAAAATATTCCTAAAACATTTATCTATTTATTTATTTATTGTAAAAAGTATAGAACCTGGCCTCTTCGACAATAATTTACCAGGTTTGGATAATAACGTTTGTAACAATCAAATTTATGGCATGAATTATATATCAAATGAAAGTTTAAGCAAATACATATCCAATAAGCACCATATTGTTATACAAAAACAAACAAAGGTATCTTGGCAAAAACGCTGCTAACAAGGGGAAATTCTAAAAATACGAATTTCAACATCAATGTTTTCAAAAAAGCAATGTTTCAGTATTTTCATTGTTTCTCGTATAAAGAGCCCTCGGTGTGGTCTAAAACGTGTAATAAAAATCAGATGCAGTATGTGGTGTGGAAATATAAATTCGTTCATTAAAAAAAAACACACAACACACAATGTTTCAATTCCTTTTTTGTACAATGCAAAGTTTGGTTTTTGTTATTTGTATGTCTATTAATTCATTCATTCTTGACACCTTGTTAGAGCATTCGTTTGCCTCGATTCAACGCACAAATAAAATAAAGCTGATGCGTAGACGGAATGTTTTGTTTAATGTACGGGGCATTTCCTACAGATGTCCAATTTATTAACTTAAAAAAATCTGAAATCGTAATTAAAGGGATGCCATAAATTGTCTTATGAAAATTAAATGCTTATAGATATTTTCCTCCAAAATTTGTTTGCGGAATTACAGAGTAGCTGGGTGAAACAAAATATTTTCAACGTGCCGACAGCCCTAGCACTTCGCTTTTTTAAACTCTCGCTTCTCCATGCACACTAAACCTTGTAACAAGGTAGGCTTGAATTAACTACATACTGATATTCGTTTCTCTTTCTTTTTTTTTAGAAAGTGAAAGTTTGCATAGTGTGAGGGAAGTATATAAATTACATAAAACATCTGGTAACGCAAGTTCACGAGAACGTTTAATGTGACCGAAAAGCACCGTTAAAGCGGATTACAACATTACTCTCGATGCTTAGATATTTCTTTAACATATATATATATATATACATAGGGGAGATCGGTGGCCGGATTCTTTTTTCGAACGCCGAGGCGAACGGTCAGGGAATCATGAGCTTCAGCGGAGCGCGTTCTACGGCTAACCCTAGCCGGGTATCAACAGGTATTTCGGAAACTTTGGCTCTCCAGGACTACCGTATTATCCTGCCTACGCTGCCAACAGGTCGATATTCTTTTAATTCAGTCTTTCTACACGGTGACCCATCAGCGAGACCGTATCGCATCGACGACTTTCGCGACGTTCTGATGGGCGTCGTTGACACGAATGACGTGGCCGGCTTCGGTGCCTTCCAGTACAACCACGTTTGGATGCTCACCCTGCACAACGCAGCAGCGAAGGAGAAGCTGCTACATGCGGCAGTGCTCAACGTCAAGTGCAAGACCTGCCTGGTCATCGATCCGAATGTGAGTGAGAAATCATTCAAAGTTCACTGGGTTCCCGTCTGCGTTCCCGACGAAGCTGTGCAAAAGACATTCGAGTCGCACAGGAAAGTGAAATCAATCGTGCGCGAGAAGTGGAGGCAACCAGGCTTTGAGAATGTGGAGACAACAACGCGAACAGTCACAATGGTACTCAAGGAAGGTATCACAGTGGACGCTATCCCGCATCAAATCAACATCCTCGGAATGCCAGCGCTGGTGTCCATTCCAGGCCGCCCACCTCAGTGCTTACGGTGCAAGAAGGTAGGACACATGCGCAAGCAGTGTCGCACCCCGTGGTGCAGAACGTGCCGCACTTATGGACATGAGGAGGACAACTGCATCCAGACGTACGCGGCAAAAACGAGGCCTCCAACCGAACCACAGGACGTCGATAACTTGATGGACCAAGATGAAATGGAGGAGACCATTGCCGGGACTTCGATGGGGAAGGCGTCTGAATTGTCATCTGACGTCGTCGGAGCAGCGAATTCAGCACCGCCAGCAAGCAGCGTCGCAGAAGTCATGGTGACAGAGACGCTGTCGCCGAAGATGGGGGAGAACTCGCAAGAAGGACAAGTCAAGGCGAAACTGGTCGGAAGGAAGGGGGAGGAGAACACAAAGGCCAGCGAGGCAGATGGTAACCCGGATCGAGAAGTCACCGGAGCGGAAGCGCCAGTCAAAAGGAAGGGGGAGCGATCAACGGAAAAAAACTACAGAGCGCATGACTGCGGCTGATCAACGATTTACTCTTCTGACCCGCAAGCTTTGGAAGAAAGGCACCGAACCTCAAGGCCAACCACGGTTGACAGAGGGGGGTGCTTCAGCACTTGAGGAAATGGCCTTCGAAGATTGACGACGTTCTGCCAAACGTGTAAGCCATCCCAACTCCAACACTTTATTGAATGGTTAAAAAGTCTAATTCATTGAATATTGCAACCTTTAACGCTATTAGTACTGTTGCAAGGAAACGCAAGCAATGGTTACTCAGTCTGCTGCTAGAAAAACGCATAGATATTGCTTTCATTCAGGAGACAAGAATTTCCACGCATGAGCAGGCAAAAGACTTCGTGCAGTACTTTGGGCACGTGTTTTGGTGCTTCCACACATTGACTCTTGGTAACGCGTCTGGAGGAACGGCGGTGCTTGTCAAAAAGAAAAAGTGTTTTTCCGTTGTTGATTGTGAGCTCAGCGCAGACGGTCGCGTCAGCAGAGTTGACTGCCTCGTTAAAAATGAACTAGTGCGTCTCGTATCGGTTTATGCACCTAATGATGCTTCTGACCGCCTTCTTTTTTTCAAGTCTTTGATACAAATCTTGGACACGCCTGGAAAGGTCATTCTAGGCGGGGACTTCAACTGCGTGTTATCTAACCGTGACCGCTCTAATCACGCTACGACAAGCGATTCGAGTGCTACTAAGCTGAAAAGCGTGTTAGAGCAGTTTGACCTTGTCGACGTCACAAGCCCGCTGAGGGACTTCTCTCCTCGTTTCACGCATTGGCAGGGAACATCTCACGCCCGCCTTGACAGGATTTTACTTGTCAAGCGAAATGCTGACTCAAGTGGAGGAGTACATGGCTGAGGCAGTCTCGTTCTCTGATCATGCTCTCGTTTCCTTTTCTCTCAAACCTGGAGCAAGAACTCGCAGCAAGGCACGTGATGGAAGCTGGAAAATGAACATGAGCATTTTACAAGACGAAGAATTTATTTCGATCGTGAAAGAAAAGATTGAGGTGCTTAGCAATGAAACTCCGCTAGATGCCTGCGTGTGGGAGAACTTCAAAATGGAACTGAAGGAACTCGCAACCGATTTTTCGCAGAAACGACAGCTCGAGCGCACGCGAGAGAAAAGGGCGTTGGTACAGTCCCTCAAGACACTAATTGTCGAAGAAGAACAAAGCCCTGGTGTTTTTCTGGAAGACATAAAAGAATGTAAAACACAACTTCTCAAGTTACTAGAAGAAAAGCTAAATGGTGCTGCAGTTCGAAGCCGCACCCGGATGTTAAACGAAGAAGAGGTGCCGACAAAAATTTTCGCAACGTTAGAAAGAACAAGAGGGGAAGGGAATACGATTCTGAAAGTAAGAAAAGGGGATGTCATAGCGGAAGGGCAAACAGAAGTTGAAGAAATGTTTGCAGCCGTCTACAGTGAGTTGTTTCGAAGAAAAGACATCGATAACGACATCACCGATAGTTTTCTCAAAGATCTGCCGCAAGTGTCAGAGGAGCATAAGGACCGCATGGATCAACCGATCAGTGCAGCAGAAGTCAACTGGGCAATCAAGAATCTGCCAGCAAACAAGGCCCCGGGCCCGGACGGAATAGGCTCCGAGTTTTATAAGATGTTTATAATCCTCCTCTGCCCCATTCTGCTGACAGTGTTTCGTGACATAAAAGAAAGACAGCTACTTCCACCATCGATGAAAGAGAGCTTCACTGTTTTGATTCCGAAAGCACAAACCTACGGCAAAATTCCCGAAGTAACAAACTTCCGTCCTATAAGTCTGTTAAGCACAGACTACAAGATAATGGCGAAAATATTGGCACGGCGTTTGGACATTGGACTGAAAAGCGTCTTTGGAGAGCACCAAACCTACGGACTGAAAGGACGGTCCATTTATCGCAACCTTCACGTCATGCGTTTTGCATGTGAAGCGACAGCCGAAGGTCATCAACCATTAGCGGTGCTGCAGACAGATCTCAGTCAAGCGTTTGATCGAGTGTCCCACGAGTTTCTCATGAAGGTCTTGGAACGATGTGGGGTGGGCGATGTGATGAGAGATTCGATAGCACTGTGCTACAAAAGCATCACCACGCGGCTTATAATAAATGGAAAGAAAGGAAAGCCAGTTTCGGTTCAGTGTTCTGTCCGACAAGGCTGCCCCATGTCACCGATTTTGTTCGCTCTACAGCTGGAGATGCATTATGCCTCAAGGTGCAGCGCAACCAGTCGATCTCCGGGCTCAAGCTGGAAGGAGCATCTGTGAAACTCCTGGCGTACGCAGATGATGTTTCCTTTGTATGCTCTTCAAAGCGACAAATCGAAACAGTCTTGGATGAACTCGAAAACTACGGTCGGTGTTCCGGGGCAAGAATCAATAAGAGCAAGTCAAAAGGGAGCTGGCTCGGAGGATGGGCCACAAAGCCATTGGAGTTCATGGGCGTTAAGTGGTCCACAGGCGTGGAGAAGTACCTCGGTGTGCCTATGAATCTGTCAGCACCCACGTCACAACAATGGAAACAGAAATTGACGACCATCCCAGCAAAACTTTCTTCTTGGACAGCAAGACGCTTGTCAATGTTCTCCAGAAGCTATGTCTGCAACGCAGTGTCATACCCTGCGATCCTGTATGTGGCGCAAGTAGTTTGTTGCGGCGCAGGCACAGTGAACGCCATCCACAGGCATTGGGCCACGTTCATTTGGCAATCGCGAATGGAAAAGATGCGAAGGAGCAACCTGTTTTGGAGTCTGGAAAGCGGTGGCTTCGGGCTCGTGAATGTGACCCTCAAACTTTATGTGCAGCGTTTTCTATTCTTTAGAGATCAAAGAGATCCAATCTTCACGACCGCATTTCACTGCTTAGGATATGGAAACCTGCAACAATAGATGGTGAGCACCACGACTCGGACGACCACGTCGAGGCATCTCAGCTATTACAAGGAAGTTGCCGACTCAATCAGGTTCTTCTTGGTTCACTTCTCTTGGGAGTACCTTTTGACGGTGAAACGGAAGACACTTTACTAGGACACCGTCTCAGCAGTTTTACCAGTGCCGTTATACCGACAGTGTGTCAACGCTCCCAACTCATCCGATGTCTTCAAGCAGCTGAGAAAGCTGCCTGTGCCTACAAGCAGCAAAGATTTCTTTGTTCGTTTTCATGTTAAATTGCTCCCTGTGAAAGTGTGGCTTGATAACCCTTAGCAAAAAGAGGCCGTACTTGAAACGAATTTGAAATATATTGAATATGGATATTAATTTTGTATTCATTCTGTATTATTTTGTCCGCATTCGAAATACGCACGTAATGTATTCAAAATATATCATAAATATTAATCAAAAAAGATTTTAGATATACCAAAAATATAATTCCTTCCCCCTCAAGATATCATTTTTGTCCTAAAAAGCGGCTACTCAATTTTTTTATTTTTTTTTTGATTTTGTTAGTAAATGTATTTGTGTGGTATTTAGAGGCTCTACTAAACACGTCCCACAACTACACATCAGAAACGAACACAAACACAAACACCATGGCGCACTGGACACCTGAATCACAGTCCCATTGACTGCTCTAGAGCCTTATATAGCCTACATATTCAAGGTAATCATTTGGCCGGCGACCAGCTCTGCACTTATTAACGTTCTAAGTATTCTATCTTCTCCTAGGGAGTCGGTCAAATGGGGAACAGTGTTTTGAAGTTCGTGGACGATATCTCTTAGTAAAAAGCATTGGTACAACTAATAATAATTTGTCGCAGTCGCTAAAACAATATCCACAAAAACGGCTTCTAGAAGAAATGTTATTGCGTCTCTGCATAGCACCACTCAGGATGAAGCGAGTCAAGCTACTTTCTTTACTTTAAAATAGTAATTTTGCTTTTCTTTACTAGTTGACTATTTAATATGGTCATTAACGTCACTATATTAAAGTTACTACTCACATCACATAAAATGGCGAGTATACACTTTCAGTGAACTTACATTGCGCTAACACAATTCTACACCAAACATATCTGCTCACAGCTCTTGCTGAAGCTTTCCAGCATCAGCAAGTATTGTGGTTGTAGTTCCCAAGCCCCGTTTGTGATTGGTGTGCAAGAAACTCATCAGGTGTGTTCTTGATAAAAAAAAGGAAACAATAGCATACACTTCTCTGATTCATGAGTGCGATGCTGCACAACTCAATTGACAAACTAATCAAATGTTGTATTTAGGCAGTTCAATGTACTCCACATCTGCTTGAAGCGAATTTCTGATAGGCGAGCTTTCCAATACTTTGGTAGTTTAAGTCAAACTACCAAATTATTACATTCAAAAGGTACTTAGGGTATAACACAACAGTATTTACGATTTCCAGGTATTTTAAGAGCATTCTGCGCATATTTTTGATCGCTGCCTTTTTTTTAGCGTTGGAGTATATTTTGCATGAAATAAACTAATATTTTAAGAAATCTAATTGAAAGGTATTTTGTGCCTACTAATTTAGTATTTACATATTCCAGAACGCATGAAGAGAACTTCAAATGTAGTTCAAATAAAGGCATTTAAAACTATTTTCAGAAATGTATTTCAGAACTAAGTAAAAAAAAAGTGGTGTGTATTTTCGGCCTATTTTTGGTGTACTTAAAATTATGAGCTGTACTTCAAATACACTCAAATTAGAATGTGGTATATTTCAAACGTCTTAGTTTTCGCTAAGGGAAGAAAGGATTCTTTGTGCCGTGGTCGCTAAACTGTGCTTTGTGCGGGGCGACTGAAACCTTGCATCACGTGTTCGTGGAGTGTAGCAACGGTTACCTTTTTTAGGCGGAACTTAAGTGCCTCTTCACTGTAGAGTTTGAAATTGACTGGAACGTGTTAAAATGGTTGTGTCTTGAGAGCGAGGAGCACTCTCCAACTGTGCGGCGTGTTTTAGTGGTGCTCGGACTGCACGCGATTTGGCGATCCCGAACAGCGTATCTCGAGTGCGACATTCAAGCCAAGCGAACATGGTGGTATTTTGCGGCCAAGCTGAGGTGGACTCTCAGTGTTGCGGCGAAAAGATTTCCAGAGGACAAGGAGCAGTGGGACTTTATCGAAAGACGACTCCAGAAATGGTGCATGTGAAGTGTTAGCGTATAATAATGTAACGGGCAGGCTGCTCATTGTCTAAAAGGAAAACAGCCGACATGTCGGCTGTCTGTATTTGTTCAAAAAAGCTTCCAAACAATCAATAAATTCGTTAAAAAAAAAAAGGGGATCGGTGGCCGAGTGGGCTAGCGCACACCAGCTCGGAGCACGTGGAGCGAAAGCTCGCGCTGCAGAACCCAGGATCCTGGGTTCAATCCCCGCCCCTGCCCGTTTCGATCTAGATGAGCATCGTACCTGCGTGCGGTCGGGTATCACTACTGCGTGGTGCACGTTAAAGAACCCAGGCTAGCGGTTGTACTGCACTGGCTAAATTGCTCATCTACAGCTGGGAGACTCGTCGCTCTTGGAGGCAGACCAAGTTCTAGGCTGTATAAACATACACACAACTCAATTTGTTTTTATATATATATATATATATGCATTGAAAAACCCGTCCGTTTTGAGCTTTCGCTCATTAGTAGCATAACCGAATCCTCTTAACAAAACTTGCAGCATTCCGTTATTTTTTTCTTTGGGAAACCTGGGGATCCAAAGCGTTGGACCAGGTTCCCCGCATGCGAAATCGTCCGTGGTCATTTCCACCGTGAGTAAGTCAAGTGCAATGGACCTTTTGTAGAAATACGCAGTGCGCATGCGCGGAGTATTTGATGCGCCTGGGTTCGAGAGTATCTATACTCTGTTTCACCTTATGTTGTACCGCAGCGAAGGCTAGACGCGCGAGCTCATAGCGTTGGCACCTGCTCCTAATGCACGAGAGCTTGTGCCGCCGAGATGTGCCCCATGAGCAAGGAGCTCGCGCTTGTAGCCTTCGCTGAGGTACAACATAAGGTGAAACAGAGTATAGTTCCAAACAATCCGCCATCTTGCATTTCTCGCCTTTGGGCGCCTTGGAGACCATCGAGAGTCGAGACTCAAGTTTTGATGTTGCGAACAAGGTGAACACGAGTCATCGTACTGACGACGCCCGTTCTAGATTACGACGTGCACCGCAATCATACCGGTGAAGGCAAGCGCATCCCCGATGCGCTTGCCTCAACGAACTGTCCTTTTTGAGGTAGCTCCATACGCGGTCCTGGGTGAGGTTCGTACGGTCCGGGGGATGACGTACCCAGTGGTCCGCGTCAAACGCGAACGGGATGTTCTGATCCCGAGACATCGCGACTCAAAATGCTTCGAAAAGCAGCGAGTGTACCCAAAAAGAAAACGAACCGGTAGCACACAAGAAGCCTAACGTGCACGTTGTTTTCTCTACAAATACTCTCCAACCCAGTGCGCCTCAGGTTCGCCCATCGCCCCATAGGTGGCAGCACATATTCGCCAAAAGGTCAATTGGCCACGCGAGAGGCGCTCCGCCGCTGAAAATAGGCCGTCACAGCGTATGTGCAAAAGCTTGAGTCGCGGCGCGGTCGATAACAGTTAATAAATGAATATACGTGTTGTTGAACCAGTGCGTTGTGTCATTCTTCGAGACGGGTGGCAGCAAGAAAAATCCTACAAGGTAGTGAGCCATGCGTGCTGTGACGACATACGGAGAATACCATGCAGGTGCGTGTCGCGGCGTGGGGAGAGCATCAAGCCTCCTTGGCCAACCTCAGATCGACAAAATTTAAAACAACTGGACGTGCTGATAATTTCGTCCGGGTAGTCGCCCCTGAATCCTGGAATTATTCCTCCGAAACGTGAGGCAGCACATTTAGCCCACTGCTGCGACGCAAAAAAAAAAAAAAAAAAGCAAAAGGCTCAATAACATTCGGTATGCGACTTGCGGACGTAAACTAAGGATGGACCCCCATTTTTAAGTTCGAGTGATTTGCTAAGCCTTAGAGTGAATTTTTTACCCGTTTTAACGTCGCTTCGTGGTCACAGTAAACGCTCATTTGAACTTGCAATATTATATATTTTATAAGAATTGTATGTACAGTGCCCCTCAAACTAACTGCCACACGGATGCCCAAATATTTATTCTTTGCCGGCTACTCAAAGCTAAATTTGTCACCACAGCAGCTGAAATGTCTTCGCCATGCTAGGTTGTGATCGGGGATCAAGACGACATCACGTTGTTGGACCGGTAGGTCGAGGAATAGCACAAAAGTTATCAAAACGGATCATCTCATAGCGACGTTATTTTGGGGCAACACTGTACTTCCCGGCGGTGTATGCTAAGATTCAGTAGCGGCAAGTCGGGAATAATGGTTCATAACGATAAGAAGGGGGGACCCGTTCAAGACGTTTTAATAGAACACGTAGAGGAGTATAAATATCTAGGAGTATGGCTGAATGAGAGAAAACAACACTTAAAAGAAGAAAAAGAAATTATGCTAAAGGAAGGAAAGCAGCAATTATAAATCACAGGATACTATGCTGTAACAATAAATACTAAGTTGTTAGTGGAGCATGTCGGGAATAATGGTTCATAACGATAAGAAGGGGGACCCGTTCAAGACACGTAGAGGAGTATAAATATCTAGGAGTATGGCTGAATGAGAGAAAACAACACTTAAAAGAAGAAAAAGAAATTATGCTAAAGGAAGGAAATCAGCAATTATAAATCACAGGATACTATGCTGTGTTAAGAATGGAACCTTCGGCAACCTTCTTCCGAGTTTCAACGCTGCGGAAACGAGTCCCAAAACGAGTCCCGACGTGTTCAGGACTGACGCCCACCTGTCGAAGGCTGCCCAAAACGTGTCTCAACGCGTCCGTGACGTCAACGGGACGTGTGTGTGTGTGCGTGTGGGTTCGTGCGCTCCGGAAGGGGAGAGAGGCCTGGCCTAACTGCGGAGAACCTTGGCTATGACTCATTTCTGACTGCGTCGCGACGGACCCAGCTGCAAAGCACGTGGCTGTCGCACCTGCTGCCCTGGCGGAGAGAGAGGGAGAAAACGGACCCCTATATAAGGCGGGGCGTGAGAGCTCCATTTGTTCTCTTGGATTTGACGACTGTATCGCTACCATGTAATTAAACCGTTCGTTACGTTACCAATTCTCCCACCTCCACTGGACCCCTGGGTTCTTCACTTCGGGGAATGGTCGTCGTCACGAGCAAGGAAGCTCCCGGACGTGCGGCCTAAGCCCCGCCTCGAACAACTGGTGGCAGCGGTGGGATCGGACCATGCGACATCGTGCTACATCTGCGGGTGAGCGTTTGGACTTTGCTTTGAGATTCGCCAGGCTTCAGATTATGGGTAATTAATTTTGAACTGCTGGGAATCCTTAGTGTTTGACTCGTGCGCTAGGTTTTGGTATAACCTCGCGACAAGTTTTAGAACAAAGCCAAAGCTAAAAAGCAGCGATCATGGATCTGATGAGGTTACTGAGAACAGATTTACTCTGTTTATGTGAAGAATTGGGTGTGGAGGTGGAGCAAAAGATGAAGAAATCTGAGATCAGTAAAGCGATTTCAGAGAGCGCGGAAGCAGAGGAAATTAAAATTGCGTGGGAACTGCTTCAGAACGCTAAGAGTGAAGCTGCAGCAAGAGAGGAGCGAGAACAGGCTGCAGCGAAAGAGGAACGAGAGCGGGAACAGGCTGCAGCGAAAGAGGAACGAGCACAGACTGCAGCGACAGAGGAGCGAGCGCTGAAAAGGCTAGAGCTCGAAATTGAACAACAGCGATTAAACTCGCAGAACAGTAGAGTTGGGGCTCCGGTACGAGCAAGTGAGACCGAGTCGTATCAAATGAAGAAGCTCATGCAGCCGTTTAAAGTTGGGGAAGACGTGGGCCTATTCTTAGTTAACTTTGAGAGGACATGTGAGAAGTTGAGCTTCGCCCCAGAAACGTGGCCGCAACGGCTTTTGACTCTGTTGCCCTGTGAGGCTGCAGAGGTTGTCGCGCGCCTTAGTGCTGGAGACGCGGACGACTACGACAAGGTGAAGTCCAGCCTTTTGAAGCGGTACCGCCTTTCTGCCGAGGCGTTCCGTCAAAGGTTTAGAAACGCATCCAAAAAGAGCAGCGAGGGCTACTCGGAATTCGCGTACGGGCTTAAAACCAACCTGATAGAATGGTTGAAGAGCGAGAAAGTGTACGAAAGCCGAGACAAGGTAGTCGAGTGTGTGTGCCTCGAACAGTTCTTTCGTAGCATTCCGCAGTCAGTCAAGCTCTGGGTGCAGGATAGGGTGGGAGTCGACTCTGTCGAAAGGGCCGCTGAGCTAGCCGAGGAGTACGCAACGCGTAGAAAGCTGAGCGGAGAGGAAAGCGAATCCGGCCGAAGCGATCAGCGTAAGACCTTCCGACACGGAAATGACTCGCGAGAAAACGGGCCCGAGAAGCCCGAAGCAGGACAAAAGGTCCCAGAAAAGAGCGCAGAACACTCGAACGGAGACGAGGCGCGGAAAAGCCCAACAGGGCAGTTCGAGGCAAGGAAGCCGTTCCTGTGCTACAACTGCCAGGAGCCGGGACACACAGCGGCCAGATGTAAGAAACCGCGGGTGGTGTTCTCGTACGTGAACGGTAGTGACGAGGACCTGAAGCTCCTTCGTCCCTATCTTCACGAGCTCCAGGTAAACGGAAAGCCGTGCAGGGTGCTTCGTGACAGTGCAGCGACGATGGACGTTGTTCATCCGTCGTATGTAACGCCATCCGATTTTACTGGAAAGGTAGTTTGGATCAAGCAGCTGCTCGAAAAGCACAGTGTCTGTCTGCCTATGGCGAGAGTAAGGATAACTGGCCCGTTCGGAGAGCTAGTGACAGAGGCGGCTGTCTCGCAAACAGTCCCGTTGGAATATCCTTATTTGTTTTCTAACCGGTCAGATTTCCTGCTGCGCGAAAGGGGTCAACAACTGGGAGAAGGGCTAGTTCAGTCGTGTACGAGGTCCAAATCGCGTCAGGTCGCCCCTTTGTTGACAAGTGATCCAGAGCCAGAGGCAGCTGACGGGGCGCAAGCACTCCCAGAGTTGGAGGCAGAAAACCGGGATGAGAGGGACCAGGTTGTAGAACAGCCTGACCTCGTAGCACTAGAAAGCGTACGCCGTCCCAACGCGCCGGCGGAAAAGGCGGAGGAAGACGGGATCAGTGAAAGATCTCTCGTAGCTCCGGCGTCGCGTAACGTTGGTCCTCTGCTACGAGTAGACAGAGTCGAGCAGAAGAGCGACCCTAGTGTGTCAGGGTTTCGCTGTACAGCTCAGGAGATTGCTAGGACCAAGGTGACGGGGAACGAAAGAGGCGGATTGTTTTATCGGCGCTATAAGGACCGCATTTTCACGTCTAGAAATCACGTGAAAATCGATCACTATGACTTCAGCGTAAGAAAAAGAAAAGGCAAATTTAACGGCAATGCCGATGGGTTGAGCAGATTTTTTCTGACATCACGAAAAATAGTAGGGATGATCTCAGAGGTCTTCGTCATCCACGGGAATGAGGATCTAAGTGGGGGCACTTCGTTGAAACCCCAAAATGACCTCACAAATTGCGAAGAGTTTTTGTCTTTTGTATTTTGTTCTTAGTGACCTCGTTGGAAAAGTGAGTTTTTTTGGCGACAGGGGGTCTCGATACCCGGAATTGTACCAAATTTTGGTAATCCGTAATCCAGTCTGGCGGGTCTTTGGCGAATTCCGAGCGTTTGACTGCGGTGTGGAGTGGTGTTGTGGGGGACGTTTCCGCTGATGCCTCCGTTGTGAGAGGTTTGGGAGTTTGTTTGGTGCTTGCAGCGTCTTCTCAAGGCCTACTCCAAGCCCACCTCTTCAGGCCAGCGATTGTACCACCGGCCATTCGAGGTTTCCCTGGCCCCGGAGGGGCTGTTAAGAATGGAACCTTCGGCAACCTTCTTCCGAGTTTCAACGCTGCGGAAACGAGTCCCAAAACGAGTCCCGACGTGTTCAGGACTGACGCCCACCTGTCGAAGGCTGCCCAAAACGTGTCTCAACGCGTCCGTGACGTCAACGGGACGTGTGTGTGTGTGCGTGTGGGTTCGTGCGCTCCGGAAGGGGAGAGAGGCCTGGCCTAACTGCGGAGAACCTTGGCTATGACTCATTTCTGACTGCGTCGCGACGGACCCAGCTGCAAAGCACGTGGCTGTCGCACCTGCTGCCCTGGCGGAGAGAGAGGGAGAAAACGGACCCCTATATAAGGCGGGGCGTGAGAGCTCCATTTGTTCTCTTGGATTTGACGACTGTATCGCTACCATGTAATTAAACCGTTCGTTACGTTACCAATTCTCCCACCTCCACTGGACCCCTGGGTTCTTCACTTCGGGGATTGGTCGTCGTCACGAGCAAGGAAGCTCCCGGACGTGCGGCCTAAGCCCCGCCTCGAACAGCTGTAACAATAAATACTAAGTTGTTAGTGGAGCATGTCGGGAATAATGGTTCATAACGATAAGAAGGGGGACCCGTTCAAGACGTTTTAATAGAACACGTAGAGGAGTATAAATATCTAGGAGTATGGCTGAATGAGAGAAAACAACACTTAAAAGAAGAAAAAGAAATTATGCTAAAGGAAGGAAATCAGCAATTATAAATCACAGGATACTATGCTGTAACAATAAATACTAAGTTGTTAGTGGAGCATGTCGGGAATAATGGTTCATAACGATAAGAAGGGGGACCCGTTCAAGACGTTTTAATAGAACACGTAGAGGAGTATAAATATCTAGGAGTATGGCTGAATGAGAGAAAACAACACTTAAAAGAAGAAAAGAAATTATGCTAAAGGAAGGAAATCAGCAATTATAAATCACAGGATACTATGCTGTAACAATAAATACTAAGTTGTTAGTGGAGCATGTCGGGAATAATGGTTCATAACGATAAGAAGGGGGACCCGTTCAAGACGTTTTAATAGAACACGTAGAGGAGTATAAATATCTAGGAGTATGGCTGAATGAGAGAAAACAACACTTAAAAGAAGCAAAAAGAAATTATGCTAAAGAAAGGAAAGCAGCAATTATAAATCACAGGATACTATGCTGTAACAATAAATACTAAGTTGTTAGTGGAGCATGTCGGGAATAATGGTTCATAACGATAAGAAGGGGGACCCGTTCAAGACGTTTTAATAGAACACGTAGAGGAGTATAAATATCTAGGAGTATGGCTGAATGAGAGAAAACAACACTTAAAAGAAGAAAAAGAAATTATGCTAAAGAAAGGAAATCAGCAATTATAAATCACAGGATACTATGCTGTAACAATAAATACTAAGTTGTTAGTGGAGCATGTCGGGAATAATGGTTCATAACGATAAGAAGGGGGACCCGTTCAAGACGTTTTAATAGAACACGTAGAGGAGTATAAATATCTAGGAGTATGGCTGAATGAGAGAAAACAACACTTAAAAGAAGAAAAAGAAATTATGCTAAAGGAAGGAAAGCAGCAATTATAAATCACAGGATACTATGCTGTAACAATAAATACTAAGTTGTTAGTGGAGCATGTCGGGAATAATGGTTCATAACGATAAGAAGGGGGACCCGTTCAAGACGTTTTAATAGAACACGTAGAGGAGTATAAATATCTAGGAGTATGGCTGAATGAGAGAAAACAACACTTAAAAGAAGAAAAAGAAATTATGCTAAAGGAAGGAAAGCAGCAATTATAAATCACAGGATACTATGCTGTAACAATAAATACTAAGTTGTTAGTGGAGCATGTCGGGAATAATGGTTCATAACGATAAGAAGGGGGACCCGTTCAAGACGTTTTAATAGAACACGTAGAGGAGTATAAATATCTAGGAGTATGGCTGAATGAGAGAAAACAACACTTAAAAGAAGAAAAAGAAATTATGCTAAAGAAAGGAAATCAGCAATTATAAATCACAGGATACTATGCTGTAACAATAAATACTAAGTTGTTAGTGGAGCATGTCGGGAATAATGGTTCATAACGATAAGAAGGGGGACCCGTTCAAGACGTTTTAATAGAACACGTAGAGGAGTATAAATATCTAGGAGTATGGCTGAATGAGAGAAAACAACACTTAAAAGAAGAAAAAGAAATTATGCTAAAGGAAGGAAATCAGCAATTATAAATCACAGGATACTATGCTGTGTTAAGAATGGAACCTTCGGCAACCTTCTTCCGAGTTTCAACGCTGCGGAAACGAGTCCCAAAACGAGTCCCGACGTGTTCAGGACTGACGCCCACCTGTCGAAGGCTGCCCAAAACGTGTCTCAACGCGTCCGTGACGTCAACGGGACGTGTGTGTGTGTGCGTGTGGTTCGTGCGCTCCGGAAGGGGAGAGAGGCCTGGCCTAACTGCGGAGAACCTTGGCTATGACTCATTTCTGACTGCGTCGCGACGGACCCAGCTGCAAAGCACGTGGCTGTCGCACCTGCTGCCCTGGCGGAGAGAGAGGGAGAAAACGGACCCCTATATAAGGCGGGGCGTGAGAGCTCCATTTGTTCTCTTGGATTTGACGACTGTATCGCTACCATGTAATTAAACCGTTCGTTACGTTACCAATTCTCCACCTCCACTGGACCCCTGGGTTCTTCACTTCGGGGATTGGTCGTCGTCACGAGCAAGGAAGCTCCCGGACGTGCGGCCTAAGCCCCGCCTCGAACAACTGGTGGCAGCGGTGGGATCGGACCATGCGGCATCGTGCTACATCTGCGGGTGAGCGTTTGGACTTTGCTTTGAGATTCGCCAGGCTTCAGATATGGGTAATTAATTTTGAACTGCTGGGAATCCTTAGTGTTTGACTCGTGCGCTAGGTTTGGTATAACCTCGCGACAAGTTTTAGAACAAAGCCAAAGCTAAAAAGCAGCGATCATGGATCTGATGAGGTTACTGAGAACAGATTTACTCTGTTTATGTGAAGAATTGGGTGTGGAGGTGGAGCAAAAGAAGAAATCTGAGATCAGTAAAGCGATTTCAGAGAGCGCGGAAGCAGAGGAAATTAAAATTGCGTGGGAACTGCTTCAGAACGCTAAGAGTGAAGCTGCAGCAAGAGAGGAGCGAGAACAGGCTGCAGCGAAAGAGGAACGAGAGCGGGAACAGGCTGCAGCGAAAGAGGAACGAGCACAGACTGCAGCGACAGAGGAGCGAGCGCTGAAAAGGCTAGAGCTCGAAATTGAACAGCAGCAATTATAAATCACAGGATACTATGCTGTAACAATAAATACTAAGTTGTTAGTGGAGCATGTCGGGAATAATGGTTCATAACGATAAGAAGGGGGACCCGTTCAAGACGTTTTAATAGAACACGCAGAGGAGTATAAATATCTAGGAGTATGGCTGAATGAGAGAAAACAACACTTAAAAGAAGAAAAAGAAATTATGCTAAAGAAAGGAAAGCAGCAATTATAAATCACAGGATACTATGCTGTAACAATAAATACTAAGTTGTTAGTGGAGCATGTCGGGAATAATGGTTCATAACGATAAGAAGGGGGACCCGTTCAAGACGTTTTAATAGAACACGTAGAGGAGTATAAATATCTAGGAGTATGGCTGAATGAGAGAAAACAACACTTAAAAGAAGAAAAAGAAATTATGCTAAAGGAAGGAAAAAGGAAAGCAGCAATTATAAATCACAGGATACTATGCTGTAACAATAAATACTAAGTTGTTAGTGGAGCATGGAAAGGAATCATGGTGCCGGGGTTGTTTTTTGGCAATGCGGGCTTATGGTACGTTTACACTTGCGGATCCGCTAGCGAATCCGCCCAGCTTTTGCCGCTGGGGCGAAACGCTAAGCGTTTCGCCCCAACGTTTTTAGTTTTTTTTTTAGATCCCCCAAAGTTCATCCTGGTGATATCCCACACCGCCTGGTGATATTATGAAATTGCAGAGGGGAAGCATATTGGCAAATAAAGGAAATCATACTCGTGGTCTTAATTTCTACGCTTGGTGGGGCAAGGTACCGCACGTTATGAAAGGTAGTGGCGTAAGCATCCATCCAGAATCCATACAGCATCCATCCGTTCATCCATTAACAAACGTTTCTTTATTTTGTTAAAAAAAAGAAATGAAGATAGAATGGGTTAAATGAGCCCAGCTTCTCGTTTGGCTTCGCGTGCTTGGTGAAGCGGCAGTTGGAAAAGTGTGAAATTTCGCGCTAGGCCTCTCGGCGCATCAGTAATATTTTTTTTTTTGTGTCCCTAGTGCTACAGTATCCCGGAAAAAAACTTTAAGAGCGTAATGTTTATAACCTGTTCATTTTCCTTACTCAATTTAGGGAAATGTTTCTTTGCTTGCAAGTTCTTTAATTTCTTAAGTAAACAATCTGGAAATGAGTGTGGGAATCTTGATAGATTATACATAACGTGCTAAAAGCCAACAGACACTATGAGTTGGTGCCAAGTCCCAACAAACTATAAAGAATATGGCAGAAACAAATGACTACGACTTAGCCTCGCACATCAAAAACAAAAACAAAAACAAAAAAAACTTCAAATATTTCGTATATCCGAATATACGGATTTATAAGTCCAAACCATATATGACATCAGATTTTTATTGGACGTTTTAGTACATACCGAGGATCCTTCATACTATAAAAAGTAACATATTAAAAAATGGCTTTTTAGTAAAATTGATGTTGAAATTTATTCATTTAGAATTTACACTTGTATTCAAAGGTGTTTTCCACCAAGATTACTTAATTTTATTATCACAGTATTGCGCCTGTTGAAAAGGTATTTGTTTGAGCTTACATTTTATATCTATAATTTGTCATAAAATAAATTGTTACCAAGTTTATTATCATCCAAACCTGGTAAATTATCGGGAAAGCGACCAGGTATAGGAGTTTTTACGAAAAGAAACAAAACCAGAAAACCCTTTTTATTAAAATCTTGGGATTTTAATTTAGTTTTGAAACCCCCGTAAAAAGAGTTTTTTCGTTCTGCGAAAGGTATTTGAGTCTGTAGAAGCTTCCAAATATGTGACCTGTGACGATTACCCAAATCCCCAAAGTCCGTCTTTGGCCCTTTGGAAGTGAAAAACTCGAAGACTAAAAATATGACGCAAAAACGGTTTTCGGCTTGGTAGTGGAGCATGTCGGGAATAATGGTTCATAACGATAAGAAGGGGGACCCGTTCAAGACACGTAGAGGAGTATAAATATCTAGGAGTATGGCTGAATGAGAGAAAACAACACTTAAAAGAAGAAAAAGAAATTATGCTAAAGGAAAAAGGAAAGCAGCAATTATAAATCACAGGATACTATGCTGTAACAATAAATACTAAGTTGTTAGTGGAGCATGGAAAGGAATCATGGTGCCGGGGTTGTTTTTTGGCAATGCGGGCTTATGGTACGTTTACACTTGCGGATCCGCTAGCGAATCCGCCCAGCTTTTGCCGCTGGGGCGAAACGCTAAGCGTTTCGCCCCAACGTTTTTAGTTTTTTTTTTTTAGATACCCCCAAAGTTCATCCTGGTGATATCCCACACCGCCTGGTGATATTATGAAATTGCAGAGGGGAAGCATATTGGCAAAGTAAGGAAATCATACTCGTGGTCTTAATTTCTACGCTTGGTGGGGCAAGGTACCGCACGTTATGAAAGGTAGTGGCGTAAGCATCCATCCAGAATCCATACAGCATCCATCCGTTCATCCATTAACAAACGTTTCTTTATTTTGTTAAAAAAAAAAGAAACGAAGATAGAATGGGTTAAATGAGCCCAGCTTCTCGTTAGGCTTCGCGTGCTTGGTGAAGCGGCAGTTGGAAAAGTGTGAAATTTCGCGCTAGGCCTCTCGGCGCATCAGTAATATTTTTTTTGTGTGTCCCTAGTGCTACAGTATCCCGGAAAAAAAAACTTTAAGAGCGTAATGTTTATAACCTGTTCATTTTCCTTACTCAATTTAGGGAAATGTTTCTTTGCTTGCAAGTTCTTTAATTTCTTAAGTAAACAATCTGGAAATGAGTGTGGGAATCTTGATAGATTATACATAACGTGCTAAAAGCCAACAGACACTATGAGTTGGTGCCAAGTCCCAACAAACTATAAAGAATATGGCAGAAACAAATGACTACGACTTAGCCTCGCACATCAAAAACAAAACAAAAACAAAAAAAACTTCAAATATTTCGTATATCCGAATATACGGATTTGTAAGTCCAAACCATATATTAAGCCTTTCCATGCCTTTCCATCAGAGTTTTATTGGACGTTTTAGTACATACCGAGGATCCTTCATACTATAAAACATATTCAAAAATGGCTTTTTAGTAAAATTGATGTTGAAATTTATTCATTTAGAATTTACACTTGTATTCAAAGGTGTTTTCCACCAAGATTACTTAATTTTATTATCACAGTATTGCGCCTGTTGAAAAGGTATTTGTTTGAGCTTACATTTTATATCTATAATTTGTCATAAAATAAATTGTTACCAAGTTTATTATCATCCAAACCTGGTAAATTATCGGGAAAGCGACCAGGTATAGGAGTTTTTACGAAAAGAAACAAAACCAGAAAACCCTTTTTATTAAAATCTTGGGATTTTAATTTAGTTTTGAAACCCCCGTAAAAAGAGGTTTTTTCGTTCTGCGAAAAGGTATTTGAGTCTGTAGAAGCTTCCAAATATGTGACCTGTGACGATTACCCAAATCCCCAAAGTCCGTCTTTGGCCCTTTGGAAGTGAAAAACTCGAAGACTAAAAATATGACGCAAAAACGGTTTTCGGCTTCGTCCTAGTGCAGAATTTGGCCAGCATATGTATATATATTAATTATTTTTTCAACCATTTTTGAAGTATAAATATCATTTCCTGCAAGATTTGAAATGAAATCTCCCGTGTATACCCCATACGGAAATGGTCTATGGACGTTTATGGAAAATCCTATGGTGTGCTATCACCTTCTATAGCCCTCTATGGTTAGCCATAAGAAACCATAAAACACGCTATAGACACCTATAGAAAAATCCATGTCTTCATAGCTATAGAATCTTGACCATTCTGATTTCTATTGCTGGCTAAAGAATAATTTAGGCTATGCAGCTATAGACTCGCGACTATTCAATATCCTTTAGCGAGCTATAGAAATATGTATGTCCTTAATGCTATAGATTCGCGACTATTGAATGTGATTTAGCCGGCTATAGAGTGGTGTATGTCCTTAAATCTATAGACTCGCGACCATTGAATTTTCTTCAGCCGATTCTATAGTGTTTTATGTCACCAAAGCTATAGGCCCCCGACCTTTCAATGTGCTTTAGCCGCCTATAGAGTGGTGTAGGTCCCTAAACCTATAGAATCGCGACCATTGAATTTTCTTTAGCCGACTTCATAGTGGTCTATGTCACCAAAGCCATAGCCTCCAACCTTTCAATGTGCTTTAGCCGGCTATAGAGGGATGTATGTCTCTCGAGCTATAGACTCGTGACCATCCAATTTTTTTTTAGCCGTCTCAATGGTGTTTTATATTGCTTAGGTTATAGGCCCGCGACCTTTTCTCTTTTACTGCAGATGTAGGAAAGTGGAAGACAGTTATTCATGCACTCGATCGGGGCGAGAATTTTCTTAAGCCAGGTTAACGGGCCATACGTCGCCGCGGCTAAGCGGACATGCTTGGAAGAAGCTTCAGGCGTGCTCACGGATAACTGCAATCATGTCTGAAGCGTACATTGTGACATTGTGTGTGTGTGTGCGTGTGTGTGTGCGTGTGCGTGCGTGCGTGCGTGCGTGCGTGCGTGCGTGTGTGTGTGCGTGCGTGTGTGGGTGTGTGTGTGCGTGTGTGTGTGCGTGTGCGTGTGTGTGTGTTACGTACGAGCAGTGTTGCTGCTGCTCTACGAAGGTTATATGGAAGTCTTCCACAATCATGAGAACGATCTGGACACACTAAGATAATAAAACAGAAAACGAACCAAGTGTTTATTCCTAGGTTTGATCTCCGCCCCTATCTGTTTCAACCAATACATAATAACACCGAAAAAAAAAATATCACGCGTTTGCGCGGATTTCTTACCCGATAACTAGACGAACCCCCGGGATACTGTAGTTACCGAGGGAATGATTCTTTCGAACACCGCGATGCTCGGGCGGTTTAAATATGAGCTCGTGTTGTTCTCTACCATTGATTTTGCCCATTAACGGCAAGCGGTGATGCAACCCAAAGACGTTGAATGATTGGCTTACCTGCATCTTGGCGCCAATCCGATTGACTCCTTTCTTAACACTTATACACGGCGCTCCAACGGATGTTGTAATGTTTAGGTGGCAAATTCTCGCGCGATGATGGGCCGGAAAGTCGATAGGTGTTGCGCGGATAGGCGCAGGGAAATGAGTAGCATTCGAGAGCCATTTTTCCTCGCTTCGAGGAATTAATTCATTTAAATCAGTTCGTTTCCTGCCCGAACGCCTGTCTACTTACTTATTCTTCCTTTAGCGACGCTCCTGTTCTTTTGTGCGTGGGCGAAGCCGGTCGACGTGCCTGAGAGGCAAGCACGGGGCTCCACGTGAAAGCGCGCGACGCGTACAAGGCTTCCGTCGGCGACCGGTCTGAGTCGATCGAAGCTCTCCGTCTTTTACTCCATTTCATTATATGGTAAGCCTGTCGTTGCCTGCAAAGACGACAGCCTTCACCCTGGGCAAGGCAGCTGCTTAGACGCATTTAAGGTCATTTCAAACTATTATTTTAAAAAAAAAAATATTATTATTATTAAGTATATGTGCTTTCTTACGAACGCGCCAAATTCCGAGAGCAGTATTTCTATTTCTCTTTTGCTTTTGCCGACTGGCTCGCTGCACGGTGTATCAGGGGCAGATCCAAGGGGGGGGGGGGGGGGGGGGGGGGGGTTGGGGGCGACGGGGGTCCGGCCGCCCCTCCCCCCCCCCCCCCAACAAAGTCGACCCCCCCCCTCCCCCTTCTCGGAGGGCAATTTGAACTGGGTGGACCCCCCGCGCACACGAAAGAATGGGAGAATAGCATCCTTAAAACTTTTCCGACCCCACCCCCCCAAAAAAAAAAAAAACAAAAAAAAAAACGGACTTGGATTTGCCTCTGCGGTGTACCCGTTTGAAATGTAATATTGATGAACAAGGAAATTATTGCCGTTCTTGGGACCCTTCAGAGGGTCCTAAGAACGGCAAGAACGTTGAACGGCAAATGCCGTTCAACGTTCTTGTCAACTGCGAGTGTCGCGTGCTCAGTGACGTTGAAGGAACGAACACACGCGCGAACGTACAGTGCTCAACGAAACGAAATGGACCAGCGCAGCGCGTGGCCTCGCTTGAGTAACCGAGTATAACTCGTGCGAGGAGCACATACAGGTACTCCGAAGTATACAGCCAGCATATACTGCTACTCTAGCCTGGAGTAACACACGTGGCTCCACCATTTGGTTGATCGGGTAATCGCTAGTATCTGCGCGGGGTCACGCGCTTTCTACCGGTTCATTTCCTTTGGTTGAGCACTGGAGATACTAGAGTCCCATGCATAGAGAGATTTTGTGTTGAGCTCGACTTCAGCTATGCGGCTTAACTCACTGCGCAAAAAAGAAAAAAAAAAGGAAAAGCACGGCGGCCTTGCACGATGATTTTTTATTTCTCAGTGGTGCCGAAGAATGAGTTATTGGTAATTCGTCCTTTAAAGACGACCATATGGAACCCCATAAATGAAGAAGGAGAAGAGGGGGGGGGGGGGCGGCAAAAACAATCTGCCAATTGTAGAGAGAGCCTTGAAATTTAAATGGTTGAGTACCCAAGAAAGTTTCAGAAATATCAATAATTAAAACACTAAAAAGACGAAACATGTTTTTTGCTGTCAAACGTTACAAACCAAAAGGAGTGAGCGCCCTGGGAGCTCTGCTTGTTTGCAGTCTTGTACACTTTAGTCTAAAAAAATGTAATCGATCACAACTACATGTAATCTTGCTAAAAAGAGTAATAAATTCGATCACTCGATTGCTCAAGATGAAAAGTAATTCGCCGTTACTCGAAGAAGTAACCGTCACTTCTCCGATCACTCCAGAGTTTCAAAACAACCGAGTTTTCTGCCTTTTTGAAAGCGGGTCTTTCCAATCTATCCAATATTGGATTAGAATCCCCGAATTATGAACCACTTATCTTCTTAATTTACAAATTTTGGTAAACCATACTCCTGACCGAGATTTGGTTCGACGATTCCGTGGTAGGAAATTTGTACGGACAGAGGGTGCCATTAGAAGCGGGTGGGGAAAAAATGTAACGGTTACAAGTAGTCTGATTACTTGTAGTGAATATCGTACATGTCAGGCCTTCTGGTCATACAAAAACACACGAAAGATACTTATTTTTATTACAATCACTATTGAAAATATTTTATACTACGAACGAGTAGTTAATGGTGGGGTATTTATTTGCGGTTGTCAAAAATTAGAGAAGAAAATCAGTCTAGCCCCGACCAGCAATAAAACTCCCAGGCATATTGCGTTGACCCCCGATGTAAATATGGTTGCACATCGTGGAATATCTAACGGGTTAATCATAGCGGAGAAGGGCGATGCTGGTCAATTAACGCTCCCGTCTACACCACCTCTTTGCTGTTCGGTGTTTTAACTGTATACTCAGTTCACCCTTAATGGACCTTTTGTAGAAATACGCGGTGCGCATGCGCGGAGCATTTCATGCGCCTGGGTTCGAGAGTATCTAGTTCCAAACAATCCGCCATCTTGCATTTCTCGCCTTTGAGCGGTTTCGTTGTGTCAACCTCGGGGCGGAAGATTACGCACGATGAGGACGAAGGTGAGCTTGGGGGAGCCGTATCCAGGTCACATCGCCTCAATGGGTGAACAGGATGTAGCTGACGTTTTGGGTGTGGAACGGGTGGGAGAGGCCTTAGGCGCGCGTTGTTTTCCAGTCAGCTAGTCTCGAACCGATTCGCGTGTCTAGGTGGCAGCACATATTCGCCAAGAGGTCCATTAAGCTGAGACTATGCTCCGCCTTCAGCGCGAGCTCGCTGGCTTTTCACATTGCTTTGGTTGCGCGTGCCTGCGCGTTCACACTTATGTTAGCAAGGGTAAAAAGCTCGCACTGAAGGCGCTTCTAGTCTCAGCTTGAGGGGGGACGGAGTAAACCAGCCGTGCATGGTTTCTTCTCTAATTGCGCAAGAGCAGACGCGCAGGAAACGAGTGAGTGAAAACAAAATCACGGGAAAGAAAGGAGAAGACTGATGCTCGCGGAGAGTGCAGCGTCCCCTTAGACCATTTCTAAAAGTGCGCGATATCTAGCTGTTCTTTCTCTCATTATCCGAGTCGTCCATTGTTTGGGCACGTAATTTGAGCAGGCGTATTGAACACGATGGCTGCGTCAGCTTTTTGAGTACAGCGTTTGCGTTCGTCGAGGGCCCGGATTCAATCGCATGTTTCGTGCCCAAGAAATGGCGACTGCCAATGTTGCTCGATGGGCTCTTGAAAAGGGTCGACTTTACCGGTGCGCTATTCGCTTCACGTTGAGCTAGCTTGTGGCAGTCAAGATTATGAGAACACGAGCCGGCATCATTTCGATTTTATATTGGAGGGAGAGGGGTAACCCGTGAAACGTTTGTGGATTTAATTAAAAGTCGGTGCATCCAGAAACGGCTGCCGCGTATGACATGTTCATCGCCACTTGCTCGATACTGTTTTTCTTTTTCTTTATCAGATTGTAGTTTCCCATACAATGGTGTCGGTATCCAGAGCACTGTCTACCACTTTAAAGGGTGCTTGAAAGCAAGTTCTCTAACAACTATCGGGTGAATAGAATAGATGTGCTGCAGCTATAAATCACATTTGCAAAACCTAAGAATTTACTGAAGCTATAGGTTTTTTTTTTTATGAATGCCCATAAATTCTGTGGTTGTTTTCGAGTCTCGTTCATATGAACCTTGTTAATCCGGATACCTCGCTACTCTCCACACATAATTTTCGGGAACTAACTGGGTAAATACGGGTGTTTATATCAACGAGACATGACTGTATCTGCATTAAAAGTGCCGTGTTGCCACGCACAGAGTACCATACATGTAGCTATTTTAAATTCCCCGCAACTTGTAGATGGGCGGAACTTGTGCACCAAATTCCGAGCTTGCGTGCGCAAATAAACGGTTTGTGTGCAAAAAAAAACAAACAACAAAAACAACCGGTTTGGTCGTAAAACTCAGGCGAAGGCACCCGTGACCGGGGTTTCGTCCGTCGACAGACGCACAAACTCCACGGGACTGCGGAAATTCGCGCGGGACCCCTGTAAACAGATTTAACTGGAGAAGAAAGGGCCTGCGGGGTGAAAAGCCATCTGTATTCATTTGCAGCCCTCGCAGGGCTTAGTCCCCGGCCTCTTCGAGACTTCGGGCAGCGATATTACTCTTCATTTGCGTTGCAAATGCCGGCCAAGCCGATGAAGCTGATCGCGACGGTCATCTCCGGTCGTCTTTAGGGACCGAAGAGCTTTTTTGTCTTCGGTGCGAATCCGATGAACGCTCGCGACCCGAACGCCGCGTGGGAATTTTCCCTGGGCAGTAAAGTCCCCTTTTAGTTTCCCTTTTTTGTTTAATAGATACAGATCTTCAAAATGGGAGCGAAGTTGGAGTGCTCCAGCTCACATGTGCCTTCTGATGATTTGCGTATCAACTTTCATGCGCCTATATTCTCAAAGTGGTCGCGTTCTGCCATCTTGCGGGTTGTATGCTACGCGTAGAGTGTCGGCACTCTATTTATTGATGTTTTTGTGGGCGCTGCCATTGTGCTGGTTACCGTAATATCCCGAGAGATGCCCCACCCTCGAAAGATAGCCCACCCCCTATTTTTGGCATGATGTGCTAGTTTTTTTAGAAACACCTAAAGATAGCCCACTTCCAGTAATTGCAGGACCCTGGCCAATGGTGACCTCGGCAAAAATGGTGTTACTTAATCACGGCGGGAGATAAGCGAACATTGCTGACTGGAAAGGACAGTCGTCTTTGGTTCATCGCCCCTTACTGCGATCACAAGTTTCGAGAGTACCAAAATCTAAAACTAGCATTTTGTTTTAAAATATTTTTGATGACACACCGATTTTCATCCTATTTGCTCTCAATTTTAGGTGGGCTATCTCTCGGTATATTGCGGTAGTGCAAAGCGGGAGCAATTGGCGATTGTTACAATTCGAAAATGGGACTTTCTGAGCTTTAAAAAGCGTGCCAGGAAACTTGGCCGATATATCGATAGAGCTTCGCATAACTGACAATATTGATTTTAAGCACCGAAGTGGCTCAAGTGTCGGTACTTTGAAGCGTAGCTAATTCGGTGGCTTTAGGCATAATTACTGACCGTCCTAGCCGTACGGTAGCTGTTGAGCATGCGCTGTAAGCCAATTTCCAACCCGTTCATTTGACACCATCGAAGTAGTTGTTATGGACGAAACATAGGTTTCGTCCATAACATGGTAATGATGATGCTCTCTGTGCTGCATATCTTTATGCACGGATATTGTTCCACTGAGGCGCACTATGCCACCTCCTTGAGACTATGACACCACTGTCGCAGACTACAGCATTCTGTAAGATTGGAAGATATAATTTTTTTTTCTTCTGCGCGCTACTGAGATGGCGACTAAACGCACGGTCAGGCACAGGCGCGTTTGACCCACATGTGTTTATTGCCTCGGTCTCTTGTTTACAATTGTTGGTGAACATCTTTTTTTTTTGTTTTTTTTTTGTTTCTAGCATTTGGGGAGGGGGGGGGGGGAGAAGAGCGCAAACGTTCTCGGACTCTTGCTTCTCTGCCACGACAGGGGAAAGGTGGAGGGGCCACCTTCGTCCCCCCCAAGGAAATAGGCTCGGCGGTGGCTGACATTTGGCCGTCGGCCGACGTTTCCCCAACTCCTCAATCGGAGTGCGAACCAGCCCACTCCCGAAGCGGAAGTCGATATCCGGCTATACTCCGTTCAACAGTAAGCTGACAGTGCAGTGGGAGCTACGCGCTTGCGGGACTGATCAACCGCCACCCTTCCATCACCGGACCCCGCTTTCAGCGGGCCGAGTGTGTTCCGAGGCACCCGAGCCCGGTTGATGATCAGTGTGCACGCTGCCAGCGGAAAGCAATCTGAAAGACTGCATTTTCTTTTTCTATTTTCAGCTTAACCGTTTTTTTGCTTCATCAGATTGTGTGTGTGTGTGTGTGTGGGGGGGGGGGGGGGGGGGTGAAAGACGTAGAAATGAGACACGTGTTGCCGGAGATTCTCAGCAGGAGATACCGAATGCAGAAAGGGCCTGGTTCGTTCGCCACCGGATTGGGTATAAGGTCACTCAGCAGACGAATAAAGGACATATTTAGGGACGCATCTAGGCGGCTGTGTGTGCAAGCTACCGTAACCGACCTTTTTGTTTTTCTCGATATAATTTATTTGTTTTGCCTCGTCACTATAGAACGAGGTGAACTGTACGTAATGGCCCTTTTTCCAGTTAGCTTCTGCGCATTCGTACGCTCCCTCTCCTGGCCTTGCTTCCCACTGTCGCCATTTTTGCGAGGCAAAGTTTCGATCGTCCAACATATTCAGCACCTATCGTTGTGCGCAATTCGTCTTTTTTGGCCACTTTGTTTGAGTACAAGCAAGTATGGGTCATAAAAGGCAACGAAGATCGATACAACAGCATAATGCCATTGTATTCAGACGTGGGCGTAGGCAAGTTGGGCTGTCCTTCATTTGTAGCTCGAAGACAACTCCGCAGGCGGCACTCGTTACTGGAAAAATGCCTATTCACACGCTAAAGATGTGAAATGCAAAAGGGCGAAGCTGCTGCGTTATTGAATCCACGCTGATTGGTGTAATTGTTATGCGATAGTTACATCACTGTGAGAAACCTACTTATTATTATCAGATGTGTGTGTGTGTGTTCGTGCGTGTGTGTGTGTGTTATGTGCGTGCGTGCGCGCGCGCGCGCGTTTGTGTGTGTTGGGAGCACATAGGGTGTCTACAGTGGATCCGCTGTAAAACGAGCCGAAACAATCGGCGTCTGCACATAAAAAGCACCGATTGAGCATTCAGGTAGTCGGTTTTACCTTAAAAATTTTACGGCATGGTTCTCTCCCCGTAAAAAGTAAGACTAACGAACTTTCCAAAGTAAACGACGGTCCTGTTCACAGACGATCGAATTTCTGATTATTGTAACTTGAGGCACCATCTCCCAGTAGGTGAAGCGAGCAAACAACAATGCGTGTCCTCTGCTCGCTGCACCTTTCGTGAGATGTCGCCACAAGTTACATTCATTGCTAACTCGGCAATTTGCGAATACTTCCGCCGTTGACTTTTACTGGATAAGTATCCCAAGTAGCACAAAGCGGTTTTTAAAACGGGGGACCGACGTGGGTCCCACGTCGTTTTTGCAAGTCGGGCTCAGATGGTGTATACTTGGGACGCACACCTGGGCTGCCTTGAGGGACACACAGGGGGCCTATAGGTGGGCAGCCCACATGAGGTCCCCCCGGGAACGTCATCACATTCGGGGATATTTAATAAGTTTCATACTATGCCGGGTATTTCAGTGCATTTCAAGTTAAGCATGCTCCTTGTTGAACTTCGTGCGCAAAACCCATGTGGCGCGTCCCCGTTTCTCTCCTTTTGTGCTTCCTGTTTCTCTAGCGTGCTCCGACAACGCCAGCGCTCTTCGCTTGGTTTCAGTCATGTAATAAAGATATTCCATATCGATTCTCCGACTGCAGTCGTCGATGTCTTTCCCCGCACGGGCGAACACTACACTTTACTTTACCCGTGTGCCTACTGAAGTAAATATTACCAACTTGATACTTTTTGTTGAATCAATAAAACGTCTTGAGCAAGACCATTGGAAATTGGGCATCTCAATCGTACGAAATGGAACAAAAACCTGTGCACGTTTCCATATAAAATACTGTTGCACATGTAATCGGGATACACAGCCAGCGAATAGCGTGAGCCGGCTACAAACACCGAGTTTTTAAAAAGATAACAACATTCAAAGGAGTGTGTTTGAAATTCACTTTCCAATTTAATACCATCTCACGTAAAATGGCCTTCTCTACATGCAGGCGGAGTAGTAATTTTGTAATAAAGTTATGCAAGCCCAAAAATTTCTCTCACATTTAAAATCACAATTTTAGGGAATTCGGTATCGAATTAAACCGATATTTTATATTGAATTTCCAGAACGTGCACTAAATATTGTCTTAATGAGTGGAAAGTGCCCTTTTGGGAGTTGCACAGGTAGACCAAGTGCGGCATGGCCACGCTTTGCCTCCACGTCTATTCTAACCTTCCCCCTCCCCCTCCCCCCTTACATAGGCAGTTTTCGTGTGACGGTTGCCGTGTCGAAATCAATCAAAATTTATAGGTAGGGAAAACGAAGCACTATTGGTACGAATCCCCTACTTTTATTGCCTTCCAATATAAAGGTAGAGTAATTCGCTATTTCCCCTCCAATTCAGCTACATCTAAATTCATCATGGAAACTGCCGCAAAACATTTATAGCCGAGGTGGAACCCACTGGGGCATTGTATGGGCAACCCAAGTTGAGTATGCCGACGCGGTACACCCGTTGAGCTCACCTTTATACTAACTCTGCCCCTGTGTAGCAAAGGTGGAACTCACGGGGCATTGGATGGCCAGCCCAACTAGTGCATGCCCCGTGGAACCCACCTCTCTGCTACCCTGCCTCCGTATAGCCGAAGTGGGACATAAGGGGGCATTCCATGGACAGCCCAATTTGGCTATGCCCACCTGGTTCCCATGTGGAGCTCACTTATGTGCTAACTGTCTCTCCGTATAGCCAAGGTGGAACCGACGGAGGCATATGCATGGGCAGCCCAATTCGGTTATGCCCACACTGTTCCCCTGTGGAGCACACCTCTGTGCTAACTCTGTCCCCGTATACGGGGTATCCACACGAAGGAGAAATCCGCCTTTTTCCTCCGGGGAGCGCGCATCACGTGAGACATACGTCATCCCTTTTTGACGCCTCGCGGCGCCGTTCTCCTCCGTGGCGGAGGCGCGGAGGCTTCGTTTTGTCAGCACGAAAGCTCCGCAGGTGCACGCGGCGGAGCCGGGGACGGAGTTTCCCGGGTAGTTGACGACATCCGTCCGCGGAGTTCTCCTTCGTGTGGATACCGCAATAGCGGAGGTGGAACCGACGAAGGCATTGCATGGGCAGCACAATTTTGTAATGCCCACGCTGTTCACCTGTGGAGCACGCCTCTGTGCTAACTCTGTCCCCGTATAGCGGAGGTGGAACCGACGAAGGCATGGCACGGGCAGCCCAAGTAGTGCTTGCCCCGTGGATCCCACTTCTCTGCTACCCTGCCCCATACAGCCGAAGTGGGACATACGGGGGCATTGCATGGACAGCTCAATTTGGTTACGTCAACCCGGTTCCCATGTGGAGCTCACTTATGTGCTAACTGTCTCTCCGTATAGCCAAGGTGGAACCGACGGAGGCATTGCATGGGCAGCCCAATTTGGTTATGCCCACGCTGTTCCCCTGTGGAGCACACCTCTGTGCTAACTCTGTCCCCGTATAGCGGAGGTGGAACCGACGAAGGCTTTGCATGGGCAGCCCAAGTAGTGCATGCCCCGTGGAGCAAACCTCTCTGCTACACTCCCCCGCACAGCCGAAGTGGGACATACGGGGGCATTGCATGGGCAGCCGAATTTGGTTACGCCCACCCGGTTCCCCCGTGGAGCTCACTTATGTGCTAACTCTCTCTTCGTATATCCAAGGTGGAACCGACGAAGGCATTGCATGGGCAGCCCATGTAGTGCATGCCCCGTGGAGCCCACCTCTTTGCTACCCTCCCCCGCACAGCCGAAGTGGGACATACGGGGGCATTGCATGGCCAGCCCAATTTGGTTATGCGCACGCTGTTCCCCTGTGGAGCTCACCTCTGTGCTAACTCTGTCCCTGTATAGCAGAGGTGGGACCGACGGGTGTATTGTAGGAGCAGCCGAAGTTGGGCATGCTTCCGCTAACTCTGCCCCCGTTCAGTTGAGATGGGACCAAGGGGGCATTACATGGACAGCCCAAGTTGGCCATGCCCCGGGAAGCCCACTTCTCTGCTAACTTTGCCCCCATATAGCCGTGGTGAGACTGATGAGGGCATTGCATGGGTAGCCCAAGTTAGGCATGCCCCGCAGAGCCCACATTTCTGCTAAATCTACCCCCTATATAGCCGAGGTGGGACTGATGGGTCATTGCATGGGCAGCCCAAGTTGGGCATGCCCCGGGAATCCTACCCTTCTGCTAATTCCGCCCCCATATAGCCGAGGCTGAACCGACGGGGGCATTTTATGGGCAGCCCAAGTTAGGCATGTCCCGTGGAGTCTACATCTCTGCTGACTCTGCCCCCGTATAGTTGAGGTGGAACCGAAGGGGGCATTGCAAGGGCATGCCAAGTTGGGCATGCCCCATGGAGCCCACATCTCTGCTGACTCTGCCCCCGTATAGTCGAGAAGGAACCGACGGGGGCATTGCATGGGCAGCCAAAGTTGGGCATGTCGCGTGGAGTTTACATTTCTTCTGACTCTGCCCCCGTATAGCCAAGGTCGGACTGATGGGGCATTACATGGGCAGCCTAAGTTGGGCATGCCCCGTGGAGCCTACCTTTCTGCTAACTCTGCCCCCGTATAATCGAGGTGGAACCGAAGGGGGCATTGCGAGGGCATGCCAAGTTGGGCATGCCCCATGGAGCCCACATCTCTGCTGACTCTGCCCCCGTATAGTCGAGAAGGAACCGACGGGGGCATTGCATGGGCAGCCTAAGTTGGGCATGCCCCGCTGGAGCCTTCCCTTTCTGCTAACTCTGTCCCCGTATAATCGAGGTGGAACCGACGGGGCATTGCATGGGCAGCCCAAGTTGGGCATGCCCCGTGGAGCCTACCTTTCTGCTAACTCTGTCCCCGTATAATCGAGGTGGAACCGACGGGGGCATTACATGGGCAGCCCAAGTTGGGCATCTCCCGTGGAGCCTACCTTTCTGCTAACTCTGCCCCCGTATAATCGAGGTGGAACCGACAGGGGCATTGCATGGGCAGCCCAAGTTGGGCATGCCCCGTGGAGCCTACCTTTCTGCTAACTCTGTCCCCGTATAATCGAGGTGGAACCGACGGGGGCATTGCATGAGCAGCCGAAGTTGGGCATGCCCCGTGGAGCCTACCTTTCTGCTAACTCTGCCCCCGTATAATTGAGTTGGGTCGACGGGGGCATTGCATGGGCAGCCCAAGTTGGGCATGCCCCGTGGAGCGACATCTTTGGTAACTCTGCCCCAATATAGTCGACGGAGAAAGGTGGGGGGTGGAAATTCCCGCTTCCTCTCCCTGTGCACTACTGCATAACGTGTTCTATGCTCTGCTTTCAGCCATGTCGCGCCGCGGAGGATTGTGGCGCGCTGCCCGCTGTCCTCCACATCGCGGAGGAGTGGGCGCACTGCTTATAAGAATTCGCTGCGTGTAGGGATGCGAAAGCATTCCTACACGTAAGCAGGCTTAAGTTAAGAGGATAAAGGGGGACTATTTTTTGTTTCATTCTTGCCTTCGCAAAGCTCAATGACGTAATTGTGGGATCAAAACCACCCGCCTGACGACGTTCGAGCGCGCTGCTCATGGATTGGACACAAGAACTGCCCTCGACGTCGGCTCGAAACACTCAATGCCTCGGCGGACATTCAGGTAGTGGCTCGTGTCCAACCACTGCGGTGATGAGAATAGCCAAACTCTAACAATGCCTGGAGGTCAGCACGTGTTTTGTACTTTGCCAACCCCAGCGCGTGGCTATGATTAATGTTGGTGGCATTTAGGTGGCATAGGATAGGTACAGGCCACGTGGCCGCTTCTTCTGGTTTAAAGTTGAGGGGATGAACGATAATCATATTTCTCGAGTTTCTTTAGCGACAGCCATTGCCTTAAAAAAATCAAAAAAAAAATCGAAGGCTTGCTTTTTTAGGCATTAACGTTGGAGAGTAATTCTAATTAGTATTTAGCCAAAATAAATATTGTTTCATGGCTCCTTTAACACGCCTGTTGTTGTTTTTTTCTCGACGTTTTTGTTGCTTTTTTTTGTTCTCTTTCTCTGGGGAAGCCCGGAGTGCGCTCGTTTCATGGAGCAGAGCGGTGCTGTATGACTGAACAGGTGATGTTTCCCCACGTCGGGAACAGATGCACTCGAAGAAGTTGTTCGGCTGGCACTGGTGTCCAATAAGTAAGAAAAAGAGCACCGCGAGAGCGTTTGGCTGGCAGTCGGCCTGTCGATTTCCGTCCCTCGTTGGTTGACAAAAATGGTCAGATGCAATCACAAAACACAATCCGTGTAAAAAAAAATATTGCAAACGACTACACAGCGTGCTGTGATTGAAAGAGGTAGCAGCTGCTTTGTGGAATGACATATTGAGGGAGATTTGCCTTCAACCACTGTGTTATGTTTGCGATGGTTTCTCAGAACGGAACCTGGGCGCTGGCAGTGGGGAGGCGAGGGAGCGTGTCGCCACAGTCCGACCACGAGGGTATTTCGCAACACCGACTGCCGGAAAAGAAGGGGGGGGGGGGAGGGGGGGGGGGGCAGGGGGAGGAAGTGAGAGCGTCGCCGGGAAGTACGATGATGTCGCAGGAACGATTTGGGGGGGGGGGGGGGGGGGGTGCGGTGGCACTCTCTCCGTGATCACGTCGGTTTTTCGGAACAGCGGCGGCCTACGGGGGGAAATAAGGTGGGGAGCGAGAAAGAAAGCCTTGCCGCAGTTGGCGTGTATGTGTGAGGAGCGACGGGGTGAGGGAGAACATTGCCTCTGCTGTAGAGGGAAGGTTTTGCGTTCGTACATTAACCTTCTTTTTCTTTTTTTGCCGGGGAAGGGTACTAACAAGCAACAGCTGACTTTGTAAAACGAAAGCAACGTGACGTGTACATGCTTATGTTAGTTTTTTAATTGAATTTTAGCTGCCAGAAAAAAGTTCAAGTTTCTTGGCGAAGGTTTCTTTCTTTCTTTATCTGTTTTCCGTCGGGCAGAGTCCGAAAGAAGGGCCGGTGCAAAAGGCTAAAAAAAGCCTGGCGTGGACCGGTCCCTTGCAGTTCACACATAACAATAATGGAAATGCATCTAACAAAATAATATAACATGATAAAAGCTTTTACAGAAGTGGGACAGAGACATAACACAAATGTAACAATAAAAGCAACAATAAAAGCCATGTATATAGCGATAAAAATGCGTACTCAATGCAAAAACAAACAAACAAACAAACAAAAAACAACTACACGAGAATACGAATTATAATCCACATAAAAAGAAAAAAAAGTCATCTAAGGAACACACAAATACCAAAGCTCATTATCGCTCACTTCACGGAAACTGAACCGCATATACACAACAAAAAATAACAAGGTGAGTCATGCACATCAAATGAAACAAGGATGACTTTGAGAAAAAAAAAGTATAATACAGAGCTTTATTGTGATTAGGAAGCTTAGACAAATTTTATATCGCTGCCTACCAGCAGTGCTCTACATTCTTTTTTTAAATAAAGGGAACGATTTTGCATTGTTCATAGAGGGCATGTTATTTAATAGACTAATTGTTTGATAGTGTATACTCTGCCTTCCGTAGTTTGTTCTGCCACCCATTCGGAAGCATGAGCTGTTTTTAGTTTCCGCCCAAATACGCTTTCGCCTTAGTTATTCGGGTTCGCGAAGTGTTCACCATGTAGGCCAACGCATTTTATTGCCTTACCCCGCGAGTTATGAAAGAAAGGCCAAATGGGAAAAAAACAATCGATCAAAAATTGAGTGTTTTTCGTCACTCTTGAATTTCCCATTGTCCTCCGGCTTTGGAGTCGCCGGAAGCCCGAAAGAAAACAGTCTCGCCCCGTTGGCGGGGAGACCAAAAGAGGTCCTTGTCAAAACACATATATTATTCCAATCGCGGAAGGCGTTCTCCGAAATTCTACGCGTTCCTTGGGAAGTCACTTTAGGGCCTCATGCATTATTTCTGCCGCTTTGGCGCAAACAGGCTCGGGAACGGCGGAGCCTAAAGTGCGAGAAACTGGACATGTACGGGGACGGGGCCACCGACGTCACTTAAGAATTGGCGTCCGGAAATATTTAGTGCTAAAGCTACGGTATCGGCGATTTTCGCCGTGGAACATGATACCCCTCTCTAAATATATGTATAGTATAGGGGGAAAAAGAGCGCTAGTAAAACGGCCCTGATATGTTACGAAAGTTGTGCAGAAATAATACCTCGAACGGCAGGTTTCATGCTTTCAGCGAGGATGATTTGGTTTTTGCGGCTCAGAGCTGGAAACCCTTTTATGCTGGGCGTTTGATTTTCTTACATTTAGCTAGGCAACAACCTAGAACTTGCAAAAGCTGCCGTTGTTGGACGCTTGTAAAAAATACAAACAAACAAATATTAGCATTAAAAAGTTGCAACCCGAGGCGACGCACCGGAAGCTCGGCATATTCATACCTTGTTTGCTTGTGTTCTTTTATAAAACTGAGAACGCTGATTTATTTGTGCATTTTTTTTATTATTTCAAAGATAACAACATAACAAACTGTGAATTGAACCTAGTCTTTTGTTTGCAAAGTCTATACGGAACGCCCTCCTTTCGGGACGTTTTAAAAATAGACACGTGCCTTTTTTTCCCTTTGAGTCTGAATTGTCTCCTTCATACTATACTAGAGTTTAAAATTTCACCTGAGTGTTTACGTTAACTCACGGTCCGCCATGGGGTCGCTGTTTTTGTACCATGTAAAAGATGGCGTCAGCTCAGCATAAGGTGCGAGTTGCTGTCTGGTTTCCTGAGTTATAATCTATTGTGAGTCTGTAAAAGAATAATATACCGTCGTGTTTTCAGAAAGTTGCAGTAGATGCGAAAGGAACTGAAGCCCATTTATTTATAAATATAGATTACACAGCACACCCTGAAAAAAAAAAAAAACAATCAATACATTTATATGTCAGGAGCCCACGTAAGTGTGCCATGATTTTTTGTTTTGTGGAACATCTATAGCCTCTTCTCGAATTCCGTTCAAGTCCACTGCAACGTTTCCGGAGTGATGGAACCGACAGCTTCCCCAGTCCGGGCACGGAGCTGTCGAAGATGTCGCACTTTAATGGCCTCAATTCCGTCCTTCACGTCGCCCACATCACAATAAGAAAAAGAAATCCAACGGCGTGGTGCCCATGAAGGCCAATCCGTCGGTCCGTCTCATCTTATCCAGCGTCTCGGAATCGTCGCACTGTTGTTGTGTCCCGATTTAATCTTTTGGCCGTCCGGTGCTGGATTCTGATAGGCATGGCGGTATTATTTTTGCACACTACTCCTAGTAAACTTATAAAAGGCTCGAAAGTTCAAGCTAGCTGCTTTTCCTCAATCGCCGCCACCAACTTTGCGTGAATTATGGGAGCATCCCAGTGGGTTGTTCGTGAGGTACTTCAAAACATCTGGAGGAAATTTAAACTCGCGTAGTACGCAGAAGACTGCCAGGGACAGATTTATAGGTCAGACTTGGGGGGGGGGGGGGGGGCTAGTGTCCTTGCAAATAAAGATGCAATGTCAGACAAATTTCACGCCATGGACGTGTGTGATGTCATGGAGGCACGGATAAAAATAAATTTAATTTTACCAGGAATAAGACATTCCTTTCTAAAAAAAAATTATAGAGCCCATACACTTCAAGTGAAGATGGAGGACCAGCGAAGCTGTTATCTTTACGATAACTTTACGACAACTACAACATCTATACGATTTACGTATAATTGCCATGAAGAGGCGTACATGACTTCGTTGTTTAATTGTCTTTATTTAATTCTTAGTGACTACAGTGATCATTGCCTTTTGGTCACTATGGTAAACCGCCATTGGTTGTATCTTGACTTCGGATACGTTCTTGCTAAACGTGATGTCGATACACGTTCTGTTGTTGGTCGTTGGTATACGAATACGTGTTGATATACGACTATTCTAGGTTTTACAGCGACTTGGGCTGGGGGGGGGGGGGGGGGGGGCTCTTTTTCAGTGATGTTGGTAAAGAGCACAAGTCTCTTTATCAGCATCGCGGAAACGAAAGAAAAGAAGGTTAGATCGGTGCGTTCTGCCCTCAGCCTCGTCACAGCGCACTCTTAGTGTCTGATGGATCGAGGGCCCGTACCGTGAGGACAAGGTGAAGCGAGCTAGGATGCGACCGACACGTTCCAGCACACAACAGAGGAATGAATTTAATCAAGCGACATCAACTATGTACAGCGAGAGGGGGCGCCACAGGAATGCGGCAGATTATTTACAAAGTCGATAGGTGGCAACCTATACATCTCCCCCCCTTTATGAAAGATGGAGGAAGCCCACCACATTAAACTTCACAAATTTAAACGAGTCGGCCGAACAACACGTCGGCCACTGCGAGTTCGCACAACACCGTCGCTGTCAGTCGGGACCGGGTCCGGCTCAGGCGCAGGGGGCGGCCCAGTCGGGCTTGCAGGTCGAGGTCGTTCAGGAACCAAGACGTGTTGCGCTGGCTGGGGCTGATCTTGTGGTTGTGCCTCTCCACCGAAAGGCACAAGATGGCGGCGATTTCTTTCAAGAACACCACCACGTTCTGTTTCCACGATATAACTTCGTGGTCGTTGAGCAGGACTCAACACTGCAGCGCGCACTTGATCAGGTCTCACCCAGACTTGCTCTCCAGTTCGAAGTGACGGCAGGTCCCTGGCCGCGTGACGCCGGTTGTAGTCTGCAGCTTGTTGTCTTTTGTAGGCTAAATCATTGCTGGTGACTTTGTCTTTCGCTGGCCAGTTTGGACGGAGCTGCTCGTCGCGTTTAGGAACTCGTGTCATCAGCTGCCTCCCCATCAAAAGCTGGGCTAGGCTGAAACCGTTCACTTCCGGGGTGTCTCGGTAGCTGAGGAAGGCCAGATGGGGGTCATCTGCGTTCCGAAAGAGGTTTCTACCGTCCGGATCATCCTCTCAGCTTCTCCATTAGACTGGACGAAGTGAGGGCTGCTGGTCACGTGGTCAAACCCGTAAGATTTAGCGAAAAATGCAAACTCTCTCAAAGAAAATGGTGGACCGTTGTCAGACCTTACGCGCTGAGGAATTCCATGCGAGCGAAGATGCTCTTAATCACGTCGATGACAACCTGAGCTGTCGTGCTTCTTAGTGTTACAACCTCTGGGAATCGGGAGTAGTAGTCTACCACCAGGATGAAGGTCTGTCCGTTGAGGTGGAATAGGTCCATGCCGAGCATTTCCCACGGACGACCAGGAAGAGGGGTGGAGACCAGCGGCTCCGACAAGTTCACACGAGTGGAGGCGCACTATTCACAATTGGTAACCATGGAAGTGATCTCCGCAGTTATGCCTGGCCACCATACTGATTCTCGAGCCCGGTCTTTGCTACGGTTAATTCCCTGATGTCCCTCGTGTAGCAGCGTCAGCACCGGCAGCCTCAGTGAAGAAGGGATGACTAAGCAGGCACCCTTAAGAAGAACACCGTTGCAAACGGATAGTTCGTCCATCACCGCAGCATACGTTCCCAGATGCAGTGGTAACATTGACTTCAGCGGCCACCCGCGCTGACAAAAGGAGATTAATGCACTGCACTCGCCATCAGAGCCTTGTGCTTTCCTCACATCCTCCATGCTGACAGGCAGAACTTCGGAGGTGCAGTCAACTACCGCTGTGGCAAAAAGTTCCCAAGTGTCCAAAAGACAGGACGCCTTTGGACGGATCCGCGACAGGGTGTCCGCTGTAGCCAGCAGCTTTCCAGGCACGTACAGCATCTGGAACTGATAGCGCGTAGTCTTGAGCCTGAGTCTTTTTACCCACGGAGGTAGCATGTCAAGCTCCATCTTTCCAAGCAGCGAAACAAGTGGCTGGTGGTGTGTCTCCACGTCGAAGTTTATTCCACGAACGAACTCGCCGAACCGCTGGATGGCCCACGCCGTCGCCAATGCCTCATTTTCCGTTTGACTGTATCGTTGCTCGGTGTCTGTCATTGACCGCGAGGTGAAGGCGACCGTTTGACGTTCTCCCGACGGCTGAGTCTGCAGCAAGACGGTACCGAGTCCGAAAGAGCTTGCGTCTGCAGAAACCGTCGTGGCATACGCCGGGTGGTACTTGGCCATGCACCGGTCTGAAGTGAGCAGCTCCTTTATCTTGGCAAACGCTGCCTCTTGTTCATGCTGCCACGTCCAGCTCGTAGTTTTGTTCAAGAGGACTCGAATTGGGGCAGTGACGTCAGAGATGTGAGGCAGGAATCTGACTAAGTGGTTTACCATCCCAAGGAGGCGTCTGACGCCAGCGATGTCATTCGGAGGATCCGTGGTCCGGATGGCTTCCACTTTGCTGGGATCCGGCCTGATGCATTCTGCCGAAACAATAACTCCCAGGAAGGAGACCTCGGAGACTCCAAACCGGCACTTCTCTTTGTTCAACGTGATGCCAGCTCCTGCTAGCCGAGACAACACCTGCTTGAGCCGAGCGTCGTGTTCCTTCTGGGTACGTCCAAAAACAAGAATGTCGTCAATCATATTGGCGACGCCTTCTTGACCTTCGAGGATTCTGGCCATTTGTTTCTGAAAGTACTCCGGCGCCGAGGTTATGCCGAAGGGGAGTCTACGGAAACAAAAACGGCCAAAAGGAGTGATGAAGGTAGTGAGCTCCTGCGAGTCGGCTGCCAGCCTGACCTCATGGAAGCTCGCTGTGGCGTCCAACTTCGAGAAGATGGCCGCGTCGCCCAGGAGACCAAGGACCTGCTCGACTTTCGGGAGGACGTGGCGCTCTCTGAGTACCACTTCGTTGAGCCGTGTCAGGTCGACGCAGAGTCGATGCGCTAGGGTAATTTTCGGGACGATGACGAGTCTGGAGCACCATGGGGTTGGTTTGTCGACGCGACGAATCACTCCATCGCTCTCCAACTTATCTAGCTCGTGCCTGAAGACCTCTCGCAGCGGGATGGGAATCCCGCTGCGAGAGGATGGGAATCCGCTCGCAGCGGATCCCGCTGCGAGGATGGGAATCCCGCAGCGCTATGATTTCAGGCTTCCACCATGCCCATTACAAACACCATCGAAATGGTTGTTCACAAGGTAATGACGTCACGAAAGTTAACCGAACGAGGGCGCCACCGAAACATCTCGCCGCTAACAGGGTGTATTCACTGGCGACCATAGCTGTGTGCGCAATTGCTGAGCGCGTGCTGATGCGGTCATTTTGGAACGTGCACTCCACACCGTCAAGACTGCCGGTCTTAGAAGGCTATTAATGGGAACTCATTCTGAGCATGCGCTCTAAACAGCACCCACAAATATGGCGAGATGTTTCGGTGGCGCCCTCGTTTGGTTACCTTTCGTGACGTGTGAAAGGTAACCAAACCTTGTGTTGTTACCTTTCACACGTTACCTTACCAAACCTTGTGTGGAAGGTTGTTACCTTTCACACAAGGTTACCTTGTGAACAACAAGTTCGATGGTGTTTGTAATGAGCAGGTGGAAGCCTGAAATCATAGCACTCTCAAACCAACACTGCCAACATTGTCCAAATTGAAGTTCTTACATTCCTCTTATTTCCGTCAATGAGACATCTAACTAACATCCTTTGCTGACGTCATAGTCAGCATTCGGCCAATTGTGGTGGGCCGACTACAGCGACGCTTTCGATCGCTCACGTCGGCAATAGTCAGATAGAAGTACAGAACGTGACAATCCCCCCCGGGCTTGTTCTGGCATTCTTATTAGCGCCTGCCACTGGAGATGTAGCCAGGGAAACGTTGCGTTGAGGTCCCACAACTCGTCATGGCTACTGCTTTTCCTAGTTGGTGCACGGAGCAATTCAATGCCGTGGCGTTGTTTATACCCTTAACTTGTATCCAACTATAGGGAGCGCGCGACACCGAAAGGGGGCGCACCGATCTAACTGATGTGCACGCCAAATGACTCTGTTGGGAGCAGTGTTGGACAAAATACTCAATAAAAGCATTTCAGTTAAGTTACTAAAACCTACTTCATAAAGTATTTAAAATACCACTCAAGTCACTTTCATTGGAAAGTATCTTGAGTAGAGTACAAATTCTTTGATATGTAATTCGATTACTTTTGAAGATACTTCCGCATTGCATAATTTGCATCAACGTGAATGACAACCACAATTCTACAGTTGCGGAAATCTAGTTTACCAGAATGGTTTATTAGCACGGAACAGCACAAAACGGCAAAAAAGAAGAAAACACCGTAAGACTTTTTTATACAGTCCAACTAGAAGGTACAGGATATCACATATGCATGTTACAAAACATTTCTAGGATAAAAAGAGAGGTCGCTTTAGTTATAGTGACATTGTTGAAAATCACGTCCTGCGGCCCACCTTAAACGCATTGTTAAACTACAATCTATATTCCCTATATGGGGAGTTCACTACTGGGGAGCAGATCAGACGGTGGCGCCCCAAGCGGCTGTCATTAGAACTACAACGATGGGGACAACAAATGACATTGACTTAGCGCTCGGCTGACTTAACCGAACGCCGCGTCAGCGTTCGCCTGGAGTTCGTGTTGTCCGGTCGCCTGAGGGAGCGGAGCGGCTCTTTTATTACCACTCGGGTCTGCATGAACAATGAAGCATGCAGGGTGCATGAGCCCAGCTCAGCACAAAAGCCGAAGTGGATCAAGCTCGCATTCTCTGACGGCTGCTTTGGGGAGAGATGTGGCACTAACAATAAACGCCACTTAGTTTATTGTTAGTATTGTAAAAGCTTGGTCTGCTGGGTAAGTTGGTAATGGACATTCATATTAAAAATATCACAAAAAAGACGGGACAAAAAGACGAAGAAGCACACAGGACAAGCGCTTGTCCTGTGTGCTTCTTCGTCTTTTCGTCCCGTTTTTTCTGCGCTATTTTTAATATGAATTATTGTTAGTATTTTTACATTAAGACGTGAGCATGCCCACAAGGCCTGTGGGCATGTTCACAGGCCTTGTGTTGGGTAAACACCGAGCTGTGGTGACAACAAACAGAGCCATAGAAAGCAAACGTGTCAGAGCGCCCCCAATAGTTCGACCTCCTCGCCAATGAACGAACTTGGGATACGGAAATGAGTGAATGGATAAGAAAGAGAGCCCACATAATAGCAACGGCACTGGTCACACCTTCAAGTAGGTTACGTTCAAAAAGGCACTCAACGTTGGGGGACGTTTTGTTTGCATTTTGAAAGGTCATCCAGTTCGCACCGCTCATTCACTCTGGAAGCGGATCCGCGTTCGCAAAGCGGTTGCGAACGCGGTTGTATCGACCAACTGATTGTTTACAAACAAGCCCGCGTTTGCCCACCAGGCGAGGGCACTGCGCGCGCGCAGAAACGAGATTCCGCGTAGGCGAATCACCTGCGCATGCCCAGTGCCGCTAGCAGCGCCACCGCAGCGGCGTGACCTCAGAGAGTTGAGTTGGTCTATAAAGATCCAGTACAATTACACGCGCACTTGATGTCATCGAGTGCGCGTGCAATTGTACTGGATCTTTATTGGCGACGTGCGCGACCGAAAGCGTCGCTGTGGTCGGCCTTCCACGATTGGCTGAACGCTGACTATGACGTCAGAAAAGGATTTATCATCGACGGAAATAAGAGGAATGAAAGAACTTTAATTTTGACGATGTTGGGAGTGTTCCTTTGAGAGCGCAATGATTTCAAGCTTCCACCATGCTATTTACAAACACCATCGAACTTGTTGTTTGCAAGGTAATGACGTCACAAGGGGGAACCATAGGAGGACGCCACCAAAACATCTCGCCGCTAATACAACCGCGTTTGCAACCGCTTTGCGAACGCGGATCCGCTTTCAGTGTGAATGAGCGGGTAGTTCGTTTCCTTTCCTGTTTTTTGTTTATCAATGTTCGCTTACAGACAGCGTTCTTGAGAGCAATAAGTGCCGGACTAACGCCCAAAAGAAAACCAACAAAACCTCGACATTTTGCCTTTAGCAAAATGAAATATAGAACTAGCAAAAAAAAAGTGTCTTCTTTTTTTGTGTTTACTTCTCATCTTCTTCTATTTGCTATTTTCTTGATATTAAAGTCTGCATCGTTGTCGTGTGTCGTTTCCAGTTCTGCGTTGCGCCTCGGTATGGCAATCTTTACTTCCGTAAAACCACCTTTTTTTTAGGATTTTTTGGGGGAAACTTTATGAAACAAAAGACGCCTTTGGGAAGGCGAGGGGAAAACATTCATTGTACGAACTGGTGTGAACTTTGGGGTGAAATGTGAGTCACAATCGGCACAAAGTGATGTTTTCACGAGCTCAATCTAAGTCACCGTAGGTTATCGTAGGATTTGGTTGCTCGAAAGAATGTTCACGTTTGCTCGTGCCGCGCCCAGGCTGCCTCATACCAAAAAACTCGAACCATGGCGGAATCTCAAAAATGTACAGGGTGTCACAAAAGAAAATTTACACGGTTTGTTTTACCGCAAAAATAAACTAGGCATCGCCGAACGCTCATTCTCCGCCCAAAGATAGCGCTAGAGGTCACAACCAGATGCCAAAGTTTCAGCCCGATCCGATAGCTGAATCAAAAGTTATGAGTGATTTTCTGAAAATTTCAATGGGAAAATGGAGCCTTTTTTTGCCCGTTTTCGGTTTCTGGTGCCATAGAGCCCCACGTATTCGAAAACTGCGTCGGCCGCCATTTTCCCATTAAAATGTTCAGAAAATCACTAATAATTTTTGATTAAGTTATCGGATTGAGCTGAAACTTTGGCATCTGGTTGTGACCTCTAGCGCTACCTTTGGGCGGAGAATGAGCGTTCCGCGATGCCTAGTTTATTTATGCGGTAAACAAAATTGTGTACATTTTCTTTTGTGACACCCTGTACTTGAGATAATGAGTACAAGATACTCAAAAATGTAATTAAAATAGAGTATCAAATACTCTCCATAAAACGTATTTGCAAGATAAGAAGATACTTCAAAAAGTATTTAAAATACAGTATCTTGAGTAGAGCGTTTGAGATAGGCACAAATCTGGTTGGGAGCCGCACCACGGCGCCACTGTCTCGTCGCACGCTTCCCATTGTTACTCCGCGGCAGATCAGATTGCGGCGTCACTCATTATGAACGCCGAAGAAGGACAGCGCATGAAGACAATAAGCCGTGGCCGTTCTTACTTTGTGAGTGGCAGGACTTATTACCTTCATGCGCTCCATAACTCCTTCTTCGACCTTCAGAATGTAACGTCCCAGTCTCATTGACTGTGGAGCGATAAAAGGAAGCGTGAGACAAGACAGTGGCGCCGCGGAGCGGCTCCCAGCAGAGTCATCTCGCGTGCACATCAGTTGGGTAGGCGCGCCTCCTTGAGGTGTCGCACGTCCTCTATAGCGAATGTAAGATGGATTCCGTCATATATAACCCAACTCATGTTTATAAACAAACCGGAGCGCCCCTAGCGGACGCCACCGGCGCCGCGCATGCGCGATGCAGTGTGGGCCACAAGCTCGCCGTCGCCCATAAACAAACCATTGAAATGCGATCTTGTCGGCGCCGGTCCCCGTGTTCTTTTTCGCGTTGGAATTGTTGATTCTACGTCTTCGAGGCAATGTCTGACTACTTGAGCGGCTTCAGAAAAATTGCCGAGGCTCGTCACACCGCAAACCTTCGCGTGGAAAATGTGGCATGCGGTGATCCATTCCGCGTGGACGCCGCAGAATGGACGCTAAAGCATCCCAGGCAGCACACCAATGTTGGTCCGACATTGGCCTAACATTGGCTAACACCGGCCTCAATATTGGACAATATTGGAAGCGCTACACCATCCAACGTTGGCCCAGTCATTGGCGCCAATGTTGGGCCACTGTTCAGCCATCGTTCCAGCCAATGTCGGCCTCATCGTTGGTGCCAATGTTGGGCCATTGCTAAACCATGGTTCCAGCCTATGGTGGTCCCACATTGGCAAAGACCGGCGTAATATTGGGCAATACTGGAAGTGAGACCCGATCCAATGTTGGCCGTCATTGGTGCTGATTTTGGCCATCGTTGCACTCGCCCAGCTGTTTGCAAGTGCACTCGCCAAGTTGTTTGCAAAAAGGAAGGTACGCAGACACAAGGGATATTTTTGAAATCTCCTAAAAGTTTATTGCACACAGCCTATTCTGTAGACAAGTACAAACTAAGCAGTTTGTAATATGTGAAGAGGTACTACTCAGCTGTTATACAACTGAGAAGATTGCAAAGCAAACAACAACCGGGGTAATTGTTGGGTAGTGTCCAGTCTCCCGACAGCTGGCAGACTTTTTTCTCCGAAATTCTACCGGTGGTGCAATCAGTTCATCAAACGACATTTCATCGACAGATCGTTTCATCAACACGCGATGTTTCATAAAAAAAACTCAGAATAGCATTTTTTTTTCCTGTTGCAAAGAATTGTTGCAGACTTACCATGAAGCGGCGTGAAAGGGTGGGCTGGTTCAGTGAGCACGCGCCTCAGGAATACACGCGCTTTGAAATGCCCCTACAGCGTGAAATTCGTGTAACGAATGTCGAGGAAACGTTGCGCCTCAGGAATACACGCCCGACCAAATGCCCCTACTGCGTGCAATTCGCGTAACGAATGTCGATGAAACGTGAATGTCGACGCAACGTGTATTCACGAAAAGGTGGCCACGAAACGTGTTTTCGCGAAATGCAGGGTGAATAAGGAAGTCAGTATTCTACCTGCAGTTGTGACATTATTTCAGACAGATAATGGCAGGCGACTGTCGGTCAGATTGCAGGAAAATTATTCTCCCGGCTGCCAGGAGAATCCGAAAGAGTATACCCGTAGAAGAACGGACAATGATCCCCGAATAGGTTGCAGCGCACTTGCGTTGAAAATACCGGACTTGAAAGATGTAATCCGAGGTAGATGTCGACACGAGCACTGTAGACCAACCACACAAACACAAAAACTTGAAGGAAGTGATCCGTGAAGATTCAACACGATGTAGCACACGCTGCCGTTTGCCGAACCAAACACTAAACGGTTCACAAGAATATCTTGCGCTTCTTTGAAGAAATCGATACGGGTAGGACTTTTTGAGGGAGATACCATTTTCCACAGAAGTGAAATCCACAGCAGGCCCGCAGGCCGCATCGGACGCGAAACTAGGTCCGGTCTTCGCAGGCATTCCGGGTTTGTCAACCGCTAATGCGTCATCCGTCAAACCACGTGATCACGCTTCTGCCGTTTCCCGCGCACAGAGAGCGGATTCAAGCGATAAGAGAGAGAAAACGAGAGAAGGAGTAGAAAGGAAGCAACCCAGAACGGGGGGTGCGCTTACAAAGGCTAATCTTCAGGGCCATCTCAACAATGAACACAGCGATACGATTTGTCATTTGTACCCAAAGTTGATAGTGCAGTGAATGTTATGCGTGGCCTTGGGCTGGCAGGTTCCGTGCTCTGCCTTATCACCAGCTTCGAGAGTGTAGTCACGTGACCCTGACCGGAGACACAATTGGCCTAAAACACGCATAGCGTCTACCCTGCTGTCAATACCAATTGAACGAGACAGCTCTTTGAAGGCCAGCTTTTGAACTTCTAAAGAAGCTGTCCAGCCCAAAAGTGATTCTAAACGGGGCAAGTTTGAAGACACTGTTTTTGCGTCGTACAGCCCGCATTAATATTTAGAATAAAAAACTTAGCGCGACTATTTTTTTTGCGCTCGATGTCCACAAATAAATAAATAAATATATATATATTTTTATCAAGAAATTAAAAATTATTTGTACACTGTTAGGTTCGCGTTTTTAAACTTCAAAAATTTTCACGAACGAGTTACACATAAAAGACACCACGGACAGCACATCGTCCGACTTTCAACACGCGATGAATCGCCGACGCTCGCAGACAGAAGGTTGCGATGCTGCGCGGACGGTTTCTGAAAGATGCTGCGTAGGGTATACGCTGGGCGCAACGGCTTCACGACCGTTCGAACGGCAGAGGATTCGCCACGACAAAGTAGCGTCTTGCAACTTCAGTAAGCTAACGGGGCTCGAGAGTCCCACGCTCACATTTCCGCAGAGCGAGCGCGGCCGGCCAGATCGAGGCGCAGTATGTTCTCACGTCACGATTGCTACGTCGTTGCTCAGCCTACACTGATGAGATCTGCACTGGCAGTCGAAGCAGCCCTCTCGAGACTTCATTTGAGTCAAATAGATGACTTTATAGCACTATAGACTCTCGTAAAACTGAGAGTAGAAGTCACCTCGGTTGCGGCGTAAGCGGCGGCTTTATGTTTGTAGACGCGTGCGTCGACAATGACAAAATAAGCACAGAAACATTAAATATAAAAAATAGAGCACGCAGAAAGAAATACAAACATGGCAGGGGCGCGGGCAAAGTAGAAGACGTTAACGCTACGTAATGCACATACATACAAAATACACTGGAAAAGACAAAAATAATTAAATCTAAAAAACGGAATGAAGTTGTCCACGCCGAGGTAAGGCAATGCGAAGGGAGAGCAGCCGGCAAAAAAAAAACTGCAATAGTCCTATGGGCAGCTAAGGATTTATTTGTGATCGCGGTTACAAAGCACCGGCGACGTACGCCACATGAAGTTGGCTAAATAAAATTCTCGCCCCGAGCGAGCGCATGAATGACTCTTTTTCACTTTCCTACCTCTGCAATGCAAAAAAAGAGGGTCGCGGGTCTATAGCCTAGGCGACACAAATATCGATAAGCGATTGGCTATGGCAGTATAATATTGACCAGCCTATACCAAGACATCTCCAATATTGGAGAACTCTAGGCTTTGACAGTTTAATATTAACCAGCTTAAGCCAGCGTATATTCAATATCGGAAAGCCATTGGCTCTGACAGTCCAATATTGTACAGGTTATGCCGGCGTATATCCAATATTGGAAAGCTATTGGCTTTGACAGTCCAATATTGGACAGCTTATGCCGGCGTATAGCCAATATCAGAAAGCCAGTGGCTCCGACAGTCCAATATTGGACAACTTATGCCGGCGTATATCCAATATTGGAAAACTATTGGGTTTGACAGTCCAATGTTGACCAGCCTATGCCAACGTATCACCAATATTGGAAAACCATTGGCTTTGATAGTTCAATATTGTCCAATGTGATTCCAATATTGGGAAACATATGGCTCTGTTGGGCCATTGTTGGGCCATTCTTTGCCACTTCAAATCCAATGTTGGCCCAATACTGTGTGCTGCCTGGGATGATTCGCAAGATGAGATTCCGCTCGCAATTTTCAGTCGCGACGTCGCTCAGGGCACCAAAAGCGTGACCCGTAGCTGACTCATCTCCAGCCTTCCTAGACACTAGACACGGTCTCCTTGCGCCCTCTCTTGGCTATTCTCAACCAAACGAAGTAAAATGATAATTTCAGCCAAACTACTGCAGAAATCTATAAGTTCCCCGGGATATTTATAGAGGGAACTAATACACTCTTATTTAATACCTACTTGAACCTCAGGATTGTATACCTTTTATTCCTGCACCCGATATAATATTGTTGCATTGGGTCTTATGGGCCACTTTGACAAAATTTTAAATTTCTTCTCACTGAAATGAAGAATCGTAAAGTTCCCGATAAATATAATAGCTGCCGACTCATAGCACACACCGCAGTTAAAATTTCAGTAGTTTAATTAATACTTTTTATCCCTCGAGACTTTCGAATTCGGCCCGCTTTTTGCCCCTGTACAGTTAACACTCCGCCGTGCACCAAGTAGCTTGCGGCCAAGCTACCTTTACATAGACTTATCGAAAAAAGATGCGTTTGTGACAGAATATTGACTAAGAATGTGGCAGTTATAATATGACTATATAATAATACGATGTTTACAATCAAAATTTGTGCCCTGGACTTCAAATATAAGCAATTGTTATGTAGGATCAGAAACACTTGCATTGTATATATTTTGCTTTGAATTTGCCTGTGTACGTAAAGTTCTAGCTCGATTACAGAAACAAACTGAACAAAATTCTTTCAGGCGTGTATAACTAGAAATAACTAGGAATATAACTAGAACGGCGCGCCGCTGGCCGTTCGATTGTGTGTCTTTTTAGCTATCTTATTTTATTTGTACATATATACGGGTATAAATAAATAACACAACGACGACGACGCTGAGAGGATGACACACCGGGCGACAGCGGTGCCTCAATCTGAGCCCTGGTTCCTCGGAAGCGGCAGCTTCTACTTTGACCGGGCTACCTCCTTGGAGCCTGATGCTTTGACCCCAGTGGACCCCAGTGAGCAACAGCGCCATCATGTTCCTGGCGCTCCTTCATGCACCGATCGAACGTCGTGCCAGATCCCCATGGTTCGCTGCTGACCCGTCCAAGCCACCTCTACGAAATCTGGAATTCTGCGAATCGGACTGCCGTCCTCCCCAATACCAACAATCCATGTCGTCGTCATCATGCATGTATATACTCATCACATTATCATGTTCACTAGACGCGGCACCGCGGGCCTCCGTTGTACGGGCTGCTGCCTTTCCGCGGAGCCGCGGCTCTCCAGAGCCAAAAAATAATGACTAAAAACAAAGGACTAAAGACAAAATGCTTTGCTGACCAACAGCCGGTAGCGCCTTAAAAGAAAGAGCAATAGTGTTTCCTCGTTTAGAGGATACAAATTCCAAAACTACACCATACTTGTGGCGCCCATCACTGAAATAACATACGCAATACAGAAAATAACAGATTGTCTCTAGAACGCAAAACGGCAAAATACACATAATCGAAAAGATTTTTTGTTCCTAAAAGCCAAATTCAGAAACCTAAACTAAACTAATATTTGCTGAAACTCGGGGTATATCGTGTGCATCATTTCGAGAAATCAAACGAAAGCACCACGCAACATATTTGACGCTGTTTCACCCTTCGAGACACTGGCTTGCACTCGCGCACCGACCGCTGGCGTAGCATAGCGCGTAGTCGCAAAATGTCTGGGACTGATGATGATGATAGCTTATTTGCAAAAAAAAATGAAGAAGACTCAGCGCGGACCTGCCCTCCGTCAGGGCTGGATTCGGCGCTGTAGGCGTTATGTCTAATGTAAATGAGCGGAGTGGAATGTATTCCCACCAGTAAAGTATTTGGCCAGACGCAAACGGTGAAAAGGTCGGAGGCCGGAGAGATGCACAGGAGAGGAGGTTCAGATAGTGGTCGCGCGTTTGGAATTCTCCGTTTATCTTGCCCTATACACCTTTTCCACAAGCGCGCAGCCATCTTGAATATCGTCACTTCTGGTATGCGGTAAAACATCTTTCTGATCTCTCCCCGCAGCTGGAAGGTGTTTACGAAAAATGCGTGATTGTCACACATTCTTGATTTGCCTCACCTATATTTTCTCGCATATTCCAGATTCAAACGTTTTATTATTTTTTCGCCCCGCATACCAGATACGGAACCCACGTGACTGAGAACGACAGGAAACAGAAAAGGTCTATAGACCTTTTCTTTAACGGCGCCGCCATCTTGAGAATTGCGGCGCCGACGACGCCGTCTAGCGGCTTAGAAAAAGAAATACCGGCTAGTTCTGGCAGCAAAGCTATCTGGGTAGGCAACGGTGTGGGTATGGGGGGAACTTGGCTAGACTTGGCTATGGTGAGCTGCAATAACTTGGTTAGGGCTCATTCACACTGGAAGCGGATCCGCGTTCGCAAAGCGGTTGCGAACGCGGATCCGCTTCCAGTGTGAATGAGCCCTTAGAGCTTGTTCGGTTGAATCGAGCTGGCTACTCCCAGACCATCACCTTGCCTCCTCGAGAGAACGACGACGAAGACGGTGGGGTGTTTTGATTGAGTTTCCACAGCAAAGTATATATGAGCAGTTTAATGTAGTCTATGCAGGTAAGCTCTCGGCATTCGATAGCTCCATCTTGAGTGGTGGCATGTAGACTTTTTCATACCTTTCACATACCATGAGGCTTGCAGTGATAACCTTATTGGACCACCTGCGCCGGGAATTAAAATCGGTCCTCTTGTCGTAGACGAAGTGGTCGTGAACTTAAACGTGACGTTGAGTCTGATACGAATCTCTCACGATTCAAGCTCGCAATCGACTGACATCATAAATAAGGATTCTTGGGGAAAATGCGAAGCTCGATAACATTGCAGCCACACTCGCGCTGCAGCTTCTTGTGCTCATGGCACACATTCTGCTATCGATCTTATGCTTTTTAAAATTATTTATCCATCCCACGACCACGCAGTGGTAGCCAGACAACCGTAGATTTTCGGAAATTGCAGCACGGTAAAAAGGAGCACTTAGAACTAACTCATGCACGACGTCCGTTTTTAAGCCTTTTCGCCCATACCCTTGGCGGTTGCATACCCTGTGTCAGCGGGCAATCCAAAAATGCACCTGGTCGAGGGTACGTCAGTTACTGGCTGGTTTGAGGTTATGCGAAAAAGGTCTATACTTCGTTTCACCTTATGTGCGAGCGAAGGCAAAGCTGGAAGCGCGACCACGAAAGCTCCGTGTGTTCAGGCTTTGCTCGAGCGCGTGAGCCGGGAAGAAACGCGAAAAGCGCTGGTCTCGCGCTTCTAGCTTTGGCTTCGCTCGCAGATAAAGTGAAACGAAGTTAATAGGGTGCCTACATTTCTCTCTGTCTGAGGGTGAAGACATCCATTGTTGCCCTGAATGTGCCAGCGCGTGACGCTCTCGCGCACTCGGCGCGTGACTTGGGCGGTAAAATGGCGTCTATGCATTAGCTATACTTCGTTTCACCTTATGTGCGAGCGTAGGCAAAGCTGGAAGCGCGAGCCCGAAAGCTCCGTGCGTTCAGGCCTTGCTCGAGCGCGCGAGCTGGGGAGAAACGCAAAGAGCGCTGGTCTCGCGCTTCTAGCTTTGGCTTCGCTCACAGATAAAGTAAACTAAGTATAAAGCTACGCGCCCGAGCTGAGTGACACCAGATGGCGCGCGCTTCAAAATGCATAAAAAAAACGATTGGGCGGAAAAGAAAAAGAAATTATGAATTTCCGAAGGTTGCGCACAGGAACCGCCATGACACCGGCATTGAAGTATAAGTTCCGAAAAAGCAACAATGGGGAAGATGCCGAAACTGACATGTGTGATCACTGTCAAATATTGGCAAACATCAAACACATCATCTGGGATTGTCCCAAAAGTGACATCAAGCGGAAACTAGCTTTGAATGCTCTACCGCCACAAGAAAGACCATCCTGCCTAAAGGAATGGGTTCTTCCAAACGGCACACCCGAGCACAGGAAAGCAATTTTAGACTCGCTGATAGAGTACATCAAGTCCGCCGGACTTGATATTTACATTTAGCCCCAATCCCTCCTTCCCCTCCCCCTGTAGCCAATGACGAGTTTCAAGGGCAACAGGTACCCCACCTGAAAATAAAACATTTTCTCACTCACTCCAGAAGTGGCGCGCGGCACGTGCCTCGAGCATTTCTACAACAATGAATGGCGCCACTTTTTCCAGGATAGAGGGGCTTTAGGTTGCTCAAGGTTGATACGTCACGTGTCGTGAGAATTGGGAACTAAAACAGCGTGTCCCAGAAAGCTGGCCATATTGTCGACGTCGATACTGAAAATCGCAAGCAGAATTGAACCAAGTGAATCAGGAATAACAAGTCGGTGTTGACCACTGGTAACAATGATCATCATCTCCTTGTATCTGCTGTTTACACCGAGCCTGCTCGCCCCAACCAACCTTCAAACTTAAAAGTCTTTTGAGGCCTGCACTTATTTATTATCGCAATTACCGGGCCAACGTTTGGTTAACGGGCCAGTGTCGTCTGAAAGAGCAGACGACAAGCAGAAACGTTTGAAAGAGCAGACGACAGTTCGAACGGTCAGGCGGCCGTTTGAACTTGAAGACGCACTGAACGTAGTCCGCCGGTGGTTCGTACAACTTGACGGTTTTCCAGCTTTCATGTTGAAACAAAACAAATAAATCTGATGACCAAAACTATCCGTGAATTTAACCCAACATGGCCAGCTTTCTGAGACACGCTGTTTTAGTTCCCGATTCTCACGACACGTGGCGTGTCAACCTTGAGCAAGATAGAGTGCCTTCATACACACGCGCGCTTTTGCTTCAGTGGTGACATCTCAGCCATTTTTCCGCCCAATCGTTTTTTTATGCATTTTGAAGCGCGCGCAATCTGGTGCCACTCAGCTCGAGCGCGTAGCTTTGGCTAATGCATAGACGCCATTTTTCCGCCCAAGTCGCGCACCGAGTGCACGAGAGCGTCACGCGCTGGCACATTCAGGGCAACAATGGATGTCTTCACCCTCAGACAGAGAGACATGTAGGCACCCTAGGGCAAGATGAATGGAGAATTCGAAGCGCGCGACCGCCCTATCTGAACCTCCTCTAATGTGCATATCTCCGGCATCCCACCCTTTTCACCGTTTGCGTCTGGCCAAATACTTTACTAGAGGAAATACCTTCCATTCTGCTCATTTGCATTAGACAGAACGCCTACAGCGCCGAATTCAGCCCTGACGGAGGAAGAAGTCCGCGCCGAGCTTTTTTTTTTCCTTTTTTTTTTTTTGAGGGGGGGGGGGGGCGGGAGAATTAAGCTATTATCATCATCAGTCGCAGACATTTCACGACTACGCGCTATGCTACGCGGGCGGTATGTGCGGCCAGTGCAAGCCAGTGTCTCGAGGTGTGAAACAACGTCAAACATGTTGCGTGGTGTTATTCGTTTGATACTTTTTTTGAAACGATACACACGATATACCCCGAGTTTCAGCAAACATTAGCTTAGTTTAGGTTTCTAAATTTGGCTTTTAGAAAAAAAAATCTCCCCAATTATGTGTATTTTGCCGTTTTGCGTTCAAGAGACAATCTGATATTTTCTGTATGCGTATGTTATCTCAGTGATGTGCGCCACTAGTATGGTGTAGTTTTGGCATTTGTATCCTCTAAACGAGGAAACACTATTGTTCTTTCTTTTAAGGCGCTATCGGCTGTTGGGCAGCACAGCATTTTGTCTTTAGTCCTTAGCTTTTGTCTTTATTTATTTGGCTCTGGAGAGCCGCGGTACCGCGGAAAGGCAGCAGCCCGTACCATGGAGGCCCGCGGTGCCGCGTCTAGTGAACATGATAATATGATGAGTATATACCTGCATGATGACGACGACATGGATTGTTGGTATTAGGGAGGATGGCAGTCCGATTCGCAGAAGTCCAGATTTCATAGAGGTGGGTTGGGCTGGGGGGCTATGTTGGGCTTTTTGGACTCCCAGGAGACTAGGGAGAGGGAAGTGACGTCAACAACGCAAAAAATGCAGATTGGATGTTGATTTTGTTTTCTTCTGTCAACATCCAATCTGCGTTTCTCTAGTCGTTGACGTCACTTCCCTCTTCCAAGTGTCCTGGGAGTCCAAAAAGCGCAACATAGCACCCCTGGTCAGCAGCGAGCCATGGGGATCTGGCACGACGTTCGGTCGGTGCATGAAGGAGCCCCAGGAATATGGCGCTGTTGCTCACTCGGATCCACTGGGTTCGAAGCATCAGGCTCCAAGGAGGTAGCCCGGTCAAAGTAGAAGCTGCCGCTTCCGAGAGACCAGGGCTCAGATTGAGGCACCGCCGTCGCCCGGTGTGTCATCCTCTCAACGTCGTCGTCGTTGTGTTCTTTATTTATACGCGTATATATGTATAAATAAAATAAGATAGATAAAAAGACACAGAATCGAACGGCCAGCGGCGCGCCGTTCTAGTTATATTTCTCGTTATTTTTAGTTATTTCTAGTTATTACTAGTTATACACGCCTGAAAGAATTTGCTTTAGTTTGTGTCTATAACCGAGCTAAAACTTTACGTACACAGGCAAATTCAAAGCGAAAATATATACAATGCAAGTGTTTCTGATCCCTACATAACAATTGCTTATATTTGAAGTCCAGGGCACAAATTTTGATTGTAAACATCTTATTATTTATAGTCATATTATAACCGCCACATTCTTAGTCAATATGCCGCCTCAAACACATCGTATAGATCTTTTGTTCGGATAAGCCTATGTAAAGGTAGCTTGGCCGCAAGCTCCGTGGTGCACGGTGGAGTGCTAACTTTACAGGGGCAAAAAGCGGGCCGAATTTGAAAGCCTCGTGGAATAAGAAGTATTATTTAAAATACCGAAATTTTAACTGCGGTGTGTGCTATGAGTCGGCAGCTATTATATTCCTCGGGAACTTTACGATTCTTCATTGCAGTGAGAAGAAATTAAAAATTTTGTCAAAGTTGGCCCATAGGACCCAATGCAACAATATTCAATCGGGCCCAGGAATAAAAAGTATACAATCGTGAGGTTCAAGTAGGTATTAAATAAGAGTGTATTAGTGCCCTCTATAGATATCCCGGGGAACTTATAGGATCTTCTGCAGTAGTTTGGCTGAAATTATCACTTTACTGCGTTTTGCTGAGAATAGCCAAGAGAGGGCGCAAGGAGACCAGTGTCCAGGAATGCTGGGGATGAGTGCTTCCCGCCTAAGCAATCGTGGTCTGACGGCGTCTGGTTTTCCCTTTTCACGGCACATATCCACGTTCTCGGACAAACCGAGCACATGAAAACTGACCTTCGAACTTTCTCGACTCTTTTGGTACAGCCCCAGTCGCGGCGTTTTGACGAGAAGGCAGATTGTTGTCTGGTTTCTTTCAAAACAACGCAGAAATGCACGTCCCGAATGGGGACTTCCGCCAACAGCCCCAGACCGGAAGTTCGCTCGACGCGCCACCACCGCGCCGTGACGTAACAGAGATGAGTTCGTGTATATGCACAGTAGGACCCAATTTCTTTTTATGTCGAGGTCAGTTTGATTTGTTATTTTTATCTTTTTTTTAATTCACTTATTTGATTTTGAGGAATTAAAACATATGGTGCATGAGGAATACTATGAATACACTTAAACGGCAGTGAACAAACTCATTTGTTTAGAAGCAATGCCCATATTTTTTACCTTTTTTTAGTTCCGAATCAATCGTGTCTTTTGCGCCTATCGGTCCGCGCAAAGGAAGCCTCCCTTATAGATGTCTCAAACCACGTGTATGTTTTTAAAAAAAAAAATTATTGTATATATTTTTTTGTCAAAAAATTTAAAATAAAAAGTTCTTTTTTTTGTGTGTGTCAGCGTGTGTTGATGTTTTGTCTTCAGGGTTTAAAATAATGGTAAAATGTTCCGACGCTCTTGTCTGGACGAGCCGCACCCATTTCTCAGTTTCCACTTTCCCTCAATTTCTTCATTGTTTGATATTTATGTATTATTATTTTGATTTTGATTTACGCCTGGTTTTGGTTCTTTCGAAAAGGCCCTCGCCCTGATTGATATCCGGGAGTCCGTGCCGAGCATCCCTCCTTCGGCCCCTCAGTATCAAAGGAAGAAAGAAATATATTCTTGTCTCGGTTGAAAAATTCGAAGTTTAGCTCGTGATTTGTTTTAAAGACAAGCTATCGTATTATGTGGAAACATGAAAAACCACATGTTCTCTGTTAACTGACAAACAATGGAGTTTACCTAAATTAAACAGGCGATAGCATCGAGATTCTTTTTATTGATTAGCACCGTGGGTACAAAGCCCCATTTTTATCGTTTATTGCACAAACAAAAATAACGTCTGGTGTCGGCAGTATGACTAAATCTTTTTGTTTTTTTCCTGTCAGGATGTAAAATATTATTTCGTTTGTGCGTGTGCGCGATGTTTCGTAAAATAAAAATCACAGAAAACTATGAAACGGCTTCTTCTATACTCGTCTCTACCCAAAATAGACAGTCAAATATCAGATCCTCCGTTATTGTTTTGTGGTACTAAATTATGTATAGCGTAACATATAGACCTTCACAGTGGCAGACCAAGTCACATCAGCGCAAACTATCGGTGTTTCTACACGCGCCATTTTTTCGTCATTTTGATGTCATCTGTTGCAGGACCCGTGCGAAGAGCGAGATCCCTTCGACGTTTCCTTCGCACCATTCAAGTTCTCAATCTTGGAAGTAAAAAGATCACGGCTAACAGCGAAATGGTAGAATTATATTTTTTAATCCGAAAAGCCGGAATCTTTTTTTTTTTTTTTTGAGCTTCTGCAGACCGGAACGCGTGGAATGTGTGCGAAGGTGTGTGGACGAGACAGGACCAACTTAAATAAGCCCCTGGGACGAGACAGCCAGCGCACCGGCGACGGGAGGAGAGAGAAGGGGGGAGGGGATGTTTGAGCGGAAAAGAGAGAAACTCATATTAAACATTAGTTTCTACGGGTGGGAGAGGAAGAAAAGGCCCCTTTGTTGGATTTTTCATTTTTGAGTTCCTTCGAGGGATAATACAACAAAAGCAACTACTTTATAAAGCGCGGCTCAAACCGACACGTATTCCTGATTCGTGTACCCGAACGCGTAAGAATAGGGAGTTTTCGTGGGTTGTTTCCGCTGTCCTGCAACGATCTCCGCGAGGGAGATTTCGTAGACCGCGTTTCCCCCTCCGCTAAACCCTCCGCAACGAAGAAGCCGCTCCTGCGCCGGCGCGCCGGTGACCTTGGTTAGGGAGTTTTCGCAGATCGTTTTCGCCATCCCGCAACGCTCTCCGCAACCTGCTACGATACCCGGAGCTCTACAGTTAAGGCCATCGGCGCGCAGGCGCATCATTTGTTTCTTCGTTGCAGAGGGCTTAGCGGAGGGGGAAACGCGGTCTGCGAAACCTCCCTATTAGGGAGTTTTCGTAGACCGTTTTCGCTGTCCCGCAACGCTCTCGCAACCCGCTACGATACCCGGAACTTTACAGTCAAGGCCATTGGCGCGCAGGCACATTAGCGGCTTCTTCGTTGCGGAGGGCTTAGCGGAGGGGGAAACGCGGTCTGCGAAAACTCCCTAATACTATGGAAAACACGGGTGTCTTCAGAATACGGGCGAAAGAGGGAGAGGATACTAAGCGCGGCGGAAGCTGGTGGAGGTACTTCGCGGCCACGGGTGTAAAGCGCGAAACACATGTACGACGAAACCGTCCGATCCGACGTCCGATCAGGCAATACGACGGTCGGAGGTGAGGGTTTTCAACGCTCTCCGGGGCTACGAAAACCCTCGCCCCCGAAGGTCATTCCGGCAGTTCGCACGTCGGATCGGACGGGTTCGTCGTACATGTGTTTCGCGCTTAATACTGGCGCAACAAGTGTCTCCGCTATCGAGAAAATAGCGCATTCTTTGCTCCGCGACGTGGCCGACGTGGCGACATCGGCAACGTCGATCGGTTTGAGGCACGAAGCTCGGTACCGGTCGAGCGGAACGACATCGTCGCGAGGCAGCGAAAGTACCTTCACTACTTGGCACAAAACGGAGAAGGGGGACGAAAAAGTTTTTATTTCCCATCGTCGAAACTAAAAGGGTGACGGCAGGGCACAATTGTAACTTTGTCCCACGAAGCCTCGATGTGCGACAATGGTAGGATGAGGCAATCATATTTCTGACCTGATTTACCACGCCACTGATCGCAAACAACGAGACTTGGCACGAACACCACAATTCACAAACGGGAGGGGCATCACTCGAGCATGCTGTGACCACATCACTTTCCCGCCGCCCCATAGAAAAATTCGCCAGGGAAGCTCACACCACCACGAATTTGTGACGCTACTTGATTGAACGCAGAAGTGAATCCGACAAACCTTCCTCCGGTATCGACGGGCACCTCGTCTAACCACTCGACTCGACCAAGCGCGCGCAAGAGCGTTGAACAGTCATTGGCGAAACAGGCGACTTCTCACGTCATCGCACCGAAACTAGCGCTTTCAAAAGCGAATACCGACACAAATTTTGCGACGGGAGAGACGTGACCAGGCTCAGAAACTTCACTGCGAGAAGCCGGCAGCAGCGCTCCCGGCCGACCCCGCGCTCGGCTGGCTCGGCGACGCCGGCGTTGTCGGCGTCGGTGAAAGCGTTCGTTTGTCAAGCACGCATCGAGCACGTGATCAGCGGCGGGAAAGAAGCGCGCTCCCTGATTGTCCCCTCCCTCAATACAGGCGCCTACGTCAGAATACGGGTACACGTAAAAGTTGAAATACCTGAACTCCAAGTACTGGAGCCGGAACACGTAAAGACGGAACGGAGACGTGAAAACCGGAAGCGGGCATCTATACCTGTTTCTGTACACGAATCCGGAACACTGCTTCTGCTCAGAGCTTTCAATATCCAAGATATGACGTCGAATGTTTGAGTCCTAAGTATTTATTTATTATTTTGTTCTCGCGTTTTAAGGGCGGCATTTTTAAGGAGAAAAAAATTGTATCGCAGTTTCATACGGACTTTAGGTCGAAAATACAGCGGCGAATTACCGCGTGTTAAGAACATTTTACGAGCATGACGGAGCCATTAAATAGCGCAAAATTTTTTCTCCGTTTCTGGAATACGTATTTCTCGTGCGTAAAATTTTCATCGAGCCCTCAATCAATTCCAACCGTTCCATATTTTTATCGCAAGAACGTACTCGGTTTGGCGAATTCCTCCCGTCCCTCGGGGTTTTTCGGGAAACGGAAGTCCTTTGCAAAGCGCCGCAAACACAAAAGCAGAAAATACTGTACAAAAGACGAGTAAAGAAAAGAAATATTATCTCTCTGCGTTATTTGTTTTTTGTCCGGATTAGGGCTTTATTCCCTCGGGGGTTGATAAATACAATATATATATATATATATATATATATATATATATATATATATATATATATATATATATATATATATATATATATATATAAGAGAATACGATTATTTGCATACGATTAATTATAACCCATATTCAGACGGGGAAACCTTCAAAATGAATGAAAACAAAAAAACAATTGCAGGGATAATGAGCGATAGGAGGAACAAGTTAATTTCTATCACGTTATGAGCTGCGCTTCAGTATAACAAGGCGTTCATTTTGCTGCAGAGACGGACTGGGAATGAGGCAAGTTCTAATTACTGCTTATCAAGACCGGCAAAATAAAAGTAAAAATGCCGTCTGGACAATTCTCGTCGTGTCTGAATGTCTTGAGCCGTTAAACTAATTATGCCTCAGAAATAGGGGCTCGCCTTAAAGGGAAAATGAAGCGGTTTTGTATTTGAGGAAACGCACTTAAGTCGCCTTCATTTGGCCTCCAGGATCATCTCAAATATCGAGATTATATTTCAATTTGGTGCTCGGAGACTGCAGAAAATCACTTTCAAAGTACCGCCAAAGGCCCTCTTTCCCGGAGCGTGACGTCATAAAAGGAGTTTACCGAATCTCCGTTCTCGCGCATCTTCAGCGCCTATCAAAGCTACGCACGCGCACTCTAGCTGTTTTAAAAAGAAAGGCCAGAAAGAGTCGTCACAACTGGTACCGAGTGCGGGGAAATATATCCCTGGCAAGCTCGCCATTGCACGCGCTTTCTACACGAGCAGCGACACGCGCTGGGCGGCCGAAAGATCGTCTTATTGCGTAAGGACTGGTCGGATGTTTTTAGTGTTTTCTCGTTTTTAGTTACACCTTCGGGGTAAACGAATGCGATATTCAGGTTCACGGTACAAAATTACGCACGTCTTACGCGCCGGTTTTTGAGCATGATGTGAGTACGTTCAACGCCATGCTCAGCGTTGTTGGGTTTAAACGCGCGTTCGGTCTCGCCATTCGCCGAGCTCCTTTCTGGATCGCACCCCTGCCCGTTTAGATCTGGATAAGCATCGTACCGGCGTGCGGTCGTGTATCACTACTGCGTGGTGCACGTTAAAGACCCCAGGCTAGCAGTCGTACTGCACTGGTTAAATTGCTTATCTACAGTGGGTAACAATGTCGCCATGTTCTGGCAGGCTAACCTCCATGCTGTATAAACATCTAGCAACTAATTTGACCTTTTTGACCTTTGATCGCAGCGATTGGGTTTCTTTACTGTGCTTTGCGGGAAAGTAGACGCTCCCGATTTGTTTCTTTTTCGGAGTGTAGATTGTTTAATTTTGGACAAATTTGGAGCACCTGGCTTCTTTTTATGGCTACCACAAACGCAACCGCCAGCGTTGACGGGCCCCGGTAGATTTTCCTGTTTCTCATTACCTGCATTTCCGCTCCGCCACGTTTGCGCCTGTAGCCATTGTATGCCCCAATTTTTGACAAGTCATCAGAGATCCCACTCACTTGAAGTCTCTCTATAGAATCTACTCATATAGTGATAGCGGTTGTCGATGACGCTCGGCAAGTTTCTATTCAGAGTCCTGTGTTTTGATTTTAGTCACCTAAAATTTAATTAGGAGAAAACATTCATGCACCCTATTATCTGGAACACGATGCAGCTCACTAAATGGACCTTTTTCACATGCCGACGGCACCAGGCGGTGGCTGCACGAACTAAAAATCGAGGAAGTGACCTACCTGCGCTACCAATCGATAATGGGAGCTACGCTACCAGTTTCTTCGCTCTCCGAGCAGCGGCGCGTGCCCAACGCGACCCTAAAGAGGGGAATCTGTGGCGTCCACCCAAACGTCATGTTTTTCTTTCCGTCCACTTTCTTTTTTTGTGTAACACAATTATATATATGTTGCAATTACGTGTTCTACTCGCTGATCCACAGCCTCCTTCCGAATTTCCTCGATTTCTGGTGCCGACTTCCACCGCTTGGCATCGAGTGCTCGCGCGTGCGCAGAACGCTTCTCGGAAAAGGTCCATTGACCCCCTCGGTGGTGACTTTAGGCGATTGCAAGCGAGGTGCCTGGCCGCCGCCACGTCTCTGCTCGTGCGGACAAGCCCATGTAATTACAAGCTTGCCAAAGCTACGTTCACGCGCAAGCTGTACGTGCATGAACGCATGGGGCACTGAGTGCGCGGCTGCTGAGCGCGTGCTGACGGCAAGCTTCCACAGTTCTTGTGCAACGTGCATTCCGCACCGTCGAGATTGCCGGTCTTAGCAGCCTAGTAATATGAGCTTGTTCCGAGCATGCGCTCTAAACATCGCCCTCAAATATGGCGCCTAGTGAATACACCCTATGCTCCGTTTCAACTGATTCTGCAGCCAAAGGTACAAGCGAGAGCTAACCCGCGCTCCTAGCTTTGAGCGTGGTGATACGACAGCATTTTGTTATTGGCTATTTCTTTGTATTTTCCAGCGAGCGCGTGCAGTGGGCTTTGGGTACTAAAAATCCCGAAGTACACGCTGCGTGCGCGGCGACTAGTGCGCCGCCGCGCGTCTGTCAGAGAAGACGGTCGTTGAGAATCCGAGCAGACGGAAACCACCCCGTGTCGCCACCGCCATGCCAATCCTGCTGCCGCGGTGCGCTCCTGCGTCGTTAAAGCGCTGCTAATTGGTATCATGAACTGCTGCGTGGTCGGTTACAGGTATACACGTCGTGCCTCGCGGGGACGACGTTTCGCGGTTGCTCAACTCGTGCTCGCTTCGTCGGGCATCGGCAGCAGTGGAACACGGCCGTGCCACGGAAGAAGTAAGTTGGGTTCCCGCCACTGTATCTCCTAATGCAGTGGTTCTCAACAATCGATGTTTCGCGGGCCCCTTGTGGATCGGCGGAGATGATGGAGGACCCCGTTCGTGGTGAGGAAAGGTATAGGTTAAATATAATATTGATTTAATAAATGGATATAACTAAGGGCTAGTGTTAAGTGGACCTCTCTTATTAACGTTCACACGAGAGAACTCGCCCAAAAACTTAAACATTTCTTTTCGAAATGAAAAAAAGACGAGGCAGGGCTTCGTGGACCCCTAGATTGCCTTCAAAGGCTCCAAAAAGTCCGCGGACCCCCATTTGAGAACCACTGTCCTAATGTATCGCTAGGGCGAACGTATCTTCTCCTTCTGCCGTCTCGCGTTCTGCGGGTTTGTTTAACAGCAAACCTGTTTATGGCTACGGTTCCGTGGATTTTTCGTGTGCAGTGACATAGCCTCCTCTATACTCACAAAGCCTGGCAGTTCGACGACGGAGCCATACAACAGTGCCCGGTCGCAGATTTGGAGCGCGAGGATCCGGTATGGCACAGAGCATCAAAAAGCCATTTCTCTGGGAACCTGGACGTCAGCGCACAGCTTTTTCAGTGGCGAGGACCCGAAACACACTTTCGGTCTTCGCGTCAGCCACAGCGTCTCGTGCCAACGGCGTGACGCTGCGTTTCGGCGTCGCCGCAGCGAGGCACCAGTCACGTGGCTCTTCTCTCACCCGTTGTCTGCCGCTCCACCTTTTCCATTTCGACGGCAACTTCTCGTGGCGATCTGCCAAGCTTTGTCAGTATAAGAAGTATTCACTGGGCGCCATATTTGTGGGTGATATCTAGAGCGCATGCTCTGAAGGAGCCCACATTAATAGGCTGCTAAGACCGGCAATCTTGAGGGTGTGGAATGCACGTTACAAAAGAACTGTGGAAGCTCGCCATCGGCACGCGCTCAGCGGTCGTGCACACAGCTATGGCCGCCAGAGAGAGTTCCTGTATGGGCTCCCTACGGGAGCCAGAGTTGCGCGTTTGATTCCACATGCCGCGTGCCGCCCTCGCCGCTATTCGCCGAGATCCGATCACGTGAGGAGCCGTATCAAGTGTCGTGCAGCAAAGTAGACGTTGCACGCGCCCCGGCGTACGTTCCCAGGCTTTTGAGCCCGCCGCGCGCCTCGAACGCGCGGCGCTGCTATTCGCCGAATTCAGTATTCACTGGCGGCCATAGCTGTGTGCGCGAATGCTGAGCGCGTGCTGATGGTGAGCTTCCACAGTTCTTTTGAAACGTGCATTCCGCACCATCAAGAGTGCCGGTCTTAGCAGCCTATTGAAGTGAGCTCGTTCTGAGCATGCGCTCTAAACATTACCCACAAATATGGCGACCAGTGAATACTCCCTATATAGGAGGCTATGCCAGTCACTAAAAACCGTATACGCTCACACCGCCGCACGCGCACGTCTTCCCCGTATAAAAGATTCGAATTAAATAACCAAAATAAAGCGTTGACGAACGCGCGTTCATGACAACATTTGTTTAAAGGCTGAACTCCATGGGACGAATATGCTGCGAATAACCGACGAAGTTTGCCCGGCGGCTTTTGCTCAGCGCGTGGAATCAACACAGTGGCTGCTACGTCGCGCGCAAAGCGAGCGTGCCGTCGGGCGGACGTTCGCCAGTTATTCGTCACATAATTCGTTCCATAGAGTTCAGCCTTTAGACGTCGCCGTAGCAAACCGTTTTAGGCGTTGCCGTAGCGAACCGACGTAGCCGTAGCCAACCGACGTCAACGTAGCAAACCGTTCGTTGACGTCAAAAACGTGCCCGCTTTGATAAAGTTTTTCGCCTTTTTTCGTAGTGGCATCGCGGGAGAACGATCCCACTATAATATTTTTAAGCCAGCTCTAAGAACTAACGCTCCAACCACGGGCACTTGCACCGCCATTGCTTCCGAAGCAAAGAGCCGCTGTCGTCTGCACTCTCAGTATTGCACGCCAGCCGCGGCGCAGTGGCGCTGCGTGCGGTTTTCAAAGCGCCCCCTATAGGTCCCGCACAGAGTGAGCGGGTTATTAACAGTGTGGCGTAGCTCTATTTATACTGCTCTATGAACAACTACAACGTTAGCCGATTGTTTCCCCCGATCACTGCCTTGTGTCAGCATGCTACAGTCTGCGGAGACAACGTTTTCCACACAAACAGTGGGAATTGTGGAGACTAAATGTCAAACTACTAGATGATCAAGACTTGACGAAAAAGATATCCTCACTTCTCTCAGATACGCTTCAAAATACCGACATGCACATTTTTGCAAAATGGGATAGTTTTAAACAGGAGGCACAACATTTAGCGATGGAAAGGTTCTCAATTAAAGCGCATAAAACAAACTAGAACAGCATAATCTTTTTAGTAACCTAATAAAGCTACATGAGCTCAAATGCCTAAGCCCCGGTGCATAAACTGACGGCGTTAACACAGTAAAAGCTCAGCTTCATGAATGTAGAACAGAAAGATACAAAAAATTCCTAATTTGCTCTACAAAAAAAAAAATAATTAGCATGTTACACGGAGGTTTTTAGACGATCAGAGGCGCCACGGATTATCAAAATGAATTGTAGAGAAAAACCACAAAGGCTCTGTGCTAGTCAAGTCAACTGAAATTGCAAAATCATATCAGCAGTTCTAAAATTTTCAAGTACGTAGATGATTTTCTCATCTTCGGGCGCTCCACTACTATAGACCTTTCCAAGAAAGAGCGTATGGCCGGTGCCATTTCCAGTGTTCGTGCGTATGGGGCGTGCTTTGCTCGTTTTCCGGAGCGACGCATACGCGCGTGCTGAGCTGTGGAGATCGCACGCTGGGCTGTGGATTTGTAAACATTGGAAAGGTCTATAGACAATAGACCCTTTCCGGAATTCAGTGCCATCTGGTGACTCAAATGGCAGTTTAACTTTTACCGTACTAATGGCGGCAATGAACCTGTGGTATGCAGTATTTTATGGGGCACCGTCACTTTCGCAAGTCAGCGGTAAACGAGAACGCGCGCTTCACTGTACAGTTTTTTTTTTCAATCTCTTTCAGTTTTTACGGTGAAAAAGATGCAAACCAGTCAGAACGAAGCACCAACCCACATAGACGCCTTGATAAAATTCTATACATCAAAGGGGTTTGAAGCCGAGTGTGTGCTACCTGACAGATGGACTGGGCCCGAGTTAGAAATAAACGCTTACGCAGCTCTTGCATCTAATTCCTGCTTCACGCCGCGCTAACGTTTAAAATGTATAGGCATCGAATCATCTAGGAGTATTTAAGTGCTCTACTCAAGGCAGTCAAGGCAGGCCGCTCGCGCTAGCACAGCCTTCGCGGTTAGTCCATGCTAGGGTGAGACGAAGTAGGAGTATCTTCAACTTCTTTCTTCATCACTAAACAGAAGGCCGCCATTAGTATAGCACATGTGCCATTTTTCAGATGATGATAGTGATCAAAGTTGCCAAACTGAATTCCGGAAAGGGTCTATTGCAAGCATGGCGCCCCGACTGTTGCCCCATGCGTGCAAGCACGTGCAACGTGCGCGTGAACACAGCTTCGGCAAGCTTTTAAATGCACGGGCGTGCCCGCACGAGCAGAAACATGGCGGCGGCCAGTCGCCCAGCTTGCAATCGTCTATAGACCTTTCCAAAAACGAGCTTGTGGCCGGTGCCATTGTGAGCGTTCGTGCGTATGGCGCGTGCTTCGCTCGCTTTCCGAAGCGACGAACACGCACGTGCTGGGCTGTGAAGATCGCACGCTGGACTGTGATTTTGTAAACATTGGAAAGGTCTATACTCTGTTTCACCTTATGATGTACCGCAGGAAAGGCTACAAGCGCGAGCTCCTTGCTCTGGGGCACATCCCGGCGGCACAAGCTCTCGTGACTTAAGAGCAGCTGCCAACGCTATGAGCTCGCGCTTGTAGCCTTCGCTGCGGTACAAGAGTGCTGGATGTGTTTCGCTCTTGTTCCTTCGGCCTGACGTTTACGCAGGAATTACCAAAAGGAGGGAATCCTTCAGTTTCTTGACCTTAGGTTAAGCTTTTTACCGGAACGCATCTGCTGGATGTACCCACCCAGATCTAGGAAAGGCATTCTTCCTTACGACTCCTGTCATTAAAAGCTGGTGAAGAGGGGAATTGCTAGATCTTGCCTAGAGGCCTCTCTCAGGAAATCTTGTCAACATAGTGCCCAAGAGAGCTTTGAAAAACAGGTTGACCGCTTGCAGAGGGCGGGATTTCCAGTGAGTTCAACTTGGCAGAAGTGACGGGCAGTTTAATTATGGAGTTTAAAGGGGCACTGAAGCCACGCCGCGACAACAGTCGTCCAAGGCCGGTGGTTATTCCTTACATGCATTCCGTCGCGCATAATTTGAAAAAAGTGGCACAGCGGTACAATGTTCCGATAGTGTTTTCTGCACCTAAAAACTTGGGGCGGTTATGCAGTAAAATCAACAACTCACGTCGATTGCAGATCCGTGTGATACCAAGCACAGAAATAAGTACGTGGAATGTACGACTGGCGTAATTTATAAAACTCCGCTGACGTGCGGGTCGAGTTACGTGGGGCAATCTGGCAGATGAGTGAATGACCGCGCGCAAGAGCACGCTGCGTCAACAAGAACGACACCTTCCGAGCATCTTACGGTTCACTGAAGCAGGTGCCCTCGCGCGCCGTCATTCCACAACACTAGGATCCTAAATACACGAGGCTTTTGAGACTAAAAGCAGGGGGAGTGATTGCATCAGCGAAACTTCCTTAGCCTTTTCCACGGGTGAATATGAGTTTTTAAAACGGGGGCTGGGCAGAGATGAGTGACGATTAGTATGCATGACGGGTACATATGTGTGTACTTTTCAAATAAACTTTAGTTAAAAGCAGTGTTGAGGAATGGGCACCCCCATTTCATTCTAATTCCATTCCGGGGAATTAGAGCTTCCCGCAATTCCATTCCTTTCAACTCCTCGGAATGAAGACACTGGGCCCATTCCCACTCCTGGAATGCCCATTCCCACTCCTGGAATGAACGGCCAACTGCACCATTCCATTCCTTTAATTACTAAACATGAAAAATGGCATTCTACAGCCACCATGTGTTACTGGAAAAAAAAGCATAAAGCTGCTGACGTTATCGAGGCGGAGACGACTGCACAAGTATGCAAAAGCTTCCTCAAAGCGTACATTTTACCAACCCGAAGTCGCACAAACGTGCTTCTTGTCACTTGGTATCACATGCAGACACCTATCGCGCGATGAAGTGTAAAAGGCTCGCGAGTCGCAACAGTCGCCAAAAAAATAAAACCACCCCTTTTCTTCGCAAACGGACCGTATACAACAGATACATGGGTAGGGTGTTGTGTGTTCGATAAGACCTTAAAAATGTATAGTTTGTGCGTGGCTCAAGAAGCTAGCTTGCTCTCTGCTTCGAATACCTGCACAACAGCACCGCCAGTGCGCTCTTAGTAGCGACGCCACGTATACCTGCCTTAAATCTCCACGCACTGCGGCCAGAACAGAAAACCGCTGACAAAGTGCAGTCGGTATACGGCGCCAGCACAAGGGATACTACCACCATATAATGGAATCTGCCTTAAAAGGGTAAATGTTTACGTTTGCTGTGCGATTCTTGCGATTTCTTAACATACATAATACAATTCCTAATTTGTGTTCCGTGCAAACGCTATAGAAGATCGGACCGGGTAACAACAGGGAGTTGAACCGGTCATTATTCCAGTTTGGTTTGGGTTCAGTAGCCTTGCAGTTTGTTCCGGATTGGTTCTGGCTCAGTGATGCTTTTGAAATAACGGTTCGGTTACCGGTTCCACCAAGAGCAAACCAGTTTAAAACGGTTCTTAAAAAAAATTCCACAGCTCCCAGTCGTTAAGAAGAAAAGGTTAGTAATACAACACGGCGTCATCTGCAGTAACAAATAGGTCACCAGAAGCCGTGCTGCAGAAACAGGGACAGGTAAGCAATTATATGTTAATTTCGTTTTGTCATTTTGAATTTGGAACTAAAACGCCGTTCAATAAGAAGTACGTGGTTATACAGGCGCTTAGGAACAGTACCAAAGTACAGTACTCACACGTGAACTCAATCAGCCAGCACGCACAGTGACACCGTGACGGTAGTACGCACCATACTCGATACCCACAAAAAACAAATTAGTCGTTCGTTGTTAAGTTTGCCAGAGTATGGCGACATAGTTATCCACTGCATATGAAAATTTATACAATGCAGTACGACTGCTAGCGTCGGGTTCTTAACGGATATCACGCAGTACTGTACTGATACACGACCGCACGCCGGTACGATGCTCATCCAGGTCGAAGTGGAAAACTGGACCCACTAGCACGGCCGTTGGACCTGCTCCAATGACTGAGTTGAAGAGAACGACAGCGAAGGGTGGCGAAAGCCCGTCGAAGGGCAGCGATTAAACCAAAAAATGACAAAAATACAACGGGCAACTGCTGTTTCTAGAAAACGAAAACGCGGGCGCACGCACGCACGCACGCACGCACGCACGCACACAGACTTCAAGGAGCGTTCAGGACTCCAGCCGACTGTCGTCCCGGCGACCGATGCGGCAGTGTGCGGCTTTGCCTATTGACGCCTCCAAATTTCGCAACCGCGGAACAAACGAACCAAGAGCCGTCAATGTTTTTTATTTTATTTTTATGTTTGCTTTCTCCTTCCTTGAGGAATATTGCTAAGCAGCAAGAAATGCAAACATACGCACGCACGCACGCGCGCGCGCACACACACACACACACACACAACACGTACGCACGCACGCACGCACGCACGCACGCACGCACGCACGCACGCACACACACACACACACACACACACACACACACACACACACACACACACGCACGCACACACACACACACACACACACACCACAAAGAGAGAGAGAGAGAGAGAGAGACAGACAGAATAGATCTTTAGTCTTTCGGCATAGTCAGGTATATTCCGTTTCATTGCGATGGACACTACGACCTACACGAGCCAATTCATAATTCACAGCTTGTCTCGTGACTTCGCGTTCCCTGCGTCGCTCCGCCCAACTGGAAGGACAGTGACACCATCCTAGCTACGAATTGGCTCCGGTGGCTCGTAGCGTCCTTTGCGGTCCATCATAAGGTGAAACAGCGTACAGAAGTGCACACCTCATCGCCAACGTCAATTCGTGCTGCACATTGAGCTGCATCCATGTCGTCGCTGCTGTTTGTTTAGTCAAAATTCAGCTGCCCATGCCACAGTTGCGAATATTTAATTGGCTTCAGGCCTCACCCCTCAATAAGGCGCAGCTAATTTTATTACGCCGAACCGTTTCCATTGAATTGGTAACTGCCATATAAAATTACGGTTTCGTTTCAGTTCGGGCTCAATATCAAATGTTTGATTTAAGTTACAATCTTGTTCCGGGCCATTAAAAAGAAAAAAGAAAAAAAAAAGGTTTTATTACGGTTTTGGGTTTGGTTAGACACCGTGGTTCAAAGCTACATGCAGATTGCGAATGATTACAACAGCCGCTTTGACACGTCTCGTGTAGCCAGGAACGACACCTTGTTTGTCTAAAACTATTCAGTTTTGGTTTCTTCACTTCACTGAGGGCACTCCATTTTCATCCTCAAAGGCACCAGACACCTCCAGTGCAATAATGCCGTTACAAGGGCCACTTACCATACATTAACGAATTGCGCCATCAGCTTGTATGTCCTAGATTAAAATCGACATAGCTCGCATAAGAACCGGGCCCATTCCATTCCCACTCCATTCCAGGCGAAAGGCATCTACTACTAATTCCATTTCCATTCCATTCCCCTCAACGTTGCCGCCATTCCATTCCCATTCCATTCCGGGGTCGCGAAATTGCGGAATGATTCTGGAATCATTCCAACTCCGGAGTGGCAACTCCGCATCACTGGTTGAGAGCGCGCCCTGTCCTGTTGTTTTTCTGTCTGCCCGTGTATTTTTCGGCGCTTTTCCACCGTAGATATGTACCAACTGGCCCGTATAAGTACCTTGTTACAGTTGTATACTGAACATTTCAGGAAATCGATACCTGTAATTTATGAGACCGACGTTTAACAAATGTTTGCGCTGGTACCAAAACTTGACAAGACATACAGGGATATGATTGAAGGCCCGATAACCCTTAATGAAATAAAAACCGCTGTAGACTCGCTTCCAAACGGTAAGGCACCTGGACCTGATGGACTTCATGCAAAATTTTACAAAAAATACCGAGATAAACTATGCCCTATACTACTTGATATTTTTTAAGAAGTTTACGTCCAAAGAACCCTCCCTCCCTCTTTTTACCGTGAACATACCATTTTAGTGCCAAAAACAAAAGACACAGAAATGCCTAAAAAGGTGGAAAATTATAGATCAATCTCGCTCTGCAAAATGGACTACAAAATATTGGCTAAAGTATTGAACGAGAGGTTACAGCTAATTATTTGGAAACTAATAGGTGAACATCAGACATGCGGAATAAGTGGAGGAACTATACAAACAAATGTGCATGTAGCGCGCTTGGTTCTGGAATGCGCGTCAAACAAGTAGCAATTGTGCTGAAAGATCTCGCTAAATCTTTTGACCGCGTAAGCCATTTGTTTCTATTTACACTTCTGCAGCACATTAACGTGGCAACGACACTTTTACAGTTTTGCCACGCAAAAAAGTTCTACGAGGCTGGCGGTCAATAATATACTCACAGACGAAATTCAAATAAAATCTTCCGTTAGGCAGGAGTGCCCACTTATCTCGTTACTCTTCGCCCTGTACTTAGAACCAGTGTGCCTTAGTATTCTTAAAAGCGAAAAGGTCCACAGATATTCCCTAGGCAAGGCAGAGGGGAAAGTTTTCGCCTACGCAGATGACGTTGCATTTTTCGGTACCGATAAAAGCAGTGTCAACGAAGCAATGAAATTAACGCAACGCTGTTGTATGGTCACAGGAGCCTCTATAAACTCATAGAAATGTAATTGCTTTTGGTTTGGTTCGTGCCACATTCTTACCGATTACAGCCTCCGCTTTTTTTCGTTTTCAGAAAATGAAATCGTTCCGTACAATATGCTCGCGCCAATTGGCCTTCATAGTTTATGGAAATGCACAATAATTGACCGACACGCAGAAAAAGCCCGCACAGCAAAGTGTCTATTTTTAGAATAAGTAGAGAAGGTGAGAAGTGTCTATGCATCTGAATTAAACCAGCCAGAATGGTTCCCTATGTTTGATTCGTGTCTCGGACTCCCAAATGTCTAAGAAATGCGAACCGACCTTAACGTGATTTAAATCATAATAGCGAAGCTAAAAACAAACAAAAACTCAATAGTTATTAATTAGTTCGTTCCCTCTCACCCAAAATAAAAAATAAAAAAATATATATGTGTTAAAAACCAATTCAGAGTAATGTGTGCAAAATCTCTACATATTTTTAACATTGTTCATTTGTGAACATAAGGAACCGATCGATTGTTTACATTGATGTACTTATTTGCTATGTTATATTTTCCACGTATTAAAGATATATATATATAAAAAAAGCTGTGACGTAGCTTTGGGGTATCGTCTCCCCTTCGCTCGGCAGCGGACCCAAGATTGATTCCCGCGGGCGGCGGGCGTTCTTTTTCGAGGATTTTGCAACATCGACGACGGACGCCCTACATCGCCAACTACAACATTGACGACTACACGAACGGACGTGATTTGCAGCGGTACTTGGAACGGACCCGTAACAGCTATATCGCTGTAAAAGAACGCGGTATTCGCGGCACTCATGATGACAGAGTCATCATCAGCGGGCGCGCGTCAAGCGTCTTGGCCGCGTGTTTGCTTTGTACATATACCTCTGCTTCGAACATGTCTGAGGGCAGTTTTCGCGTGACAAATGGGACCATCGTACAAGAAATAAACGCTCCTCAGATCTGCAGACTTTCTTTTGCACGATCATATTAGCGGTGAGACCGGAGCTTAAAGGCCTGTTCACACATGCAGCGGAACGCTACAAGCATAGCGCTAACCTCGCGCTAAGCGCGTGCTGACCGGAGCGTTCACCAGCTTTGTATCGCACCGCCAAAACTGTTGCTCGTGGCAGGCGATAAGTAGCTGACGGCACGTGAGGAGCGCTACATCAGCGCTTCGCTTCATGTGAGAACCGGCCTTAAAAGTGTTCAAGTTCAAAGGTATGACACTGCGCGCTTTCCGATTCGAAATACTATGCGGAGCGCAACCTCATTTGCTTTTCCTTTTGCAGGAATTGTGGTGACGTCAGAAGGACGCCGAGCTCTGATTGGCTTGACTGAAAGGATGGTGGGTAGACCTCAAGGCAGCTAGCATTGAGGTCCTATCCTTCTTGTCAAAGCCAATAAGATCTCGGCGTTCTGATGTCACCGCAACCCGTGCGTCTGAAGCAGACCAACTTGAGCTCCGCACTAGCATACCCCTAGAGAAAAACTTTGACCAATGTACGGTGAAACACAAGGTATGTCTCAAGACTGCGAGAATACCGCACTGGATACTGCACCGCCACTGTTCAAACAGGCTTCGCTGCACACTCCCTGAATCACTCCAAAAAGAAAAAGAAAAAAAATCAGCAACAGCCTGATTAGCCGAATGTTTGTGCTAATAAACTTCCAGCCAGTGTTTTCTTTCCTCTCTCTCTCTCTCTCTCTCTCTCTCTCTCTCTCTCTCTCTCTCTCTCTCGCTCTCGCTCTCTTTCATGAATCTATCGGTCATTTTCGGCCATTAGATGAGGAACCATGTTGACGCAAAGTTCCTCATCTAAAAATTCAGAAAAAAAAAAGAAAAAAAATCCAAAATACTCCGGGTTGCGAGCTCGTGATAGTGATCATAAACACTGTCTCGTTTTTTTGCTCTGTTTTGCTTTTGGGTCTAGCCTTCCTACGGGCGCCACCGCGGAGCTTGTCAAGAGCCTACGGTGTTGTTTTTCGACCGGGTCTAAACATCCGATCGTGTGTTTCCCAATCACCAGGGACCACCGGGAACGGCGGGTTAGATGGAGGAAGGGGGTGGGGGCGGATATGCCGTCGCAATATATAATTTTGTTTTCTCTGTTTACCTCCACGTTTTTTACACTACCCACAAGGAAGAGGAAAATTGCTTCTTTCCAGGGGTTTCGCAGATAGGTTCTCGCTGTTTTCCATTACCACGTTGTGATCTCACGTATCTCTCAGACAGTTGAAGAGTGCTATCGCGACGGCACGATCGGTTATTACGAAAGTATTGGTTGGGTTCCTCTGCGTGTATATGTATCCTTCCGAAAGATGGCGGGAAAAATGCTGAAGAAGAATTGTTATAAAAGTGGCAATCAGTTTGAGTAGTTCTTGCTGTATTAAGAACGTGTTTTTCTCTTGCTCTGGTGAGGGTAGGAAAGGGGGGGGGGTAGTTTGTAGTAATACTACTACTAATAATAATAATAAATAATAAATAGTAATAAGATTAATAATGATAATAATAATAATTTATTGACAAAACCAAAGCAGAGTTAAAGAAACGAGCGCATCAAAGCCAACAAGTGACTTGTGCGATGCCGCCCTACTATCTAAACGTCAAACAGCTAACCAGACCCGGAAACAAAAAAACATACACCCACACATACACTTTTGAATGAGTCTCGCGAATATCGTGCACAGGAGATATCATGCCCATTGTCCTGAATCGAAGCGTAGAATTAAAATCACCTACGGCCTCTAAAGTAATAAAAAAAGAAGGAAAAGTGCGCAACTTCTAAAGAAACAAACAAATAGAAGTAGCCTATAAAATGCGCAACTACACGATAGGTTTTCCGAAGAAAAGGCGTCCGATAACGTCCAGTAAAAACCACGCATATTAATACAAAAAAAGAACGCACCAAAGAACCTCAACCGAAGACATTCTTTAGAACGCCATATTTTTTTAGAAATTCCTTGATTTTTCGGAGAGAAGTAAAAGTCAGCAGATCGGGTGGTAATTGAGAAAAGAAATGTGGAACATAATAAGGGGGGGGGGGGGGGGGGGCTTGTGGTACTTTCGCCATATCAAGTGCGTACGAGTTTTTTTTTTTTTTAAGGGGCTGGACGTGACGAAGACTACGATAGGATGAATTTGCGATTTCAAATTCACTACTCCGAAAATTCCGCAACACAACATAATGGACATAAAGTGTTTGGACGTTAGGCAGGCCAAGAAACTTGAACAGGTCGGTGTCCTCACGTATCGAGAGCTTGTAGGACACATTTGTTAGGACAGCCTTAGTTACACGATCGATCTGGCCTTCCCAGAAAGCGGAGCAATTCCCGAAGACAGTTATGCTGTAGCGAAGAACACTAAATGCAAGCGCATGTGCAATGGCTTTTCGAATTGAAAAGTGCATACAAAACTTAGATCGATACAAGAGACAGCTGGCGTTTTGGAGTTTTTTTAAAAAAATATATGTAAAATAAACATGCAACTTTAGGCCGTGTTCGAGGCGGGGTGTAAGCCGCACGTCCGGAGGCTTCCTGGCTCGTGACGACGACCATTCCCCGAAGTGAAGAACCCAGGGGTCCAGTGGAGGTGAGAGAATTGGTAACGTAACGAACGGTTTAATTACATGGCTGCGATACAGTCGTCAAATCCGAGAGAACAACGGAGCAGCCTCACGCTCCGCCTTATATAGGGTCCGTTTTCTCCCTCACTTTCCGCCAGGGCAGCAGGTGCGAGTAGCAAACCGCCGCCCAGTCCGTTGCAGCAAAGACCGCCGCGTCGTAGCCAGAAGTGCGTCGTAGCCATGGTTCTCCGCAGTTAGGTCATGCCTCTCTCCCCTTCCGGAGCGCACGAACCCACACGCACAGACACACACGTCCCGTTGACGTCACGGACGCGTTGAGACTCGTTTTGGGCAGGCTCCGACAGGTGGGCGACAGTCCTGAACAGATCGTGACTCGTTTCCGCAGCGTTGAAACTCGGAAGAAGGTTGCCGAAGGTTCCATTCTTAACATCCGTTATATATTTATATATATATATATATCTATCTATAGCGTTAGATACCAAGGTATCTAACGCTATCTGCGTACTCTAAAGGGACGCAAGTGCACTGCATGCCGGTAGAGGAGTGTAAAATAAATGGGGAGTCTAGACTGACTGCTTTAAGCGGATTGAAGAAACAGACCAGCTTGGTTCTTTTAACAGTGACCGAAATGAGGTTCCTCTCAAACCAGTTCATTATTTCAGTCGCATGGCGTTGTAACTGACCAATGAAGTCTAAGTAATTGATATGTTGCGTCATGATTACGGTGGTCGTCTGCATACTGATAAAGCTTGCACCTTGGTATTGAGTCAGGGATGTCACCGACAAAAGTGTTAAACACCAAAGGTGATAACATTGAACCTTGCGGTACGCCTGTTTTAAGTTTGGTTTGAGAACTTTGAATACCACCGCAGACACCCCCAATTGGCACCGATTAGAAACATAATTTTCGAAAAAGGAAACGAAAGACCCGCGGAAGCCTATGCTGTACAATTTTTCCCAAAAGTAAATTGTGTCAGACAGCGTCAAATGCTTTGGATACATCCAAGATTAGAGTAGAGGTGATACGATTGTGATCAAAAGCAAAGTGAATATTGTTTGCAAAATCTTTTAGAAGAGGCTGTGTACCTTTCCCTTGCACGAATCCAAATTGAGTAGGCGATAGGATATCGAGTTTGTCTATACAAGATGTCATAATTCGGAACACATGCTTTTGAGTATTTGCGCGATGATTGATAAAATAGAAATGGGTCGATAATTCGCGTTTTACCTTCAGCACCACCTTTGTACAAGGGACGAACTATTTCCGTTTTGAGATCATCAGAAATGACTTTGGTTTCAATAAAGCATTTCAGCATAAACAGGACAGATTTGATACTGTGAAAGTTTCGGCGAAGGTCCGACAGACGGAAATTGTCTATTCCAGGAGACTTGTTTGGTTTCAAGCTTAGTAAAATGGAGTGCAAATCGGTTTCTTGGAGCGGAGCAAGGAATGCAGAGGAGTAATGACGTTTTCAATATGGTTTGGCGAATCTCTTGCCTGTCCAGAAGAGGTAGCAAAGAGAATTGAGATCCTCTTCAATTGGACGTCAATTGCTGCCGAATTGTTTCTTCAGTGCATCACGAATAGAAGTGTGCGTATTGTGGTCACGAAACTCATCGATAAGGGACTAAGCTTTTCGTGCGTCCGAAAGAAATTCCGCGAATTTATACTGATAGTAAGTGCGCTCAGCCGACCGAATAATTGCGTTGGATTTGTTTTGACAGGATTTGTAATCTACCTTCAATTGCAAATTTCGAGGCGAGAGACAACAACGTGCCCGTAATGTATTTTGTTCTGCTATTGCTTCCAAGATATTGGGATATTTTAATAATATTAATGTTAATAATAATTAGAATAATAACGACAATTATGTAACGTCGCAGTAGCAGGATTGAAGTTTTTTTTCATCATGAGTCGATGACGCCATGATCCGCCAGTAGTGGATGCTATTTACCTGAGCGCATCGCAAGGAGTAACCAATAAAGAGCAGTGCATACTATTAATTCGCTATTCTACACTAATCCTGCCATAAAATACGTTATTATCGATCGGCAACCAATGAGGTTGCGACATAGGCCAATAAGAACTCCGAAGAGCCAATCAAAAAGCACGAAGTTTTTCGTAAGCCGTCAGTGACTGGAGTTCCCCCACCATTCATCCCGTGGCTATATTAGTCTTACTTTGTGATAGGATAAGATGTCTTCTGAGACTTCTAACGGCTGCGCGTAATATATTGGTGCATGCTTAGGAATACGCACGTACCACACGAAAGGATAGCATCGTTATAACCGTAACACAGAGCCGGATAAATTGCTGTTTATATAGCCAGGGCCGGTCGGATTCGATTTGTAGGCTGAGTTTTGTTTCACCGAAGATGGTATACCAGCATTGCACGCTTTATTAGGAGCCGACTAGAAGGTGGTTCGTGTTTCTGACATGTAGTCTGCATATACAACCGGTTTCAGCATTAGCAGCCATTTCTCGGGTCCCGAATTACGAGTGTAGTACGCAATACCTTACTGAAGGACGTGTCCAGCCATGTTCACTGGTTTCCCTCGGGCTTATCCCCAAGGAGCGCCACTTGTTTTGTTTTGGCATCAGGGCCCGCTTTTTAGAAGCAGCGTCTCCGCTCAGACAGGGTGAAAGAAGGCACTGCCGAAGCTGGCGCACGAGCGATGGGGCGTCTCGAGTCGAGTCTCAAGCGCTCGCGCGCCCCAGGCTTGGTATACGGTGTCTTTCACCCGGTCTCAGCGAAGATGCTGTTTCTAGCAAGCCGGCCCTGGTCGAAGCAGATAAAGGCTCGTTCACAGACTTGCATTTGGTGGTAATTGAGCTAACAGTTTTAGTCTTCTGCTCTCTTGAGATCGCTTACTACAGAGACAAGAGAACCCACTGGCGCCGTGTATTGGGTAGCGCTAGAATACTCGCGACTTGCCTAAATATATCCTCCTTTTTGGCGAATAATTCTTTCACATTGTGCTTGATATTATTTTGACAGTGTTATAAGCCACCATTTCGGATAGATAGTATACGTACATTTGATCTTAAAAATATTGCAAAGCCTTCGCTCTAGTCAAATGTAGTACCAAGGCTACCTCATAGACGGTGTCAGTGTGCTGGGTTTGTTGTCCTCTCATAAGCAATCACAAAGGAACACAAGGCTTCAAAGGCTTGTGGTTGCAAGCAAACGGACGTGTGTGGAGAAGCTTTATGCGTCGTACCACTTAGAACGCAGAGCAAGAGCAGATGTAGGGAGAGGTCCCGAACACCCGGAACTTCCTTCGGGCGTTGTCAGAAGGCTGATTCGAAGCATTGTGTACCAACATCCGGTGTTCATCTAAGGGAGGCGCTTCAACCTAATCGAACGTTGTTCTGCGAACACTAAAGCCACCTGAGCATAAGCTCGCGTAACGTGTTCGCTCGAGCGTTTACAACGCTGGTGAGGTTAGTGTATACACTGGGTTGATACGGACTCCGATATTGACCAGGGCTTTCTCAGAGAGGCTCTCTCCCGACGGCCGGCGTCTGCTACGCGCAGTCGACACGGGCGATTGACACGAAGAGGACTTCTCGGCGACCTCTCGCGCGGCTGCACACTCTACGACGTGGAACCAGCGGCAGCTGCCAACCGGGGATTCGATGATCCCGGGAATTCAGACCGGGGCCGATCTTCCGCGACCGGCTTCCGCGCGCTGGGACCTCTGTGCGCCCAGGAGAGTCATTCCGGAGGAAGGCCTGGTCGTATTGACCTTTGACTGTTGACGCGACTTGGGGAGATACGCTCCAGGCTACAGGGAGGGAGAGAGAGAGCGAGGAAATGAAGGGCACCTACGTTGCTGCCCTTTCGAGTAACGCTGCTGTCGGTGTTGTTGTTGTTCTTGGCAGCCGCTCGTTGCCCACTGTATCCCATTCAGCCCAAAGCTGGCAGTGCGGTGGAAGCTATGCGTGCTCGTTGGAACAGGCATGTGTCTTTGTTTTCGCCACGGGATCAGAATCACGCCCATACCCGGGCTCGGAGAGTGGGGTCTGGTGACGAGACGTTGATTGGTCCGGCAAGCGTATATTGCTCCCACCGCATTGTCAACTTAGGGGTGAACGGGGAGCGTAGGATAAACAGAGCAAAAGTATTGCCGAGGTGCAACCCCCATTTATCGATAAATGGTCCGCGTATAAGTAAACAAATTTGGCTAGCGTAATGGCGCACCAGTGGTTCTCGGTTCTGATGGGGCGTGTAATGAAAGGTAGGATGCGCGCTGAAGCCGGGTGGTCGGACCGCGTGCGATTGGGGGAACCCAGATCGTTGGCTATACTATGCGTGTTGGGGCAACGGTTGGGGACGATGTTCAAGCAGATCGGCGAAACGGCTCGAGCTCGGGCATATATCTTCCGGCGACACGCGTGCGATGTTGTGAGCTTGTAGATGTACAACAATGAACGGTCTCTGCCCTTCCTTTTTTTGGAACAGCGGCGCGGAAATACGTTGTAGATATAGCTTTAGTTTTTGTTGTATTTTATTTTCTCGAAGGATCCCAATTACAAAAGATTTGAGGCCACCGTTTTTGCTGTCCAATTTTCACCCGTTATCTGCGTGTCTGAAGTAATTTTTGAAATGACTCATTCGGTATTTACTTTGTTTGTGTGTGCTTGTGTGTATTTATGTTGACTTGTTTTGGTTTTTGCAATGAATATAAAAATATTGCGAGGAGAAAGGCTTTGACTAAGTCGGCGATATCGAATCAATTTTATTTTTGTGTTATGACGCGAAAAATTTTTCCCACAGAATCCAGGACGGAATAAGGAATGAATATGATATTATAATAAATACTTTACAATTATGAAATGAATAATCCTTAACAATATACGACTGTTTGTTAAGACAAAAGGCCGACCATGAGGAGGCAGAAAAGGTACTGCCTGAACGAATCAAATGTCAGATAACCAACATTTAACGCAGGTTTTAGGACTCAGCGCAATTGCTATTAGAAAATATTTGTGTTTCTCGATCGACTTCTGTTGTGCATCGTGCGCGAGCAATGTTTGTTCCAGATAGGAATCGACGCTTCCTCGGTTTTACGTTTTCATTTAAACAGCTGCTGCAACGTTATACGTCTCGCATTTTGTTTCTAAGGGCCCATGCGCACACTTGCGTTTGAATGCGTATGACTGCGCAGTGTTAATAAACGGCAACGAGTAACCGGCACGTCCGTGCCTCGTATAAAGCGTGAAATCCCATTCAAGGAGTAGCTTGGCCCGCCACGTACGGAGTACCGATGTCCTGGTTTCTCGTAGTCGCAACGCAGTCAAACGCACTCAGAGTCTTTCGAACGCAACTGTGTGTGCGGGGATCAACGCCGTATTCACACTTGTGGTTGAACCGCGTTCGCAAAGCGGCTGCGAACGCATAAAGGCTGTTTCACACATCTGCGTTGGTTGCGTTCGAGTGCAACCGAAATGACCGCAACGACAAGGTCACTGGAACAAGTGCTTGCCGTTCACGGCATGGCAAGCGATGCAAGGGGTAGCTTCGCGAAGAAATCCACGAGTCACGGTTGTTGCAGTGTTTTGGTCGTTACGGTCATTTCGGTTGCATGCGAACGCAGCTGTTACAAACGCTTGAACCAACCTTAGGGCTCATTCACACTGGAAGCGGATCCGCGTTCGCAAAGCGGTTGCGAACGCGGTTGTATAAAGGCCTGTTCACACATACAGCGGAGCGCTAAGTTAGCGCTACGTGAGCGCTCATGTGGCGCTTCCTAGCGCGTGACTTCGTTCTAATATAGCGCGCGATTAGCGCTTTAGTAGCGCCTTGTTAGCGCTCCAGTAGCGCCTTGTTAGCGCTTCAGTAGCGCCATGTTAGCGCTTCAGTAGCGCTTCTTGTACCGCGATGCTGCGGATTAGCGCGTGCACTGCGGTTCCGGTTCCCGTGGTTGGGTTTGCATCAGCAGCACCATGGAGGACATGTGGGACGCTGAAATAGAAATGCGACAAATTCTCTTACACGCGATTAGTGCATATGTGTGTGGACGGCTTAACACCCAGAATAGCCTTCTGGGTGCGCGAAATCTTTTGGCACCGAGATACCGACGGGTACCCGGCGAACCTTGTTCCTAGGCTGAGGGACCGAGACACAGAGCTCTTTCGAAGGCGATTATTTCTAACTGCGTGTCTTTGAAACCAGGATCACGCATATCGAATAGAAAGCGATGAGGTCGTACCCAATCAATTAGTCGCTCAGAGTCCACGACTCTGGTTCGCCTGCTCGACCCTTTGCTTGGAGAGCGGCTCTTTTACTTCCTCTTCTTTCAATGCCAAAGGAAAAATAATAACAAAGGAATCGCCGTGCACGCGCTGTTCCGCAACAGCAAGCATGGCACAGGGAGCGTGAGAGCGCTAACAAAGCGCTTCTGTAGCGCTAACAGAGCGCTAACAAAGCGCTTCTGAAGCGCTACACTCTAATCATGGTAACCTTTAACGTAACTTTTAGTAGTGAGTAACCTATAAAATAAAGGTTACAAGTCGTTTATTTTTCGTGTTTTCGTTATTCTTGCGGTGACTAAAGGTTACAACAGCCAAAATTTGACGATGCAAAGGTTACCATGAGAATTAGAGCCATGTAACTTTTGTGCAGTAACGTATGAATAACGTAGTAACCTATGCACTCTACTTCTTTCGCGTTAAAACTAAAACTATAAAAATGAAACCTCGGAGCCTTGGTGGCCTTGTCGACGCGCTCCTCTGCTGTTTCCCTCTCCTGGTGAAAGAGGGACTCTCATCAGGCGATGTTTTCTTTTTTTTTTTTTTTTTTCGGACGCCTTGCTGGCAGCATTCTTTCGCAATAAAAAGAAGAGCAAAGAAGAACAATGGCTGTGAAAGCCTGAGTTGCTTAGCGGTGTTGCATGCTGGGAAGCGGGAATGAGTGACCGCTGTCGCGGCTGTCTCGCGTGCGCCCGGGCCGTTTGAGCGCCATTTTTTGGCGGCCCATTTCTTGCGCCAATACTCTGTTCGGAGCGAGTTGGCAGACTCTCGGTCTGTTTCGACAAACCACGGAAGCAGTTATGTCGCAGCAGGGACATGTGGGGTGTACTGCGCGGCAGTTGCAGGGAGCCTTTGTGTGACTGTCAGCGCTACGTCGTCGTGTGCCCATCAGACGAAAGCGCGGCAAAGATTCGTTGTGAGTTCTGCAATCACTGCCCAAGCATTCACGGAAGAATCACCGATTTGGGTAAGTGACGTTTCTTCCTAGCGGAACCGTTGCAGTAGCGACGTGCGAGCTCTCATTTTCAAAGCTCGTTATTTGTGTGCATTTAGGACCAAAATGATTCTGAGCCGTTTTATACGAGCGCATGTCTGTCCTCGTGGCACTCTGTGTCGATTTAGCTCTTTTTATGTGTAATGCCTGTAGATGAGCCCTGCCGTAGCTGTCTAGTGTCGTCAGTGAACGGTGTGGTGGTAATGCACGACTAATTACTGCCTATTTACATGCTTGCGCGCGCGGTGGGGATATGCGTGCTTTTGTGCATTTTACTAGGCGCAAGCTTGCAATGCACGGCTGCGGTATTACTATTTTTGGTAACTGAATTTTGTAACTCTGTACGTCTTATCACTCCTTGCGGAATGGCTTTTGCACCGAAACTTTTCGCACTACGTTCAGGGTACAAGAAAATATTTAATGTGTGGCATGCAGAATTGATATAGGCATATATCCCTGTTTTAGTCAAGAAATAAAACATCCTGCTCGTTTAAGGTGTGGTGCAGAATGAACGGTGTAGGACAAACAATTATCTCGTTTTGTTGTGCAATTATTCCGTCACGTTTATTTATTTATTTTTATTCTACCAATAGGTGACACAGAGCAAGGACTTACTGTGCCACCTATTCTACCAATAGTTGGCACAGGGATAAATGGACCGAGTGAAGTGCAACAGCCGTATCATCCTGATTGTTCGAAAGGTTGGTGGGCGCAACATGCTCGCAAATATATATTAAAAAATCCCGTTATTTTACTGAAAGTCGCGCCTTAATAGCCAATCACTGTGTCCTAAATGAACCGCTAGTTCGATGCAGATTTTTTTTTATTGCTTTCTGATTTTTAATTTTACATTTTACTGGTACGATAATAATTTACCACTAATTACTGCCAGATCACATGCCTTTGAGAAAAGTGGTACCGTGCATGCTTTTAATGCTTGATTTACGCAAGCCTTCAGTGTATCGCTATATAAGTGTTCAAGACGTAAGTTCTAGAATTCCGTTCATATTTTCGATGCTTATGGGCTTATTTATGCATGACAAGTTCTTGGTGCTGTATTCCGCGCACGAGGAAAATATTTCTTGCTTGGCTACAGAATGGATGTATGCATGGACCATGCTTTATTTAACATGCAATCCAGCCTGCTCGACTGAGTCATCAGTGCAGCATCGGCGGCGTGAAGCAACCAATAGTAAAGTAGTGCAATTTCCCGCTTCGTTGTGAACTGATCCCATCTGTTTTTACCCTTTGTTCTACACTCTAAATGCCGTAACCTTTCTGTCTACCTATAAACGCTTTTAACTTCTATATCAACGGTTACAAGCCAATTCAATAAACGTTACAAGCCTTTTTACCTTGAATAACGGTTACGGCCCAAGGTCTCGTGGAACGTAGAGGTTACTTTGCGGAGCAACGGTTGTAACCACTAATTTGTAATGTCTAAACCGAACTTGTAACCTTTACGCGCCCCAGTTCCGTGGGCGCTTCACCACGTGATTAATCACGTGACCTGTGTCTCGTCGGGAAGCCGCAGGTCGCCGCGCGTTGTGTGCTGCACGTTTGTTCCCGCGCTCGGCCATGTTGTGTTCGCGCAACGTATAGAACTTCTAAGTCTTCTTCGTTCCCCGGTTCATTTCGCGCCGTCCTGGAGGTACCGGAAGGTAAGCATGTCTGGTCATATTCATTACATAGAGCAATACCAACAGCTCGTAATCTTTTAAAGCTTGTATGATGGCTTAAGTGCGATGAAAGTGCGGGCAACGACCGGAAGGCGCGGAGCGCCAAGCTTTTGTTGACAACGCAATAACTGAGCTGTCAATAAGCGCTTAGTCGTTTGGCTGTTTCGTGGTCTGGGTATTCTTCGGGCCTTAATTGCTATGCATGTTTTGTCGTATACTCTGTAAATGTACATACACGTTTAAAAACAAGTAATGTTTTCCGTCTCACGTCCTAGGCCATAATGACATCCATGACAAACAGAGACGTGTGGGGTGTCCTACGAGGGCGGTGCAAAGAAGATTGCAAGTGCTTAGGGTACCTCGTCGAGGCTGCAACGTTCCGCACCGATTCACCTGAATTGCGCTGTGGCTACTGCGACCACGGACCAACAGCGCATGGGAAATTAAGCGCATTGGGTATGTATTCTCATCTTTTCACCGATTGCTATAATGGCAGCAAATTATGCAAGATTTCTGACTTGCTACTCTTTTCGAAAAACGGACTTGGAATGGAGATAGATAACTCACGATTCGAACCGCGTACGCGAACGGCTCAGCAGCACAACGCCTTAGCCATTGAGCTACCGCGGGGTTAACATGCGACTATTAGTCAGAAGCTAATATTATCGACTAGGCTGCACATCCATGGCTTGGGTTTCTAAAACCGACTGGAGCCTTTTAAAAACGAAAATCTTTAAACGATGCTGTTGCAACTTTCAGGAGCTAAACATGAAGTGTAATGATCTCAATGATTTCCCGTACTGTCTCGGCGCAGACTAATTTAATGTTTTTTGCTGACGGGTCTAACAACGCAGAAAAATATTTCACGCCACGAAACTGAACCGGTATACTCTGAAATTTTCCCCATACCGGGCAAAAACTGGGTGCCAAAGGATGAACTTTTAAGCGTACGTTTCCTGACTTGTTTTTTTCATTGCCCTTGTGATGGCGAGATGTAAGTGAAGACGTTTTATGAGCACTTTGTGTTTCATTCAAATGTTTACCAGTAAAAAATTGCAAGCTGTTACAAATTGTCTTTACCAATGCAGCTCACATGCGAGGCCGAGCTGCGATTTGGAACCCCGATGCCGGTACTAGAGGACACCTTGAAGAAAGCAGTGGTTGCTGCGTCAGACGTTCTGGAGAAAGTGTGCACGTTCCAAGACGTCGAGAAGCAAATTCAGCTGCATGGAGCAAAGCACTTCTTGATCAGCGAGGTAAGGCAGCGTCCTGGAATTTAATGTCCCTGCTATGTGGTGTACCCAATCCATATCAGTGTACGAAAATTGCTGCGAGCATGCAAGTAAGGGCCCGAGTCCTGGCAGTGCAGTTACTATATTTTCTCCCAAAAAAGAAGGCGCAAACTTACATGTATTTCTTTGGGGTTTATTTTACATCTTACTATCACAGACCCTGCGCTCATAGTTACAAGTCTTTTTTTTTGTTTGTTTTTAACACAGATGGAGGTGCCGGAAGACGTTGTTTTCAACTCGCCCCATATCTATTTCTCCTCGGAAAAGATTCTCGTCCACGGCGACAAGCCACACGAATTGATTCGAGTCAACGGCACAACAGAAAATGCGCTGGTCATGTGCCTGGCGCTCTACTACATTAAGAACCTAAACTATCCCCAAGCCCTAGCGCAGCCGCTGATCTTCCTGCAGAAATTTTTGAGGCCTAGGGATAACGTCCCTAGGGGCCTCATAAGGGGCCCCTAGGGACGTTATCCCTAGGTCATAAGGGGCCTTATGAACGGAAAGCTCAGGAGCCTGCTCGAAAAAATTAAGCAGTAATTCACAACGTGATCTTCCGAAATCAAAGCGCGAGGAGCGTATGCTTATGCAGAGCCAATAAAAAAGAGCCACGATCTTGTTCACTAACGTTATGAAAATAAAGTTCCCTATCTTTCTTTTTACACTGTGTGGTGAATGTTTTGTATTACTGGGTGGTTCTTGTATGCGCAGTGTGTATACTATGTGTAACTTTGACACAGCTTAGCTTTAAAAATGCACGCCGCCGTCGAGTAAATCTAAAGGCAAAAGGTTGTTCTGCAGGTCACGCATCTGGGCCTTTGTTGAGCACTTTGTGTTTCATTCAATGTTTACCAGTAAAAAATTGCAAGCTGTTACAAATTGTGTTTGCCAATGTAGCTCACATGCGAGGCCGAGCTGCGATTTGGAACCCCAATGCCGGTTCCAATGCACAGGCTGAGACGCGTGTATTTAAAGCCAATGGGCTAATTATTCCACCGATGTACATGACATGCCTTTATTTGTATGCGCTGCGTGGACCGCGTACGCATAAAGGCGTGACGGGTGGAGGGGGGAGGGGCGAGGAGGAAAGGGCGTAACTTCTATGTACAGGTTTCAGCCTAACCAATATAAAGGTTACGTGCTCAGGGTTACACCGTAACCAATAAAGTAAAGGTAACAAATTTGCAATATTTTAACCTCTATTAGAGGTTACGGCATTTAGAGTGTACCTACGGAACACAGACCACGAGAGAGAAGTTGCCGAAGTGCTGCAAGAGAGTGCACAGCCTGGCTGCTCGAAAGATGGCTCACTATGGGTGGAAGCTCCACCGCCTTCGGACCTTCCTGTAGACATGAGCCAGCAACTTGCCATTAATGAAGCTCCTGCGCCATCAAAACCTGCACCCAAGGTCAGCAAACACGTTTGTGTGGCGTGCAGGTTCACCAGCAGGTATTTTTATGCCTTTATGCGACATGTTCGGGAAGTGCACATGAACAAGGTTGCTTTGGTGTGCACTAGGTGTCGGAATATATCCATTTCAGAGCTCTTAATTTAGTTTCCCTTTAACAACTGTGATGTACTTTATAGTTACAGTTTTGAATTATTTTTTAGCACTTGTATTTTATGTTCATTATGTCTATCGTACAGCAGCTAAACTGTGTTTACACATCGTTTTACATAAGTCATTTTTTTTCCTGTTCGGTTCTGTTGTACGAGTGCCAGTGTGGTTTCGTAACTATATAGATGTAAAGGCCATGCTGGTTAAGCCGAAGCTTCTGTCGAAGTGAGATTTAACGTGAGTTTATTTGCTTTCTTTAAGCGAATTTTCAACTTTTTTGTGTGCGGCTAGCACTGATATAATATGGCCTTAGATTCTAAAGTGCTTTGTACACCGTTCAACAGCGCTCTTTGTGATGCATATATGCTACGATACCTGCTAACCGCTTACGATAATAGTGCCTTTACATTATGGACGTAATTTATATCACAGCTTTTTATTGATGTATCCCAGACTCGGGAATTTGTGATTATGTATATTGTGATACTTCGGAATCAATTGCCGTTTTTGTATATTACAGTATTTTTTTTTTTGTTCTCTAGTTTTTCACTATTTTATGGGTTGTCCTATTTTGTACGGGTCAAATCACAATCGAGCAGGATGCTTTTTGTGAATTTTCGCCAAAAATGCCATTTTTAATAAAAGGATTTCTTATTCCAGCTGTTGCTTCACTCAAAGGTTACACGAACACATGGAAGTTACCTATAACTTTCTGGCGGGCAGATACCTTTATAAAGGTTACAATGCTAACGAGATTGTAACCTTTCTATAAGTAAATTAGAGGTAACCTTTGCCACTGTAACTTTTACAAAAGTTACATTAGCAAAGGTTACATTTGTGTAACCTTTAACTTATAGGTGCACAAAAATGTGAAAACGTGCACCTTTACAAAGGTTACCATGATTAGAGTGTAGCAGAGCGCTACTGAAGCGCTAACCGAGCGCTACATCACGCGCTAGGAAGCGCCACATGAGCGCTCCTTGGAGCGCTCACGTAGCGCTAACTTAGCGCTCCGCTGTATGCGTGAACCGGCCTTAAAGATCCAGTGCAATTGCACGCGCACTTGATGTCATCGAGTGCGCGTGCAATTGCGCTGGATCTTTATACAACCGCGTTCGCAACCGCTTTGCGAACGCGGATCCGCTTCCAGTGTGAATGAGCCCTTATACCCGTGTCAGACGGCGCTCTAAAGATCCTTTTCACTAAGCTCGTTTATAAAATCAGCCAATCTACTCGTGATGTTGAGTGCGCACGTGCCCTACGGCGTCCGCTGGTTTGCCGATTTTATAAAGGAGCTTAGTGAAAAGGATCTTTAGAACGCCGTCTATCATGGGCATTAAAGATGCATTACAATTTCACGCGCATCCGATGATTAAAACGGGTGAATCCGCTTCGCGGTTGCGATTCGAATGGGAAGTATTCACTAGGCGGCAATAGCTGTGTGCACGACTGCTGAGCGCGTGCTGATGGCGAGCTTCCACAGTTCTTTTGTAACGTGCATTTTGCACCCTCAAGATTGCTGGTCTTAGCAGCCTATTAATGTGGGCTCGTTCAGAGCATGCGCTCTAGACATCACCCACAAATATGGCGCCCAGTGAATGCTCCTTATACCAGAACGATGCTTGTCTGCTTCAACAGTAGAGTTCCTTGACGGCTCTCACGAAAAAGCACCGTGATTTCTGTTTCTCGTGGAGACATGTGCCGCCGAGCCAACCTTAGACAAATCGGTGCCGGCGACGCGTGGGATTAAAACGAGCGACATCAGTAACCGAGAAAAACAACAACCGCGGGGAAGCGTTTGGAGCGAAATTGTAACTGCGCACCTCGCTTACGTCTTCCTGCAATTGCCTGCATCGCCGTGGAGCACCGCGAAAATTCCACAGAACGCGCATTTGCACAAAGACGACAGAAAGAATAACGCACTTAAGACAAAGGGACAACGGACACTTCTTTCAACTCGCAACAACACAAATACAGGGAATCTTCCTCCTGTATTTACTATATCGCTTTCTTTTTTTTCCTGCTCGGCGGGTGGGTTAAAAATACTCAGGTAAGAGATTCACTGTATTGGTTTCGTTGCGAGTTGAAAAAAGAACTTTTCGTCGTCCCTTTGTCTTAAGTCTGTTATTCTTTCTGCCGTCTTTGTTAAAAAAACAACACGTTCCCAAGTTTATATAGTGTATTTGCAAGTGCACATTGTGTAGGTGTTCATGACAGAACAACTTCATAATATTAAGACTCGATGCCGGCTGGTTGACTCCAGCGACGAATAGTTAAGGGGCGGTGCAACGATATTCAATTGGAATGTTTTTCACTTTACATGAGCTTAGTGGCACTAGTGGGACTCAAGGATACTCGCACGCAACGCCACTGATTAAGAAACTCCTTTGTTGCGCTTTAATTTCGAGGACAAAACCGAGCGTTTTTATTCAATCTTTCCTTCGCAAAACCGGATGACGTAGCTGGGCGGTAGCAGTACTGCCCAGTGGCGATATTTGAATGCGGCTCATAGATTGGACCCGAGCATTGCGTTGGCACTCGATTTGGGCTCGTGATAATCTATAGCTCGAGAAGAATTTGGGTAGTGTTCTGTGTCCAATCGCTGGAATGACGACAACAGCCGAACCATAACAATGTCTAAAACTCAGCGCGTGTCCTCTGCCTTGCCAACCCCAGCGCATGGCTATGATCAACATTGGCGGCATATAATAGGCTCCAGATCACGTGGCCGCTTGTTCTGGCTGCGAGTTGAGGGGGTGAACTCTGCTCGTTTTTCTTTATTTTTTTCTGCGACTTCGATTGCGTGTGATGAAAAACGAACGGGTATTTCACAGGTCATTAACGTCATGAATTCGGTCAAAGCGGTATTTGGGCAAAATACAAAAATCGTTGCGTCGCCCCAAAATTCCTTTACTTTCTTCACTGCTGCAACTTGGATTCCCGCCGGCTCTATTAGTTATCGATTCGTCAAGAAGTTCCAAGGACCCGGCCTGAACCAGAGCCTCTTCAAAAACAATACGGTATATCGCAAAAAAAAAAAACCCCAAAAACTGCGGTGGGTTTTTACGTTGAAAACTTTCGCGATCACGAATAAAATTTAAATGTTCATAGATTGGAAAAGCTAGCTTTGCGTGCTGCGTGTAGAACCCAATTTAACAATATATTGCCGGTATTTCCAAAACAAGACGCTATACCTTTGAGGTTAAAAAGACAAATACGAACAGAAACATCGAAGCATTCGACTATCCATTCTAGACCATACAGAAATGCCACATACGTCCATATGAAGAATCGGGCAGATAAGGCCATATATGACTCTATATTTAATATGACTATATATGAGCTTAGAGGCACAATTCTTGAGATGGCTGGCATTCCTGTACGGGAGGTTCTCGGATCAGAAACGTCCCTTCAACTTACTGCGTTGAGGTTTTATGGCAGGGACAACGCCCCCTTGGTGATAACAGTTCGTGCACGTGCTGCGCATATCAAGAGCGCACACTAGCGGCCACTATATACAGTGGAGCTATAGGGACATCCACACAGTAAAACAAGTTAACGTACAGGCAGTACAAAACAGTCGCGCGAGTCCGCCATCACGACAGCCAAACAGCTAGCGCAGCGTTCAGGAGTCATTTGGCAAACGGTCACTGTACTTGAGTTTCTCATTGAGTGCTATAAGTGACGAAATCGCTCCTTAGTTCCGACAGAAACAAACAATTTACGTCAGGATTGTCCAGGTTTAAATTCCCGAGGGAAATGTTTAAAATGGATTTCGAAATTTGTTTGTCGTCATCGAAATAAACGACTAAGAAGGCAGGAACTACGCACAGACAAGGGATTTACTGAGAGATGACCAAAGACAATTTTTTAAAGTTGACTTTCTAGTGTGCTGAAGTTCGAAAAAATAGTCCGCTCGTGAGGGAAATTCGGTAAGTCAATAGTTAGCTGCATGACAGTGTTTTTTTGTTTTGGTTTTTTTGCTGCTAAAACCATGCCAGTGCTTCCGAGACCAAATATATCTGTCGTTGAAAGCTTTCGAGTAAATTTGCTATTATGTTAAGTTGGTATTATGCGACGTTGAACAGTGTTTCTCCGCCAAGAAAGTGTTCTATGGCTCGCACCTTATAGTGCCATCTGGCGAGTTACGTAGAGAATTTAGACTAAGATTGTATATTCATGGAGTGAAGAAGTTAAGAAACCACGCGACCACCAAATACAGACAGACAACGAAGAACAAAACGTAACAAGGTCGAGAAAAAGAAAGAAAAGTGATAAAAGAGCCTGTAGATAAATAGATCGGTAAGATTCCACTTCCGAATTAGAAAATGGGTATATGGACTGTGGTTTCCACACTGGCGAATATCGCTCGGTGTCCTGCCGCAGGCTAAAGGGCTTTCGTTCTTGCGTCTCCCGAATTTCAAGCGCCGACTCCGTTGACACCTGAAGCTGACCGGCCTTTGAGACCTATAGACCCTTTTCATGTTTACAAACATGAACTGCCTCCTGCGTCCCAAGCAATTTCCGGTCGCTCCGTCTTTGAAAGTATGTCGAGCTTTCCTATGTCGCCAGTGCTAGAAAGCATAAACGCTACACGCACATCAAAGTTGGAGATTTAACGAGGGCCCTCGGCTGGTCAATTTAACGTCTTGGAGGAGGCAAGTTGGTTTACAAGAGTATTCGAAAATATTTATCATATCTGGGGGTTCTGCGTTCTTTTGGCGTTCACCTGGAGAATTGGTGGTTAAACATTTCATCAACATTGCAAACAGCGGTGTTAGGGTGGGCTTTGTTCATACTTTTTATGAACCGGAAGTTCTCTGGGACGTCAAAGACTAGAACAACTCCTGGTGGCGTTTGCCATGAAAAGGGTCTATACGCCCTCGCCGAACCAATAGACCGCGTGCATCCATTCCATCACTTCTCTGCGCGTGGGTACGGTCCGGAGCCTGATCACGAGGCACACGTACACCTTCCACCGCAATGTCAGTGTAAACCGCGTTCACACTGCCCATACATCATACAAAAGTCAGTCTGGAGACACTGTCTGGGGCGTGTTTGTTCCTCGTTTGACGGTCAAATTGGCCATAACAAACACTGTCTGTAGACATGTTCCAATCATACAAATGTAAGAAGTAAACATGTCTCGAACAAGCTCGAGTTCAGTCGGCGAATTATTCTGTCATCACGTATGCAGCGAACGTCGTGTTTTTTTTTTTTTTTGATGTACGAGCAGATCGCCCGCGGCTTTAGGGATCAGCCGAGTGTTGTACAGACGCTATACTGTCCGTTCATTATCCCAGGTGAGCCGCGGAGTTGGCCTCGCGCACACGTTGCCGCGGTGTATACCCGCACAATCGCCGACGAGACCGCTCTTGTTTTGCGCTCAAAATATTGCCGAGTTTAGTCCGGAAAAACTCCGGGACCTTTGCGCACTCCCGGTCATTTGGACGATGTATGCGAAGCAGCAGCAGCGACGTATGCAGAGCACGCGGCTGAACGTGCACCGAATACCCGCGGGGGCGACCGGCCAGCGCAATCCGCTTGACTCGGCGTTCCGTGCCGTACCAAGTTCGTTTTTTGCATGGAGCCGCGGCGGTCGCACGTAGCCGCACTCGACCCAATGCCCCGTGGGCACGGACTGGTCTTCCATTTGTTTCGATACAGTCCGGTGGACGCGACAGTATATTGATCTGGTCTCTCGTTAGCAAGTTCGCGCGGATGCGACGGAGTATTGAGTCTGTGCCTGGGGTGAGCTTAGCTAGTATCGGATACGAATGAAATGTGAACAGCGGTGCGTGTGGCCTATGATATACGTCGCGCTACCTTGAGGTAGTTAAGAAGCGATAAAACTTCGGGGTGGAAAGGGGGCAGCGAGGATGCGCGCCTACTCGAATGTGCATACCACCGCTCCCTCCACTGCGCAGTTTTATCAGTTCCTAGTTGTCTGTAGGTTGCGCAGTATGTCTCGTAGGCCACGCGCTCCGGTGCTCGCATTACATTCGTATTTGATAGTATACATGCGCAGTCGATGCACAAATAGCTTAACCCCCCCCCCCCAAAAAAAAAAAAAAAAAAAAAGTGGGCGGCATGTTAGTTTGGTAAGTAAAAAAATTTAGCATCTCCTTGGCATTTCCCATGGATGTTTTAAATGCATAGCATTTAGACGTCTCTAGGAAGGACGAACTTATTTTTACTTCAGTGCCGGATATTCTATGGACTTCTAAGGAGCAATTGTAGAGCGATCAAGATGTTGGAGTTATCCCTCACGCCGTTCACTAAAGGTCTGCAACGCTTTCGGTTTTGTTTTTACCTCTTGCAAAAACATTTTAGACCGGCTAAGTAGAACACTGCTGTAAAAAAGCAACACGAACGGGATAAGTGAGGATTTTCAGTAGTGAGAAAGTTGGGTTGTGTGAATATGTCTAGACAGCGGGAACATAGGCCCAAAGGAGTGTCTGCTCCCTCCGCTGCAGGTGAGAAATTTTGCCGGTGCAGTACCACTGATACACAATGCAAGCGCGTACCAAAATAGTTGCGCGATCAACCGGTTGGCAGGTGGTCTCATCCGTGATTGTCGTGATCTTTGGGAGAAAAAAATCGAAAGTTAAACGATGCTCCCGATTTGAAGACATCCAGAAAGTCAAGGAATCAACCATATTGGCGTCTACGACATTGATTCCCGCAAAAATGTATATCTGGCCTTTTTTGTTCTTTTTTTGCAGCGGTTGCTGTTATTTTTTTTTTCCGCGGTAAAATCTGGCGGCGTCTGAAACCCGCCCCATCGCCGCCGCGCCTTAACTCTTTTCACATCGCCGTTGTCCCTCGCACAACCACGTCATCTATGGGTACAAGCGCCTATCATACTCTCTCTCTCTCTTTTTGTCCCTCATTCCCACCTCCACCCACACAACGGCAGCTCCGAGACCGTACGAGACCCCCCCCCCCCCCCCTCCTAAACGCATACACACACACACAGACATGGTGAGACCACTTAATATTCCCTCTTCGTTCGAGGAGCGGGAATGACAAGCGTGCCACCCTGAGCAGAGTGGACGGAGGGCCGCAGCGGCACGAGAACAGCAAAAGGCGCAGAAGCCCCAGTGTTACGCATTCAGAGGTAGGGCGTAAACGCCAAAGCCGTCAAGACCCCCATGCACGGGAGGGAGAGTCACACCACGTAAAAGCAAGAGCACCCATCGAAAGCACATCTCCTTCAACTACTCTGCTACAAGCCCCAAAGCACTTCGACAAAAGCGAGTTTCCCAAACCACAGCCTTCAACGGCGTAAAAGCTGCCGCGGTCAATCGCAGCACAGTTTGCGTTTTCTTCTGTTGTTTTCTCCTTCTGTTGTTTTCTCTTCCTTCTACCTTCTACCTTCTACCTTCCTTCTACCTTCTTCCTTCTACCTTCTACCTTCCTTCTACCTTCTACTTCTACCTTCCTTCTACCTTCTACCTTCTACTTCTACCTTCCTTCTACCTTCTACCTTCTACTTCTACCTTCCTTCTACCTTCTACTTCTACCTTCCTTCTACCTTCTACCTACTACCTTCTACTTCTACCTTCCTTCTACCTTCTACCTTCTACCTTCCTTCTACCTTCTACCTTCCTTCTACCTTCTACTTCTACCTTCCTTCTACCTTCTACCTTCTACTTCTACCTTCCTTCTACCTTCTACCTTCCTTCTACCTTCTTCCTTCTACCTTCTACCTTCTTCTTATTTCTTCTACCTTCTACCTTCCTTCTACCTTCTACCTTCTACCTTCCTTCTACCTTCTTCCTTCTACCTTCTTCTTCTTTCTTCTACCTTCTACCTTCCTTCTACCTTCTACCTTCTGTTGTTTTCTCTTCCTGCCCCAGTCTCAGGTTTACAATCATGTACAGTTTGCGTGGTCGTTTGATTTTCGTTCCCCGAAAATTGCGCCGTTACCAAGCTTGCACGTTTTAGGATGATGTCTGTAAATTACTTCCAGTTGTTTACAAAAGAAAAATAAATACTGATATTGAGGTTGTCAGTTAAGGAATGTGTGCTTTGTTAGCAAGCAGGTCAGGAATATTTCACTGGGATGTCGGCTGTTAAGAATGGAACCTTCGGCAACCTTTTCCGAGTTTCAACGCTGCGGAAACGAGTCCCGAAACGAGTCCCGACGTGTCAGGACTGCCGGCCAGCTGTCGAAGCCTGCCCAAAACGTGTCTCAACGCGTCCGTGACGTCAACGGGACGTGTGTGTGTGTGCGTGTGGGTTCGTGCGATCCGGAAGGGGAGAGAGGCCTGGCCTAACTGCGGAGAACCATGGCTATGACTCATTTCTGGCTACGACGCGGCGGACTTTTCTGCTACGCACTCGGCGGTCGCACCTGCTGCCCTGGCGGAGAGTGAGAGAGAAAACGGACCCTATATAAGGCGGGGCGTGAGACGGCTCCAGTTGTTCTCTCGGATTTGACGACTGTATCGCTACCATGTAATTAAACCGTTCGTTACGTTACCAATTATCCCACCTCCACTGGACCCCTGGGTTCTTCACTTCGGGGAATGGACGTCGTCAAAGGCCAGGAAGCCTCCGGACGTGCGGCCTAAACCCCGCCTCGAACAACTGGTTGGCAGCGGTTGGGATCGGACCATGCGACATCGTGCTACATCTGCGGGTGAGCGTTTGGACTTTGCTTTGGGATTCGCCAGGCTTCAGATTATGGGTAATTAATTTTGAACTGCTGGGAATCCTTAGTGTTTGACTCGTGCGCTAGGTTTGTGTACAACCTCGCGACAAGTTTTATAGCAAAGCCAAAGCTAAAGAGCAGCGATCATGGATCTGATGAGGTTACTGAGAACAGATTTACTCTGTTTGTGTGAAGAATTGGGTGTGGAGGTGGAGCAAAAGATGAAGAAATCTGAGATCAGTAAAGCGATTTCAGAGAGCGCGGAAGCAGAGGAAATTAAAATTGCGTGGGAACTGCTTCAGAACGCTAAGAGCGAAGCCGCAGCTAAAGAGGAACAGGCTGCAGCGAAAGAGGAACGAGAGCAAGCTGCAGCTAGAGAGGAACGAGCGCAGACTGCAGCGAGTGAGGAGTGAGCGCTGAGAAGGCTAGAGCTCGAAATTGAACAACAGCGATTAAACTCGCAGAACAGTAGAGTTGGGGCTCCGGTACGAGCAAGTGAGACCGAGTCGTATCAAATGAAGAAGCTCATGCAGCCGTTTAAAGTTGGGGAAGACGTGGGCCTATTCTTAGTTAACTTTGAGAGGACATGTGAGAAGTTGAGCTTCGCCCCAGAAACGTGGCCGCAACGGCTTTTGACTCTGTTGCCCTGTGAGGCTGCAGAGGTTGTCGCGCGCCTTAGTGCTGGAGACGCGGACGACTACGACAAGGTGAAGTCCAGCCTTTTGAAGCGGTACCGCCTTTCTGCCGAGGCGTTCCGTCAAAGGTTTAGAAACGCATCCAAAAAGAGCAGCGAGGGCTACTCGGAATTCGCGTACAGGCTTAAAACCAACCTGATAGAATGGTTGAAGAGCGAGAAAGTGTACGAAAGCCGAGACAAGGTAGTCGAGTGTGTGTGCATCGAACAGTTCTTTCGTAGCATTCCGCAGTCAGTCAAGCTCTGGGTACAGGATAGGGTGGGAGTCGACTCTGTCGAAAGGGCCGCTGGGCTAGCCGAAGAGTACGCAACGCGTAGAAAGCTGAGCGGAGAGGAAAGCGAACCCGGCCGGAGCGATCAGCGCAAGACCTTCCGACAGGGGAACGGCTCGCGAGAAAACGGGCCCGAGAAGCCCGAAGCAGGACAAAAAGTCCCAGAAAAGAGCGCAGAACACTCGAACGGAGACGAGGCGCGGAAAAGCCCAACAGGGCAGTTCGAGGCAAGGAAGCCGTTCCTGTGCTACAACTGTCAGGAGCCGGGACACACAGCGGCCAGATGTAAGAAACCGCGGGTGGTGTTCTCGTACGTGAACGGTAGTGACGAGGACCTGAAGCTCCTTCGTCCCTATCTTCACGAGCTCCAGGTAAACGGAAAGCCGTGCAGGGTGCTTCGTGACAGTGCAGCGACGATGGACGTTGTCCATCCGTCGTATGTAACGCCATCCGATTTTACGGGAAAGGTAGTTTGGATCAAGCAGCTGCTCGAAAAGCACAGTGTCTGTCTGCCTATGGCGACAGTAAGGATAACTGGCCCGTTCGGAGAGCTAGTGACAGAGGCGGCTGTCTCGCAGACAGTCCCGTTGGAGTATCCTTATTTGTTTTCTAACCGGTCAGATTTCCTGCTGCGCGAAAGGGGTCAACAACTGGGAGAAGGGCTAGTTCAGTCATGTACGAGGTCCAAATCGCGTCAGGTCGCCCCTTTGTTGACGAGGGATCCAGAGCCAGAGGCAGCTGACGGGGAGCAAGCACTCCCAGAGTTGGAGGCAGAAAACCGGGATGAGAGGAACCAGGTTGTAGAACAGCCCGACCTCGTAGCACTAGAAAGCGTACGCCGTCCCAACGCGCCGGCGAAAAAGGCGGAGGAAGACGGGATCAGTGAAAGATCTCTCGTAGCTCCGGCGTCGCGTAACTTTGGTCCTCTGCTACGAGTAGACAGAGTGTCTTTGACAGTCGAGCAGAAGAGCAACCCTAGTGTGTCAGGGTTTCGCTGTACAGCTCAGGAGATTGCTAGGACCAATGTGACGGGGAATGAAAGAGGCGGATTGTTTTATCGGCGCTATAAGGACCGCATTTTCACGTCTAGAAATCACGTGAAAATCGATCACTATGACTTCAGCGTAAGAAAAAGGAAATGCAAATTTAACGGCAATGCCGATGGGTTGAGCAGATTTTTCTGACATCACGAAAAATAGTAGGGATGATCTCAGATGTCTTCGTCATCCACGGGAATGAGGATCTAAGTGGGGGCACTTCGTTGAAACCCCAAAATGACCTCACAAATTGCGAAGAGTTTTTGTCTTTTGTATTTTGTTCTTAGTGACCTCGTTGGAAAAATTAGTTTTTTTGGCGACAGGGGGTCTCGATACCCGGAATTGTACCAAATGTTGGTAGTCCGTAATCCAGTCTGGCGGGTCTTTGGCGAATTCCGAGCGTTTGACTGCGGTGTGGCGTGGTGTTGTGGGGGACGTTTCCGCTGATGCCTCCGTTGAGAGGTTTGGGAGTTTGTTTGGTGCTTGCAGCGTCTTCTCAAGGCCTACTCCAAGCCCACCTCTTCAGGCCAGCGATTGTACCACCGGCCATTCGAGGTTTCCCTGGCCCCGGAGGGGCTGTTAAGAATGGAACCTTCGGCAACCTTTTCCGAGTTTCAACGCTGCGGAAACGAGTCCCGAAACGAGTCCCGACGTGTCAGGACTGCCGGCCACCTGTCGAAGCCTGCCCAAAACGTGTCTCAACGCGTCCGTGACGTCAACGGGACGTGTGTGTGTGTGCGTGTGGGTTCGTGCGCTCCGGAAGGGGAGAGAGGCCTGGCCTAACTGCGGAGAACCATGGCTATGACTCATTTCTGGCTACGACGCGGCGGACTTTTCTGCTACGCACTCGGCGGTCGCACCTGCTGCCCTGGCGGAGAGTGAGGGAGAAAACGGACCCTATATAAGGCGGGGCGTGAGACGGCTCCAGTTGTTCTCTCGGATTTGACGACTGTATCGCTACCATGTAATTAAACCGTTCGTTACGTTACCAATTCTCCCACCTCCACTGGACCCCTGGGTTCTTCACTTCGGGGAATGGACGTCGTCAAAGGCCAGGAAGCCTCCGGACGTGCGGCCCAAACCCCACCTCGAACACGGCTCAGGAAAACTGAGGAGTTCATAAAATAAACTCGAAATCAAGAAGTTGAAATTACAAAAATATCGGGATTCATAAATAGTACATCTTACGAAAACGGGAGGACCTCAACTATGGCCTTCTGTTTTTACTTTGTTATTTATAGCGTGTCAAGCATCCCCAGGCTGGCTTTAAAAAACAACGACCGGGGAAATCGGCGCCTGCCCGAGTATATAGCAATCTCAAAATGTCACCAAAGGCGTATTTTAGATTTTTATTGAAGCATTGCGCCTTGTGAGGGTACAAGGCGTAGCTCCCTTTCTGGTGAAACATGAGAGCAACAAACCTGCCAGTGTCAATGGTGGACGTGTTCGCAGACGTCCGAGTTAGCGATGGTTGTGACTTGCGTCGCCATCTGCCGGTGGATACAGTGAGCAAACAACAGAGCAGACGGCGACCAGACTACACAGCAGACAACAACAACAACAAAAAATCCTTTTTGTTATACGAGATGTTCGATGAAAGCTACGCAGCAGGTGCTCGCCAACGTGGCGTTTCGAGCGAGCACAAGGAGAACCGCCTACCGTCCTCGGTCATTTCTGTTGCACCCGTCTGCCGAATCGAGGAGACGACTGAAGCTCCTGTTAAAGTCTGCCCCTTCACGCCAGGAAATTTTAAATTTATGCAAAGTATAAGCGCCGGAACCCCGCCGACCCTTCGAGGAGTCCGTCGTCTGCCAACTTGATAGAAACTTCCGAACACAAGGCACCGTCGCCGTCTTGCCTATTACGGCAGTGACAGAGTATAATCTTCTAATAACACAGTGATGTATAGCCGGCAACGCTGTTGTGTAGTACCGCCGGCGCTGTGCGCTCTTTGTGGAAAGAACTCGTGCGCAGTTATCTCGGGCTTGAGAGCGGTTAGGACACCCGCGGCTCGGGCGCTGCGTGAGTCGCGAGAGTGTTTTGCTTGTCTATCGTGTTTGAGACGGGAGATAACGATGACGAAGGAGACGGTTGAGCAAATGTATGGACCGGAGTAGCGTACCCCTGAAAGAAGGTTTTGACAATAACTTGCAGTGTTAATGTCCTCTTCTTTTTTTATTAGAAATACTTTACAGCACGTGAGTTGCGGAGCAGATGGGCGAGTGCATTCAATGCATTTTCTCATTTTTTTTTTATATGTAAAGTCTCTCGTTTTGTCGTTCATAAAACAAAATCTGGGGTGTTTCTTAGCGTTTTTTGAAAGTAAAAAGTCGTATAAGTGAAGGAATAAACAGAGTGCATTAAAACATAACAAAGGTGCCTTTAGGTGGTTCATTTATCATACTCAAAATTCATGAGTGTGGGTCTTAGTAAAACAAAAAAAAAAAAATCAAACTAGCACAATTTTGTTATTCCTATGAAAAACATATAGGAAAACTAAAAAAAAACTGTCTATTTGACGCTGCTGCTCAAAATTAACACCACGTAGAACAAAAACTTAAAGGCTTCTTTGAGATGAACATTTGAAAGGAGATCCAGTAGATCCCAGCGTTTGTGGTACTGAGTAGTTACATCAGCCAAATGGTGCGATTCCGTTTTCCTTTCCGTGCAAAAACATACAAGCTTCTTTTTGGCTTGAATATCTTTTTTAACCTTCATTTCTGAATTTTGACTATAAGAAATGCACGGTGCACCAACCAAAAGCACCCGTGTGAAAAAAGTTTAATTACGCTGCGTTCATTGGTTAATTTACACGATGTATTCACTCAGTTGTTTCTTATGTTGCGATGAGACTATGTGGGGATACTCAAGTAAACCCTTACCCCATGAGCGAATAACAAGCTAAGCAGTTTAATGAAATGTTCTGTATGTTACAAGACGTTGATGCAGGCTCGTCAAAGTTCGAGGAAGGACAAATAAGTATGCTTGCCACCCTTGGCGAATTAAAAGCAAGCCATATGAGTCGCTCAAAAATGCTGCTACAAATCTTATTCAAAGAGTAACGATTGTAGAATCGAGACCCGCCGCTTTTGATTTCATGCAGCGTGAGCTGGTTGCGGCACACCAAGCAATTGAACGAATCAAGAAGGACAACCTTAACTTAAACTCAAGGGGCGATATAGAAGATAGGTCTCGAAGAGATAACTTATTGCATCAAAGACAGCAGTCAGGAATCATGGTTTCAGTCGGAAGATAGAATTATATTTGTCTTATCAGACCATTTGGACATACACGTCTCGCACGAACAGATAGCGCGCTCTCACAGGTTGGGCCCTTTTGTTAGGGAAAACATCGCCTCATTTTTGTGAAATTTGAACCTTCCAAATTTAAGGAACAGATCTATTCATGCCGTCCAAGACTGAACACAACTTAATTTCTATTGCCTCGAGTACGGAAAAATACAGGGAATGGTTTTCAAACTTCGCTACAATAAGCTCTTTTTAAACGGTAAATGCTACTCGTACAATCCAGGCGATGACAGCGTCTGTGAACTGCCTTCGCAACTTTTCAGCGGGCCCATAATGGGGCACAGTGAGCAGCTGACACAGCTTCGGTGAGTCAGCTACTTCTTATCACTCGGTGAAGGGTGATGAAAGTACTGATTTCAGTTTGAACTTTCTTGTTACTTTTACTAATGTTAGAAGTTTGATTCGCAATCGTAATAATTTATGCTCCGTCATTCACTCATGTGACACGGTCTTCCAGTAAAAAATTGTAATAATGAACTCTTTCATTGCCAAAAACGTTCCATTATTTATAGAAATGATAGGAATGGCAAATCCGGTGGTAGTGTTTCGTGTGCGGTGGCTGTCATATTTGCGTCTTTTCATGTGCCAATTGCCGGTGACCTTGAAATATTTGGGTGTGTGTTTGTTTAAATTACAAAGAAATATATATTTAGCGTTTTCTTACCGCCCTCCAACCAAATGTTCTACATTTTCTAATGATTTGCACGATTGTATATACCTACTTATTGTACGGTTTCCTGGTACACCTATAATAATGATGGACGACTTTAAAGGTACCATGAAATTATTTTTCAACTTGTTCCTCCTTAGCTTTAATCCTCAACCAGAGTTATTATCTAATAACGTTGTCCTCAACTCAAAGGCGAAATGAGAAATCATGTGATCGTGACGTGTATGGGCACAGGAAGAGATGACTCCAAGCTTGCACCATGTTTGTTTAAGTACACCATGGAACTTGTCATTCGCAAGTGATGGTATGTGCCGTCACGGTACTCATTGGCTACGAACGCGAATTGAAACATTCGTCGACAGATTTATTGTTGACGAGGGCATACGTCCGAGTGACGCAGGGCTCGTGTCCAATGCCTGAGCTGGGCTCGGCTGACGTGCTGGGGCACCGCGGATGCATCACAGTGAACAGGCTTTCGAAGGAAAGGCGGAACAAAATAGTCCGTTATATTTCCCAATTTCCGTACCGAAGAGCAGGTTCTTGACTGCCTACCTTCGTATACTAGTTTCCTTTTGGCCCACTAAACGATATGCGATTATTCAAATTCGAATTCATCCTAGCTCAAAATTTATTTTATGGTCCCTCTAATTACCCAGATATTAAATAGGCGGATGTCCGTCCCTCCGTTATTTCCTTTTCGACTGAAGCTAGCGAGTTTACTACGTTATGTTTTGATTTCTCCTCTCTGTAACGCCCCCAGGGCCTTGAGGGTATGTAAATAGACAAATAAATAAACTTCGTTCGACTAGTCACATTCTCGACTAGAGTAGCATCCTCTTCATCATCTGTGCTAGACCTAAGACTTACCGCTCACCCCGACTCTAGTTTTTCAGTATCGTACTTGCCTGGTCTCAGTGATCATTTTATACTTCACCTTGCACTCCACGAGCTAAAAAGCTCATCATTATCTGCTTGAAAAAGTATCCAAGATTAGAGTAGCGCCGATTTTGTTTTAATTAACCGTGAGTTGTGTCAATTTCTGGACGGCTATCTAAAGGGTGTTTTTCATCGTTTGTGTGGAGAGTAATCTGACCAAATTTAAGACCATCATTTTCGTCCTTGGAAACAAGTATCTACCGAGCGAAACATTTCGAAATCATACGAACGCACCCCGGTACAACGCAACCCCCAAAAAGCCATCCAACAAAAATAAAAGGATTCGATCAGCCAAATGAAATCCTTCAAACGCTCGCTGGTATGTGTTGAAGTGACTGGATCTGGGAAAGTAGCGCCATTGCCCTTCCACCTGCTAGCCGAACACAAACAACTGCCAACATACAGACGACAAAACCTCTCAATGGTTTGTTGTGTGATTGGCATGGCGATCGCCATTTTGGACCCTTTCAAAGCTGGGAAGCTTCGAAAAGGTCAACAAAACCAGTTGCACCAATATCGCTATGGAGCATCATTGTACTGAAAGCGTTCCTCGGCTAATATGAACGTCTTTGGCACTGTGCATGCAGCAAACTTATCACTCGTCCTTATTTCTCCAGATCTCTTATGTTGCTCTTCTTGCGTGTTTGAAGACAGTGAAATTATTTTTCAACGCCTCCAAGCACTGACGTTGCGTGTGATGGCGGTACGAAGATGTACGGCATCACATGCGGCGTCGGTGCTTGGGGGCATTGAAAAATAAATTGACTGTCTTGAAACACGCAACAAGAGCAACATAATTGTAAGAGATCTGGGGAAATAAGCATGAGTGATGAGTTTATTGAATTCACAGTTACAAGGACGCTCATATTGGTCGAGGAACGCTTTCAGTACGATGGTGTGACTGGTTTAAATGACCCTTTCGAAGCTTCGAATTTTTGAAAGGGTCCAAAATGGCGATAACTATGGCAACCGACAGCGATTAGTCAATCACCTCAAAGGTTTTGTCGTCTGTATGTCGGTATTTGTTCGTGTCCGGCTAGGAGGTGGGAAGGCGATGATGCTGATTTCCAAGATCCAGTTACTTTAGTATGTATAGCAGACCGCCGCCAAAGAATACAACTCGGTTAAAAATGCGAAACATTTATTTTTTAATCGCTCACTTCTTCCAATGTCACTTAATAACCCCAAGAATTTTTGGAACACTATCAACAGTAGTGATAATTGGGTTATAACCTTTATCTTCTCGGATGGACAAACCATAGATCATACAGAATTGTGCCTCCGTGTTGAATGATGTTTTTGCCAATTCATTTTCTGTATAAAGTAGTATAAGAGTACCTTTATTCTCCATGAATGATTATATACCAATGAACTCTGTTATTATTGATACTATTGGTCTTTCCGACATAACACGGGCGTTCATAAAGTTCGTATTATTGGCACAAAAAATTGACAAAAACGGAACAAAACAAGCATCAACATGAGCGCGCATCCCTCTAGTTTCCGCACCATAAAAACATCGCATGCTATAGTAACTCGGAACGCCGCTAGGGAGTCGAAACAAAAATGGCACCGCCCGTCGGTGCCAAGCACATGCAGTGATCGGTTTTTTTCATTTGAAAGGAAGCAATGCCAAGGATATTCATTCCAATCTGGGAGCGTTGTTCGGGGACAACGGCCCAGTTTATGACACTTTGGTTAAATGGCGCAGAGGCTTCCAGTGTGGTCAAATAAGAGGAAAGCATTTCAAGGACGGCGACCAAGTGATTGCTGAAGTGAAGCGATTCCTGAACACTCAAAACGAGGACTTCTATAACAATGGCCTCCGGTATGTGGTGCATCGCTGGAAAAAGTGGGTACCTTTTGGTGGCGAACATGTAGATGAAGTCTCAACTCCTACTCGAGTTTGATTGCTGAATCTCTATTCCTTCGTGACAATAATACGAACTTTATGAACGCCCCTCGTAGATGGCCTTAAGATTTCATCATCTTCCAGTGTTGACTATATTAACACTTTATTAAAAAAAAAACTCCAAAATATATTCTTCTATTATTCTCTTTAATACATTTTCCCAGTCACATGAAGCTGGTATAGCGCCTAATTACTGGAAAATCGGGAAGGTGGTTTCGTCGCATAAATCTGGGGACAAACATAATCCATTTAAGTACCATCCTATTTCATTACCGAGTGGTTCTTGTAAAATTATTGAACATATCATCGGCACTCATTTAGGTAACGTTTTACAACCTGACAATTTCTTTACGGCAGCTTAACACGGATTCAGAAAATCGCTCTCAGCTAAACCCCAACTTCTGTCATTTACTAATGATCTTCATGGTTACTTGCGTTGTGGCTCACACACTGACTGCGTTTTTTTTAAAGATTTTTCAGTGGCATTAGATAAAGTTTCTCGTTTGCTACTAATCCTACAAGCTTCAGCGCCTTACCCCATGTACTAGATTGGATAGTTGCATTTTTAACGAATCGTTTTCAGTTTTTGTCAACAATAACAATTTGTCCTTCGCTTCTGTTGATTCTGGTGTACCGAAAGGCTCAGTAATTGGTCCCATGTTGTTCCTAATTTACATCAACGATCTAGTAGCTAACATTTCCTCATCCAAGGGCCTGTTCGGCGATGACTGTGTTTTATACCGCAACATAACCGACCATTCTGATACTTCTTGACTGCAAACAGACATTTACTTAATAGCCCACTGGTGCAATACTTGGCTAATAGAATTAAATACTTATAAATGTAAGTCAGTGAGGGTATCACGCACAAACACTGTATGTCCTCCTTACCACATAAACAATGATACCCTGGCATTTGTTTCAATTTATAAATACCTTGGCGTTCTTATAACTTTCCAAACATTTTTTAATTACTCATGTCGAGTACGTTGCAAAAAATGCTAACCGCATGCTGGGCTATTTAAAACGCATTTTTTTTTTCAAGCTCTTTTATCCCGAAAACTAAAATTGTTCGAGTGTCTAGTTCGTTCTAAAATAGAACATGCATCATCAGTATGGAATTCCGGTCATCAAAGTCTTGCCGATAAATTCGAAGCCACCCAAAACCGAGCAGCTCGCATTATCTTATCCAACTATCACCGTACAGTCAGTGTCACTAACATGAAAGCCACCTTGTCATTACCTAACTTGTCTTTTCATAAGATCTGTCATCCCTACCCCTTGCTACGCCAGAAACTTATACTTGAACCATTTTATCACTCGGCTCGCGGGCAGCGTGAAAAGCGCATAAATGTAAATACAGATTCGCAGTGTTAAGTCCATTGCCAATCGTCAGTTTGACTGCTGCGTCGAGACTTTGCAAGATCTCGTTTAAATTGCTCGCACGACTTCATTATCAGAAAAGGCACTGAAAAAAAAAATATTCTTCGCATCTAAACGGAACTAATTCGGTTTCTTTTTATGTTTAGGCGGCACATTGGTTTATGATTTTATTAGAAACTCCTAATTTAAAGAACCCTCTTTTTTTTGGAGGGGGGGGGGGGAGGGGAGGGTGGAGGGTTATAAAGCTGTCGGCCGCGGAAAACGTCAGGACATAATTGTAATGTGATGATTACTCAACTAATAATCAATATTTGCTAATTTCCTTTGTAAATATTGACCCAACTCAGGCACGTCCGTCCTAATGAGAAAATTCTACTCCGTCGTCACAATACGTCACAGGGTAATGGACCTATCTCTACTCCGTTTCACAGTAAGTACGAGTGCAGCCGGCGCTACGACCCGACGGAACCAATAGCGCCAAAAAGTGCATCGTCGCACCGGTCGTCGTCCTTGTATGACAGCTATCACCGACCACAGCCAGGGGTCTCAAACTCATTCGAGTGTGGGCGTCAGATAGCACACTTCCGAAAGGTTGAGGGCCAGCATGGGGGGGGGGGGGGGGAGCAGTAAACAATTTTGATTAAAAAAAATACAGGAATGGTGTTTTACACGTTGTCAAGCAGCCGACTCTCCCAGCGCCGCCTCAGTACACTGTTTTTTGTAAGCTCGCCGTCTTGCCAGTGACATCTTTACCTTTGGTTTTCTTATAGACTACTTTGCGGGGACTACACCTGTTGCAACGACAATATTTAAAGAAAACTAAAACGGTTCTGGATTTGAAATAAACAAACAACAAAACAAAAACGCCTATATTCTTTTTATTGGGCCTCCAGAAGCTCGAATATTGAAATTATTTTTCAATTGGGCGCACGCACGCTGCAGAAAATAATTTGTAAAGTACCGTTAAAGCCCCTCCTTCTCGGAGCGCGACGTCATACACAGAGTTTATGGAATCCCCGCTCTTGCGCATCTTCAGCGCCTATCAAAACTATGTATGCGCACTCTTGCCATTATATATATATATATATATATATATATACAGTGATGTCTCGTTAATATGAACGCCTCCGTTCCCCCAAAATATCGTTGATAATGTGAGTTGTTCATATTAACGAGACAAAACTGCATGTATTTTTTTCAGTTTGTCCCCGAAAATGGTGTCCATATAGCGGGGTATCCATATTAAAAGGGTCCATATTAACGAGACATGACTATATATATATATATATATATATATATATATATATATAGAGAGAGAGAGAGAGAGAAAGATATATATATGAAAAGACTCACATGAGCGACACGCGCTTGGCGGCCGAAATATCTGAGTATGAGGTATACGACTGGTCCGCGGGTTTTCGTGTTTTCTCACGTTTAGTTACATCTTCGGGAAACAATTCACGGTGATATTCAGATTCACGGATTAAACATACTCTAAAATTGACCTCTAATTTTTTTGTAATAACGTTTTTAGTTGTTTTTTTAGAACGCCAGTGTGATGGCATTTTTCGATAGACTGAGCAAGCGCACTGTTGTCGCCATGTCGCACAATTCGTTAGGCTCAACAGGAATGGAAGAAATATCTCTTCGTACGACAGTTTTTTTTTCTTTCCTGGCTATTTTTATACTAGCATTACGAGAGAATATTTGGATCTTAAACGTATTGTTCGAGCTCCTAGCTTTATTTTGGCAATTGCTGAGATAGAGTTCGTGCGGTCTAGCTGCGTCCTTGAGTTAAAGCTCGCGCTTGTGGCCTAGTAGCCGTATTGTAGTTTCGGTTGATTTGTAAGAAAGGGCTGTGTGAGAAGCAAATATTTGAACAAAGCAATACTCAGTCCAAAAATAACGAAACAGCGCAAAAAATGTGTGAACACATTGTATGAGCAGAGCGTCTTTCCGAGCGGAAATGAATTGACGATGTGAAATAATTACTTCCGGCGAATATAGCGCTTGAGGATGCATGGGAACGGGGCTGGGAACCGCGGGAGGTTTGCGGGTCGCGTTCCAAAGAGTCGCGGGCCGCCTGTTTGAGACCCCTATCTGGACTTCACGTTGTTGGATCTATTTTTAACAAATATTTCAGAAACGGACGTAATTGCTGGAGTGGTTGGAGAAAATATTAGTGACCACCTTCCAATATATATGCTTGCAAATGTAGACTACAGCTCAAAAAAAAAAAAAATATGTGATGATCAGATTTATTTTAGCAATTAAGCGCTAGAAACCTTGATCTTTTTGAACAACAGATAAGTTCCGAAGTCTGGAGTACGGTGATGTCTAGCGTGTCTGCTGACGAAGCATTTAATTGTTTTCTTGAAAGGTATAAAATGATATATGATCGCTGTTTTCCTTATGAATTGCATAGGGTTCCTCGAAAGTCTCGTAAACCCTGGGTTACACCCGAAATAAAAAAAAAAAGATAAACAAGAAAAATAATTTCTACCACAGATTCGTGCACACTAAAGATGTTAACATCTTGGTTGCATTTAAGAAACTTAGAAATCAATTAACAAAACCTTTAAGGCAGGCTAAACGCGTGTATTTCAATAATTTATTTAAATATGACAAAAGATCCGAGGTAGTATGGGAAAAAAGTAAATGAGTTAATAAAACAAGGGTGGCATGCGGATAAAGTAACAGAAATAAAAATCGAAGGAATCGTTGTAAAAGGGGTTGCTTTGGCCAAAACGTTTAGTGATCATTTTGCTACACTTGTCCAGAGTGTACACTGTGCGGATGCCGTTAGGTATCTTCAGAAGGTTTCACATAGTATGTTTCTGTTTTCAACTGACGAACATGAAGTATTTTCTGTTTTCCAAAGCTTAAAAAATAGTAAGAGCTCCGATATATATGATTTTCAAATTAAACCTATCAAGCATGTTTTGTGGTCGATTGTTCCTTGCTTAACACACATCTTTAATCTAGCAATTGAGAACGGAACATTCCCCCAAAAATGCAGGTAGCAAAGGTATCTGTGCTATATAAAACTGGAGATAAAAACAACCTCGAAAATTATAGACCGATTTCTGTTTTACCGATATTTTCAAAAGCTCTTGAAACAATAATACATCACCGGCTGTATAGTTTCTGCGAAACGTTTTCTATCTTAACGCCCTGTCAATAAGGATTTAGGAGGGGTTTCTCTACCGAGCTTGCCTCGTTAAAACAAAAGGAATTAATTTTAAACAATATTGAAAAAAAGTTATTAACACTCGGAGTATTCATAGATTTTTCAAAGGAGTTCGACCGGATCAATCATGACACATTACTTCAAAAGCTGCATATTTATGGCAATCCTTGCGTTGCTCTAGATACTGATTAGATGTTATCTTAGTTATCGATACCAGTGTGCTGAAATAAATAAAAAAACAATCGGATCTTAGAAAACAGACTGCCGGCGTACCGCAAGGGAGCATTCTGGGACCACTTCTTTTTAATCTATGTATCAATGACATCGTAAATATTGATAAAAATGTAAGTCTCATTATTTACGCTGATGATACTAGCACATTCTTTTCAGGCGATGATACTGATCAGATTATAAATGCCGCAAATATTTTTTGGAAAAGTTAAATGCCTGGAAAAATTCAAATTCATAAAAATAAATGGCAGTATGACAAAAGCCGTATTATTTAGATCACGAAATACAAACTGTTTTTATACGTCCATTCTTTCTCTTGGAACACATGCACTGTATAGATATAGTTGAAAGCGTAAAAGTTCTCGGAATTATATTGAATCAATACATGTCATGGGACGAGACTGTACAACAGACATGTCAAACATTATCAAGAGTTGTAGACATTATGTACAAATATCGCCACATCATCCCGATTTCGGTTATGCTTCTTATATATACTTCCCTCTTCTACTCATAATATAATTATTGCTTCTTGGTAGGGGGGAATACGACCGCCACAAACATAAAACTGATACATACTCTACAAAAAAAAGTTGTTCGTATTACATGTAATACTCAGTATAATAGTCATACTAGTCCATTATTTAGTAAATTGAGTATTGTACAGGTTCCTAATCAGTATTATTATAAACTTTTTCTTGCATTAAAAATATCTTTTTGCCAAAAAGAAAATATGTTCATGTCTATTTCCAACCTTAGGATGAGGGAGGTTACCTATGAAACTAGGTCTGCAGACACATGGCTAGTGCCGCACTCCAGAACGAACTACAATCAATCAATCAATCAATCAATCAATCAATCAATCAATCAATCAATCAATCAATCAATCAATCAATCAATCAATCAATCAATCAATCAATCAATCAATCAATCAAACAATCAATCAATTATTAATTAATAATTAATTAAATAAATAAATAAATAAATAAATAAATAATTACCTAAATAATTAATCAATCAATCAATCAATCAATCAATGTTTATTTTTTCCTTGAGCTAACCAAAAGCTCGAAAGCCTACTGGGTTAAGCACACACACTTGAAATACACACAAAATACATAGTTGACAAAATAAAGAGTTGTGAAAAAAAAGTGCAAGCACACGAACATGTATATATGCCAATTAAAAACACATGCATCAAAATGATCGTTCTCCAAAAGACAGGTTTGTACTAAAAATATCGACGTCAGTAAATTGCGTGTTTAAAACATGTTGGATACGCGAAACCGGTGATGCGTTTCGAATGAGGTCTGGGTAAAATACTCTTGGATTTCTAGAGTTTGTTCTAAGTGGAATGCGAAAGTGAAAACAGGTGAGGAGAGTAGGGCTGTCTATTGCATTATGAATTAGCCTATGTAAAAAAGTGAAAGCCGTTTACAGCTCCCTGTAATGCCGAATTGGAGCGCAGCTCTTGAGGAGGAGGAGGGAAGGGTACTCAGGGGAGGTTATACCCCTCCTCCTCCTCCTCCTCCTCCTCCTCCTCCTCCTCCTCCTCCTCCTCCTGCTCCCCTCATTCTTCCATCTCCTCCGGGGGGGGGGGGGGTCACGTGACCGCGCGGTGCATTATGGGACATTTCCCATAATGCACCGCGCGGTTACGCCGACGGCGACGCCGACGGCGACGCCGCTCAAGCCGGAAACGGGCGCCTAAGAGCTGCGCTCTAAAACTGAACATCCCGAATAGACCTTCTTTTACATAAGGCGCCAAATGTTAATTTTGCTAAAATCGAATTATATTCATAAAAACACTTTCTTTCAAGATACCTGTCGTAAATGATGCGCACAAATCGCTTTTGTACATGTTCTATACTTTCACTTGCTGTTTTAGATATGCAGTTCCACACTACAGATGCAAATTCTAGTTTCGAACGCACATGGGTACTGTATAATCTCAAAAGACAGTGATGAGTGATAAATGATCTAGTTAAGCGAGACATTATTCCTAGCGTTCGTAATGACTGGCTAATAATGGAGTTTACATGAGGAAGGAAAGAAAGGTTTTCTTCCTCAAGAACACCTAGGTCTCGCATCTGCGTGGTCCGACAGATCGTTTCATTTTCCAGAATATATACATAGGATAAATTGTGACGCTTTCTCGACAGCGACATGACTGTTGTTTTGCGCGGATTTAAGAAATAATTGTAAGAACTGCACCATTCTACCACTGAACGAAGATCGTCCTGCAGCAAAGTACAGTCAGGGATTGAGGTCACCTCCCGAAACAGCTTCACGTCATCTGCGAACATAAGTAATTGAGAGTGTTTTACGGACGACACCAAATCATTTATAAAAATAAGAAGCAACAAAAGTCTAAGGTTTGAGCCCTGAGGCACTCCTGACAAAGAAATGAATGGACGAGACAAGAAGCCAGATACCCTTACACAGTTCTGCCTTTTATGAAGATAACTCCTAAACCAGGCATTGTACTCAGGACTGAGGCCATAGTTTCTGAGTTTCAGCAATAACAACTAATGATTGACCTTATCAAAGGCTTTGGACATATCCAGATATATTGTGTCTACTTGGCCCCGACACTGAATAATTGGAAAGGCAAAATTTAAGAAATGTGCACAGATTCGTCTCGACGGATCTGCCTTTGACGAAACCGTGCTGTACAAGAACAAACTTTCTTTGAAAATAATTATACAAACGATTGTACACCAGCTTCTCAGAAACCTTTGAAAATGCACTGAGAAGGAAACAGGACGATGATTACTAACATCACAAGAATTACCTGACTTAAAAATCGGGACGACTATCGAATATTTCCATTTATCTGGAAAGATACCCCTCTGTATAGATAAGTTGAACACTTTTTCAAGAACAGGAGCAAAACATTCGGCACATCCTTTATTTGTTTCTTTATTTATTCCTTTATTTGCGGTAATCAGTACGTTGAAATATATAGTACCTCGTTTTTTAAATCGCCTGAGCGAGTTGAATGTAGAAGGTTTGAATGAAACCATAAAAAATGTACGTTTCATGTTTTTGGGAGAGTGCCCCTGGAATTTGTAAACTTGGCTAAATCGATTACTTTTCCCCCTTCCCCCTGCCCCATCTAATGTTGTGTATTTTTGTGCTATAAGTGTCATGGTGAAAAAAAAAAAACAATATGTGTATGTACATGCTGTCCTCTTTCGCTGCTGTGGGGAGGCAGAGGCTCGTCAAGCAACAACTGAGTTGCTTTTTTCTCCGTCTCCCCTCTCCAAACGCAGAGAAATAAAGAGTTTGAGTTTGAGCTTGAGTTTGACACCCCTAGCTGAACTACACCAATCACGTACAGAGGAGAGCGCAGATCGAACCACGGCACTTTCGCTGTGCGTGATTGATTTAGACGGTGTTATGTGTGGAGACAACGTGCTTCGTGGGGATACTTTTTTGGGGCTCGGAATTAGTGCGAAACGAAGCATAGATGCTTTAAACGCGAGCCAGATTACAGCCGCCATTGCTGACCTTCTCTTGTCTTACCGAGATACCGAGATACCGAGCCACCGAAACGGCCGTTGAACAGCCTCCACAAAGGCCAATACTGGGAAGAGGGGCAGTAGAATATCAAATCAAATCAAATCAGTTTATTTTTCATCTTGTACAAAGAAGATGAAGGAGCTGTGGAAAAAAGCTACAGCATTGCAGCTTGACGAGTCCACAGACCCTTATATTGGCAGCTAAGCAGCATCGTGCTAAAATATTCACAGAAAAGAAAAACAAAAAAAAGGTGGGAAAAAAAGTAATCTTAACAATACATTGAAACAACGCACTCAAAAAAAAATCATTGTGATCATAAATGTTTAGGGCGCACACATTTAAACCAAAAAACAAAATCGTAAAAAATCCTATTCTCTCGGTTTCATACATTCTACGGAGTTCACTGTACTTACAGGTAAATAAATCAAAATGCACAAGATGATATCTATTTAATAAAGACGGTAGTATGAAACTTAAGCAATCTTTTCCATAGTTCGAGCGAGGTGTACGCACTACCCAATTTTCTCTATGTCTTGTTGAGTAGCTAGTTATGTTCTTTAATTGAAGATGAGCTTTAATTGAAGATCAAATGGCAATACCCTGGTCTGCTACGGTAATGATGAAGTAAGGTAAACGAAATAAGAGGAAACAAAAAAAAAACTGAAGGTCGGTTCTGGCGGCACCCCTGCGCAGCTGCTTAAAAGCGTCCATAGGAAATTGCACGGTGTTCGGGACCTGACGGGGATGCTTCCTTTACCGAGCCATTTAGAAAAAAACTCGGGTTATCATCGTACGAAGTCCGGTCTTTAATCGTAGAAAGCGAACCGGTGCCTTATGACTATAGGGTTCCGCGTTCTCAAATAAATCCGGTAAATCCGAGGAAAAAAAAAAACACTCGCCGGCAAGAATTTTGTCAATAGACCTTTTGCCGAATTACCCAAGCATCAAAAAGAATGCCGGGAACGTAGGTACACGCGCTGCGCGTGCCGGCGTCTGCAGCTGTAACTGTTGGAAAGCAAAAGTCTAAAACAAATGGCTCTTTGCAGGCGCGTTCCACAAACGATCTTTTTGGTTATTTACTTCGATTCTTTCGTATGGGGAAGGCGAGCGCGTGCAGCATGTGTACTTACGTTCCCAGCATTCTGTTTGATGCATGAGTAAAATAAAAATAATAGCAAAAAAGGAAGACGGTATTCTATAAATAGGTTTTCTACGAGCGCAGTGCCGGTTGTCCTGATGACAGGCTTATCCGGTTTCTTTTCAAATCTGGGGCTATCGACAAAAGAGGGTTCATCGTTTATCTCGTCAATTTTTGTTCGGGACAACGGGTCATTGCAATTACGGGTCACGAAAAAAATCCCCTGTTCTAGTTTTCAGTTTGCACTTCTTAGAGGAAGGCGGGGTTCTGTTTTCATAACGGTAAAAGCTATGATCATAGGAAATAGGGGGCAATTAAAAGTTCTATCTTAGCACACCACTCCAGTCCGTGTTGCCACAGGTGAAGCGGTGGATTGGGAATGGGAAGAAAACGAGCTTGCCAGAGACTAACGACGAGGATTTTCAATGATTTTAAAGTATCGACGTTTATTAAAGTAACACTTGTTTCCAAGTTTTTTTATGGAGTATTGCCAATGGCAAGGGCGCGAACGCCCAATCCAACTGAGGAAATATTATTTGATTCAAGGGCGTTTTTGAAAATTTAGGGCAGGTTTGTGCCCGGAAAATAATTGTGCTTACATTAAAGTCTTAAAAAAAAAAAATTGGGCACGCAGCGAAAAAACTTTTAGATTCTGGAGAAACGCTATCCTAAATAAACACCGATTAACTCCAAATTTCTAGAAAAAACTAAACTCCTAAATACGCCCTCTGTATTTGTCTAGAAATAAACGTGGAATGGTTGCCGATTCGGGACGAGTTGGCAGCCTTAATGTCCTTTTAACCGCACTCGGTATGATTCTTCAGTCAAAAATCTAGCTGATGGTCTTCTAATGGATTTCAGCGTGTTTGTGTTTCTGTTCGCTGCTCTGCTTGGTGCCCATCGATTTCCGTAATGTCTTATTGTAAGCCTGCTAATAAAGAAACAAAAATTGCATATAGTACTCGGAATGCACTCAGGAAACAGTTTTGAACCCGCGTTCGGTTCCTGCTCTTGTCGAGAAGGTGTCGCTTCTTGTCCACCCCTTTTCCTTAAAAAAAAAAGAAAAAAAGAAAGAATATAAATTAATGAAACTCTTTTTTCACGTTTTATTTTTAATGTTACATAAAGCTGCACTTGTTAAACGCCTCCGTTTCTTCCCTCCTCCATGTTCTTTTCCCAGGAGATAGAAGAGCGAACACGAGGGGGTGCCGAGAACCCGCGAACACCGAACGCAGGCTCCCGGCCGCAGGCAGACCTGCGACAGCCTTCGTGGGCGGATAAATAAGTTAGCGTCGGGTCTGGGCGCACCTTTGAAAGCGCCTATCACGCTCCTTCTTTACTCTGTCACCTTCTTTTTTCCCGGGTGGCAGGAACCCCGCTCGCGTTATGCGGCACAATACTTGGCTTCACCTTAACTCGGCAAGGAGCGAAGGCTACGCGGCTCCTTTGAGCCACTCAGAGGGACGGAGGCGAATCACCGTGACAGCCTTTGCTAAAGGTAAAATGGCGAAAGTGTAACCAATGTATAGTTGAAGAAGAGGGGAAGGACGGACTCCCCTCTTACTCGGACGCCCTCTTGTGTGTTTCGCGGTGGGACGCTTTTGTACCCCCTAGAAAAGTAGCCCGTCACTCGGAACTCGCACAGAAGCGGCTTCATTCTCTCTGCCGCCCGTGACTTCGACAGCACTACGAGAAACTTGTGAGATAGAGTATAGTCACGTGTCTCCGTTCGACGCGCTGATTGGCTCACTGCGAGTGTAGCCTTCGACGTCTGCCAAGCTTGCGGTTAGACGGAGTATAAGGTGGCGATACGGTGTCGCCACACGAAGGAGAAATCTTTCTTGCCCTCCTCTTTTTGGCGAGTCAGCCACAAGGTAATCAAATATTGAGAGGAAACTGTAGACAGTCCTCCGCATGTACCATCGATCGAAGTATCTTCAGTCCCCCTGTTTTTCTTAGAGACGGATTTCCACCCCTTGTCTGTGCTCCGAGTGGCCATGACTATAGTTGGTGACAGGTTAAGTGTTAGGGGAAAGCTCCTCCTATCCCTTCCACTGTAATGGAGCAAACAGCCGAGAGGAGGCGACCCTCTCCAGCGTTCATTCTGCTAAGGTGAAAAAGATGGGAGGAGTTTTCCCAGAATGCTTAACCTGTCACCAACTATAGGTCCTCATGTTTTCGGGAAATACCGAAAAAACACGAAAATTAATCCCCGAATCGTTTCTTTTGTTGTTGTTTATTCTAATTGGGAAAAATCGGCGAACCTATATATATATATATATATATATATAAGCCTCACGGGAAGAGAAATTCTTGTCTAAGGATTTATTTTATGTTGATCCCGAACTCCGCCCCCAGTGCCACTAAATAAGCTACGCTTCAGAGCAACGACACTCACCCATCTTGTGGCTTAAAATCATTGTTGCCAGTTATTTTAAGCTTTATCTGAAATCACGGGAAATGCTTTTCCTTCCTCCAGAAATGTTTAAACAGTTCTCGACAAAACAAAGCAATATTACATGAGCTCCCTTACGCCAAATCTAATGCTCAGGAATCGCACTTTTGAATCATGGCTATCGGCAGTTGTGTCTTGATGTGCACAAACACCTGGATGGTGGCGCCCCCAAGAATATCGGGGAACAGTGCCGATACTCCAAATGTAACTCATTTAGTGGCTCTAGCAACCCCGATTGAACGGTATGCGAGGCTGCTTCTTGTTTCAAAACCACACATTTTTTACCGTTTTTGTTTTGTGGATAGGTACAGGGACGATTTCTAAGTATTCCGGTCACAGTGCTCCCTGGAGGATATTGAATCTCATGCCCGCATCATATTTTCTTCAACATATAGGCCCCGATAAACTCAAAATTTTCGTCCTACACTAAAAATAAAAAAAAATACCCCACCCCCTAAAAATAATAAGAAAACTAAATTTAGAATACACAAAACCTTATAATAGTTTTCGCCTCATGACCCGCAGTAAAACAAGGTCCGGCTCCTCGCGGAGCATTACTAATTTCCCTCTTTATGTAGAATGAATGAATAAACCTTATTGTGAATACACTTTATTGTATAGATAGTTGAAACATATGTAGGTGCATTTTAGATTAGATATATGTTTTCTTATCAAGACGCACGCGCTTCGAACGCCAAAAGCGTCGTTTCTCTGTCCGACAACCAAATCCTGTAAGAACTACTTCGCGCGGCGTATGAACAATGCGCAAAACTTCCCTTTTCCTTGAGGTTACGAGTATAGTCGTAACGTTGCGCATGGTTTAGATTTCACTTTGGAGTGTTTTTGCTTCTTCTTTTTTTTTTCCTTTAACCCCACTCTCAAAATCACTTAAGCTACGAACTAATAGACGCTGTTTTCTATTAGTGCCGAGATGCTTCGGTGGCGCCGTCTTATAGTTTCCGTTCGTGACGTCACGACCAGAAATTTTCTCGCCGTGACTTTAGGGGTTATCATCTTTGACTACTTATCATCAGTTGCGAACCGCAAGTTCGATAGTATGAGTAAAAATAACAATGGAAGCTTGGAGTGATCGCATTGTTAAACCAACGTCGTCACAGTTGACACTAACACACTCTGCTTAATTCAGCTAAGAAAAAACTAATTCAGGAAAAGACGTCACAGTGAGCGTTTGGCCAATCGAGAATGGAGACCACAACGACGCTTTTGGTCACGCACGTCGCTAATAGACCTTTTCTACGCGGGCGGCGCCATCTACAATCGCGGAACTTCCGAGATGCGTGAAAACATCGCTTTGCTCTCGCCACACCGCTGGGAGAAGCCCACCGTATACGTGACTGTCTATCATTCTTGTTGTGCCTTTAAGGGCTCGGTTGTACCAACCTCGCTTACCTTAATCCAAAGCGGCTCTTTCCTAAGTCGGCTTAGCGCCGTAAACCGAGCTCGGATAAGCACGGATTTAAATTCCGGTTGCACCAACGTTAACCCGGCTTTACAGACGCGCCCCTAGCTAAACGCTGGATTGGCCTAGGGAATGTAGGGACAAACAAAGTGAACTAGGGAACGCTCAGAGGGACGAATACGATTGGCGGAGAGGAATCTCGTCATGTAAACAAAAAAAAAAAACAGCTGTAGTAGCCGTCGTCGGCGTCTGCTCTTTGTTGTATTTGTTCGGTGAGTAACGAATTAAAGGTCACCAAATTCAATAATGTTTTTCGCTTAACTTTCAAAAACAGGAGTCAACGCTTTAAATAAGCACGAATGCTCTTTACATCTGTGATTTTGTGTTTAATATCGGTTGATAACAGAATATTTTGACAGTGACAGTAGTTTTCGTGCTCACAATTTGAAATAAAGGAGCCATCGGGAGCCCCAAATCTCACCGAACGCGAGAAGGAAGCTCTACTCGCTACATCGCTGAAGACAAAACTTCATCGAGAATAAGTAGGCAGGTAAGATGACTACTAAAATCAAGTCATGCCTGAGACCGATGAAGTTCAAAACAGTGACGAACTCGCCACGACAGCTGCGAAAATGCCCGGAAATTGTCGAATAGAAGTCGTCGAGTTGTCGTCGCCACGAATAGAAGTTGTCGTCCTCACGAATGAAAGATATAAAGCAAAATATTCCTAAAAAGCGCGATCACCAGAAAAGTTACGGTTATGGAACGATACAGTTTTCTGAAGCCAAGATTCTACTCGCGAGACAAGGAAGATTCACTTAAGATTGTCTTGAAACTCAGAAAACGAAAGAAATATACTTTTCGCTGTTTTATTATATGAAAAGCGCCGCAATCTGATGCAAACGGCAGAAGTGTCGACAATCAGCTGATCGCCGAGATCATGTACTTCCACTATTCAACGCGCAGATCAGATTGAATGATATGCGTTGCAAGTAGAAATAAACAAGCTGGTAAATAACAATACGTTACAGTTATGCGAAAATCAGTAAGGTATACATACGAATAAGCTCATTGACACAATGACCAACGGGAAGACAGACGTGAGAGCCACAGCTCCGTACGTATCTCGGTTAGGGCTAACATGCACTGAGTGTGGAGAGCCAACTTGAAAACAGGGGTCGATAAACACTTCACGCGACAATATTTTGCGTCCTTGTCACAATCGAAGGTCATCCTGTCGAGACTCTCTCGCTGCTGTAGCCTAAAACACTTTGTACAACCAATTTTGTCCACCGCGTCAACCGCCACAAACCAGCCGCCATGTTTTAAAGTCCAGGATTAAGAAACAACCAAAAGCAAAGCGCCCAATGTTGAGCGCTTACGATAAGCGTAGTTTAGTGCTAGGTTTAGTTATAAGCAATTTTGGTGCAACCGAACGAAACCGAAACTTAGCTTTGGTTCCCGGCTAAGCTCCGCTTTGCGATAAGTGGCGTTGGTGCAACCGGCCCTTAGAAGTACATTCTTTTACTTCTTCCAGGCTATAATGCCTTGTTTTTTGAAGCGGATGATTTTTGATTTCCCCCCCCCCGCATACCGGATTTGTCCCCATACCCGGTTTGTCCAGTATAGACCTTTTCCGCTTACTCTCGCCCCCGACCAACGAGGAGGCATATCCGGTATGGGCGGCGAAAAAATATCAGAACGTTTCAACCTGCATATAGTAAAGAAATAGAGGGAAGGCAAAACGTGAATGTGTTACGGTTACGTTTATGTCCTAAATGCCTTCTTTTGGCGTGGCGACGGCAAAACAGTGTTTTCGCCCATACTGGAAGTGACGACAATTCAAGTTGGCGACGCCCTTGCGGAAAAGGTCTATACCGGATTCATCCATCATACCGGATTCATCCCACATACCGAATTCATCGCGCATACCGGATTCGTCCCGCATACCGGTTTTGTCTCGCATCCCGGGTTCGTCCCGTATACCGGATTCATCCCTCATACCGGATTCATCCCACATAGCGGCTTCATTCCGCATACCGGATTCATCTCGCATACCGGATTCATCGCGCATACCGGATTTGTCTATAGTCACTGACGTGGCTGGAGACGAGGGTAAACAAAATGTCTATAGTCACTGCCAGCTTAAGGAGCGCAGGGCGTGGCTAATCTCAAGCATCTCATTGTCGTTCCGCAGCCAATCAGATTGCGGCATTACCCGATAGGAACGCCGAAGAATCAATCGCGAAGCGGGAACATAACAAGCCATGCCCTCCGCTTTTTTACCTGTCAGTGACTATTGACACGAATGGCAGGCAGAGAGAGACGGTTAATGCGGTAGAAAATTAAGCCTTTGATAGGGCGAACTTGTGCCCAAAACAAAACCAGAGGTACAGGAACGTCACGGGTATCGAAGGCGACGTGATAGCTGGATCGAACGCTGGCAAAAGGCGGCCCCTCAGCAGTATTAAAGGGACCATGAAACGATTCTGAAATCGAATTTCATCCACCGGACGCCGTAAAACGTGTGAAAAGAAACACAAAAACACAAAAATAGGAAGCCAAAAAAAATTCTTTGCTATAGAACTTTTAAAAGAAAACTGGACTCTTTGACGCCTTCTTTCCTTCGAAAGCTCTCTGACTTTTCACTGCTATGCATCCGCGGAACTGCAGCACGTCAGCCGAATCCACGTCGCCTATTGGGTAAGCGCCTACCTCACCAGCACCACGATCATAAACAATAAATAGCCGGAAAATGTTTCCTAAAAGTTTTGTTAATTAATATTCAGATCCACATTTTGTAGCATAATTAGAGATGTGTGGCGAAAATTGCCAAATTTGATAATGCTGAGAGCCAAGCGCCATCTATCGTGTGGTAAACGAAGCTGAGAGCCAGCTCCGGAGGAACTCCATGGGACGAATATGTTGCGAATAACCGACGAATTTTGCCCGGCGGCTTTTGCTCTGCGCGTGGAATCAGCACAGTGAATGCTACGTCGCGCGCAAAGCGAGCGTGCCGTCGGGGGGCGTTCGCCAGTTATTCGTCACATAATTCGTTCCATTGAGTTCAGCCTTTACGCATTTTTTACGATCAAATCAGCATGGCCGACAGGGTCGCTTGGTCGCGACGACCAACGAACGTTCATTTTTCTACGTGTTCTTCTCGCGCGTCCCGACTTCAAGCAGCAAGAAAAAAGTACTTGAAACAGACCACGACGAACAAGAACGCTGGATCCACGAACACCCGAGAAAAGCTACGACGGTCACGAATCCACCGACTCCGACCAAGCGAGCTGCGCAGAATATAGGCCTAGCAGGCACTCCGACTCGGCGCAGCGTTGCTTCGACGGTACTTGGCCAAGACAGTCTGCCCACGACCGGCTGGCGTGCTGAATGGAATATGCCCGCGCGACCCTTGTGGACCCTTCCCGTATTATAGTTTGATCGCTGACCTCAATTTTAGATTAACAGGTGAGGTCAATCTCTTCCCCTTGTCATCTCCTTGTTTTCCGAGGCAGTGTTGAGGAACACTGTCGTCGAAAAGGAACTCTCGTCGACTCTATCTTCTTGTTTTGTGTGATATAGAGCTCGAATAAACGCCGTATGGATTACCTTCGTAACACGGTATGTACACTTTGTTATTAGTATGCCATTTTTATTCTGACACGACTGCACGTCACTGTCGAGCTAAAAAAGTTCGCGGGAGCTACGTGCAATGCCGGGAATTTTTTCTGCTAAATTTAACAGAGAACTTTTCCTGCTAAATTTAGCGGAAAAATATTCCCGCTAAATTGAGCAAAAAAATTTAATTTTTCCGCTAAATTTAGAGGGGAATTTACCCATGATGCAACGCGCGGTGACGTCACGTGTGACGTCATTATAGGGAAACATCCCATAATGCAACGCATGTTACGCCGATGCCGCTCATGCCGGAAACGGGCGCCTAATGGTACGTTTACACTTGCAGATCCGTTAGCGAATCCGCCCAGCTTTTGCCGCTGGGGCGAAACGCTGGGCGGAAAACGCGGCAGCGAGCCGTTTAGGTCCAGGACCTATTTCTGCCGCCGAACGAGGCGTTTCGCTGACCGGAAGTGACATTCTTGCGCAGTGCGACGCTGCCTACGTCATGAGCACGCGTAGTTCCGGGAGCAGCAACGCCAGGGAGAGACAGCCGAGGCGGGAACTCTCGCGCCTTCTCGTCATATTTGACGAGATGTTACGGGACCGCTGCCGCTGCTGGCGCCGCCGCCACTGCTCGAAGGAAATAGATGTAAACGCAACCCGCTCGTCGCCGCCGCCGCCGAGAGCGGATCCGCTCCCGCGGCAGCGGATTTCTTCTCAGGTGTAAACGTACCATAAGAGCTGCGCTCTAAAAAAAGCATCGCCTTCAAGCATCACTCGTATCTTCGTGTATAGCCCCAACGTGGCAGCTCACGTTTTGCAAAAAAAAAAAAAAAAAAAAACGGAAAAAGACAGCAAAACAACATTGTGCCATAGAATTTGGAAGATTTTGTGCCAGCTCGTATCATATCCTCGTGTATTCAATGCAAATATATATGAACATAGTTTATTTACGAATAAGAAAATTAACATTTCATCTTATTCGTCTTTCTGACATCCGAGGCACATCCCCCCCCCCCCCCTTTCAACTACCGCATCGTCGTCAGCGATTTCGGGCTACAATTTCTTGCCTCGCTTCGTGTTCTATATATATGTATTTTGATATTATTATTCTTCGCTTTAGAATCTAACTTTGCATATTTTGCTTCTTCTTTATCACCTTCGACGTATATCTGCCAGACGGAGCGAGCTGAATCTCGGTTATGAGTCTGATGTTGTTAAACCTAACCACGTTACGGTTGTCTGGTCTGCGCTTTTTTTTTTTTTTTTTGAAGTGTTGTATTGACAGTGTTGAGGAATGGTAGAATTCTCAAAAGAAACTTTCGGGGCCTTGTTTTGAATTCTCGTTTTTGTGCGTATGGTTTCCCTGTTTGCGCCGCCGAGTTTCTCCGAAATTCACTTCCAGACGCTGCAGTTTTTCGCATCGTCTCAGATCTCGCAAGCAAACCTGGGAAGCGAAAGCAGAGTCGTGTTCGACATCGGGCTTTTTGTATCGCTACTTCCCTTTCACCCAAAAAAGAAAAAGAAAACTAAAACAAGAAAGAAACACTTGCGTTGTAAACACGCGATTAAAATTTTTGAAAAAAGACATCCAACAGCACGTAGAAACGTCTGCTCCAGTTTATATGGCAGCAATTTTTTTGAATTGCATTTTTAGAAGGTCAACAACAAAAAGCAGAAGAAAAAAAAAAACAAGTTTACTGCCTTTATACTGGTTGCAAGTGTGGCGGCGGTAAATCACCCGAGTGCATGTTTTGAATCATTACTGGATGCAGCGAGATTCGTGGGACGCCCACGACGATGCACCTAATTTAGAATAATGTGCGCTCGGGAGCGTCAGCGGCTTTCTTTCGTTAAGCCTCGTAAGTTTCGTATTGCTCGTTCTCGCGTCGGGGAGACGTCGTCGTCGTCCCCAGTTTTGATGGAAGAGCATTTTGCGTCGGGGAAGGCAAAGTGCATCGTATATCCGTGCCGAGCGTCGTCAGGATGTGATTCTGTTCGGTGACATCCAAGTACGGTGATGGTTGTTGCACACTCAGCGAAAGTACAGTGAGCTTGGAACGCGTCTCCGACTGGTGTATTTACCCTACCGCGTCCTAAAACGTGGTCCATCACGCCCGATGACGTCATACAAGTGTGATGCTCTCGCCGGTGGTTGTGATCATGGCGGTGTCCTAGCAACGGTGGTGAATACGGCAGACGCCTGCTCTTCTGCAGGTCTCTCTTCAGCTTTACAGTCCTCAGAAGCTTTGGCAGCCGGTAGTTGGGACGCCGCCCCCAACCGCCAGGGTCGCGACATCCGACGGAATGACACTCCAGCGTTTGTGACGTCATTTGTTGCCTTTGAGGAACCATGCAGTTTCCTCGATGCGTGGTCGGAATGGGACGCTAATCACACCAGTCGGAGACTCCTTCCGGCCACCGTAGCAAAAACGAATCGTGCGCCCTTCTCGTCCAGAAGTCGAGAGAGGGGGAAAGAGAGAAATACGAGGAGAGAGACAAACATGTAGAGGAGGGGAGAAAGAGAACTTATTCGATCAATGACTAGACATCGTTTCACCTCAAGTCCGGGTGCAGCCGATGTTACACGAGCCCAAGGGACCAATCAAGCTGCGTCACAAGCACAATGTCACGGTGTTTCTCACGGTTCTGTACGTCCTCTATTATGGCTAAACCAATAATGCCATTATTGGTATAGTGGTAATAGAGAACGCATAGAAACGTGACGAACACCGTAAACCTTGTGCTTGTGACGCTTCTTGACTACTCCCATTGGCTCGTATCGTCGGCCGGGTCTTACTTGTACGGCATAGACAGTAACTAGCGCTTTTAGTATGCGTGTTCGAGGACGCATGTGGCCGTGTCTTCTAATGCGGCCGGACGTGTGATGAAACAATTAATAGACCGTGTTCTTGATTAGTAATGTGGAAGACCCGAAATGTTTCGGGGGTTCTATTCGCTAAAACACGGCCTGTGTCGGATATAATATACCCCAAAACTTCAGTACGACGTGCGGCTCACTGACGTTGAATCGACAGGTACCAAACTTCACGAGCGGCCTGATAGCCGAGTTGTACAGCTTATTAAAATAGCTAATATACGTGTAACTGATTGCAAAAAAAAAGTAAATGGGAGGGGGGCGGGAAGTGTTTTTTGGCCCTACTGCATATCCTCAGTGTGTGTGTGTGTGTGTATTATTTTGTAGTCATTGATGGGTAGTTTAGCTGTTTAGTATGTTGTTCCGCATCGTTATCAGGCTCTCGCAAAAGTTGGGGCCGTCAGTTCGAAGTCAGTGCGCTGTTCGTCGAAATGAAATTTTGGAGTGTATGATATGTGACAAACACTGCCAGGCTACACACTTTTTTAGAGTGCGTACCAACTAAAGCGAACCCTTGGAGTCTAGGGATTTGAAACATAATTTGTTTAGGGGCTGAATTTAGTGCACAAAGTGCCACGCTCGAATGTGACGAAGGGTCACACGCAGGCCAAGACAACATAAAGGATGTGTAGCAGCAGGGAATGCATATATAAGCTTCCGAAGTAATAGAAAGCGTACTTAGTCATAATAATTCATACGTGATCATAACTAGACATAATTAATCGCAACTCGCGAGATTCACCAAGGGGCTCGGCGGGAATCAAACCCTGGACCATGCGATCCGCAGTCCAATGTCTTTGCTCGGCACCACAACAGGGAGGCGACAGAAGGCGCAAGAGGCTATAATGAGTTGCCGCCGACGGTCACCGGCAGTAGCATGCGACGGGCCACGAAGAGTGATACATAGTCCAGGATACTTAGTGCAGCATACGTAGCACGCGGGAGAGCATCGGCTGCGAGTCAAACTATATTCTATCCTATTTAGTCCGCAGTGGAGCTTCGGCGGCGAGTGTATACATAAGGCAGGTTCACACATACAGCGCAGCACCGAATCGACGCTGGAAAACGGCGCTGATGCAGCTCGGACTTGCACGTGACTTATAGCCGATACGGTTCCACAGTGGTGCACGTGACGTATCGTCGACGTGCTGTTCCACAGTGCTCAGTGGCGATACAGCGCCGATGCATCGCTGCTGAACCGTTGAACTCCGCACAGCATCAGCGCCGCATCGGCGTCTTTCTCAACGCCGATACGGCTCTGCGCTGTACGTGTGAACAGGCCTTTAGTCCACAGGCAACCGTTGGGGGTCAGTCTTACACAGTACACCATATTCACTTCGAGGGGCCGTCGGCGGCGAGTCATACTCAGTCCAGCATACTTACCCAGCAGGGGATTGTCGGCGGCGAGTCATACTCAGTCCAGCATACTTACTCAGCAGGGGATTGTCAGCGGCGAGTCATACTCAGTCCAGCATACTTACTCAGCAGGGAATTGTCAGCGGGAGTCATACTCAGTCCAGCATACTTACTCAGCAGGGAACCGTCGGCGACCAGTCGTACTGAGACCAGCGTAATAGTCAGAACGCGACCGTCGGCGGCTAAAGCGCCGTTCACACACTTGCGACCGTGGAGGACGGAGAGAGACCGCGGAGGACCTGTTCCGCAGCAGCGCATCTTGTCCTACGCTGTCACAAGAGGCTGAAAAACCGTTTCTGGTCACTCTCGGTCGTACTCGGTTGCCCCAGTGCGAACGGGCCTTAAGACCAATACTCACATTCGCGTTTGAACGCGTTTTAGGTGCGGAGTGGCGTCCTTGCAAACAGAAGCGGTGGCTTTCGGTACGACGCGTCGCAAGGATGCAGAGACCGGCTCAACTTTGGACGTGGCAGTGTACGGTAGCGTGTCGCGGTAGACCAATCAGAAGCCGAGAAAGGAAACGAGGTTCACGTGCTTGCTCGCGTCATTCGGCAAGGCGTATCCAAAAGTCCGTCGGCAGAACTTGCATTTTCGTTTCGGGGAGTGGTGGGGACTGCGGGAGCAAGTTTTTCCAAGGATGTAATGGTTCAGGTTGAACAGGATGACGGAAGAGCAAGCAGGATCGTCCCAAGATCGACCACTTCGACGCTGTCACCGGGCGCCGCAATGTTGCCATGGATTTCGCTTACTTTACAAGAACGCGCTATCGCTTGCAACTATAGTGCGTTCTAGTTTACTCTTGACTGCGGTCAGCTGCGTGTCAACGCAACTGTCCGTACAAGCTTGGCGCAAACACTCTTCGCAGCACTACGCGTACGCTTGCCACTGCCGAACGCACTTTGCTCAAACGCAAATCTGTGTATGGGCCTTTTGTCCAGGAAGCCTACTTAGTCCGCAGGCGACCTTCGTCGCGCGCAGCTGGCTTCCGAACGACGAAGCGTCGCTCCCCACGTGGACTGACGACCTTTCGGGGTAGATCATAAGTTCATAACGTACGGAGGGATAGCGCAACGGGAGTAGAACGTCACAACTTCAGACAGTAGTCAGTAGATAGCGTAAAGGGCGCTAGAGACCTTTTTCTCTCGCGATTACGCCAGTTTCCACCAAGCCTTGAATTCCCGCAATCCAAGAGCACTAGAATTCAAGACCCCACACGTACTTACGGAAAACACACCTCACTCCTGAATAAATTTAAACTTGTCTCGACCATTCCTATGAACCCGGAGAACACTAGAGTGTGACGCGTGTGATCTGAAGCCACCCAAAACTTGCCTTAACCAAGCATATCAAATCATAACGTAGCCATAATGCACGCGCGATGTACTCTGTGCTCTCCGGGTTTATCAAAATAATCACCTCAGACAAGTCAATTCTTTCTCCACATATGGAACACAAATTTTGGTTGCTTCAATAAAGACCGCAACATGCTTTGTGAAGTATATTTGTTTTTCGAAGACAAAGTGATCTATTGGCTCACAGTGAATTGATATATGCATTTTCTTATTATACTTTTCAAGACGGTACAATGCAAAATGGCACCCCGGCCTCGCACCTTGCGGTCACTCTTTTTGAGTAGCATTAACCGACTTTTGTTTTTTATTCAGAACAGAGACTTTCTTGTTCAGTTTATTGCCTAATTAGTTTATTACTGATATTTAGATCTCAGTGTTCGCCATAAAGTGCGAGGTTGAACGACATAAATTCACCTTTCGTGAACAACTAAGGAGCAAACCGAGAAAGAAGTCCCCTAAATAAAACTTTCCACATGCCGACAACATGTTTATTACAAGAAAAAAACATTTCTGGACACGAACAAATAAAATCGAGGCACCTTAAAAGTTAAGGTACTGGTTTGCAGCTTTTTTGCAAAGATATCTGAGATTAGGTAGAGGCCAACTAGAATAGAAAGGAAGATATAAAGAAAAAAGAAGATAATAAAGCGAATGTGAATCAAAGTTTCACTTGGCCAAGTGTCTTCTTAAAAAACAAAAGAAACACTATTAGGATAGGCATCTGTTGCATCTCATACACGGACTGATACCAAGACACTTTTCTTTACTCATGTCGTAATAAGACCAGTATAATACTATTATTTCTAATATGAACATGCAGTGTTTTACTGTCAAACGCTAAAACGAGAATAAAGCTTTCAACGTATAATTAAATCGGTTTTCTTTTTCCTCTGAAACGTTTGATTTCGGATGTAAGTTTGTGTTCTCTTCCTATAGCAGTATAACGCGTCCCTTCCACGTTAATGTGATGTATATATTTCTGGAAAGCAATTTTGTTTCGAGCACTGTAAAGCACCCGATATTCGCTCGTCCTATTGCCGACTGTTTTGTCATGCGCATCTGGAACCTCGACTTTCAGAGTCAAGATGTCAAAACCTTAGAAGGCCGTAGTTTCATTTTGGGTATTTTATTTTTAAGCATTTTTTACGACTCGATATAGAACCATCGTCGTTGCGAAGGCGCATAAAACTGCAGCGTGACTTCCCATTTGCATTCCGCCCCAGAAATCAGAGTACGCCGATTTGTAAACACGCACCGTCTACGACAAGTTATTAGATCAATATTTTCTTCCTCGTATTTTATTCATCGCACATTCGATCCCCGACGCCTGCGCCGTTGAGTGGGTATACGGTAAAATTTCCTGCCTCAGTGAAGAAAAAAAGAAAACTATTTCCAGCTGTCTCCGATTCGTAAAATGATCACTTCTCGAACGACCGAGCAATTTTCAGCTAGCGCTCTTTATTTTACGGTAGTGATCGAGTGCACCGTGCACGAGACGTGGCCCGGAGCACGCACACGACAGCGACATGCTTTTAAGCGCAGACCTGTTGCTTGATAAGCAAGAAACTAAGAAACAATAAAGGAACCGTCCAATTGAGCGTGCATCTGCGAGTTTTCCAAGTTCTGTCTCACGTTCGACGAGGGAGATCGAACTACGAACTTTTTGTGACGATCGCATTTCTTAACTTTTAAGGTGATGGGTCGTGGGACGCAATTATATTTACATACAAGAATGAAAACGTACGACTAACATTTTAAAATGCTTAATGGCGAGGACTAATAAATAGGTCGCTGGCACCAACGTCACAATTGCGGCCATTGCGCTAACTTTGCTGCTGAGCGCGCACAGTCGCGGACGAAATGAAAAAAAAAAAGCCCAGGTGAGCGCGTGACTCCTAAGACCTCCAGTGCTATCTGACGGGAGAAAGCTGAGTTACCATCGATGCTATTTTGTGAACAAGATGCATTTCAGCCGCTGCTCAATTTTTGTTTTTGTTATTCCCCGTTGATAAGTCAACACCGAGAGTAGTAATACTTCGTTTAAGCTTAGCTCCTCACGCAGCCTACGCTATGAAGTAATGGGACCAATTCAAGCAGCGTCCAAAGCGCAAGTCACTAGGTCTTTTCTTTGTATGACTTGTTCAGCCACGATAAAACACGCACATGAACATGACGAACACCATGATGGTGCGCTTTCCACGCAGTCTGACTGACTGGCCCTATCAGCTCGTAGCGTCGGCTGCGCCTGGACGAAAGTCACTGGACCGGGGGAAAGTAGCGCCAAGTTCCCTGTATGGTCGCCATTTTGGTTCATGGAATGGGCAGTTTCTGCCTGACCTCTCAATTCTCGGTGAGCGGAACCAAATTCCCAGGGACATGTTGCTTTATAAAAACGTTTCTTAAAGGGCCTCTGACACGCCAAAAAAAATATTTTTTTTTTTCACGCTAAACGTTGCAATGGCATATCAGGACATTACAAAAAAAAATTGTTTCACTATAGAGTTGCGTAGTTTTTTTTATAAAAAATAGAAATACGAGGCCCAATTCAAAGTTCCCGCCGTGTACTGTGACGTAACAGTGTACCGCAAGGTGTCGGGGCGGTCAGAAAGGAGGCATCGAGCTACGTCACTAAAAGTGGGTTAACCGGAAGTCGCGTGAGTTTCACTCCTCGTGCTCTCCGCGACCGTGCCTAAGACTTTTTTTCTTTTTATTATTCTGCTCTTCGTACGAGCGATCGTAGAAAACGAAGTTTCAGTTCCACTAGCTCTTTATCCCTGCACCGTTGGTTAGTTTGCGTGCTGTAAAATTTGAGGACGAAGAGTCAGTGGATCGACGTGATGGAGGTCAATGATGAAAGCGTTGCGAGTACAAGCCAGTGTACGAGTGCATGCCGTCAGTCCGATAATACAGGGCTATACTGGGCGCAAAACAAGCTGTCAAGTTTTGAAAAAAAAAATTTAGAACGCTCGCAGAAATTGGGATTGCTAGCATACGACACGCCCGATCGCATTGCTGAAGGTTGAGACGCCGAGGTCGTTGAATCATCGGATACTCTCCAGGCTGTAGATGCCTGCCGTCTAAAGAATATGAACTGGTGAGTGTACCAAGTACAAGTAAACGTCGAGCACAAAGTACGTATTTTGTCTAGAGCATGAGTAGAACTTGTTTACTGGGTGCTCATGCGGCCGATGTATGTCTCTCAGAAATGCATGCAGTGTGACTCTTCTTCAGTTGCTGAAATACCGGTACAGTCCCTCACACAGCACCTTCTAGGCATTGTAGTTGATCACGTCAATTCACTGACTCCGCTTCTTCTACCTTTACAGCAACATTAAAGGGACCATGAAGGCAGTTTCGAAGTTTTATGCGACGATTGAAATGGATGCCAGGCACGTCTCAGATACTGTTGACCAAGTTCTAGCCCGAACAGAAGTTTGGGTTCCGCACCAATCGAGCAAACAGGCGCGGTAATAATAGCGCCGGGAACGATGCCTGAGACCCCACCGAGGAGGCGGCAGAAAGGTGAACTAAAGTGCGCCGTTGAAGCGTGACGACAACGGGCTCCTCGTCTGGCGATTGGTTCAAACGATAGACGCGCTCTTGGTTTCGATTTCGGTGGTGATGTGATGAAAAAAGTTCATTTGAACGTTGGATAATCTTTTAAAGTTGTAGTTGGGAATTAATAGGTTTCATACCGTGTATAAAAGCATAAACTGAAGCGATCCCTCCGTTTGTCACTGGTTGAACGCATCCCGCACTGCTACCTCGGGCGCGTAACAAGCATCGAGCAACCGTGGAAAAAAAAGAAAAAGGTACGAGCGCCGGGGGCGGCGGACTTTTGGTTCTGGTTTCGTGCGTCGTCTCGTGTTTGCTTTGCGAACTGGTGTCTCACCAATCATGCCGCGTTTATGTGCAGTAGTAGGTTGCGCGAAAGGTCGGCTAAAGACGTGTGGTCGATCGGGCGACGTTAGTTTGCATAAACTGCCGACCGATGCAGCAATGCGCAGCATTTGGTTGCGCGCCGTCGTCTTGCGTAGAGCTGTGGACAGTGGTGTCATGATTTGTTTGTTGCATTTCCGACCAGAAGACTTTGAGCAGCACCTTCACGTCAGCCGGAGTCGCTCTGAGGCGGCGACCGAGGAGCTGGTGGTAGGTATATGGCGCCTTCGTAAAGCGCCAATCCAGAGTTCTGCGTCCTTACCACCATCTCCCGTTCAGTCGGCGTGAGGTCGCTGAACTCGTTTGCGAGCGCGGCGTTGCCGCCCATTTCTTCCAGGTTTTCTTCACAGACCGCCGTGCACTATAGCGAACCACGGGAACCACACTGAGTGTGCACTAAATCCTACCGATGCCGACAGTGCTCCTTGACGTCACTTCTCTTTCCAGAGGCGAAAAAGGGAAGAAATCTGAATGTTTGTTTCGGTTTCGCAGATTTATTTGCAGGTACAGAAATAAGAGTCACAAAGTTCTAGAAAAAATTGTGTGGCATGCCAGGACCCCAATGCTTCCGAAAACACCTTCTTTTAAAAAAAAATTTAAATTGCCTTCATGGTCCCTTTAAGCGATGAAAAGCAAATAAAAGAAACCTTGTCTGCTTGGATCGCTCGTGGAGGTGCGGAGAATAACAAAAATATTAAAAAAATATTACACGCGCTCGCGGTAAGCACGAGGAGGGATACAACTCACGTGACTTCCGGCGATGCCTCCCTTCTGACCGCCCCGACACCTTGCGGTACACTGTTACGTCACAGTGCACGGCGGGAACTTTGAATTGGGCCTAGTATTTCTATTTTTTATAAAAAAACTACTTAACTCTATAGTGAAACAATTTTTTTGTAATGTCCTGATATGCCATTGCAACGTTTAGCATGAAAAAAAAAATTTTTTTTTGGCGTGTCAGAGGCCCTTTAAATACCAAAATTTTGTTATGTCAGAGTCCCGCTAGAGCATCACGATCATCTGGTGGCCCGCTAGAGCGACAAAAAGAAACAAACGACAGCGACAAGTCTCAGACACATGCAGCATGCTCGTGATATGGTACCTTTGGCAGGCGTTTAGTCGTTCAGTGCTCGTGAAGTAAGCACGAGTGATTGCAAGCCTGCCTAAGATACCCTCGCGTGCATGATGTTCGTGTTTGAACATAGTCTCCATTATTCTACAAAGCCTATCAAATCGCGAAAGACTGGTTCGAGGCTTGTCGCTGTCATTTGTTTCTGTTTGTGGTTCTAATGACATTCGGGCTTTATTCACACACCGGCGAAACAAACGCACATCGCACCGCCACCACATGCGGCGTCGGTGCCTGGTGCCACTGAAAAATAATTTTTCGGTCTTGAAATATGCGAGGAAAACATTAGAACTCTTAGAGATTTGAGGATTTGATTGATAAGTTGATTGTACACACAGTGCCAAAGACGCGCATAGTGGTTAAGAACGCTTTCGTTGCAAGCTTGGCGCAATTGGTTCAGAACGACCCTTTCAGAGCTTTGAATGAATTAAAATGGCGATTTACACCTGGCTAGCTTTGTATCTTATTAAGTGAAGGAGGAAGCCCTCATTTTGTGTGCTTGCAAGATGTAAGTTGCGACCATGTTTGGTCCGCGAGGTTCTGTTGTTTTCTTACTTACACCCCTGCATTTTTGAACCATATACATGCTTTTATTGTCTACCCGTTTCCCCGTGAGACACTGACTGTAGAACATACTGTAAGACACGGTATGTCTTACAGTATTCAGTGTAAAGTGTTTTCTTTATCAGCCAATTACCTCGCAGGGTTTGATCGTTTGTGTGTTAGTATTTGTTTGTGTCCAGCCAGCAGGCGCGTGCACTGTTAGAAAATATTCCGTCAAGGTACGGGACACATACATGCTAACCTTGTTTCCAGAACATCTTCTGTGTGCCCTACTATAGGGAGTATTCACTGGCGGCCATATATGTGTGCGCGGCTGCTGAGCGCGTGCTGACGGCGAGCTTCCGCAGTTCTTTTGCAACGTGCATTCCGCACCATCAACATTGCCGGTACTAGCAGGATATATGATTGTGAGCTCGTTCCGAGCATGCGCTCTAAACAATGACCTCAAATATGGCGTCCAGTGAATACCCCCTATAGAACAGGTGCCAGGTTCCGTAGCAACTTGATATAGAACATGTATCTGCCTCAAGGGTTGACACTGTGAGTTTCGTATACCATCATGATGGTGCAAGTGCTATTTATTACAGCTACGGGAACTGCATCATTATAACAGAAAGCGTCACATGTTCTGCAGCAATGTACCGCGCGGCGGTGTACCGTTTCTACATTGGACAGCACATATTTTGATGTGCCTGAAAACAGCACAGGTTGCGTTTTATCGCCAAATGGAGAACGTTCAGTCTCGTTCATGATAGTCCATATCCTGTTTTTTTGCAATACTATAAAAAAGCCCGTCCGTCTACTTTCCCGCAGGGCTCTTGGAGAGCCTACCATCGCAATTTACAGGGCCTCTCAGCGAATTACGAGGCCGAGCACACGTTTATACTCAAAAACGAGGTTCGCGTAGTGATATTAGGAACTGCAAAACTTCACGCTCGCATTGCTTAAGCTCTCAGCGAAAACTTCATTTTTCGGTCAAAAACTTGTGCTTGGGCCTCGCCATTCGCTGGGCTTGTGCTTGGTCCCGTAAAATGGGATTATTGGCTCCCTGAGTGTTCAGCGGGAATGTAGACAGACGACTTTCTTTGGAGCAATGATAGAACAGGTTCTTTTCCGACCCTATTGTACGATATCGAATTTTTCACGTGTGTGTGTATCGTTGTCCTTTGTGCGCGTACACACAAATACACTCGGCAAGCCGGACGTTTGTCACACCGAGGACGTTGTGTCTTCTTTGTGACTTCGTTCGATGCCTGCCATATTTGCATATAGCAACAACAAAAAAGCACGTCATTATTAGTAAAAAGTACGACATACTTTTAATACACATGTTCGAAGTTTCTGCTATCGAATAAAAGCAATGGACTGATATGGAGAAAACTGAGAAGTCCCTACTTCGATATTAAAGGTTTATTTTCAAATCCGCACAAAATAATATGAGAAAAAATGAACTTATGATAAATGAATAAATGTCGTGCCTTCGCGTTCAGACTTGTGTTAGCAATCGGCAGGAAGCTAGCGCTGAAGGCGGAGCCTCTAGTCTCAGCTTAAGGGAGAACGGAGTGTAGCTGCGCAGCGATGACAGAACTAACGATTGACGAAAACAGCCTTTACTCCGCTCAACCCTAAGCTGAGACTAGAAGCTCCGCCTTCAGCCCGAGCTTTCTGCCATTGCAAACACAAGTGTGAAAGCGCAGGCACGCGCAACCAAAGCACTGCGGAAGCCAGCGAGCTCGCGCTGAAGGCGGAGCTTCTAGTCTCAGCTTAAAGGGTCACCAGAAAATTCAAAACTTAATAATTCAGTATTTGTGAAGTAAAAAAAAAAAACATTTTTCTAAAGCCAAATTTGAAATTCTCGCGCGATCCCTGCCCGTGCAGTGACGTCAAGGATTGAGTGGTTCTGTAATTCAAGTTTCTCTGACGCCTCCGAACCGGCCCGAGGTGTCGCGTTCGCCCCCGTCGCGCGATCACACTCCTCTCCGTACCTGCCGCCTACGCTGTGAGCAGAAGACGCCTCACTTTCGAGTTTGAAGTTCTTTTAGGGCCCTTTCAGCAATCTCAAATTCTTTGAAACGGTGTGAGGTCTAAGAAAACTCGCAATGAACTTTTTTCCCGCGAGACAAAAAAACCCTGAAAAGTGGAAAAAAATAATTTAAACAGCCTGGGTGGGACACGCGTGTCAAAAAATAAATTTTACGCGAAAAAAGTATTTTTTTGAGCAATATTGACGGCGAGATATTTATTTGAAATTCTGCACGCAGTCCATGACGTCACGGAATGGTCATTTTCTCTTTTGACCTCAACGAGATGGTCATCCGCTCTTTCCACCTCAACGTGAAGGCGAAGCCAATCCATCTCTCCTCCACGCACCCGAAATGCCGAGAGAGCAAAGAAAGGGGGAAAGGAGGTGACTACCGACTAAATCCCGTCTCGCAACGTCAATATAGCTCTAATACATCTTTTTTTTTTCGCGTAAAACTATATTATTTTTTTTCCACACACATGTCCCACCCAAATTGTTAAAAAAAAAAAAAAACATTTTTTAGGGGCCTTTTAAAGGGGCTTTGCCAGGACGTTTTTACTGATTTTTAATTTGCACCGAACCTGAGCAGACTGAACGTAGTAACTTGATGGTACTTTTGTTTTCTCGAATTTCGCTTTATTTTAAAAGTTAAAGGCAAATTAAAATTACAAAAATAAGCTACAAAAATAAGCGAAAATAACCTGCTTCTTGACGTCCTTGGTTACTTGAGTGGCCGTGAGCTAGAGGAGGGGTAGGGAGCTCAGCGAGCGCTCACGGCTGCCGCACTCCGTGTCAACGGCTCGAGAGGGCGCACCATTAAAGCATGTTCTGGATAGACTGTATGAAGCGGGCAGCCAGGGCGGCTTGCATTCCATTTGCTGCGCGATTAAACACTAATTCTGCATGACACTTCATTGGCCACAAACGACAGCAAACACGGCGTAAAGATCAGTTCAGAACGAGAGCCACTTCGGGCTGCCATACCGCCAAACGGCCAAACCGCAAGCGAAACCTTCTCGCCAAAGCCTTCGGAACGCTCGGAACGTGTCGGATCCTCGAGCTGCAGCGCCGCCACGTACATCCGGGCCCTTTCTACGCTCGCCGCTCGTTGGTGGCTGATCCCATTACTCCTGTCTAGTATGCGCCGCCTTTTCCACCGCTTGGTGGCGGGTATGTCGACGGGTCATTTTTTGTTTCCCTACCTTATAAACTGCACTTGTTCCTTTTTGATCTAAAATACTGAACAAAAACTACTTTCATACATAATTGAAACGGTTCGCGCCATTTATATTTTGTATTTCGACTAAAAAGAAGCTTTTAGCGGCTCTGACCAGTAGTATGGTGCCTAGATCGCGTCTCCGACTGGTGTGTTTAGCGTCCTATCCCGCCCATACATCAAAAGTGGTCCCAATGTGGCAACAAATGACGTCACAGAAGAGTGGTTGTTTGGGCGAGTTGGTTTGTCATCTTATACAATCTTGTGCGCAGCAAGGACGAGGACAAAAGGAGAGAACAGGACACAACAAGGCGCAACTTTCAACTAAATTTTATTGAAAAAGTGTTCCGGTATTTATATTCTCAACCATCGTCACAATGACAACACACAAACCGACAAAAGAAAAAGAAAAAACGATAACCACAGAGCATAATTGCAAAATAACACTATCTTGTCCGGAGGAAAAACAATTCCTTTTCCGATAATGCAATGGACGGCATAGCAACACACGTGTCTCCCAAATAATCAATGTGCTCGGCTTCTACGATTTCGCGTGTTAACGCTGACTTGCATTTTTCAATTTTTACGCATCCGTCCAGCAGTGGGGTACAACCGCATGTCCTGCAATGCAAGTCAAGAAAGCCACCGTTCTTTTTTTGCACGTTGTTATTGTGCTCGCGGAGCCGATCATTTAGGCAGCGCCCCGTCTGCCCGACGTAGTGCTTGCCGCAGGACAACGGAATGCGATATACCACACCATCTGTGCAGTCGACAAATTTCGTTCTGTGTTTCTTTTCACATCCGTGTTTGGCACGCACGCCAGGTTTTGATAGTTTGCACAGGTCCATTAGCTTATTGGGCGCAGAAAATACAACCTTTACATTTGATCTCATTGCTACTTTCTTTAAATTGTGCGACACTCGGTGTATGTACGGTATTACAACAACTTTTCCTTTTTCTCTTGCCAGCTGACTCCCATCGTTTTCCACGAGACAGCGCTTCCTTAGAAGGCCCTCCGCGACCGCAACAAGAATGTGCTTAGGGTACCCAGCTGCGAGCAAGCGCAAAACTTGCTGATCGAAACCACTGGAGATCAAATGCACACAGGACTTTTTTAGTGCATTGGTGAAACACAGGGTAACAATACTTCTTTTGACTAGCTTGGAGTGAGCTGAATGAAACGGAAGTAACGGCTTATTCGCACGTGGCTCATAACACCAACAGATGTGGTCGTCGAGAAATACAAATCTGATGTCAAGGAAGCGAATAGTGTTGTCCACGGGTATCTCATGCGTGACCTCGAGTGTGCCAAAACATTCCTTAAACGCTGTCAGGGTTTCGACAGTCTCTGCTTCAAAAGCGTTTTTGTCACATGCGATGAAAATTAAAAAATCATCTACGTACCTAAAAACTTTTTTTACCTTCGATCCCTGAAGCCGGGCGTTAAGAGTACTATCAAGTTGAGCTAAATATAAATCGCTTAGAACAGGCGCAATACACGAGCCGATGCATATGCCCTGTTTCTGCAAGTAAGGCTTGCCTCCCAGTGGGGAGGCAAGCCTTACTTGCAGAAACAGGGCATATGCATCGGCTCGTGTATTGCGCCTGTTCTAAGCGATTTATATTTAGCTCAACTTGATAGTACTCTTAACGCCCGGCTTCAGGGATCGAAGGTAAAAAAAGCTTTTAGGTACGTAGATGATTTTTTTAATTTAAATCGCATGTGACAAAAACGCTTTTGAAGCAGAGACTGTCGAAACCCTGACAGCGTTTAAGGAATGTTTTGGCACGCTCGAGGTCACGCATGAGATACCCGTGGACAACACTATTCGCTTCCTTGACATCAGATTTGTATTTCTCGACGACCACATCTGTTGGTGTTATGAGCCACGTGCGAATAAGCCGTTACTTCCGTTTCATTCAGCTCACTCCAAGCTAGTCAAAAGAAGTATTGTTACCCTGTGTTTCACCAATGCACTAAAAAAGTCCTGTGTGCATTTGATCTCCAGTGGTTTCGATCAGCAAGTTTTGCGCTTGCTCGCAGCTGGGTACCCTAAGCACATTCTTGTTGCGGTCGCGGAGGGCCTTCTAAGAAAGCGCTGTCTCGTGGAAAACGATGGGAGTCAGCTGGCAAGAGAAAAAGGAAAAGTTGTTGTAATACCGTACATACACCGAGTGTCGCACAATTTAAAGAAAGTAGCAATGAGATCAAATGTAAAGGTAGTATTTTCTGCGCCCAATAAGCTAATGGACCTGTGCAAACTATCAAAACCTGGCGTGCGTGCCAAACACGGATGTGAAAAGAAACACAGAACGAAATTTGTCGACTGCACAGATGGTGTGGTATATCGCATTCCGTTGTCCTGCGGCAAGCACTACGTCGGGCAGACGGGGCGCTGCCTAAATGATCGGCTCCGCGAGCACAATAACAACGTGCAAAAAAAAAAAAAAAGAACGGTGGCTTTCTTGACTTGCATTGCAGGACATGCGGTTGTACCCCACTGCTGGACGGATGCGTAAAAATTGAAAAATGCAAGTCAGCGTTAACACGCGAAATCGTAGAAGCCGAGCACATTGATTATTTGGGAGACACGTGTGTTGCTATGCCGTCCATTGCATTATCGGAAAAGGAATTGTTTTTCCTCCGGACAAGATAGTGTTATTTTGCAATTATGCTCTGTGGTTATCGTTTTTTCTTTTTCTTTTGTCGGTTTGTGTGTTGTCATTGTGACGATGGTTGAGAATATAAATACCGGAACACTTTTTCAATAAAATTTAGTTGAAAGTTGCGCCTTGTTGTGTCCTGTTCTCTTCTTTTGTCCTCGTCCTTGCTGCGCACAAGATTGTATAAGACGTCACCGAAGCCGGAGTGTCGTGCTGTTGCCTGTCGCGACCCTGGCGGTTGGCTGTAGGAATGCTGGCAAAAAGCACGAGTGAACGCGAGTGTCGCTGTCGTCATGGCGTCCCAACTTCCGGCTGCTCTAACTTCCGTGAACTGTCACAGTGGAGAGCGACCTGCAGCAGAACAGGCGTCTGCCTTACCCACCGCAGGTGCCTAGACACCGCCAGGGTCGCGACCGGCGACAGCATGACACTTCTATGACGTCATCAGACGGAAATCGAGGGATCACTTTTTTGACCGCGGTAAACACACCAGTCGGAGACGCGTTCCAGGCACCATACCAGTAGTAAGCCTTGGACCAAAGACTTCAGATATCGCGCGCTTTCGGCACCGCGGGTCGCCCCCGTAAGTGGAGGAGCTTTCCGCGTCGTGCGGTTAAAATATGACGCACTGATATTTAGTTACTCTCTACGTGCCCGCTGGCTTGCCCAAACTCCAAGAAATGCGGAAACCGCAAAAAAAAGTGGACGATTAAACATGACTGCAGGGCCCCTATATGTTTAGAGCAGGGGTCTGCAAACTTTTTGCTATGGGGCCGGATCGGGGACCTGTCGCTGTCTGTCTCAAGGGCGAGAAAAATAAATAAATATTAATGTGAAAAAAACTACAGAAATAGTGCTATATACAAAATTAAAAGTTAGAGTCCACCACCCCCCCCCCCCCCCCCCTTCCCCTTGAAGTTTCGCGGTGTGGACGTGGCCCTCTCTGAAGCAGAGGCGTCGATTGCGGGGGCGCCGGGAGCTTTCCGAAGGTTCCGGAAGAGGGAGGTTGTATATCTCCCGTTTCAAAATTCCGCCGACGCTCAGACATCGAGCGAGTCTTTGCACGACGCCGCTTCTGTTTTTCCTCCCGGCAAGCGCAGACCGAGCAAGCGCTGCGACAAAAGGCTCCCGCTCGCATGAAACGTTTTCTGAGTGCTTTCTCGCGAAAACACGACAGTTCAAAAACCAAGGGCGAAGAGCAGGGAAAACGAAGGTAGGAGAGGAGAAAGCAGACGGATTGCCAAAGAGGAGAGGAGGGTGTAGTTTTATTTATGCTTTTCACCTCCTCGAAAGAAAGAGGCGCAATGATGCTTCTTCCTTTCATCGAACTCTTTTTCTTGCTCTTGGTGACCTATTTTTTTTTTCTCCTTAAAGCTCTCTTTCTTTCTTGGCGAGGAGTTGGTCAGTGGCCCAATAAAGTTGAGTGCGTCATGCCGTCCGACAGGACAAGAATCAACCTGCCGTCTGGCGTCCGGCTTCCGGCCTGGACTTTTGACACGGAACCGACGGCTGCGTGCGCGCTGGCCACACCGTGTTGTGACGGGCGGAAAGCTAAGCAAAAAGAAGTGGAAAAAATCGTTTCATGGCCCCTTTAAAAGACCCCTAACAAAAGTAAAAAGAATGTTTCTTTTTATAAACTGTCTGGTTGGGACACGCGTAGTCAAGAAATTAATTTTACGCAAAAAAAAAAAAAAATAGAGCAATATTGACGGCGCGAGATTTATTTTAAATTCTGCACGCAAACACCAATGACGTCACGGAATTGTCATACACTCTTTCCACCTCAACGTGAAGGCGAAGCCGATCCATCTCTCCTCCACGCACCCGAAATGCCGAGAGAGAAAACAAGTGGAAAGGAGGTGACTACCGACTAAATCGCGTCGTCAATATTGTTCTAAAGCATTTTTTTTTGTTTCGCGTAAAATTAATTTTTTGACACACGTGTCCCAACCAGACTTAATATTTTTCTTTTTAGGGGCTTTTTAAGGCTGGACTCCATAGGGCTGCGAAAAATTGACGAATTTTGCCCGGCGGCATTGCTTTGCGCGTGACAGCACAGTGGCTGCTACGTCGCGCGCAAGGCGAGCGTGTCGTCGGGCGACGTTCGTCAGTTATTCGTCGCATAATTCGCTCAGTGGAGTTCAGCCTTTAGAGCTGAGACTGCGGCCAATGCCGCAAACATGAGAACACGAGACCTTAAAGGGCAACTCCGCTTCATTTTTGATATTCAGAAAACTATGCAGCCCTCTTCAGTATCATATAGGAAGACCCCATGTCCAATATTACGATCTAATTCCGTCTATATATTTAATAAACTGGACAGCAAACTTTCAAATGAGCCATGTCGCCGAAATCTGCCAACTCTAGCGTGCCACGTGAGGCGCATTCGTCAGCGCAGTCAATGCGACGGAGTTGGAGCGGCCAACGTTGAGCCACTACGTCAGAGGCATGTCTACGTCATTCTCACGTTTTGTTTGTTTTTACTTCTCAGAGCGAAATGGAACGATGACGTCATGAGTTTCTCCTCCCGGTGTTGGCTCAACGGCGTCCACGTGATCACCGCAACGCGGATGCGCTAGTTTGCGTTGCCCTGCGCGCTTATCGGTCTATTTCTCCGCTCCCCCTCTCCTCTTCGTCTTCTCCCCTTCCCCCTCTCCCCCGGGCCATCATGATATCACCGTCCACGCCATGCGAAGCGACCTGCCCGCGTCGCGTGCCCTGTACCTCGCTTCCACGAATGTCACAAGACCACGTGGTTCGACGTGACGTGGCCATGACTCTGACGACACGAGACCAATGTTGCCTGACGCAACCAAAGTTTCGGTTTCGGTATCAGCTGATGTTTAAATTAATATTACACAAATAATGTTCCACATTTCGCAAATCCGAAGACGTAAAGCTGTTTAGTAGTGCTTTGTGAAATGGAATCACATGTAAGCCTAAATTTTTCGGAATTGAGCGGAGTTGCCCTTTAAAAGAGCGGTGCAACGATATTCAATTCCAATGTTTTTCACTTCACACGAGCTTACTGGCACTAGTGGGACTCAAGGATACTCGCACGCAACGCCACTGGCCAAGAAACTTCTTTGTTGCGGTGTAATTTCAAGGACAAAAGCGATCATTTTCATTCAATCTCTTCTTTGCAAAATTTGATGACGTAACGTGGGGATCGCAGTACACCCCAATGACGATATTTGAATGCGGTTCATAGATTGGACCCGAGCATTGCGTGGGCACTCGATTTGGGCTCGTGATAATTACTAGCTCGAGAAGCATTCGGGTAGTGGCCCGTGTCTAAAGGCTGCGACGACGACAAAAGCCGAGCCATAACAATGTCTGGAACTCAGCGCGTGTCCTGCGCTTTGCCAACCCCGGCGCGTGGCTATGATCAACATTGGCGGCATATAATCGGCTCCAGATCACGTGGTCGCTTGTTCTGGCTGCGAGTTGAGGGGGTAAACTGCTGCTCGTTTTTATTTAATTTTTTTCTGGGACTTCTATTGCGTGGGGTGAAAACCGAACGCTTGTTTCATAGGTCATTAACGTCAGGGATCCGTTCTAAGCGGTATTTGCGCAAAGTACAAAAATTGTTGCATCGCCCCTTTAACTTTGAACTGTTCTTCCGCAGAACGAGCGCTCGTACTAGAAAGACATGTCTCAAAGACAGAAACGCGGGCTTGCTTGCGCTAGTAGCTCTGGTTGTAGTCTCGCTTAAAGGGATCGTAAGTAATTTTTGAGCTTCTTTCTTCTTAGCTTTAATCCTCAACTCAAAAACGAATTGAGAAATCACCTGGTCGTGACATGCTTTTACCGTGCTTTTTAAGCACACCACAGAACTAGTTATTCGCAAGTGATCAAGTGATGATAAGTTCCGTCATGGTACTCATTGGCCACGAACGCGAATCCAACTATTTGTTGACGAGCGCATATGTCCGAGTGACGAAGTTCTCGTGCCCAATGCGTGAGCTGGGGTCGGCTGACGTCATTTTGGCACCGCTGACGTGCTTTGGGTACCGCGGATGTATCATAGTGAAAAGGCGGAGAGCTTTCGAAGGGAAGGAGGTAGGAAATAGTCCGCTATTTTTTTACATATTCGTACCGAAAAGCTGGCTTTCGACTTTATACCCTGTTTTGTTTGGCCCACTAAACGATATGCAGTTAGGAAAGGCCCCATTTAAAATAATTTATCCCAGCTCAAAATTCGTTTCATGGCCCGTTTAAGGGTCAACGGAGTATAGACAATTGCACGTATGGTACCCCGACTGGCGCCCCAGTGCTTGCAAGGAATCTCGGACAAAAGCTCACCGGACAGAAGCTCACCGGACGAAAGCTCACCCATTTTTTCACAGACCCGGACAAAAGATCACCTGGAGAAAATTTCATGTTGGCCTTAACACGAGTGCGGACAACTTAGGTGCATGAATGCGACACTAAAATGCAACGATAAATTAAATCTGACAGGTGCACGGTTCGTTGATAGTCGAAACAAGCTTATTTATCGATTGGTTAGAAGCGAATGCAGTCCTCTACTAGCTCTAGCAGTCTTGGTAGATCTAGGTGTTCCTCGAACCCCTCTAAAATATTTTTCAGACAATTCTGCAAGCGCAGAGTGGTTTCTCGCACCCGCTTTTATGGGGGTTCACCTCTCCGGGCTTGTGTCAATGCCGAGGAAACGAACGCCTGATTTCCCTGTAGGCATTCAGTCAGCCTCCAGACGCTTGGATGGGCGTGGCCGACAAATTTCTGGAACCCGGTATTCTTTTCCTCGCAGGTGTTGTTCTTCCGGTCTTTATCTTGAAGAGTGGCGTCGTACATATTCCGCCGTTCCGGGGGAAACTCCGGTCGTCGTCGGGACACAGTCAGGCAAAGGAAATAATTCGCCCTGAGTGCTGCCGCAGAAGGATCAGAAACATAACGGAAGGCGCCGTTGACATACGTGCAATCAAAATATTCCAGCAGGTCGCCGATGTCGCTGGTAGACTTTTCCTTGGGGAATGTTAGTCTTTCGGGCACAAGCTGTGGTGGGAGCTATTTTGGATGGGCTGTGGCCAGCCTATACAAAATCTCGCACATCTTTCTAAATTGGTCATCTGTCTTGTACTTGTCCAAAAGGCCAAACTCCCGTTCCTTCAAAATATTTTTTAAACATTCGCAACTCAATGGTTTATATATTACAGTTTTGCTTCAGTTTCTCTTTCACATCACCCTGATATAAACAATCATTGATATCACATACATTTACGACGCTCAATGACGGAAAGAATTTAATTTTCCTAGCCATTTACTTCAAATATTACTCTGAACCCCAAGAAAACCCATGCATTCGTAATCAAGAGACATTGTGCCTAACCTTTATGTGCACGCTTAGCGCGACTTAAAGGGGTGATGCAACAATTTTTGTACTTTGCGCAAATACCGCTTAGAAGGGATTTGTGACGTTAATGACCTATGAAACACGCGTTCGTTTTTCGCCCCACGCAATAGAAGTCCCAGAAAAAAATTAAAGAAAAACGAGCGGCGTTCATTCCCTCAACTCGCAGCCAGAACAAGCGGCCACGTGATCTGGAGCCGATTATATGCCGCCAATGTTAATCATAGCCACGCGCTGGGGTTGGCAAAGCACAGGACACGCGCTGAGTTCCAGACATTGTTATGGCTCGGCTATTGTCGTCGTTGCAGCGATTGGACACGGGCCCCCTACCCGAATGCTTCTCGAGCTAGTAATTATAACGAGCCCCAATCGAGTGGCCACGCAATGCTCGGGTCCAATCTGTGAGCCACATTCAAATATCGTCATTGGGGTGTACTGCGATCCCCACGTTACGTCATCATATTTTGCAAAGGAGAGATTGAAGGAAAATGATCACTTTTGTCCTTGAAATTACATCGCAACAAAGAAGTTTCTTGGCCAGTGGCGTTGCGTGCGAGTATCCTTGAGTCCCACTAGTGCCAGTAAGCTCGTGTAAAGTGAAAAACATTCCAATTGTGTATCGTTGCACCGCTCCTTTAAGAAAAAGCAGGGTCGCCAAAGACTAACTTCGCTTTTTCCGTCACTCTTCGGGTTCAAAAACTTCGGCTCACGAAGTTTCTTGGGCGTGGCACAAGGTGCTCCAGCATACCTTGAGTCAAGCAAGCTTTAACTTATCAGCTCCACTCAGTTTCAGTGACCTAAATATCGGTCCGAAATCGTTGCTTCTCTTCCTGCTATGGCTTACCTGTCGAAACCTTTGTATGGGATGGGATGCCGATTCTCCTAGAAATGGTGCAGTGTCCATCGCGTCCACACTTTGTCCCAACCCGTGTTTCGCCCGCGTAGCAAAAAAAAGAAAAAAAGAGGTGAGCGTTTGTTTGGGTCTGTGAAAAAACGGGTGAGCTTTTGTCCGGTGCGCTTCTGTCCAGTGAGCTTCTGTCCGGTGAGCTTTTGTCCGGTTACCGCGTGCAAGCATGTGCAGCCTGCGCGTGAACATAGCTTTGACAAGCTTGCGATTGCACGGGCTTGTTCGCACGAGCAAAGACATGACGGTGGTCAGTGTCCATGCTTGCACTGGTCTATAGGGTCTCTGAAATTCCGAGTATCGATCTAAAATGGGCCGCCAAAATCGGTGCACGTAGCAATCCAAACTTTTAATCCAAGGTGTATTTTACCAGTGGGTTTTACCTTGTAAAGGTAAAGGCGTAGCTCCCTTTTGTAAAAACTATAGGACCAATAAGTTGCCAGGTTCAACGGCGGACGGTGACGCAGACGACCGAGTCGAGTGCCGGGTCGCGTTGGGGACACGTAGTTATAGGTAGATGGCACTACATTTAAGAAATATCAAGACTGCCCGCGACGACCGTAGTCATTAAATTGAATATAATATTGTTTTAATGTACCATTGGTTTAAAAACAAATGCGGTCAGTGATAGCGAGATTTGAAGTAACAAGAATATAATAAACGCGGTTGCATATGACGGGTCTTGCTGCCGTCGAATTTCGTCTGCGTGTCGTCCGCTTTCTTTCGCTGGTGGGCTGCACCTTCCGATGCAGCGCCATCTGTCAATACGTACGATAAAAGCGCCCCACCGCTCGGCTCGGTCGTCTGCGTCGCCGTCCGCTATTAAACCTGGCAAGGTTTTCGGCCCTCTTTTGTACAGAGAGGGAGCTACGTCTTGTAAATTTACCAGGTAAAACCTATCAGTGAAATACACCTTTGACGAAAAGTTGATTTCTACGTGCAAGCGATGAGTTTTACGGCCCATTTTAGAATGCCAGCCCAAAAAATTATTTCATGGTTCCTTTAATGAACTGAACTGAACGGCAGGCCTTCCCATTTTGTGCGAAACTAACTACTCTGCGTCTGTAATACCCATTGAACCAATTTAGCAACAATGTCTTCGCCATAAAGGCGAACACTATATTTCACCATTAAGCATAAATCCCCGAACCAACTGTAACAAGAAAAAAGAAGTAGCGAAACGAGCATCATAATTAATAACAATAACTCACCGAACGTTTCCTTAACATCAAGCAGAGTAATCACTGGGCAAAAGAGTTGAGAACTTGAAATTTTATAAATTAACTCGCGTTCAAAGCGATCGCTATAAATCCTCGACGTGTGAATTAATAAAGCCAGCTCATTCCGACTCAAATAAATATAACGACATCGATTAATTTGCGCAGTCTACTTCACTCGCTAACTATGGCAGACTTAAAAAAAAAACACAATTATTTACGATCTTCGAATTATTGATGCTTTTGTTGTTCTTAGGATTATGTCTGCCGTCCATTCGAGAATGTATCACTCGGAAAAACTCGTCAGGCAGCAGCAGGTACGTCGAATCACCGAGAGGTAAGGGTGCAGTCCCCGGGGTCCTCCTTTTTAGATGCTGCGGGATAGGGTGCCTAGATTACAGAGTGCTTCCAATTGCTCTATCGGGGTATCGCGGTTTGTGGGTCGCATTCGCGATACGAGCTACGAGCAGGTGGTGAAGAAAGCGTTGATCGTCTGCTAGGGTCTCCTTTGCCCCTTTACCTGCTTTCTTCTTCGCCACCCGACAACGCGACGCATGCGCAGATCCGCTCAATTTGCGCGGGTGGCTTCCGTCACTATTTGCGAACTCTGCCCGTGGTTTGAGTCGCTCTCGAATCTAGGCTCTCTTCAGCGGGATTCCGAACCTCAGCAACCTTCTGGCGGACAGCTTGGGCCCTTCCCACGGGAAAATTAGGGTTCTTTTTTTTTTTTCTGGGTGATACATATAGTTCGCACAAAGTGTTTTTATCGAAGAGAGCGCGTCTCCGTAATTACGGTCGTTGACAGCGTAAAAACGGTAGGGCGTTGCTGACCCTAATCTTTCCGTTAGCAGACGCACTTTCATCCCGTGATTGCGTAAATAGCACGCTACTCTGGACGCAGGTTACGCGTGGCGAAAGCAGATTTTATTTATTTTAGAGCGCAGCTCTTAGGCGCCCGTTTCCGGCTTGAGCGGCGTCGGCGTCACCGTCGCCGTCGGCGTCACCGTCGCCGTCGGCGTCACTGTCGCCGTCGGCGTCGGCGTCGGCGTCGGCGTAACCGCGCGGTGCATGATGGGTAAATTTTCCCGCTAAATTTAGCGGAAAATTTTCCCCGCTAAATCAAGCGGAAAAGTTTCCCCGCTAAATCTAGCGGAAAATGTTCCCCGCTAAATCTAGCGGAAAATTTTCCCCGCTAAATTTAGCGGGACATTTTCCCCGCTAGATCTAGCGGAATATTTTCCCCGCTAAATCTAGCAAAAACTTTCCCCGCTAAATCTAGCGGAAAATTTCCCCGCTAAATCTAGCGGAAAATTTTTCCCGCTAAATTTAGCGGAAAATTTTAACCGCTACATCTAGCGGAAAATTTTCCCCGCTAAATCTAGCGGAAAATTTTCTCCGCTAAATTTAGCGCGAATTTTCCCCGCTAAATTCAGCGGAAAATTTTCACCCCCCCCCCCCCTTGCCCCCCCGCCCCCCCCCCCCCCCCGAGGTCACGTGAGCCCCCTTGTCACGTGACCCCCCCCCCCCCGTGCCTTCCCCTCCTCCTCAAGAGCTGCGCTCTAACCCGGCGTTACAGGGTGTTGTAAACGGCTTTAATTTTTTTTATTGGCTTTCATCAACAAGGTGTACGAAAGGGGCTTCACGCAAAGTGCTACAAAAGGTGACGTCACACAAAGTGTTACGAAAAATTACAAAAAAAATTGGGTTGTGTGTATGTTTATACAGCCTAGAAAATGGTCTGCCTCAACGGGCGACGAGTTTCCCAGCCGTAGATGAGAAATTTAGACAGATTTGTATTGGATACTTGCAGTGTTTATTTCCCCTTATTCGTTCGCTCTACAGTGTGGTCGTTTCCCCATCATGCTGTGCCGCTATTTCTTCAAGTTAAAATTCTCGCGCGTGTGTTTACGTGTTTACGTGCTTTTGTTTTAACCTTGGGCTGAAATATAAAGGCAAAAGCCTAACCGAAAAGACGCACGAAAATCGTAACTTTAACGAATAGTCTACACAATTTTTTCAAGAAACGGGCCAAACGAAGGTATTTTTGGCACGAAAATTGTGTAGATGTTTTCACACTCGGTTCGATCGATAATAGTGTGAACGACATTCTCCCATTTTTGGATACTGTGTTGGGAATGCATTTGTTTTATCTTTTACTCTTAACGTACCCGAGTGTTCCATAGTATGTTTGTTAACTAAAAGGTATAATTAATTTTAAGCACTGGTTTGGGGGGTTCATGTTGGAATTTCTGTTTTGGCGGCAGTTACTATTTGAGGTCAAACAAATTTAAGAAGAAATACTCAAACAAAAAAATCTTAGACAAATTTCAAAGACTCGTAAAAGGAGAGCGTGCAGCAACTTGTAAACAATATAAGCAAAGGAACAAAGAGGGACAACCGCAGGGCAAGACAATATTCCGGCTAACAAGGTTTTTCTCCACTCGAAGAGTCGTTTTTATCCAGCAGTAGTATTTTCTTTGTTCTTTTCTACAGATTTGTTTGATATACAAATAAGTATGCTTTAAACTTCGTTAATTTTTGGGAGTCCGGGGTTGAGGTTATAGCGAAAGGAAATCCATGGGCACCATGTATATCTGAGCGTTCAAAACACGACCTTCTTCGGAAGCTCAGTTTAGAACATTTGTTCGCTTGAATAAGTAGACTTCGCAAAACGAATGCGGCGTTATAACATCGCCCAGAATGTACTGAAAATGTCAAGCTATGCTCCGTTCACCCTTAAAGGGGCGATGCAACAATTTTTGTACTTTGCGCAAATACCGCTTAGAACGGATACCTGATGTTAAAGGGGCTATGCAACAATTTTTTTACTTTGCGCAAATACCGCTTAGAACGGATCCCTGACGTTAATGACCTATGAAACACGCCTTCGTTTTTCACCCGACGCATTAGAAGTCCCAGAAAAAAATTAAAAAACAACGAGCAGCGTTCACGCCCTCAACTCGCAGCCAGAACAAGCGGCCACGTGATCTGGAGCCGATTATATGCCGCCAATGTTGATCATAGCCACGCGCTGGGGTTGGCAAAGCACAGGACACGCGCTGAGTTCCAGACATTGTTATGGCTCGGCTATTGTCGTCGTTGCAGCGATTGGACACGGGCCACTACTCGAATGCTTCTCGAGCTATCAATTATCACGAGCCTAAATCGAGTGCCCACGCAATGCTCGGGTCCAATCTATGAACCGCATTCAAATATCGTCATACGGGTGTACTGCGATCCCCGCGTTACGTCATCGAATTTTGCAAGGGAGAGATTGAATGAAAATGATCGCTTTTGTCCTTGAAATTACACCGCAACAAAGGAGTTTCTTGGCCAGTGGCATTGCATGCGAGTATCCTTGAGTCTCACTAGTGCCAGTAAGCTCGTGTAAAGTGAAAAACATTCCAATTGAATATCGTTGCACAGCTCCTTTAATGACCTATGAAACACGCGTTCGTTTTTCACCCCACGCAATAGGAGTCTCAGAAAAAAATTAAAAAAAAAGCAGCGTTCACCCTCTCAACTCCAGAACAAGCGGCCACGTGATCTGGAGCCGATTATATGCCGCCAATGTTGATCATAGCCACGCGCTGGGGTTGGCAAAGCACAGGACACGCGCTGAGTTCCAGACATTGTTAGGGCTCGGCTATTGTCGTCGTTGCAGCGATTGGACACGGGCCACTACCCGAATGCTTCTCGAGCTATCGATTATCACGAGCCCAAATCGAGTGGCCACGCAATGCTCGGGTCCAATCTGTGAATCGGATTCAAATATTGTCATTTGGGTGTACTTCAATCCCCACGTTACGTCATCAAATTTTGCAAAGGAGAGATTGAATGAAAATGATCGCTTTTGTCCTTGAAATTACACCGTAACAAAGGAGTTTCTTGGCCAGTGGCGTTGCGTGCGAGTATCCTTGAGTCCCACTAGTGCCAGTAAGCTCATGTGAAGTGAAAAACATTTCAATTGAATATCGTTGCACCGCCCCTTTAAGCTGAGACTAGAAGCTGCCCCTTTAGCGCGAACTGAGGCGCAGCAGTGCTCTGGTTGCGCGTGCCTGCGCGTTCAAACCTGTGTTAGCGAGAGCAGAAAGCTCGCGCTGAAGGCGGAGCTTCTGATCTCAGCTTAAGGGTGAACGGAGTATAGCGCAAACTAGGAATTCCCGTTACCACGGTAAATAAATCTTTAGACTAAAGCGCTTTTTATATACTCCAGACAAACGACTCTCGTAATTCTGCACTAACTTATTTTTCGCTTTCTTAGACATCCAGAAAAAGCAAGAACAGTGCCTTTAAAAGTAAATTTAAAAGCACCTATTCCTTCTTTTTATTTATTAAACACAAGAAAATTCGTTAAAAAAATGTTTCGAGAAGACAAAAACGAAACAGCTTTCCTGGAAACAAAAATAAATATTGTCTAGTCCTTTCACTTCTTGAAACAAAAAATTTTATAATTAGATTTTTTTTTTGTTGCAGACTTCATAAAGGTTTAGTAACTGTTCCAGATCCGTTTTTGTAGTTCGGGAAAAACGACGCTATTCTGTGGAAGCGACGACCCCTCGAAGGACAGTAGTTTGCGTAATGAAGAAAGCCGCAATCATCAGGGCAACCGTGATGAGTTTGGCCTTAAACAAAATTATGGACACCAGTACCACATCAGTGATCTCATTGCCCTTATCGCTTATATAGATCCCTATCTTATATATTATACGTTGAATAAAAACCCAATCAGGCGATCACTATTGCTAATATATATTTTTCCATTTGGCTGGTAGTCTCTAAATGAAGCTTCTGGGTTGAATGTTTTCTGACTCCAAGGTTTGCAGTTGGGCATATCCGTCTCGTTTTGTGGACTTTTCGTTTACCTTCGTTTTTTTTTGCAGCTGATTGAATAGGAGAGGGAAGTCGCTAAACAAGGGGGCTTGACTGAAATGCATTTTAAGACTGTTAGGTGTATACGTTTTTTTACATACCAAGGCGCCGTCCGTACGAAAAGGTTGATTCTTTTAAGAACTACACGTGGACATATATGGTGCAGAAATCGGAAGTATGCGTTACGCTTAAATAATGTTTCCGACTCTCATTGAGCAATTTTTTTATGTTTTATTAGGGCATGAAAAGATATTCGCACGCTGGAATTGTTCGGTTGGTTTTTCGAACATCTGTTCCAGCCTTCGAGGTGTACTGAGTCAACCCGATACAGCGTAGTGGGATGCAATAAAAACTGCCACATGAGGAAAAGGGTACAGAGACCTGACATTTGCTGCTTAAATTAGAAAATAAGACCGGAGCATCTTTGAACGAACCACCTCTAGCATGGGGGACGAGGTGGCGGGCGAGTTTCGAAGGAACAAATATGTAACGTCACGAACGGAGCGTACATTCTTTTTTTCTATTATATTTTGCGGGCACGATGCTTCCGTTGGGACTTTGGTTCTTCCCCAAACTCCCCGGAGACGGATTATACGCCCACAAGAGTTTTCCTCCGGGAAAGCTTGCTGATACGATTGGTATTAAAGTGTGCCGGGCTCATCAATCACGCTCATTCTGGCCGAGTGAGGCTTATGACGAACATACGTCACTGGTCGGTTTGCGCTCGGTAGCAATCAATTCGTTTGCCCACAGGCTCGTGGCCAATCAGTACAGTAACGGAAATCGACTTAAGGCCCATTCACACAGGAGCGTTTGCTTACGTTTTCTTACACTACGTTGTAACTTATAAGTAGGGTTCCGTGTTTTCGGTAAATACCGATAAACCTCGATAAATAATACCAGAATAAATAACCCCCAAAGGGGTGTTGTGGGCCGCTGGTCCTGCTGGCTGTCTGAAAATGGAAAAAAACGTCGTACGCCCAGCTGAATTTCCTCTATGAAGCCTGTATAGATGAAGCTTGCATCTTTGTTCTTATCATCGATCTTTGTTTATTCCCAATTTTTATTCGCCGCTCCGGTGTTTGCGCCGTTTCGCTGGATAATACCTCAGAGTGCAAGATCGGAGAAAGAGAAGTCAGCTGGGCGTAAGACGTGTTTTTTCCCCCATTAGAGAGCCAGCCAAACCCGTGGCCATGTCTTCGGTGAACAGGGTGGTCACGCTGCTCGGTTACAAGCTTGACCGCAAACTGCATGGGATAGTTCAGAGCCCGCTTTCGCGAAGACTGCCGCCCGGCCAACACCGGCGCCAACCGCTGGAGCCACCTCCCCCTCCCCCCATCACGGGAGTGCAGGACTCCCTGCGTCATCGGAATTTCGGGAGGCCCGTCTGCAAGCCGGGCATACAAGGAACTCCCTCGAGGCGCTCGAGACCGGCCTGTTAGAAGTCAGTAGCCCATGGCAGCCCCACGAAGAGCACCGTCGCGAAAACCGCTGCAAGCCTAACGCTCTTCACCCTCTTCAACCGTAAAATCAGTCCCTCACCCTCGTCCACAAGCTCCGTTTAAACCATCATCACCCTTTCTTTTAAACATATCGTTCTGCAATACCATCTCATCATCGTTGGACGCGGTGCCACAGCCCTTCATGGTATAAGCGACTTGCCGTCCTGTGGCACCGCGGCTCTCCTGAGACAAAATAAATCACTATCACTATTTAGTGCGAATCTATATTTTGACTCGCCTTCACAATTTTAATTAACTCGCCTTTCTGTTACTTCTTTTTTTTTTTTTTACTTAAATAACTAGACGCGCAGTTTTGTTTGAAAACAACATCGGAGGCATTTGTTTTACACCTTTCGCGCTTCGAAAAGAGGAACCCTCAAATTTCAATGAACTCCATTTTTGCCACAAGTCTGTGTGTTGTGGTGAGAAGATAGGAGCACATTTCGGGCTGCTCCTCAGTTACCGCTCACTCACACTGGAAGCATATCCGCGTTCGCAACCGCTTTGCGAACGCTGATCCGCTTCCAGTGTGAATGAGTGGTTATGGTGGCTATTAGCGGCGAGATGTATTTGTAGCGCCTTCCTATGGTTCCCTCTCGTGACGTGATTACCTCGCGATCAACAAGTTCGATGGTGTTTGTAAGGAGCATGGTGGAAGCTTGAAATCATTGTGCTCTGAAACCAACACTACCAACACCGTCAAAATTGAAGCTCTTTCATTCCTCTTATTTCCGTCGATGAGAACTTCATTGCTGACGTCATAGTCAGCAGTCGGCCAATGGTGGCAGGGTGAGCACAGCAACGCTTTCGATCGCGCACGTCGCCAATTGGCGACGTGCGCGATCGAAAGCGTTGCTGAGGTCGGCCTTCCACGGTTGGGCAAATAGTGACCATGACGTCAGCAAAGGATTTCTCATCGACGGAAAGAAGAGGAATGGATGAGCTTCAATTTCGACAGTGTTGGTAGTGTTGGTTTCAGAGCGCAATGATTTCAAGCTTCCACCATGCTCCTTACAAACACCATCGAACTTGTTGATCGCGAGGGAATGACGTCACGAAAGATAACCATACGAGGGGTAGGTGTACCGAGCGCTCCGCATTCTAGGGTAGTTCCACGTGCCGCCGCTTCATGACGAAAAAGTGGCGCTGTAGCCAGGATACCGGTAAAGCCGTTCTATCCTAGGAAAAGTAGCGCCATTCATTGTTGTGGAAATGCTCGAGACACGTGCCGTGCGCCACTTCTGGGAAGAACAGGGCGTCTGAAATCTAGCTCAGTGCTGCGCTGTGCCTCCATGATCTTCCCAAGGGCTGCACGTAGCACGTACCTCTTGCACCGACGCGCCTTGCGCTACTTTTAAAACATGAAGGGGCTGTAGATACCGGTACAGTGTTCTAGAGAACACTGTAATACCGGTGAATTTCTGCTCGAAGGGGCGTGGCGTGAAGCGTCTCAAATGTTGTGCGCGAGCGCGCGGGGCAAGAGCTCGTCTCATACTACGCGTGCACATGCAGGACGCACTTCTACGCGTGGTGTCATTGTGCGCCGCCCGATGGCACCATGCACTGGGTACCGGCAGAGCCGTTTATGGGTACCGGTGCCACCAGCGTCACGAACAAGTGGCATGCTATCGATTTTCTGTTTGGCACACCTCCCCTTATAGCCACCATACCTCAGTTCCGCAGACCGACGACGATAATGGTGATGATAATTCGCGCCAATTTTTCTATATTGTTTGGTTTGGTTGCGTGCGCCACCAAGTGCCCCGCAGTAAAGGCCGGTTCAGACACTTGCGTTTGAGTGCGTTTGACTGACTGCGTTGCGTCGAGAACCGAAAGCGAGTCACCGGCACATCTGTGCTTCGTATGAAGCGTGGAATCCAACTCAAGGAATCATCTTAGCACGCGATATAAGCAGCAGGGATGTCCTGGCTTCTCGCAGCCGCAACGCAGTCAAACGCAGTCAAACGCAACTGTCTGAACCAGGCTTAACAGTCTCTACCGCGCGAATGCAACGGCCTGAGGAGCGCAACCAGCGCGAGAGGCCATGCCCGCGATGACACGCGACCATACGGTCACGATTAAGGGCTTCATCGAGCCCTTAATCGTGACGGGGCGTATGGAGGCCGTTTCTCAAAACCGGCGCTCCGACGCTCACCGCTCATTCACACTGGAAGCGGATCCGCGTTCGCAAAGCGGTTGCGAACGCGGTTGTATAAAGACCCAGTACAATTGCACGCGCACTCGATGTCATCGAGTGCGCGTGCAATTGCTCTGGATCTTTATACAAACGCGTTCGCAACAGCTTTGCGAACGCGGATCCGCTTTCACTGTGAATGAGCGGTAAGGGTGTTGCCTGTCTCACTCTTTCACTTTCCCCCGGATTCTGGCGCTGATCGTTGGCAGCCGCACGAGGCAGGCACGAGGCCCTTGCCTCGTGCGGCTGTTGGAAACAAATCAGTGGTGGCGCAGCACTAACATTGGCGGCAGAGCCGTTTATTGAGAGAGTTTGGCCATACATTGGTTTGAATAGGCGAGCATCTCGGGCCAACCACACGCCGCGAAACAGCCCCTAGCGGTGGTCGCGTGCTGTAAATTTGTGCCACGACTATACTTCGTTTCACCTTATGTGCGAGCGAAGGCAAAACTGGAAGCGCGAGCACGGAAGCTCCGTGCGTTCAGGCTTTGCTCGAGCGCGCGAGCTGGGGAGAAATGCAAAAAGCGCTGGTCTCGCGCTTCTAGCTTTGGCTTCGCTCGCAGGTAAAGTGAAACGAAGTATAATTTGAGCCGTGCCGAGCGGAACTCCGCGTCTCAAGACGCTCGCGCACCCCACCCTTTGCACTGCTTTCTTTCAGCCAGTCTCAGGACGCTGTTCTAGCAGTGCAGACAAAGGCATGGCCACGAGCACTTAGTCGCTTCCTTCAATGGTTTCTCGAATAACTAGCACTTAAGTCTCGATATAAACGCGCGCATCGTATAATTTGAGTACCATGCAGGAATTATGTTTAACAAGTGTTAAACCTAGATCCAGAAAAGAAACAACGTTTCGTGGTTTCTTTAGCTCGTAAACACGAACATTTTTCATATACGACAGTCAGAACAAAAGAAGACAGAGTCAGAAACAGAGCACAGAATTGCCGGGACCAAGGAAATGAAACACGCAAACACGCACGGCACGCACGCTCGGCGTGTTTTCCCCTTCCCCAGTTCGCTTTCTTGTGCGCACTGTCTTCCCGCACGCTTTCTGTTTACAGAAAATCCAAATTTACCACCTTTCTCCAGAATAAATTAAGTTTAGAACAACCTCTACACCAAAACGCTGCACCTCATCAGTCTTCCCCGTCTTCCCGTCTTCGCAAGGCAAAGGTGCTCGAGAATCTGAATGCTTTTCAGAAACCATCACGAGGAATTCAAGGAACGCAGCAAAGGCACGCGTGTCGTCAGTCCAAGCACGCCGCGGCCCTCAGGTGTTTATAGAGCGGCGAGTTGGCGGGTTGTGTATTCCCATCGGATCTGATGGTTTAGCATTCCGCTATATACATAATCTCGAGCAAGCCAGTCAACACTGTGCATACATAAACAACCTCTTGCCAAGAAAACAACAAAACAAAAAAAGAATCAAGAAACAATTGTACCGCGTCTGCCCGATTGCGCTCATCCAAGGGCTCCCGAGAGAATCTGTGCGTTCGTTCTATCGTACTACACGTACTGACACGAACAGAGAGGGGTACCAATATAAAAAGAGCGCAACAATTCTGGAGAGAAAACAAACAAAAAGAAAATAAGTAAGACTTATATATTGGATTTGCTCCGGCCGAGCAGCTTTTTAGCGCGTCTTTCTTTACCGCGCCTGCTGAGGCGTGGTGCCTTAGTTGTTGGGCTTGCGGGCAAGTGAATTGGCCAAGAAACGCCTCGAGTGATGCCATGTGTGTGCGTGTATGTTTGCGTGTGTGTTTGTAAGACTAAGGGAAAAATAAACGGGCAACCACGTTGAGTACAAACAAAAAGAAGAGAAAAAAAGAAACGGCTACTCGTCTAATCTTGTTTGGAGTCAGCAGCATCCAAGGACTACGCTGGGTGGACAAAAAGAGGAACGAGAGTTCAGCTTGCGTTGGACTCGCTTCTATATAGTGAGGAGGCCCGAAATGGGATTCAAAGGGAAGGTAGGAAACGAACAAAGGAAAGAACCGAGGAAAGTGACAATGAGCCTGTTTCAGGTTCGCAGTTCAAGAAAGGCGGATGGTGTCTTTGGGGTCCAATTATGTGCCGAACAAATTTCTTTCTTCCTTGCTTTGTGGCGACAAGAATGTGCTTTTCCTTGGGTCTTCTGCTTTTAAAACTCAATAAACACACGCAAAAAAATCTCTTCTTTTTAAGGTGTTTTGGGGGTCTACTTTGTATAAAATTCACTACAAAAAAAAAAAAAAAGACGGAAGCGTTTTAGAGTGGAACCTAAGTGCAGGCACTCCGAACTCCTCAGATTCCGGAGGAAATTCGGTTTAGTGAATGCCGGTCCGAAGGTAAGAGCAAATGCGCGGGCCAGTGTTTCATGCCGGATGTGGGTTCCCCGAATCGGCCCTCTTGGGTCGTAAGTAGTGATGAGATTATTTGAGTTAAATTAATTTCTATAGTTTTCTAGAAAATTGGTGGGGACAGAGGAGCCCAGGGCGCCCACTCTCTTCAAGTGCCATTATTGCTAAATGCTTTCGATGAAATAGACTCAAACCGACAAATGAAGATATTTTTTACAACTACCATGCAAGGCTTATTTTTTACCTTAGTTGCACCAGCGTTCCGAATGAAACGAGCGTTTCGAAAGAAGCGTTTCGAAAACGGCAGCTGCCGCAATGTTAGACAACTACCGAAGTTGATTTCTGCGTCTCGTTCCAGCTGCAACGCCCGCAGCGCCGGGAATACCTACGTTCGTGCTCGGCATGGCAGGGACGTCTCTAATGAAAGAGTTTGGTGCATTCGCCCTCACCTGGTATCCAAAAAAAGAGCTGTGCAGCTGCATCAGCAAGGTAGGACAGCGCTATTTCCAGCATTGACTACGAACACGGAGGTACAGCTGCGGTGTATGTGTAAACAGGCTTTGAGAAGTGTTCTCCAAGCAAATGAAAATTATTTTTGTATATCGAAAAACGATACGAGAGCCATACTCGAGCCATACTTTCTGCGCGAGCTCGCTGGCTTCCGCAGTGCTTTGGTTGTGCGTGCCTGCGCGTTCACACCTGTATTAGCAAGGGCGGAAAGCTCGCGCCGCTGAAGGCGGAGCCTCTAGTTTCAGTTTAAAGGGATACTGAACCAAAGAATTTAGTGTCCATAATAAGTGTCGCACGTTCTTTCCACGAGCCAGCAGCCGCCAGTGTGCGCGAGCACACGCAACGAGAATGACGTCAAAGGCCTCCTTTCGCGCTTAAGAGGACAGTTAAATGCATCGGCTTAGGGCCAAAGGAGAATAAACACAGGCTTTTCATCTCTACAAGTGAAAGCTACGTGCTTGTTAGACCAATTAATCGCTTACCTTCTACACCAGACACCACTGTGTAGATGAAAAACTTGTCTTTATTCTCCTTTGGCCTGAAGCCCATACATTTCACTGTTATCTTAACCACGAATGGAGGTTTTTGACGTCATTTTTGTTGCGTGTGCTCACGCACACCGGCGGCTGCTGGCTCGTGGAAAGAACGTGCGCCACTTATTATGGACACTAAATTCCTTGGTTCAGTATCCCTTTAAGGATCGTTCACACAGACCCGTTTTCTTACGTTACGTTACGAAAAGTCACCGGAAAATCTGTGCTTCGTATTAAGCGTGGCTACCAATTCAAGGAGATAGCCTGGCACGTGGCATATTCGAGACACGAATGTTTCGGTGACGACGAGCTAGGACGGTGAGTTACCAATGTTCATCATAGTCACAAGCTGGGGTTGGTAAGGAACAGGACACGCGCTGAGTTCCAGGGATTGTTATGGTTCGGCTTTTGTCGTCATTGCAGCGATTGGACACGGGCCACTACCAGAAGGCTCCTCGAGCTATCGATTATCACGAGCCCAAACCGAGTGCCCACGCAACGCTTGGTTCCAATCCATGAGCCGCATTCAAATATCGCCACTGGAGAGTACTGCGATCCACCAGTTACGTCATCAAGTTTAGGAAGGAAAGATTGAATGAAAACGCTCGCTATTGTCCTTGAAATTATACAGCAACAAAAGAGTTTATTTTCCAGTGGCGTTGCGTGCGAGTATCCTTGAGTCCCACACTCTTAGAAAAAAGTGTATCGATAGTCCTCCCTATGGGGAGGAACGGTCTTGTTACCTTTGTTCTTTCAGAAAGGGAGAAACTTTTGTCCCTGAAGCAGGAAACAAAGTTCCTTCGTCGCCTGCATCTCATAATGGCGGCCTCAAATGGAGCAAATCGAGCTCAATAAGGCTTAACGAGGACTCTACGTCTCTTGTACGACACGAGAGGAGCAGCAAATAGAAGCGTAACACGAGCTTTCCGCGAACTGTGTTTATTTCTGAAGCCAGATGGCAGTCGGTCGGACTCGACGCAAGTGTGCGAATCGCGCCCTTTAAGCTGATACTGCGGCCAAAGCTTCAAGCTCATGCTAGCCCACACTCTTGGCTTTGGGACATGCATTTCTAGCGCTCGCAGTCTTTCTGCGGAAGGACGCTTCAAAGCGGCGACCTGGAGCTTTCGTACTTGTGACATCGGCCCCAGCCATAATACCGGTGGGTGGCAGCTGAGAACGGAGCAGAGTTGTATTTATACGACGAGTTATAATTCTTTACCTCTTAACGTATCGCCAGCGTTCAAAGAGCCCTTACGTTTTAAGTGAAATGCCTATCGACGCGTCGGCTTTCAAACAACTCTCTATTTACATAAAACTAAAAACCTCAAAAATTTCGCGTTCAATGTGCATTATATATAGTGATGCCGAAGTAAATGTATGTTGCGTGGATTTGTCAACAGCGTTTACAAATAAATGAATGTTCAAGCTTGTCTGGCAACTTACTAGTATTTATTTCGCGGTAATAGACCCTTTTCAAAAGTCAGCGTCACCTTGTGGCAGTCCCAAAAGCTCCAATATTGCCGCACTAATGGCGGTGATAAGAGAACATGCTCGGCTAAATCAAGCACCCTCGATTTTGTAAATCAAGGGTGACGTAAAAGGACTAACACCTTTCCTGCTTTCTGCCCTGTGATTTCGAAGACATTCGGCTTTTCTATTGCGGAAAAGCTGTGTAGCGCAGGCTAGAGCCACTGAATGAGTTCAGAGTCGTATATTAGGAGAGTTTGGACAATAGGCGGAGCAAAGGCCGCCGCCAGCGCCGAATATTCCCCCCACGCTTAGAGCGTAAACTAAATTTGTGACACAGCGTCGACCAATCAGGAGACCTCTACTCCATCTCACAAATGTCTGCAGTGAAGACAAAGGCACAGGTGCGTGAGCCTAGCTCAGCGAAACGCTTTTGTTTGTACGAGACCTCGTGCATAGGAGGCACTTTCTAAAGCCACGCGCTCGTGCCCATGCCTCTGTCTGCACTGCTAGAACAGCGTCCTGAGACTGGCTGAAAGAAAGCAGTGCAAAGGGTGGGGTGCGCGAGCGTCTTGAGACGCGGAGTTCCGCTCGGCACGGCTCAAATTATACTTCGTTTCACTTTATCTGCGAGCGAAGCCAAAGCTAGAAGCGCGAGACCAGCGCTTTTTGCATTTCTCCCCAGCTCGCGCGCTCGAGCAAAGCCTGAACGCACGGAGCTTCCGTGCTCGCGCTACCAGTTTTGCCTTCGCTCGCACACAAGGTGAAACGAAGTATAGTCGTGTCACAAATTTAGAGCACACGACCACCGCTAGGGGCTGTTCCGCGGCCTGTGGTTGGCCCCGAGGTGCTCGCCTATTCAAACCGATGTATGGCCAAACTCTCTCAATAAACGGCTCTGAATGAGTTACACTTAGAGTATCGGCACTCTGTTCCCCGGTATTGTTGTGGTCGGCGCCATCTTGCTGCTTAGTGCAGAGCAGACGCAACAGTCGATCGCCACAATTAAAAAATGCGACTTCCCTCAGCTTTAGATGCGGTGTTAGGAAGCTTATATGATGTCGTCTTGCTCTGTCGCTAACTGTATTGAAATGTCTGCAGGACGGAAAAGCGGTTCGTACGATCTCAGATAAAGCTTCAGATAACTGGCCACGATGATTTTAAGCCACAAGATGGCTAAAGGCCGGTTCAGACACTTGCGTTTGAGTGCGTTTGACTGCGTTGCGGCGAGAACCGAAAGCGAGTCACCGGTACATCTGTGCTTCGTATGAAGCGTGGAATCCAATTCAAGGCGTCTTCTTGGCACGCGATATAAACAGCAGGGATGTCCTGGTGTCTCGCTGCCGCAACGCAGTCAAACGCAGTAAGCGTATACCTCATATAGTGGCTCTAGTGCTGCCATTAGAGCGTCGGGTTTGGTTCTGCACAGGGTAGGTAGACTGACTTTCGGAAAAGGTCTATTCTACGCTCTAAAAGGTATGACGCGTCTGCTTTTGCGCAAAGCACTTGCGAGACACAATCGGTGCAATCTACTAAGGAAGCTCGGCGAGTGACGAGGCTGAAAACACGACGGGTGTTTAATACGGTTTGCATCCGAGTCAATAACGTTTTTATTCAGCGATGGAATTGAACGGTGTTACATTCGAATGAAAGCTTGGAATCCCTTCTTTCCCACGAGCACATTACTTTTAGAGCGCAGCTCTAAAGGCTGAACTCCATGGGACGAATATGCTGCGAATAACCGACGAATTTTGCCCGGCGGCTTTTGCTCTGCGCGTGGAATCAACACAGTGGCTGCATCGTCGCGCGCAAAGCGAGCGTGCCGTCGGGCGGCGTTCGCCAGTTATTCGTCACATAATTCGTTCCATGGAGTTCAGCCTTTAGGGGCCCGTTTCCGGCTTGAGCGGCGTCGCCGTCGGCGTCGGCGTCGGCGTCACCGCGCGGTGCATTCTGGAAAATGTCCCATAATGCACCGCGCGAGCCCCCCCCCCCCCCCAGGTCACGTGACACCCCCCCCCCCGAGGTGACGTGACCGCCCCAGGTCACGTGACCCCCAGGACACGTGACCCCCCCTCCCCCGGAGGGGATTGAAGAATGACAGGAGGAGGAGGAGGAGGGGTATACCCTCCCCTGAGTACCCTTCCCTCCTCCTCCTCAAGAGCTGCGCTCCAATTCGGCGTTACAGGGAGTTGTAAACGGCTTTCACTTCCGTTACCGGTGCACTACAACCCGCATGCCGTCGTAGATGATTCAGGGCGGTTGCTGACGGGACACCGACGGTGCACTGCGTCAATAGAGAGTTTTAGGGAACCGGAACAAAATATGATCGATAAACAAAAACGATCGATACCTTGTATCGGGCGAGTCGACCGATCGTGTGCCTCTAAACGGCTTTGGGGGAACCGTATTTGCAGACGAGAGCAGACGATCGGTACAGGTCGCGCCCCCTGGCAACGGAAACCTGCATCGGCCTCGTTGAAAATGTAGATATTTGCGTTTGTTTGCACAGATCGCAGAAACTGAAGCAAGTAAAAATCTCATCCTAAAAATATAGAGAACCTAAAACAATGTATACCTACTTATAGTTCGTCTCGATTTTTTACTGGAATGAATGCGCTTACGTAATACAAAACCTGGCGCTCCATGGCGTGTCGCCACTGGCGCTGCGAAGTTCTAAAATGTTCGTCTGCTAAAGAAGCAGACGAGCTTCCTGCCAACAAAGACGCTCGTTCTTTTTGACGATGACTTGGAGTTGGCTCTATTCGGAGAAAACAATTTACAAAACGTTCTTTTGAACGACTGTCTGCGCACTAAGAGAGGCGCTTGTTGGCGGCAAGGCATGGGACGTTCAACTTAGCGTCGATGGACGAGGAGGACGTCGTACGGCTGTTCAGGTTCACAAAGGAGGAACTGCTTCATCTCCGATCGGCGCTGCGCATCCCGGAGACGTTGACAACCAACGGCTGAATCTGGGTGTCAGGAACTCGTTTGCCACCGTATTTTTTTATTTTTTTTAGTTTACCCGATTCATAACCTCGGGAAATAAAATAGTTCCTCGATCGTACGTGGTAACTTGTTTTGTAAGTCATACGTTCTCAGTGGGCAAGCTTTGGTGTTTTACATCAACCAAATATGATCTGTACTTCAACCACGTCCTGATATGCTGAAAAGTCGCCGACAGCAAACTCGATTTGACACACAAATAAGAACACGCTCGCGCGCGCTTATCATCAACATTCGAAGTCGTCTGCCAGCGATCCTGTGTCTTTCCCTCGAGGCCCACTGCAGGGTCGAGTATTAAGAAAGTCATGGACAAATAAAACTAGGAATATTAAATCGCGACGAAAATACAAAAATAACAAAAATATACTCGCTTTCTCAAGTTAAAGCGGTCATTTTTCTTGTACAAAGTTACGAGGATGTCAATCCGTTCCTTCGCTCCTCGCAACGAGAAGTTCTTTTTTGACGCCGCGTTCAACCCTTTAAGGACGTCATTCCAAAGGGCCGGAGTAAAAAAAGGATTAGGGCCTAACACCTCCCGAAGTAGGAAGATATCATCTTCCGCTGAAACCTGCTTGCGAGGATGAGGCGGAGGGACGGAGGTAGATACGGCGCTCATGTTGCTCTCTTACGGTAAAGATAGCAGACGATCACGGTCGGACGCCCGCGAACCGATCGTTGTGCCGTGTACGGTACTACCACGGGAAAAAAAAATTAATTAATAAAGGAAAACCTGTAACTTTACTGCTGTGCATTTATTAAAACTATCACCCAATATTTAAAGGGCTCGTTTTATAGAATATATGTGATTAGCATTAGAACACAAATTTTTAATTCATGCAAAATTTTTAAACTAAAAAGTATCCAGATCCTTGATCCAGAAGGCTGTTGCTCACTCTGTTGACACTACAGATAACCCTCAGTCATAAGCAGCTGTAAAAACGGGTGATAAGAGCTCGAAATGCACATCCCAACGTTTGTACGAAAAAACAAAACACTTAAAATATGAAAAAAAACTTTAAAATATAAAAACTTAAAATATAAAAAACTTAAAATATAAAAAAACTTCAAATATAAAAAACTTAAAATATAAAAAAAAACTTTAAAAATAAAAACAAATTAAAATATGAAAAAAAAAGGTGGATGGGCCAGCCGGATTCTAACTCTCCACTACCGCACCCCTACGAGCTCACGAAATGGACGCTCTAATCCGCAGACAACTTTCGCTGCTGCTAAACATTAATTTATTTCTATTGAGGATGTCTTATTGCGTTTCGATCTGTATTCTCTTTTTTATTTGCTGAATCCAACTTTATGCACTTGCTGTCACATATGGCGCTCCTGCTTGGTACTACCACGAATTATTTTATTCATGTTTGAAGCCACGGCACGCTCTCTCCGCCAGCGAAATAGCCGTTTTGCTAACCAAGCGAGACCGTCCATGTCGGCCATTGGTCGTGCCGGTCGTGCCTTACGGTTCGAGCAGCGCATTACGGTAAGATCGCGGAACACAAGCGCATGCGCACTTCGTACCGGAGGGCCCATCGTACCGTATCGGATGTGCAAAAACGGTTCCCTAAAACTCTCTAATAACCTCGTCGTCGGACGCAAACCGTGTTACCTTCAGGTGTTCCTGTATTTTGGAATACAGCCAGCAGTCTCATGGCGCGAGGTCCGGGCTGTAAGCTGAATGAGGCAAAACATCTCGGAACTGCAGCTCCTCCAGCGCGGAGTTGGTCTAGTCGACAGCCACCCTCAATCATCTACGAGTGCGTGCGGGGTTGGAGTGCACCGGTAGCGGAGGTGCATCGCCACCGGTGGGAACTATATTGAAAATTTTTCCGCTTCTGGGAAACAGGAGATTCCAAACTTTCATTGGAATGTAAACTATTTCAATTGCAACACTGAATAAAAAAAAAGTTACGGCCTAAGAGGCAAAACTTATTGATTACACCTCGTATGTTTAGACCTAGAAAAAAAAAAAAACAGATTGCGGGCTAACACGGAACATTGTGAAACGTCATAACAAGTGCCGCAGCGCAGTCTGTTTCGTTTTTTTTTTTTTTACTGTAAACATATTTTCAGTCTTGTTATTCACCGGGTTTCCTCCGTAGGTTACAGCTGCAGTCCAACTGCTCATACATCAGACAAAAGACACGGTGTTTGCCACAGACATATGCCGGGAAACTATCTGCGCACTCGCCTGAAGCATTTTCGAAGCATATGTTTGCTTCACATGCTTGTATGCTTCAAACATGTCTGAAGACGGAGTCTGCACACTCTTATGTTTGACGCATTCTCAACGTGACCGCGGCAGTGTACTGGTTGTTATGTCCGCGCAGGCGGGTTGGAGTCCAAATAAAATCGCAATTTAACTGATTTATTTTTAATGCAAAGTAAACTTTCCAAATGAGCTTGTTATCGAATATGATGTTGTTTCCTTTAGCTTTGAATATAAATAAGAATCAACTGGTTTCTGCTGAGTAAAAGAGAGCCGCTGTAGAGCATTCCAAACCACACTACACTCTAAGAAATGCCTGCGCGTCTACTTACCCGCAAAACACTCGAAAAGCCAATCTCTGCGATCTAGGAAATCAGCTCAGCGAATGATAAGGCGAAACATCCGTTTAGACCTAAAAATGAATTCTGCGCTGTGGCATTACGCAATGCAAGCGTGACGCTTTGCATTGCGTAATGCCACAGCGCAGACTTCATTTTTAGGTCTAAACGGATGTTCCGCTTCATCATTCGCTGAGCTGATTTCGTAGATCGCAGAGATTGGCTCTTCGAGCGTTTTGCGGGTAAGAAGACGCGCAGGCATTTTTTAGAGTGTAGTAGTTTTAATGACATGCCTTCGATTGAAATAGAAAGATAGAGAAAAACAGTGATCGCTTGTTCGGGCTAACAGTGCCCCATAGTGCACATCTGTGACACGGTGGGTTCCAAACGAGATACTTTACTGTCCGCTAATGTGTGTCAACGAGCTACCTCGAGAGCGCGTTGCTCTTAGGCGGGAGTCAACTCGCTTACAGAATTGAATTGATTTTATTTATTTACCTTGTGGACCCGTTTCTGGTATTACACATGGGAAGGGTAATAAGACACCGTTTAAACAAAAAAAACACGATAAAAGAGGAGGAAAAAATATGATACAAATGATAAATGGCGATAACAAGTTAACGAATCACTATACAATTTTACAACTTTTTCATTTGATCCAAGAAAACACTGAAAAGTTCACACAACTTAGATGTGTTAATTTCTATTACAATCTCGTTGGGTAATAAACTTAAATCGTGAATAGCAAGATGTAGCCTGGAATTTTCGAAACGCATGAATGAAGTGTGGATGGATTTGATTTTACGCACATTGTGAACCCCATCTGGTCAACCCTAGCGGAAACTCGATCTGGGGCGCTGAGAAGGACCATTTTCATCTGCGGATTGTGATAATATATTTTACAAAGGAGGGCGAATCGGAAGAGCCTTCGACGAAAAGAGAGTGTTTGGAGACCAGCCTGATTACGAAGTGAAGTGATATTGGTATAGAGAGGGTAATCGGAGTAAATGTACATTAGTGCTCTGTTTTGAGATTTTTCTAGTTTGTTAGAAAGATAATTTTGAAATGGTGACTAAATTTATGACGCGCACTCTATTTGGGACCGAACAAGGGTTGTGTAAGCTAGCCTTCTGATTTTGGGTCAGCAAAGTCTAAGGTTAAGTTTTAAGCCTGCAACTGTGCGGTTGGCTTTTAGGACAACTTCTTTAACGTGGCTGTTTCATGTGAGATCGCTGGTGAGGTGAAGTCCTAGGTATTTATATAATGTGGAGTGACCAATGGTATTGGTACCTAGTTGGTAAGAAAAATGAGACGAGGTGATACGACGGGTGAATGTTAGTAACTTGCACTTTTTCATGTTTAGGTTAATCTGCCAGTTGTTACACCACTGTTTAATTATGAGGCCATTTTGTGGTGTTGTATGGCCATCTGGTGTTGTTATGGCTCTGTAAATGACGCAATCGACTGCGAAGAGACGCACGGGGGATGATAGAAGTTTTGTTAAGTCATTGATGCATGTCAAGAATAAGAATGGGCCTTGTACGGTTCCCTGTAGGATGCCTAAGGTAACAGAGACCTGGATCACATTTTGTTATTGACGACTGTATGATGTCTGAGATTTGTGAGAAATTCTATGATCCAGTTTATTATGTTTAGAGAAAGTTTGAGGAAGGATAGCTTTCTAATAAGGCGTTGATAAAGCACCCTATCGACTGCTTTTGATTTGGGGTATTCCTCAAAGTTTTAATTAAATGAACAGTTTAATCCAACCAGATCGTAATTTGTTCACCCTAAACGCTAACATTCCAGAAGTGGGATAAATTCCAAATAGCCAAATCGTCAATCGACCACCAAACGCTTCATCATGAAACGGAAGGGAACGAAGGACGCACAGCCGGCAAGCAGCGAGGCCACTTCAACGAGCAACGTTGTTGGCGGCGACGAAGCCAACAAGAGCAAAGAAGTGAGCCAAGTGACTGCAACGAGCCTGCCGGGCGTACCCGCCGTCTCGACTCCGCTGCCGGAGGTGAATGACGGAACACCGCCTGATGGAGGCAACGCAGGAATGCCGAACGCGCACGGACAGCCCCCGAACGACAGCGGCGGCTCCTTCGACTTCCAGGCATTGATGCAAGCGACCATCCAGACTGCGGTGCGTGAGGCGATGAACGGTGCTGCTCAACTCTGGCAAACGCAACAACGACATGTCACTCCGAACGTTACGAGTGCAACGGACGGCCGGCTGGCCATGGCGAGCGCCCAGCTTGTGCCAGTGTACGACCCCTCGACCAAGACACAGCCAACGGTGGGGGCGTGAATCAGCAGGGTGGATAACCTGGCGGCTGCCTACGGGTGGAACGACAAGCAGACGACATGCTTCGCCCTCGTTAAACTGCAAGGAGTGGCGAAAGCATGGTATGACCGACTCACGACTGCACAGCGATCGTGGGATGAGTGGAAAACCGAGCTGAAGAGAGCGTTTCCATCGAGCGCCGGATTCCAGCATCTTTTTCGAGAGATGCAGTCGCGCGCAAACAACGCGACGAAAGCATGGAGACAGGGGCGGGTCCAGAACTCCGTTTTTTTTTTTTTTTTTTTTTTGGGGGGGGGGGGCGAAAAATTTGTAAGGATACTATTCTAATCAAGGATGAAGAAAGAATAAAACAATTAAAACTGGGACAACACAACACATCTTGACAGGCTCCACGCCTGCCAAGCATACTATGCTCCCATTCTTTGGTGTGCACCGGGGGGTCCACCAATGTCAAATTGCCTTCCGAGAAGTGGGGAGGGGGGGGGGCGACTTTGTTTGGGGGGGGGGGCGGCCGCCCCCGTCGCCCCCCCCCCCCCCTCCGCTTGGATCCGCCCCTGCATGGGGATCTACTTTCACGATAAGCTAGCCAAGGCACGACGATGCAACTTGGACGACGCGACTTGCATGGAATATATCGTGACAGGATTACACGCCGAGGACATGGTGCGATAGCTGAGTGTCTGCGAGTACGACAACCCCAAAGATGTTCTGCGTTGTATGAAGAGACTGGATGAACGGGCGGACACTTTCAGACAGACGCAGCCAAAGATCACGAAACCCCCACCGACGACATCTCGTGACACGAAGCCTGTGAACAGTGCGTCAACTGCCAGAAACAACGCCCTACGGAAATTCAACGAAAAAGGTGAACCCCTCTGCTTCAATTATTCTACATACGGACATTATTCTGCTGCATGCCCCAAGCCTCAAAAGAGACCTCGATGTGGTATATGCAATCGAACCGGACACGAATCGAAAGACTGCCGCCTGAGACCTGGCAAGTCGGCCATACCTCCAAAACCGGGAGCCGTCCTCACCCAAATGTGCAAGCACGGGAAGTCACGGAAAAATCCAACCGACACCAACGCGAAGTATTTCATGAAAGCGCACCTAAACGGAAAGGAGGTCAACGCTTTCGTGAATATGGGCAGCCAATGTGTGACTCTTCGAGAGAGCGACGCGATATTGTTGGCGTTCACGTTGGACAAACTCCTTCACCCTTTTACGATTAGCGGCTACGGATCAGGACAGACAACGCCACTGGGGCGCGCAAGAGCTGTACTGACGGTCGATGAGGCAACAGCGGACGTTGACGTATACATCGTTCCTGACGACGTCGAGGTGATTCCGCTACTCATTCGCCAGCCATTCACGGAACAGTCGCACGTCACGATCATTCGCAGAAAAGACACCCTCCGCATTTTCGAGGAGCGCGAGGAATCGGGAGAGGAAGATGGAACCCTGCGAAACATCCAAATCCCTGATCTTGCGCCGCGCCGAGTGAGCCTCTGGGCCAAAGAGGCTGCGGGTATTCCTTCAAATTATGTGGGCTTTGCTAACCCTCTATACGAGCGAGGAGTCAAGAGGAGACATCTTCGTTGACCGACAACACTTTGGAAGGCTGGATCAGGACCACGGTATCATGAGTTGTGTTCTGAAGACGAACTGCAACGAACAATACGTCCTGCCAGTGGCGAACGTGGCAAATCATGAGATGACGTTTAAAGAAGGAGAACGAGTCGTTCGAGCCGAGTGGTGCAACGAAGAGCATACCCCAGCAGAGCAGAGTGTGCGCTGTGACGAAAAACAACACTACCACCTGATTGAGTCGACGGACCTCAATATTGGCGAATCCGTGACGCCAACGCAACGGGATAGGCTCGTCGGTCTGATCAACGAATACCGTGAGTGCTTTGCCACTTCTTTGTCTGAAAATGGGAGCACTGATGTAGCTGAGATGAAAATTGAGCTCGCGAATGACACGCCTGTAACGTATAGGCCTTATCGTCTAGCACACTCCAATAGAGAGACTGTCCGAAGCATGATCGGGGAACTCAAGGAGGCAGGCGTTGTCTAAGATTCGAGCTCAGACTTCGCAAGCCCTATCCTGCTGGTGGCGAAGAAGAGAGGGGAGAAGCGGCTATGTGTTGACTTCCGAGCCCTGAACAAAATTACGAAGAAGGACAGATATCCGCTCCCACTGATTGATGACCAGCTTGACAGGCTCCACGACAAACGGTTGTTCACTAGCCTCGATCTCGCATCTGGCTACTATCAGGTGCCCCTCTCCAAAGAAAGCCGAAAGAAGACCGGGTTTGTCACCCCGGACGGACACTGAATTCACCCGCATGCCTTTCGGCTTGGTCAATGCACCGACCGTATTCCAGCGCATGATCAACACCCTGTCTATGCGCAAACGCCCAAAAATGCAGACACAAACATAGGCAGAGAAAAAAACAATGCCGACGCAACTGTAGATAGATAAACTTTTCTAAAACAAATCTTACTTATTACAAACAAAATCCTTCGTTACTTAAAGGGGCGATGCAACGATTTTTGTATTTTGCGCAAATGCCGCTTAGAACGGATCCCTGACGTTAATGACCTGTGAAATACCCGTCCGTTTTTCACTACGCGCAATCGAAGTCGCAGAAAAAAATAAAGAAAAACGAGCAGAGTTCACCCCCTCAACTCGCAGCCAGAACAAGCGGCCACGTGATCTGCAGCCTATTATATGCCGCCAATGTTGATCATAGCCACGCGCTGGGGTTGGCAAGGCACAGGACACGCGCTGAGTTCCAGACATTGTTATGGTTGGCTGCTGTCGTCATTGCAGCGATTGGACACAAGACACTACCCAAATTCTTCTCGAGCTATAGATTATCACGAGCCCAAATCGAGTGCCCACGCAATGCTCGGGTCCAATCTATGAGCCGCATTCAAATATCGTCACTGGGCGGTACTGCTACCGCCCAGCTACGTCATTAGGTTTTGCGAAGGAGAGATTGAATGAAAACGCTCGGTTTTGTCCTTGAAATTGCAGCGCAACAAAGGAGTTTCTTCGTCAGTGGCGTTGCGTTTGAGTATCCTTGAGTTCCCCTAGTGCCAGTAAGCTCGTGTAAAGTGAAAAACATTCCAATTGAATATCGTTGCACCGCCCCTTTAATAGACATGCTCTCTGCGCGCCTATATCTTGAAAAAAAAAAAAAATAAATAAATCGTAAGCCCCAGTTTTGAATTTTATCTAAACTGTACGATAGATATAGTTAGTGAGGTTCTCAAACAACGCTGGCTTATTCTAATGTAGGCCGAATTCATGACTTATAGGCGGTTACCTTGCATTCTAGTATTGCATTTATCAACTGTTTCCGCAGGAAGTCCAATTTTCAGCGAGCAATATTACGAACATAATTAACATGCGTATCTCACTTTAAGTCCTGAGTTACTTGAACTCCTAGGTATTTAACTTGGGTTCTTTTTATTAAGGAGGTGGGTTATGGTCATTGCTACGGATTTTTGGTAATTAATATTCTTACCATATTCCAGGCACCGATGTGATAAAGTCTTTAATGACCAATTCAAATTTTCCTGATCGTTCTTGTTGGTTATGTTAGAGTACAAAACACAGTTGTCCGCGAAGAGTCTGACTTTTGTGGATGGGTTAAAATTATTGCCTAGGTAATTGGCATAGATGAGAAAAACCAAGGGCCCGAGCACTAAGCCTTGTGGCGCACCAGAATATACATCGAGAGGGGTTGTACACTTTCCACCGATATGAAGTATCGATTGGGTGAATTGGCACAGGGTTCAACGTATTCAGGTTAGGTATGGTATCAAGATCTTAGTGTGTGAATACTGAATAAAAATGCATTCAGCTTTGTGCGTTTTATTCATCTTCAAATTTTACACCATCGTCACCAACGAACGCCAAAGCAATAGCACTTGTTGCGTTTATAATTTTCCAAAACTATTTCGAGTTGCTTGTAAGAATATTTTAAAGTCATGTTCCGAAAAACTTCAATTTTGCTTGTGCAATTGCATTTTTATATACCATAACACGACTTAAATATTTATCCCCAAAACTGTTACTCAAGGGCGATAATTTTGCTTTCTGAACAATTCGTTTTTCTTGTTGTTCCTACGACTAATTGCTTTCGTGAACCGTAGATTCCCGCTATCTGATCAAATCGATACTCGTAGTACGTAGGAGTTGCAACGTGAACACATATTTTTAAAGCAGGCCTCTACTTCTCATTAATTGAATGCTGGTCAAAAGTGGACATAAACGGACAGTAAAACGATTCTAAGCCCTCATTTATTGCCTGATAGTTTGCTTTGTTATAATTCATTATGTATGTATGGTATGTAGATTTTCGGGTTGTACGAAGTTCCAGCGGAAAATTTATTACTGATGGTCAATTCCTGTGGTGAAACTGGATCGGTTTCCAAAATCTGCGAGGGGGGAGAAAAACCGCTGCGTGGCACCCACTCCAAATCGACGGACGGAAGATGGGGTCGCGTGTTTAGAGCGACCCGCCGGAGACGATCTGTCGTTCAAAATTGCCGCTGCTTAAATTTGCCTAAGCGCGAATTTAACGAGCTGAATGAAATCTCCGACGACCAACCAGTACTGTTGCTGTTCACCGGCAGAAGAAGAAATACCCGACACAGGTCGAGCGCCGAATTACAGGGTTCATGTCGATTACCAGTGGCGGAGCTCAGATCGCTGGTAAGACATTAATATACACAGAGAGGAAGCAAACCATTACTTGCACGGTCGTTGCCTAGTCAGTTCTTGCTTTATTGCGAAAAAAGACACGGCGGCATGCAGTGAAACAATCTAAGCACTCAGTTGCAGCAGTATGAACACGCCTAACCTTGCGTCTTCTTTCTTCTTGGGATTTTCTGTCCTGCTCTTTCGTGTTCTTCCTTTCGGGATCGCAGAAGTCAGCCCTTACGATTTACCACGCTTCAGTCCCGCCTCTGCGCCCCTTGAACTGTGCGAGGTAGCAGAGTACGAGATGATGGCACACATCGCACGCACTGCCCGTCACCACCCGCGTAAACAACCGACCCGACCGGACTATACTTCGTTTCATCTTAGGTCCGAGCGCGGCCGATGTTATGAGCAAAAGGACTAATCAAACGGCGCAAAAAGCGCAGCGTCATGGTCGTGCTCTTTTCGCTTTATAGGACAAGCCGGCGGACGAGCACGCACAAAGAGACGGCGAACAACGGCTGGTCTTCTTAGGTGCAGAGAGCACGTCATGACGTTTGCCATTTTCGCTGTTTGATTGGCCCTTCGGCTCATAACATCGGCCGCGCCCGGCCGTAAGCTGAAACGAAACGAAGGATAGATTGGACATGCTAGGCCCGCGACGCGCATGCCCAGTGACGGACGGCTGTCGCCTTCCGGGGAGATGTCCAGAAGTTGACGGTGCCACTGGTTTGTGATGCGGCCGGAAGCGCTCCATGGAGCTTGCGTTGCCACAAATCTGCCAGCCGAAGACGACCAACTTGAGCCAGATCTGCGAGTGGAATATGCGCGCTCCAAAAGGGGCGCTTTTGGAACGCTAAAAATAAGTGGTCACTTAGCCCCGGAAAGTACGAAATGCTGTTAATGTTGCTGGGATTGGAGGATAAGAATAGATGAAGGGTGCTGCAAGAAGAAACTAAAATATTGGTTAATAGATTTATTATTTGAACTAAGTTGAACGTTAAACATGTGTCAATGAACGCACGTGACGTAGCATCGTAACAACAAAGAAAGCCAGTCAAAATATGGATAATTGAAATCACCATCAAGTCTCATATTAGCTCTAGGAAACTCTTTGGAAAGTGCGCCACAAAGTTCTGTAACAAAATCATGCGAATAATCTGGAGGTTTATAGCAAAGTTCTAATAAGCCCTGATGCGAACATGATGAGGCAATCACCCAAACCATTTTTAACCATGGCGGTACTGCTACTTGATTACAAGGTACTGTGTTTTTGGCGGCGATAAGAATCACACCCAAACAATACAAGGTTCATGTTTTTTTGGAACATTTTCAAAACTTATATTTCTGGACGTAGTCAGAAGTACTATGTCAGCATTTGCCGATTTAATCGATGAATGCATTTTGTCTAATTTGGAACGTACATTTCTAATATTTGTAAAAATAATGGAGTGCGAAGTGTTTGGGAAAAGGGGGACAGTAAAGTAATTTAAAAGGGAGCTCGCACTGAAATGCACCTGTCGTACACGACTTGGTTGGGGAACAAAGCTCCTGGGTTGCTTTTTTAATTTTAATCATTCTGTCTAAACCCTCGTTACAGACGAAGTACTTGTCGCCAATGTACAACTTGTCTACGCGAAATTTGTAACGAGCATCTCGTGTTTTGGCAAATTCAAAAAGTCTCCGTCGGGCCACCTGGACGGGTCGAAGATAGTCCTCACTAATTGGAAAAGCCACTGTTTTTTGTGACTTTCGAGCTCGAACCCGAGATCGCCCCTTCTTCTTGTTTACAAAAACAAAATTTATGAATAATTGACCGATTTTTACATACCCGAAACGAGCCGATACGGTGTGGTCTGTCTATGTTATCAGTGCTTATCTGTATATAGTTGAAGTTTAGTGGCACACAGCTCGACCACGTGCGATTCGGATTCCGACTATGTTTCGTTTTCCTTATCTTGAATCCCCCCAAAACACTAAGAATGCCTAAATCTCAAAGTATATTAAGTACATAAAGACATCCAATGACTGCAAGTTTGGCAGGCGCTGTCTACTTTTCCGCATCGTGGCTTTCATTTCGTGTATTCCGGTTGCTCTGACCTGACCAGGTCCCTGACACCGGTGCGCCAAATTGTATACGTATAAGAACTCACTACAGAAGCAACGCTAGAAAGCCGCGGTCGCAATGCTAATATATAATACAAAAGTTAACCTGCGGACACTATCTGTATCTTTTTCTCGTAGGACGGTCACATTGGCCATGCAAGAACTGTCTGCGTATTCGAAGCATACATACATATGCACGACGCAAAGATGCTTGACGCTGTGATGCATTCTGTCATCATGTTTCAGCAAACACCTTGTCGTTTGTGTAATGTATGAGCTGTACGACCGGAGCTTCAGAGTATCGGAACTATGTATTTCCCCGATTTCCACGTGGGTGCCTCCATCCCCACCCCCGCCCGTTTCAATCCGGACGAGAATGCAGTCGCGTATCATTACTGCCTGATGCCCGTCAGGGACCCCATGGCGGGTGTACTGCACAGGCTAAATTTCGCATCCAAAGCTGAGGCACCAGACGCCCATGGAGGCTGACTAACTTCCGGCTGTATGAACATACACGTAACATTATTATTATTATTATTAGTGCCTAGTGCAGAGCGGGTGCAATTAACGATCGTTACGTCACGCAAATGATACGTTCCTTAGCTCTATAGACGCGGTGTCCGGAAGCTCAGGCTACATTCTGTAGCTCTGTCGCAAACTGACCAAAAAGCGTTTCCTGCGATTTCAAATGAAGTTTCAGATCACAGGTTACCCTGATCTTAAGCGCTATAACGGCTAAAGCGTCGTTATTCCCAAACGTAATTTATCTCGTAACTCTAGTATGAAAAAAAGAAAAGAAATTCGCGTGCGGCTGGCACAATAAACTTGCACTCGAAGGGACCCCTCCTGGTTGTTTCACATAAAGACATCCAACGCGATGCCGCAACCTAGAAATAGCCAGTCTTGCGGTGAGCGAGCAAAGAGAGTTTGTTTCGTAGTCTCATAATTTATAGGCTGCCGCTGAGGTGGCTGCGCTCGATTCCCGGCCACCCTGTTTATTAGCAGGATTTTTTTAGCTTGTCTTACACGTGTACCGACTGTGTGCTTCTCTTTCCTCTTGCTCTTTTTTTTTTCTTGTTTGTGTTTGGGTTAGTATGATGCTTGCGACGTTTAGAAGGCCACCATAAATTTGTTTGCCGACGGCAGTGGCTGGTACGATGAATGGGACATCATAAAAGTGGCCAAAGTCTGAGATAGGTTGTCTCTCTGTGGTGCCAATCTGTGCTTTATGCCTCAGTACCACCTATACTCGCTGACGCCTCAACAACAAAAACGTGGGTGCGTCCACCCGGCTGTGTGCTTATTATTCACATGCCTCCTCAAGCCTAATTGACGTGGTGCGATTTTACGTGCGGTTTCGCATTTCGCTCGTGCGGCATAAAAAGTTTTGGGGAAGTTGCAATGCCCGACGTCCTTGCGGCAAATTCGCAAGCAAAATGGACCTTTTTCACATACCGACGGCACCAGGCGGTGGCTGCACGAACTAAAAATCGAGGAAGTGACCTACCTGCGCTACCAATCGATAATGGAAGCTAAGCTACAAGTTTCTACGCTCTCCGAGCAGCGGCGCGTGCCCAACGCGACTCTAAAGAGGGGGATCTGTGGCGTCCACCCAAACGTCATGTTTTTCTTTCCGTCCACTTTCTTTTTTTGTGTAACACAATTATATATATGTTGCAATTACGTGTTCTACTCGCTGATCCACAGCCTCCTTCCGAATTTCCTCGCTTTCTAGTGCCGACTTCCGCCGCTTGGCATCGAGTGCTCGCGCGTGCGCAGAACGCTTCTCGGAAAAGGTCCATTGCATAATTTGATTCGGTCTTAAAGCCTGATTCATATGTTGCGATTATAAGTCCGATTCACATAGTGCGATGTTGCTTGCAATTTCGCGGTCGCGATGTTAAGCACCGCAGCTTCTATCACGCTTTTTATTTCGTACGAGCGACGTCGCAACTGCGAAATCGTCAGTAAAATTGCACCATGTGAATCAGGCATTACTTGCGATTTCGTAGTTGCGACGTCCCTTGTAAGGCAAAAAAAGCTTAGCGGAAGCTGCGGTGCCCGACGACTCATCTGCGTGGTGCGATTCAGGGCTGCCAACACGGAAAGTCAGAATGTCCCTAGCGGAAGCCTGAAACTTCTCTATTTCTGCCGAAACTTCCCTCGCTCGCCCAAATAATTATATATTAATAAATATTCGTTGTTTTCTGCATCACTTCAATTTTTATAATGAGAAATATATCCGGAGTGCATGTTTGTCTGCGTCCTGCACAAGGGTTGCGATGATGTCAGAACGCCGAGCACTTATTGGCTGATTGTAAAAAAAAAAAAAAATAGTGGGCAGACCTCAAGGCACGTAGCTTCGAGGTCTACCCACTATCCTTCAATCAGAGCCAATCAAAGCTCGGCGTCGTTCTGACGTCACCGCAACCCCTGCTCAAGAAGCAGGCGACTTGCTCTACGCATAGCCTTTTCGCCTATAGCGTACGTTTCGCAATAAATTATTTTATCGGGCCAAAACCGTGGCCAAAGCAAATCTGGCGAGGGGAAGGATTACCGGGAGATTCGAAGTGACGAATGAAACCCTATCTTCACCTTAGATGCTATGCACGTCATCAGAACATGGCACTGCTTTAATAACTTCATCAGCGCGTTTTATAATAGTCAGTCCAAAACAAAATGTGTAACACAAGCGCGAGTTCTCAAGCTCGAACACACGAAACATGACGGCACTTCACGAAATATTATTTGTCATAGTAAGTCTATATCTCCAGGCACTGCAGTATTTCTTCTGTTACTCAATTTTTTTGTTTCGAGAAGGCACGGCGGTGCTCTCAGAACCTTAGACTTGGCTGGTACCTTCCTCCATAGTTTTCAGGGGGCGATAAAAACTGATTTTGCCGAAAAGCGTCGGATAAATAGATAGATGCTAACGGCTGTACCCTCTATAACGGGCGGTATCTTGCGCCACCTAGCCTAGTACTCCTCAGTTTTGCCAGATGGTCGCACCAGAAACCGCCAAACGGCTGGAGGAAATAACCCAAAATGTAGCAAAAGCTGCTTAAATTTGATGTTATCTCTAAAAATAATCATAATTGACCTACAAAATTCAATATATATATACGGTGCCCGAAATTTCCCTCAAACTAGCAAGATTTCCCTTATTCCCACATAGACCTGAATATTACCTTAATCTGGGAAATTTCCTTCGGGTTCGCAGCCCTGGTGCGATTGTAGTGCATGCATCGCTCATGACAAGTTGACAACATGCTCCTGCTTGTAGCTTCGACCTCGCCCCCACCGTTGCTCCCACAGAAACTGAAAACAACTGCATGGCGCCCCGACTGGTGCCCCATGCGTGCAAGTACGTGCAGCTTGCGCAGGAAAATATAGCTTTGGAAAGCTTGCAATTTCTCGGACTTGTCCACACGTGCAAAGACATGGTGGCGGCCAGTCGCCTTTATTTTCGTCTATAGTAATGTTTGAGTACGGTACAAGCGTGTGAGCCCAGATCTGCCGAATGCCTCGGTTTGTACAAGATTTCGTGCATAAAAGCCACTTTCCAATGTCACATGTTCGCGGCCGTGCTTTTGTCAGCACTCCAATTTTTTTTTAGATGGATTACAGTCCCGAGAGCACGCGCTGCCCGTAACCGGAAGCAGAAAAAGACACACCAAGAAAATGCATATCATAGACTTGAATATAAATGAACCCCCCCCCCCCCCCCCCCCCCCCCCCCCGCAAGCAATGAATTCCTCGCGGCGGTGTAATACAGTCATGCACAGACTCAATGACCGCTACTACGTGGAGTTTAGCGAGCACGATCGAGGGATGGAGCCACTTCGTAGAGTCCAAAAATGGTGTTTAGCGGAGAAACTTTTGATTTCACCGAAGCGCAAACTTCCTCAATTCATTTCATAACAACAATTCATCGAGGAATTCTATCAGCAGATATACATTCACAAATGCATTTTACACTGCAGCGTCGTACAACAATTTTTATTTATCTTTTAATTTTGTTTCTGGGACGCTTTAAAGTAGAAGCTAAAATAATGGGCTTTTTTTCTCGGAATTTGAGGATTTGTAGAACAATAATGAAGGCAAATTCTCAAACTGTAATTCTGCAAAGCTGTTAAGCATCTTTCGAATACAACCACTTCGATGCACTAGTTGCGGAGAGTATGAACCGAAAAGTTTCAGGGCTCCTGGCCGGTTCCATTTTCAGTGTTCGCGCGTATGGCGCGTGATTTGCTCGCTATCTGAAGCCACGAACATGCGCGTGCTGGGCTGAGGAGTTCGCACGCTGGGCTGAGGACTTGTAAATATTGAAATGGTGTATATAAGGTATTCACTATACTCTGTTTCACCTTATGATGTACCGCAGGAAAGGCTACAAGCACGAGCTCTTTGCTCTAGGGCGCATCTCGGCGGCACAAGCTCTCGTGCGTCAAGAGCAGCTCCCAACGCTATGAGCTCGCGCTTCTAGCCTTCTCTGCGGTACAACATAAGGTGAAACGGAGTATAAGGAGTATTCACTGGGCGCCATATTTGTGGGTGATGTCTTGAGCGCATGCTCTGAACGAGCCCACATTAATAGGCTGCTAAGACCGGCAATCTTGAGGGTGCGGAATGCACGTTACAAAAGAACTGTGGAAGCTCGCCATCAGCACGCGCTGAGCAGTCGTGCACACAGCTATGGCCGCCAGTGAATACTTCCTATAGCTCCATACTTGAGCGGGTTATTCACAGCGCGTCGGAAGGGCTGGGGGGGGGGGGGGGTGTACAGGTCACCGCATCCTCAGATCAAGCTCCTACGTAACGTCTGCTAAGTACGGCGATCTTGATGGTGTGGAATGCACGTTAGGGAAGCACGGTGGATTTTTTCGCCAAGCTTCGTGATTCGTTTCAAGCCCGAGTTGTCTATAAATTTCCGCTGTACTTCCGTTAACGGCGAAGGAGCGGGAGGCATTCAACGTCATAACTACAGTGGCCTCCCAACCACCAGGTGGAATTGATCGAGAAACCATTTTATTCGTTCGAAGGCTCTGACACAATGTTGTTTTTAGCTAAACAAAAAAATAAGAGCTGAAATTTCATTTCCGTACCCATTAAAAAGGTTGTGGAATGATATTCACTCGAAATATTTCTTAACTTTACACTCACAGAAAAGTAGGGTACACTCTTACACCCTTTGTGCCAAATAATACACCCCAAAACTTCAGTTCGACTTACAGCGCCCTGAAGTCGAACAGACGGCCCCAACTTTTCGAGGGGCTTGAGAAAGGTGCGATATAGCTGATTAAGCAGCTATAACACGTATCAAAGACTACAGGAAAAATAAACACAGAATTTTTGCAGCAGGACAGAGAAAACTCCAATTAGTATTTCTTTTTTTTTTTCTAGTCAGTAGCACGTAGATTATTTATTTTAATAAGTTCTACCACTCGGATATAAAGCCGCTCGTGAAAGTTGGCACCGTCGTTTCAACGTCACTGCGCTTTACGTCGAGCTGAAGTTTTGGCGTGTAGTACATGTGACAAGGTGTGTAAGAGCATATACTCTTTTTTCCTGAGGGTGTATACGAGCTTACTGGCACCAGTTAAAGTCACCGGATCCTGAAAAAGTAGCCTATTGTCGTCATTTTGGCTCTGGAAATAAGCAGTTTCTTCTTGACCTCTCAATTTTTGGTGAGCCAATCTAAATTCGCCGGTGACGGGTAGCTTTATAGGGGCGCTTATTGCATACCGAAATTTTGCTATCCACACACCGGCGAAACAAGCGTACATCTTTGGTTGTCTGTATATTATGTATCTGTTTTGTCCGGCTAGCAGGCAGAGAAGTCAATGGCGCTACTTTCCCAGGATCCAGTGACTTTAGCACCAGTGGGACTCCAACGCTCTATAGATGGCGGAGCGGTAGCCGCGAGTTGGGGGAAGAGACAGGAATAGATTCTCCAGGATTTTCCGTGCTCCTGCTCGCTGTCGCTGGTCAGTGTGCTCAAATTAATTTGTTTGGCTTCAAATACGAAACTGTCAGGGCAGTAGCATATCAAAGGTGACGAGATGTTGACGTGCGTTAAGAAAATAAACGTGTCGATTTTTAAGAGTCGCTGAGCGGACTAAAACAGTTCCTATCGTAACGCATTCCCTTTTTTCGTTAAAACTCCACGATGCACGAACACGCCGACCAGAACCATGCGGGAACAACAGCATCAAAGCCGACAGCCCCTGCCACCGTCTCCGCCACCTTCCCCGCTTCTCTGGCTCTTCGTTAGTCCACGAGAGGGCGAGCGACGTGCTGGGATTGCGAATACTCGCACGCGGCGCAACTGACCAAGAAACTCCTTTGTTGCGGTGTAATTTCAAGGACAAGAGCGAGCGTTTTCTTTCAGTCTCTCCTTCGCAAAACGTGACTACGTAGCGGGGGGGGGGGTCGGAGTATCCCCTGGTGACGATATTTGAATGCGGCTCATAGATTGGACCCGAGCTACAGTGAGCTAGAGGAGGGGCAGTGAAATCAGGCGCCGACGTGCGCCATACATATGCTGTGAAGCTGCGAGCTTCGAAAGGCCCTGAATGTACGCGGCGGCGCGGCGGCAACATGGGCCGGAGAATACGAGCTTCCGAGAATCTTCGGCGAGCAGGTTTGACTTAGTAGTTTTGCAGCGCGAGCTGGCTCCCGTTCGGATCTTTCCCAGTGTTTTGTGTCGCTTATGTTGCATGAAGTGCAATGACGAATCGACTACGACGACAACGACGACGACCACGACGACAACGAACAAACAATTAGTGTATGTATCTCTATACAGCCGGAACTTAGAATGCCTCAGTGGGCGTCTGGTGTCTAAGCTGTAGATGTACAATATAATCAGTGCGATACAAACGCTAGTCTGGGGTCTTTAACGTGCACCACGCAGTAGTGATACACGACCGCAAGCAGTTACGATGCTCATTCAGGTGCAGAACCCTGGGTTCTGCAGCGCGAGCTTTCGCTCCACGTACTCCGAGCTGGTTTGCTCGCGACAGCAGCGGTCGCGCAGCAAATGCATAGCGAGGCATGGGATACTCCAGACCCTGTTTTAGTGTCGCCTTCTCGTGCTGTTGACACGAAGTGTGGCAGCTGTAAGCGCTCGGCTGAGCTCACTACCCCTCCTCCAGTTCACTTCAACCGAGGATTGTGTGGGCACTCGATTTTGGCTCGTGATAATCAATAGCTCCACAGGCGTTAGTGTACTGGTCCGTGTCCAATCGCTACAATGACGATAACAGCCCAACCATTGCAATGTCTCGAACTGAGCGCGTGTCCTGTGCTTTGCCAACCCCAGAGCGGAGCGACACGGAGTCATGACTCGAGTCACTCTATCCCCTAAACGGGCCACGCGCACGTCCGGTGCTCGTCATTTTTTTTTTTTTTTTTTTTACATACTAAACCAAAGACGGGCATCGGGCACGCTCCAGCAGAGGACTGAGGATTAATTTCGACCACCTGGGGATCTTTACATGTGCAACTGAAAGCTCGGTTGCGCGGCGCCCTCTCCGCAATAAACTTCCGCCAGATTGCAGGCACCTCGGTCGGGATTCAAACCCGCCACCTGGGGATCCTATAGACCTTTCCAAAAACGAGCTTGTGGCCGGTGCCATTTTGAGCGTTCGTGCGTATGGCGCGTGCTTTGCTCGCTTTCCGAAGCGACGAACACGCACGTGCTGGGCTGTGAAGATCGCACGCTGGACTGTGATTTTGTAAACATTGGAAAGGTCTATAAGGAGTATTCACTGGGCGCCATATTTGTGGGTGATGTCTAGAGCGCATGCTCTGAACGAGCCCACATTAATAGGCTGCTAAGACCGGCAATCTTCAGGGTGCGGAATGCACGTTACAAAAGAACTGCGGAAGCTCGACATCAGCACGCGCTCAGCAGTCGTGCACACAGCTATGGCCGCCAGTGAATACTTCCTATAAGCCGGCGCTTTGCTACAGCGTACTAGAATGCGGGATAGTGTTGGGACCGGAGCGGCTCGCGTGAGGCGCGTGGTGTAGACCGTGATAGGTGACACCGGCGCATCGACCGTAGGGTCAGTATCGGGGTGGTTGTGCGCGTGCACCGCGTGCATTCGCACGTGCGGCGGCACGTGCGGACTTCAGTGAATTTCTGCTGTCCTGTCGACTGCAGCGCCGCGATTGTTGTCTACACGCGCAGCCTCACAAGTTTCCATTGTCGAGTCCCGCCGGTATTCTAGTACACTGTAGCTTTGCCTCGGAGCCACCAAGGCGGCGTTCCGGTGTTCGTGACTTGATTCATACTCGGGAGCTCCGTCCTCGGACTCCGTGCTCGTGGAATCAAATAGTTCTACTTTGGAACCGGTGACGCAGTTCCGCCTGATCCCACCAAAAGCAGACGCCGATTACTCTCCCCCGTCTTCGTCCCCCCCCCCCCCCCTTTTCCCCAAAGTCTGGGCAATTTCAAATGAAACCATTGTTTTATTTTCCAAAGTACGTACCAAAAAGTTTTGTTTTAGTTGCCTATACCCGCATTTGCTAGTTTTCTTGTATATCACGAAGTGATATAGAGTAAGAAAGATCCGATCCTAATATCATTTTGGTGGTCCATTGAACGCCGTTTCAAAAAGAGGGTCCATCGTTTATGTCAGGGATTTGAATATTGTTTCCATTGCGTGGGATGCCCTGCGTTCTTTTGAATGCCAACGGTCGCAGATGGGGGTTGCATTTTCGAGAAGCATCTGCATATTCACCCGCATGTATTTTTACGGCGAACTTTCATTTTTCTTGCGGCATCGGGCGATCCGACAGTTTCTAAGTAGAGCATACGACGCGGAGTTTCATTTTCTCGGCAGCAGCGTGCCTTCAAAAAAGCGACGGCGTCTGCTGCAAATGCCAGAGGGATCATCATATGGTTTCACAAAGAGTCCGCCGAACCGCTGGAGGGCTGCCTTTGCGTGAGCATTGTTATTCTGTCTCCTTGCGTGCGTGTTTGTTTGTGTATGTTTGAATGTGTTCGAGCGCTTGTTTAAGTGTGTGCGTGTGAGCGGGTGCGTGTGTGTGCGTGTGTGTGTGCCTATTTACGCGTGTGTGTGCAAGTATGTGTGCGTGTATGGGTGAAATTCATTACATTCTATCAAAAATCGTTCCGCGAAACTGGTTTCTTGGAAGCAAGATAATAAAATTTTTCCGAAAAAAAAAAAGTCTGTGCATCGCAGTCTTCAACACCTAGCGGCGGAGGTTGGCATGCACTTCGGTTGGAGGAAACGGTCAGAGTCGAACGAAATTACAGACGACTCTTGCTTCGAGCTTCGACTACTCAATCTGAAATACTATAACCACTTTTTCACTATTTTAACTTTTATAAATTCCAGAAAATACGGTGGTTGAGCAGAGAAGAAACTATTTCTGCGAACAAACTGCCAACCACGGCGGACGTCAGGGATTGCAAAAATAAAAACATACTAATTAGCCAACTAGTTAAGAAAACGCATCTATTACCTTTTTAATTAGGGCAGTTTGGTGGCCAGTAGAAATGGCAAATTTGTAGCCGCCAAAAAAATAAATTCTAATATCCATTTTTTAAACCTAAGCCTTTAAGCGCGAAAATTGTTTAGTTTTTGCTGCATAAATCCAAAATGCAGCGCACGAGGAACACTTTATTGCGCTTCTCACGCTTAAAGGAAACTCGTTCACGAATAAGCTAAGTACGATAAATACTATTCCTGAATGATAATCGCAGCCTAAAATGCTTGAACAAACTGCTATATATATTTTTAGTGCATAATCCCTGAAGTACCTAAAGACGTTTGCAGTTTATTTGACTAGATCGACTAAATCATGTGCAGAAATTCGTTTTATGACAAACGCAATGCACAGTAACTCCAGTTTCATCCTTAGGCACGCGGCGCCGTTTCTAGCGTCGCTACGTTCCGTTTTCGTGGTTGTTTTAGAAGATTTTACAGCTGTGAAATCTCCTCTAAAGGTCTCGGAGTTCTCTCTGCTGCCTCTTTTCGTTTTTTAGAACGCAGCACTTAAGCGCGATCTAAACCAACGCGTTTTAGTGCGCGCGAAAGTCGTGCGCTTCCCGGAAATTGCGTATTTCGTGACGTTTTTGCTATTGCCGGTGCGCTTTCTGATAGCATCCTCGATCATCCGCACCGGTGCGCACCGGTGCACGAAGCGCACCCTCCCGGTGCAGCTTTTCGTTGCCCCAACGCGCACCGAGAAAATCGACGGTGCGCCGGGGTGCAGTCCCATCAGGCATTGCGGCCAGGAGCGGGAATCGAGGAGATGGCGGGAATAGCAGACGCGCAGTCTGTCGAGGTGGCGACCTTGCGAAGACGAACACGCCTCGCATCTGCGCTCGATGAATTCCTCAGCTTTTCTGAGAGCGAGATGACGAGCTTCTTATCATCGCCGCCGTTACCGGCGATTGCTGCGATGGCAAGGAGTGCCCGAAAGGTATGAACTTCGTGGAAAGCGTTGCGAGGTGTTCCGATGACACCGAGGTACGGCCATTATGTGGTGGTTCTCTTTCTCGAACCAACAATGATGGGCAGCATATACCTGTGAAATTGTCACCCGCTTCGTGACCCCATGGACAATCAAGTCCACGATGTTCATTCGTGTGGGACCGCCAAATCCGCGAGTAAAAAGACAGGAGAAATTGACAGCAGACGAGCACCGCCCGCGAACCTACGCAAGAAAAAAACGAACAAAATGCGAGGTGACGCACGGTGGAGCTCGCCGCGGTGCACCGCCGCGGCGCAGTTTCTCTTCGATGTCGCACCGACTTCGTGCTGCACGACCGAGGAGCGCTGTGCACTGTCCAGGTTTCAGGGCGATTCCGGTGCGAGTTGATCGAAGATGCTATGAGTCACAGGCGTGCGCGTTGGTTAGGACGGTGCGCTTTCGGGCGAGCGGAGAGCATCTGCGCCCGACGGCGAAGAAGCGCGGAGCCCTAACTGATGCCCTCACCCGATTGGCCGGGAGAGGATTTTGGGAGAGGAGCGCCCTACTACGACACAGCGCGTTTTTGTGCTCGTTCAGAAAAACGTTGCAATCATCCAACTTTCTTATGCGCGCCCGGAAGGCGCACGGAATCAGCGCGACGTCACGAAATACGCAATTTCCGGGAAGCGCACGACCTAGGGGCGCACAAAAACGCGTTGGTTTGGACCGCGCTTTAGGCGCCCGTTTCCGGCTTGAGTGGCGTCGCCGTCGCCGTCGCCGTGGCGTTGGCGTAACCGCGCGTTGCATTTTGGAACGTTTCCCATAGCGACGTCACGAGGGAAGAGGAGGAGGGAATTGTTTTCGCTAAATTTAGCGGAAAAAAATTTTTCTCTAAATTTAGCGAAAAAAAATCCCCGCTAAATTTAGCGGAAATATTTCCCCGCTAAATTTAGCGGGGAACGTTTTCCGCCACATTTAACGAGAATCTTTTTTTCTATATTTAGCGGAAAACGTTGTACACTAAATTTAGTGGGACATGTTTTCCGCTGAATTTTGCGAGAAATGTATTGGAAATTTCCCGTTAAATGAGAGGAAAGCAGGAGAGGACGGGGGGAGGAGAAGAGGGGGAGGAGGGGCGTACCCTCGCCATCGTGCTCTCCCCTCCTCCTCAAGAGCTGCGCTCTAATTTGGCATTACAGGGAGTTGTAAACGTCTTCCATTTTTTATTTTTATTTTTCACGATTGCCTTATGTGGCCCGCTATGTTCGTAGCGCAAGTGTCTGGTAGCCCGCAACCTCTCTTCGATTGTGGAAAGCTTCACTTTTGAAGGCTTTATCAGAGTTACCTGTTTTAAAAATGCAGTTCTGTATTAAAACACACACAGACATATATACACGCGCGCGTACACACACACACACACACACAAAGACAGACGAAAGAGTGCATTGTATATTGAGGTACCTTTTGCACACGTGAAGTAATGGGTTTCGGGTCAAGGCTTCCGAGATTGCCGGCGCGCTAAGTTCTCTTTCGGCCATTGTATTCGCGTGAGACCATTGACTGAGAAACATTGTTCGAGGTAAACTAGCAGTCGCGTTAGCATGAGGTTTCCGGTTCGGTCGCAGTCTCGCACAGTATAGGTTTCTTGATAGTGTTCCTTCAACTAATTTCTGTGGTCGTCGCAGAATTGAGAAAAATGGCTCGCAGCTACTTCCGCCGCGTTCGCTGCCGCCCGATGCCAAAAGGAGGCAAAGATTGTGCAAGTAGCAATAAATGCACCAGCGGACGAAGCACGGGCCCCGGTTAGCCTCAAGAAGGTGCTAGGCGGTACTACAGTTGTAGCGCGTTCGACGAGTGCAGTGGAGATAAGGGCAGCTAGCTTTATGTCTACTCACTAAACATTCCAATCGGAACTCGGCCTTCTGACAGTCTCCGCGCTCTCTCGTCTCTCCCTTAAGGCTCTGCTATACTCCGACGTCGAGCGCAGCAAACGCCGCGTATAGCGCAGAGCACAGGGATACTGATTGGTCGCAGATATCGAGTTTCTGCTCGTCGGCCAATCAAAGGCCTTCGTCCTGTGTTACGCTACGTTCGCTGCGTCCAACGTCGGCGTATAACCGAGCCTTCAGTTTCTCGGCGCGTACGACGGGCTAAACACACCGGTGGGAAAGGCGTTTCAGGCACCGTGCTCGTGCCTTGGCTGCGTCTCCATGCCCGAGGCTTAAGCAGGAAACACATGAGCGGCAGAAACGGGCGCCGCGCGCTGTTTCTCATAGCAATAGCCCAGGACGCTGTGACGTGGACCTATGCCAAGCCGCCGACGTCACAGCGTGCCTGCAAGTTGTTATGGAAACTTCCGCGCGGCGCCCGTTTTCGGCGCTCATCTGTTCCCGGCTTGACAGGACGCCGAAGCGTTATCAATAGTAGGGAGCTCACGCTGGAGGTGGTACAACTGAAACGTCGCTCTGGTCGGACCTTCTAGGATTAGCGAAACGCTGACACCGAATTCTATTTTCATGATATGAAAAAAAAAGAAAAAAAAAATATGCAGATTGTTGGTCAATTGTGTTGCATACGCGAAACGTTCTAGCATCACGTGACATCAGGTCACGTGACGTACATTTCCCCGCTATATTTAGCTGGGGAAACTAAATGGGTGTATAGGTGACGCGATGTTATTTTTTCCCGCTAAATTTAGTGGAGAAACTAAATTGCCGTACGGGTCACGTGGCATCAATTTCTCCAGCTAAATTAAGCGGCGAACCTGGATCGGCTGTGCAGGTCTGTGACGTCCCATAAGACAAAACTGCACGCGTTGCATTATGGGACGTCACGGACCTCTAGATTAATTCAACTTCCCCGCTAAATTTAGCCGAAAAACTGAATTGGCGTGTAGGTCTGTGACGTCCCATGATGCAACGCGCGTTGCCCTGTGGGGCGTCACAGTCCACGGCTTCCCGAAATGCAACTTCACGAAATCCGGAGCCACTAGCCCAAGAACGTTTCACGTTAATGAGAACGATGTGAGGCTGTCAACTTTGACCAAGGCGCCAGTCTGCTTTTTACGCGCACCGTTGAATTTCTCGCCGGCAATCAATGATCCAGGTCGTGACGTCACAGACGGGCTCCATAAAGGCCGGGGTCACACTGCTCATACCTCATACAAAAGAAAGTCTGCAAACACGAGCCACCGCAATATCCGCGGTTCGAACGCGGCGTGCCAACGTTTTCTCGTCAAGCTCACTGCTATGCGGCATTTGAAGCACGGATATGTCGCGGTGACTCGCGTTCAAACCTGTATCCAGACTGTCTGTTGTATGATGTTAAGCAGTGTGTTAAGAGAGAGCCAGCAAAACATCTCGTCGCTAATAGACGGGGGAGGTATGACGATCACGCGCTACGCTCAGCGAGCGATAGTGACCTATACCAACTCGAAGACAAGGCATGCACCTTTCACCTTCGAACGTCGTCACAAGTACAGACGCACGCTGCTCCTCTTAACTAGCCTCAGCATTGCTGCCAGGGCGTCCTGCAGTTCCTCACAATGAGCGCCAGTCGGTACGCGGCGACGCCAAGACGAACGCGTCTGCCACTAATTGGCAGCTTTTCTGTTCGAGCTTGAGCGTGGTTGCCGTTTGACGTCGCCAATTTGATTGAAGGAGTAGCACGGCATGCGACGCAAGAAGCAGGGATGTCCTGGTTTCTCGCAGCCGCAACGCACTCAAACGCGCTCAAACGCAACTGCGCGTAGGGGCCTTCAAAGGCTCGGATCCCCGTTCCACTGTTCCAGCCAGCGTTCGCATACGTTCCAGCGAGCACCCCGCAGCGTTTGAAGTTCCGCTATGGCAGCGCCTTTCGCACAGCTTTCGCACAGCTTTCGCATCTGGCGCTGCTGTCGTCTTTTCGTGCACACTGCACGCGGAGGGCAGGAAACGGGAAACCGCTCTCGCAGCCGCGACCTCCCCTTTCTGCCCACCCTTCCCTCGCCAAACCAACGAAACAAAACTGCCGGGAAAGTACACTCCTCGAGACAAGGCGACCGTCGTCTGACCGCAGAAACTCGCTGGTTTTCCCTCAGCTTTGACCAAAAGCGTCGCTGTGGTCAGCTTTCCTCTGCTTTCCTGCGATTGGCCAATCGATCACTATATGACGTCTTAGTAGGCTTAATTCTGAGCGATTAGACGGGGACGTGCTCGCAACCCTCAGCTTTCAGCCATCGATCACGGGAGGAGAAGGGCGTGGGGAAGGGGGTTAAATAAATGAGTGAGTGAGAAAGCGTTTTTTTTTTTTTTTTAACGAATGGATACATCAGATGTTTTCGGTAAAGTCATCCGATAGACCTGTTGCTGAACCACCCAAGCATTAGATAGAGTGCTGGGAATGTAGGTCTACGCGCCGCACGCGCTCGTCTTTGCCGTATAAAAGGTTCGAAGTAAATAACCAAAATACTCCGTTGATGAACGCGCGTACAAGATGACATTAGTTCTAGGCTTTTGCTACAGAAAAGTTTCTGTTGCAGACACCAGCACGTACAGCGCGTGTAACTACACTCGTAGCATGCTCCTTGGTACTTTGGTAATTTAGCAGAAGGTCTATCGAAGCGAGGTATAGACGCTTTGCAGCAGCTCTGAATGGGCGCCGCCTTAGCCGACGTCCAATTTTTGTTTCCTCCTATTTTGTTTACTTCACATTATCATTACCATAGCAGGCCAGGTTATTGCCCTTTTAGATTTTATTGTCTCCTTCTACCCAGCATTGGCCTTTATGGAGGCTCGTCAGTGCCCACTTCAGTGGCTCGGCATCTCGATAAGGCGAGAGAAGGTCAGCAATGGCGGCTGGATTGTGGCGCGTGTGTAAAGCGTCTCTACACCATTCACAATGGCAACACAAAGGTACCTTTAAGGGTACTCCGGCGATTTCTTCATGGTCCCCGATTTGCTTGAAATTTTGCTAAACTCGCCAAACAACATCGCTAAAATAGTATCCCAAATATTAGGTCAAAATAATTTTTTAGCGAAGTTATTGAATTTACAATTTTGGTCCTCACCGTGTTTTTCAAGCTGAAAGTCTCTACTGGCAACAACGAAAAAGTGACGTCAGTGGAAGGCAGGGGTTCACTTTTTGGGCGGTAGAATTTATTCCCAACTGATTCCAAGCAGTTTCATGGTGTCAAATCAATGCTTTGGAAGCTCGCTCCAGTACCCGCTCGCCAGCACGGATCAAATGATTGGCATATTCTATTTTTTAGACTGCTTGCTCGACTGGCAAGCCTGCCTTCCACTGACGTCACGGCACTGAAAAGTGCGGGTATATTTGAATGTTGGTTTTTGCATCATTTTCATTTGCCGATTTCACAATAACTAATATGAATTTCGCGATACTAAATAGCATACTGGAAAGGGTAAAGGCCGGGGAGTCAGAAAATATAGTTAGTTGAGGTAGCTCAAAAAATCGCCGGAGTACCCCTTTAACATAGGTCCCGTCGCAATGAATGAATCAGCCCGCGCTCTTCGGTCGGGAGCACATGCCATGCGCGGAGAATCACGAAGTGATTCGCTGCAGATCATAAAGTTTCTTTAGCTGAAGGTGCCTTCATGAATGTGTGAAAGGAGTAAGGGGTGCTCAGGCGATTTGTTTAGCTACCCCAACTAACTATATATATATTTTTTTAAATCCCCGGCGTTTTTCTTTTTCGGTATGCTATTTGGAATCACGAAACTCATAATAGTTATGGTGAAATCGGCAAATTAAAAGGTTGCAAAAACCAACATTCCAATGTACCGGCACATTTCAGTGCCGTGACGTCAGTGGAAGGCAGGCTTGCTAGTCGAGCGAGCACCCTAGAAACTAGACAATGCCATGCACCTGTTCCATTCTGGTGGGCGGGTATTGGAACGAGCTTCCAATGGATTCATTTGACACCATGAAAATGTTTGCAATCAGCGGGGAACAAAGTATCCAATCCAGAGAGTGAACCCGTGCCTTCTGCTGTCGTCACTTTTTTCGTTCTTGTCAGTAGAGACTTTCAGTTTGAAAAACACGGTGAGAACCAAAATGGTAAATTTAATAACTTTGCAAAAGACATATTTTGACCTAATATTTGGGATACTGTTATAGCGATGTTCGTTCGTGTGTTTAGCATACTTTTTGGCTAATCGGGGACCATGAAGAAATCGCCGGAGTATTCCTTTAAATGCTTTTATCGACGGAAATAAGAGCTATGTGCCACTGACACTGCAGCTTTGACGGTGTTGATTTAAAGGGGTACTGAAATGAAATTTGGATTTCGCAAAATAAGGCTGCAGAAGTGTTCAACGGGACGCTACGAACTCCAAAACATCACTCATACATCGATATCTCAAACGGATGGCCCTACTTTTGGAAAAGAAGGGCGCGCTCAAGCGAGGGCTGTGGCGTCATTGTCCTCCTGGAAAATATGAGAATGAGGGGAAGCTGTCTTGCTTCTCTCCTCCTCGCTTCGGTTCTCCAGCTCGACGGAACGTAGAGAAGAGGAGCAGGAATGAAAATCGTGACGTGCTTGTCTCGTCGGTCTCGTCTGCCGTGTTCAATCGCGCACTGCTTTTCCAAAAATACGGCGATCCGTTTGAGATATCGTTGTATGAGCGATGTTGTTGGGTTTTGCACTGTCCCGCTTATCCGTCCAGGCTTGCTTTGTGAACTCGAAGTTTCGGTTGAGTATCCCTTAAGGCCACGGTCCCACTGAATGTGGCAGTTTAGGTACTTTTTGGCAGGTCATTACTCATCTCCTTTTAAATACTGTTTTGTGGGATTGATGTCATTCGAAAGGCAATGCAATCCTCTTTCATTTGATATTATGTATGTATTGGTTTATACTGTTCATGCGCATTTGTAGCGTTGGGAATATGATGGCGCGGACCCTCACTTGCTCCGCTGGTTCATGTTTTATGAACGATTCATTAAAGATAACACGGTTCCAATAGAGCAGTTTTGTTAAGATAATGTCGGAGCAGAATGTAACGATATACTTTTTTGGTATTTGCACTACTTTGTTTTTTTCAGCTCTCCAAATATTGCCCTAAAATTGACATTTTTCAGCACAAATATGTTTTTAATGACAAACGCTAGGGCAATGAAATTAGCTACGGATGTAGTGCTTATAATTGGTAATATGCAAAAAAAAATGTAATGTTGTGTAAAATTGTTTTGTTTAGATATTCTATATCAAACTTAGCACTTTTCTGTGCTTCGAGTCACGGTAATTCAAATTCCGCTGAGTAAATAATTAAACTATGGTAAAATCTTTTATAACATTTAGAACTACAATAGTTGCCCAAGAGGTGGACGGTGGCTTTTTTTTATTTTCAAAGTCATAACCCTCCGGGAGCCCTTCAAACTTACCTGTTTTTGACGCACATCTTTTTTGGACATCAAACTGATTTATTGGCATCTAATAACATTTATTGTATGGAATAGATATACATTGCGATGGATTCGATTTTCCCAATGATCTTGCTTTGGTTTCTTGATAGTTGTAGAGCTTAGCTAATTTTAAAAACAATTAAAAACTGTTTGGGTGTTTTGTTGCGCTACCTGGCGGATGGAAGACAAAACTGCTGATTTATAAGTTCAAAACATTTTCGAGGGCGGCGTTGGCGTCTGTATCATCATCAATCTCCGTGTCGTTTTACCTTCACATTTAGAAAATATATTTGAAGATTTACTATCGATAAATGAACGGTTTAAGTACGGGGTCAGGTTAATAAATCTAAGACAAATAATTACACAAGCGTAGCGTGATATAAAGTGTTCATTATTCGATATAATTGAAATCAATAAACGATAAAGACGAAGAGGGAAAGAATACACCCGAGTTCACTTCATGCCTGGAGTCACTAAATGAGCTGCGCTTAAAGTATCGGCACTCCGTTCCCCAAAATTGTTTTGGGCGCCGCCATTTTGGGTCTTGTGCAGAGCAAACGCAACTGCCGATCGTCATGATCCAAAAGTGCGACTTCCTCTGCATTAGATGCTGTGCTAGGAAGCTGATGCAATATTGCTATGCTCTGTCGCGCGTTGTTTAAACATTCGTGGAGGACGGAAAAGCGTTTCCTGTGATTTTAGATAAAGCTTCAGATAACTGGCAACCATGATTTTAAGCCACAATATGGTCAAGTGTCACTACTCTGAAGCGTAGCTAATTTACTGGCACTAGCGGGAACAATGAGGAAGAGGCAGGTGTCAAAAGGTAGTGGCTTGTGGAATCCACGGGGCTCACGTCATGTCCCCTCCAGGTATTCCAAGCTTCTTGATCAAGGCCATGAATAGTGTCATTAAATAAGCTACGCTTCAGAGTAGCGACACTTGGCCATATTGTGGCTTAAAATCATGGTTGCCAGTTATTGGAAGCTGTATCTGAAATCACAAGAAACGCTTTTCCGTCCTCCACTTTAAACAGTTTGCGACAAAGCAAAGCAATATTACATGAGCTTCCTAACACCGAATCTAATGCTGAGGAAGTCGCAATTTTGAATCATGACGATCGGCAGTTGCGCCTGCTCTGCACAAGCAACAAAATGGCGGCGCCCACAACACTGTCGGGGAAGAGAGTGCCGATATTTGAAGCGCAGCTCATTTATTGGCCCTACTTCCCGCGAGCCTCCTTTCCCCTGACTGGAACTGAAACTAAATATGAATAATATATCATTATTATACCTTATTTAGTTTTAACCACCTACACATAATGAGAGGAGGAAGCGGCCGGGTAGGAGAAACGCGGGTTTTATGTGCGACTGTTCTAATCAACGTTAGTTCTAACCGTCTCAAAATAGAGAACGCGCGAGCTTGCGCTGGTTAAAATAAATACGGTCCAAAGAAAAGAGGCGGCACGCTGTGTTCTGTGTGATTGTGCGTCTAATTGCAAATTGTTGTGTGTATGTTTATACAGCCGGAAGTTAGTCTGCCTTAGTGGGCGTCTGGTGTCTCAGGTGTAGATGAGCAATTTAGCCAGTGCGGTACAACCGCAAGCCTGGGGTCTTTAACGTGCACCACGCAGTAGTGATACACGACCGCACGCCGGTATGATGCTCTTCCAGATCGAAACGGGCAGGGGCGGGGTGGGTTCTGCAGCGCGAGCTTTCGCTCCACGTGCTCCGAGCTGGTGTGCGCTAGACATGCACTCGGCCACCGATCGTCCCCCCCCCCCCCCCCCCCCCCCCCCACCCTTATATAAGTATTTAAAGATCGACGATGGACGTCCATCGTCTCGAGGTAATGTAACGTAATAACATTATATAAATAATAAACATATTGAAGGATTGAACGACTCAATTTTTCAATTCTTGGATTTTAATATGGCGGTAGCCTATTGTACTAACTGTTGATGAAGAGCAATTTGAGGTGACGAGGTAATGATTGAATGATGAGGCTCTATAAGGACGACGATATTAGTGGGTGTCGAACCACAACGTACAGTGCCAGACTTGTTTCAAGTATCGTGTACCCAAAGACCTTTCTTCACCCGCAACAGAATATGGTAGAATCAATGAGGATGCTGCTTTACAGCTGTACGTGGAACAGGAAAACTGCACTGTGCAGAAGTGCGGCTTATTCGTTATAATGAGGGACGGATTTCTAGCAGCATTCCCTGATTGACTACTTGGAACAAATGGCCTCGTTGACGTAAAGTGTCCCCGTTCCAAAAGATTCTTGAAGCCTACTGAAACCGCAAAGGAGTATGAGGCGAAAAATAAGAAAAAGGAGCCTGGTGTGAAAGGTCCAGATCACCACCACAGCCTCTACTACCAAATACAAGGGCAGTTACACAATGCACAAAGAGAGTTTTGTGATTTCGTTATATTTACACTCAAGGGCATTGATATTCAACGTATTCAGAGGGATGACACCTTCTTGTCAACCATAGAGCCTTTTCTACTCAAGTTTTACATGGAAGGCCCGACTTCCGCTGAAATTCCTCACGTAGACGAGTTGTCCGACCGACTAATCTGCCATTACTCCCGATCTGGGAATCTCTCGATGTTCATTCATGGCCATAGTATCATGAGATCGAGGGGTGTGGCTCTTCGTCCGCCGAACATTGCTTCGGCGGGTGTTTTTACCGTGTAAGATGAGACCCTCGCGTGCTGCTGGAACAAGAACCTGGCGATTCTTCACTGAACTGCTTCTTCCGTAAGCTTCATGAGGGCTTTCTTCGTTTCGCACACCATCTGTTCTGCTTGCCCGTTAGTTGCAGGATGGTATGGAGCACTAATGTGATGCCTGATGCCGTTTCTCTTGTGTTTTTTTTTTTGGGGGGGGGGGGGACTTGTTTATTTTATTTAAAGCAAGATTTGGCGCGTTATTAGAGAAAAGTATTTTCGGTAGGGCAGAAGTAGGAAAAAGAGAGCGTAGAACGCGTCAATGACGCGTTTGTACGGATCGTGGCAGGCATCGTGTAAACTTCCAACCACTTAGAGTACGCATCGACCATGACTCCGCAGATGCGGATACGTTTCGCCACCCACAGACTGATAGTGGATCGTTTTCAGTTACAGTTCTTGATGGCGCTGGACTCGAGGAAGCCTTCGACTCTTTCCACAAAGTTAGCCCAGGTGCCAGCACTTTTGTCGAAAGTGGTAAGTGTTCGAAACGTCGACAACGTCGGTAGCCACGTGCTGTGCTTGACACTGGACGCTTACCATTCGCTGAGAAGAAACTTGCTTGTTCGTCTGCCACGAGTCGTCCGATATCAAGTCATCACCGCTACTTCATCTCCTGACAAAACAGGTCGTCATTGTCCGCATGTCCATAGTTAGCAATCACGTGAACTTATAAATTCCCATACGCTCATAACTTGCCGTCGCTAAACGCCGCTCATTTATAGCGTCTTCATTGCAAATAAACGTCTTCCTAAATATTCTGATGGTTTTCATCATACTCCTCCTAAGCTGTACTTACAACATTATATGTGTCGGCACTTCCGAAAATATTGCTATGGCGTTTGTTTTCTGGGAACTATAATGTAACAACCTTTACAAAATCTTCCGGATCCCGTGAAACACAATATTTCGTTTCGTCATTATAATGGTGAGGTAAGTACCGTAAATTGCGAAGCAGTTTACTTGACGTCGGCTTCCATTGGTGTCATGGAACAAGAAAACTGCACTGTGCAGAAGTGCGACTTATTCGTTATAATGAGGGACGTATTTCTAGCAGCATTCCCTGATTGACTACTTGGAACAAATGGCCTCGTTGACGTAAAGTGTCCCCGTTCCAAAAGATTCTTGAAGCCTACTGAAACCGCAAAGGAGTATGAGGCGAAAAATAAGAAAAAGGAGCCTGGTGTGAAAGGCCCAGATCACCACCACAGCCTCTACTACCAAATACAAGGGCAGTTACACAATGCACAAAGAGAGTTTTGTGATTTCGTTATATTTACACTCAAGGGCATTGATATTCAACGTATTCAGAGGGATGACACCTTCTTGTCAACCATAGAGCCTTTTCTACTCAAGTTTTACATGGAAGGCCCGACTTCCGCTGAAATTCCTCACGTAGACGAGTTGTCCGACCGACTAATCTGCCATTACTCCCGATCTGGGAATCTCTCGATGTTCATTCATGGCCATAGTATCATGAGATCGAGGGGTGTGGCTCTTCGTCCGCCGAACATTGCTTCGGCGGGTGTTTTTACCGTGTAAGATGAGACCCTCGCGTGCTGCTGGAACAAGAACCTGGCGATTCTTCACTGAACTGCTTCTTCCGTAAGCTTCATGAGGGCTTTCTTCGTTTCGCACACCATCTGTTCTGCTTGCCCGTTAGTTGCAGGATGGTATGGAGCACTAATGTGATGCCTGATGCCGTTTCTCTTGTGTTTTTTTTTTTTTGGGGGGGGGGGGGACTTGTTTATTTTATTTAAAGCAAGATTTGGCGCGTTATCAGAGAAATGTATTTTCGGTAGGGCAGAAGTAGGGAAAAGAGAGCGTAGAACGCGTCAATGACGCGTTTGTACGGATCGTGGCAAGCATCGTGTAAACGTCCAACCACTTAGAGTACGCATCGACCATGACTCCGCAGATGCGGATACGTTTCGCCACCCACAGACTGAATAGTGGATCGTTTTCAGTTACAGTTCTTGATGGCGCTGGACTCGAGGAAGCCTTCGACTCTTTCCACAAAGTTAGCCCAGGTGCCAGCACTTTTGTCGAAAGCGGTAAGTGTTCGAAACGTCGACAACGTCAGTAGCCACGTGCTGTGCTTGACACTGGACGCTTACCATTCGCTGAGAAGAAACTTGCTTGTTCGTCTGCCACGAGTCGTCCGATATCAAGTCATCACCGCTACTTCATCTCCTGACAAAACAGGTCGTCATTGTCCGCATGTCCATAGTTAGCAATCACGTGAACTTATAAATTCCCATACGCTCATAACTTGCCGTCGCTAAACGCCGTTCATTCATAGCGTCTTCATTGCAAATAAACGTCTTCCTAAATATTCTGATGGTTTTCATCATACTCCTCCTAAGCTGTACTTACAACATTATATGTGTCGGCACTTCCGAAAATATTGCAACGGCGTTTGTTTTCTGGGAACTATAATGTAACAACCTTTACAAAATCTTCCGGATCCCGTGAAACACAATATTTCGTTTCGTCATTATAATGGTGAGGTAAGTACCGTAAATTGCGAAGCAGTTTACTTGACGTCGGCTTCCATTGGTGTCTTGGAAGATTGAGTCTACTGAGCGTGCATTCCTGCAGAAGAAGTTTTCATTGAAAGAATATTGACACGTCAATCAACAAATGATTCCTTCTTGGTAAGATTTATTGCGAAAGCCCGTGACAACCGCCGAACCGCATCTCCCTATATCAGAAACAATTTATACAAAGCCTGACATTCTCACATACATGCGTTTGCTGGGCCACGCTATAGACCTTTCCAGAAAAGAGCGTGTGGCCGGTGCCATTTTGACTGTTCGTGCGTATGGCGCGTGCTTAGCTCGCTTTCCGAAGCGACGAACGCGCACGTGCTGGGCTGTGAAGATCGCACGCTGGACTGTGATTTTGTAAACATTGGAAAGGTCTATTGAGCCAGCTGAGCACAGCTGGCAGCGGCGCGAGCAAGGCCACGAGGGGAACGTGATGGTGCTCGAGCCATCCCACCGTGAACCAATGTTTCGGCCACCCCACGGGTGCGTCTTGCCATCTATTGGTTGAACTAACGCCTTGTTCAAGATGGCTGCCGTGGGACCGCAGCCTTAAGGACGCAATAATTTCAAGCGTGCACCGCGTTTTTTTTTTCCTTCTTTTTTTCAGACAGCATTGAACGTGTTGCTCGCAATTGATGAAAAGTAGCCCGAATTCAGTTTTGGGTAAAGTACAGTACATATAAAAATTACTTTAAGTAAAGTACAACGTGAGTGAGAGGTTATGTACTTCGAGTAATTACAATAAATACAATGTACTTTCAAAACACAGTACAAGTTCTTTTAACAGAATAGTTCATGATGCCCTTTAAAGGGTCGGTGCAACGATATTCAATGGACCTCTTGGCGAATATGTGCTGCCACCCAGACACGCGAATCGGTTCGAGACTAGGTGACTGGAAAACAACGCGCGCCCAAAGCCTCTCCCACCCGTTCCACACCCAAAACGTCAGCTACATCCTGTTCACCCAGTGAGGCGATGTGACCTAGATGCGGCTCCCCCAAGCTCACCTTTGTCCCCATCGTGCGTAATCTTCCGCCCCGAGGTCGACACAACGAAACCGCTCAAAGGCGAGAAATGCAAGATGGCGGATTGTTTGGAACTAGATACTCTCGAACCCAGGCGCATGAAATACTCCGCGCATGCGCACCGCGTATTTCTACAAAAGGTCCATTGGAATGTTTTTCACTTTACACGGGCTTGCTGGCACTGGTGAGACTCAAGGACACTCGCACACAACGCCACTGGCCAAGAAACTTCTTTGTTGCGGTGAAATTTCAAGGACAAAAGTGACCATTTTCATTCAATCTCTTCTCTGCAAAATTTGATGACAAAACGTGGGGATCACAGTACACCCCAATGGCGATATTTGAATGCGGTTTATAGACATAGACCCGAGCGTTGCGTGGGCACTCGATTTGGGCTCGTGATAATTACTAGCTCTAGAAGCATTCGGTTAGTGGCCCGTGTCCAATCGCTGCAACGACGACAATAGCCGAGCCATAAAAATGTCTAGAACTCAGCGCGTGTCCTGTGCTTTGCCGACCCCAGCGCGTGGCTATGATCAACATTGGCGGCCTATAATCGACCCCAGATCACGTGGCCGCTTATTCTGGCTGCGAGTTGAGGGGTTGAGTGGTTGAACGCTGCTCGTTTTTCTTTAATTTTTTTCTGGGACTTCTATGGCGTGGGGTGAAAAACGAACGCGTGTTTCATAGGTCATTAACGTAAGGGGTCCGTTCTAAACGGTATTTGCGCAAAGTACGAAAATTGTTCCATCGCCCTTTTTAAAGGGGTCATCAAACGATATCGGGTGGGAATGTTCATGACTTTACAGAAGCGTGCTGGTGTTAGTCTGGCCCAAGTATACTCGCATGAACCGCCACTGATCCGAAAGCTTCTTGGTGGCGGTGAAATTGCGAGGGTAAAAGGGGTCTATTTCTTTCAGCCTTGCCTTCAGACGTAATTGTGGGATCAAAACCAACCGCCTGACGACAAGGGCGCGACTCATGTATTGAACACGAGAACTGGGTGAGCACTCGACTTCGGCTCGTAACAATCAACACCTCGGCGGATAATCGTGTAGTGGCTCGTGCCCAGCCACTGCGATGAGGAGAATAGGCGAACTCCAACAATGCCTGGAGCTGAGCACGCGTTTTCTACTTTGTCAACCCCAGCGCGTGGCTATGATTAACGTTGGCGGCATAGAACAGGCACCAGGCCACGTGGCCACTTGTTCTGGCTCCGAGTTGAGGGAGATGAGCGCAATTGGATGAACGAGTGTCATTGCTTAGAAAGAAAAACTAAGGCAAGTTTATTCGGTTATAAACGTTAGGGAGCGATTCTGAGTAGTATTTAGCGAAAGTAGAAAAATTGTTCCATGGCCATTTTTTTTTTTACCGGTATGCATTGTGTTAGGAGTAATCGGTGGTGCATAAGTTATTTTCGGAAATGGCGGCGAATAGTAGATAAAGTCACGTGGCCACAGAGCAATCCTTTTACCCTCGCTGAAGAACTATTTTACAGAATCAACTTATAACTAGGTTTCCGCGTTTTCGGTTTTTATATTTTCATAATTCTGCGCACTTTTTTCGGTGTTTATTTCAAATTCAATTTTCGCTCTCTTTGGTGTATATTTATGCCCACAAAGGTTTACCGGTATTTTTCGGTGAATATGAAAAAAAACATCATGGGACACCGGATTAGATGATCCTTGTAACTCTGATATTTGTGATCCGTCAAAGAATAACACCACAGATACATAAAAAATATAAACATCGACACCTTATTTGGCAAAAATGTGCAATTGTAAAAAAAAAAAAAAACACAGAAGTACAAACATGTCAGGACCCAAAAAAACATGGAACTTCACCTTCTGTACATCAGGATTACGTGATCTTATTATAGTAAATACACATGTACTTACTACTTTCCCAGGTTCTCGTTGATCCACGCTCATTCTTTCCTGTTAATGACCCTGGGCTTCGAGATTGCCCTTTCAGCGTTAACACTGGACACTGGCAGGCTGAGGAGATGAAGCGCTGCCTGATTCAAAATCGGCCAATCAACCAAATGTGACTACAATAAGAGACACGGTGCGACGTTTAGAAGCCCAACATATTTCGTGTACTCACTAAACTCTGGCTGCAGATCTTGCATGAAGCTAAAAACCTTATACTAGCCCATACCCGAACTGGTTTTTTTTTAGGACCAGGAACTTGACACACTAAGCCGATCACAGAAAGGACACAGATCTCCCGCGAAGGACAACCCAAGACCTCTTTTGTTGCATGTTGAACCTTGGAAGAGGGCCAATCACGAAAAGGTCACACAATGTCGAACCTTGCAACGAACACTCTCCCCTTCCCCCTCCCCCACCCTCCCCCAGCCCATCCCGACGCGACCCTAAAAAAACTTACCATTTTCGGTTAAAAAAAAAAATTAGATAATGAATTCGAATTACTCTTATTGTTTCTTATCGGCTTAAACCGAAAACGCCGAACCTAAAAACGGACCTTTTTTGGTTAAAACCGAATTTCCGAAAATGAATTCGGCGTACTTTTATCGATTTTTATCGGTTTAAACCGAAAAATCCGAACTCTACTTATAACACACCTATTTGTATCCGGCTTACAGCCGCCATTACTTTGCTCAGAGAAATGACCACATGACGTCTCGAGAGACGATAGCGAGTTTTCACATGGCGATACGCCAGTTATGCCATTTACGATATACGCCATTAGAACAATATGACGCATCGCTCCAAAGAGAGCGATGCGTCGCCTGCTCGCGTGTGTGCTGAAAGTAGAATACCCCCCCCCCCCCCCCCCGCTTATTGCTTTAGAGTTGACAAAGCATTATTCTGTGATACAAATTTAGAAATAGCGAATTTGGGGAATATGTTTTGAGGTTGGGAGTCGTACTTCCCTCGGAAAGTACAAAAAGAAAAAGTACTTTAAGTAAAATTCACGTACAAATTCAGAGACTATACTTCAAGTAAAGTACACGTCTTCTAATTTTCCTTGAAGTAGCACTTTATGTACAATGTACTTAAAGCACTTCCCCCCAGCACTGCCGAAATCGCAGCTCGTGACTTTAGGGCGAGGCAAACCATTACCACCAAGAAGATAAAGTCTGCGCATGACATCTACGTTAGTGGACCCTTGGACCCTTAGAACCGTATAAATCTCGGCAAGTTGATAATGCATAAAAGAAAAAAAACGACGGATTAGTAGAAGATCAAGACAGACAAAAGGTGCTGACTTACAACTGAAGTTTAATAGGGAAAAATAATGAAGGCCACAAAACACCCGTACAATCTGAAGAACCGATATAGGGAAGAGGGCCCGTATGTCAGTGCGCCGTCTGTGGCCCTGCATTAGAAATAAATACATGGTATCTCGGTTAGTGGGAGCGAGGTGTGTGTTTACGAGGGTGTTAGTGGATTGTTCGGATGCTTTGTGGCCTTCGTGTTTTTCCTATTAAAATTCAGTTGTCAGTCAGCCCCTTGTCTGTCCATATCTTCAACTGGTCCGTCGTTGTTTTTTTTCTTTTTGCGCAATTTTTTTGTTTTGATCATCGACCCGTCCCAAACGGCAAAGGCGCGTCCGTCGTGGCCTCCCCGCGTGCTAACGTCGCAGACGTTGTGAGACGCTGCAACAAGCGCTGTCGACGATGCTGACCAGGCACGTATCCAGGGGGGAGGCCAATGGGGCCCGGGCCCCCCCCCCCCCCCCGAAATCTTCCATTTTGCTGGGACCTCCTCTCCCCCCTCCCCTTCATACAGCATTTTGCCATGGGCGGCCCCCCCCCCCCCCCCCCCCCGAAACAAAATCCTGGCTACGTGCCTGATGCTGACGCAAGGTAGAAGACGCTGCATGGATCCTCTGCTGATGACGTTTCGGGTTTGGGGAAAGGGGGGGGGGGGTGAACAACTCTCATCTTCTAAAAGGTACTGTTATTGGGCGAATTCTGGTCGTGACGCCACAAACAGAAACCAAAAGAGGTCGCCACCGAAACATCTCGACGCTAAGCATCGGTGACTGGTTAAAAATACAATAGACGCTAACGTTAACTAGATCAAAGTCAGTTTTCAAGCTTCCTATATAGTGCCTAACGAATGGCTCAATTTTCATAGCACGTCCGCTTTTAGTGGCATTTGCTACGCTATCAAAAAGGACTCTGTATCACATGCCCAGCTCATATGGACAGAATCGCCGGAACCGGTGGAACGTTCGGTGCACATTGCTTGCGGTGGAGAGGGAATCCTTTTTTTTTTATGGTGAACCTAAAGTTTGTGGAAAAGTTTATGCATCGTTGTTTAAGTTAAGCATCGAAGGACCGCTATCATTCTAAAGCGGTCCTTCGATGCCAGTGGTGCCGCTGGTGGCGCTAGGATCTCTATCCGCCTTATCCGCCCGTACCTGCTCGCGCGCGGACGACAGAGAAGAACCGTTTTCGAACGACGCTTTTCCGCCAATCTTGTCAACTGATATATCCAAGAACGTTAGTAGAATCTCCCTCCCCCCCCCCAAGCACGCGCTCGCGGACTTCAATTGTGCTTTCCTTAACGAGCCGCCGAGGTGTTATCGAAGGTGGAGAGCTCGCGCTGAGGGCATTTTAGGGGCGAAGCTCTTTAGGGGCTAGCCATGTCCGTATGTCCGTCCGCCGTAGGCCGGCGTCGGGTGCTCGTGCTTCTGCTCGTGAGATCACGTGCTCACGAGCATGTGAGCACATGCTCACATGCTCGTGTAGGGCAAAAAAGAAATTGAAAAAAAAAGATGAAAAGAAATTATGAAAAAAGAAATAGAAGAAGAAAAAAGAGTAGGGGGTTCTGAGATGCCATCCCATCTGTCTGCTTAAAAAAAGAAAACGAAGAAAACCACACATTCTCCTACTGCCATGAATGAAAAGGACCGAAAAGCTCGGCATGCAGCGCCTCAGCGTCTACGTAGACAGCAAGCTGCTCCGGAGACCAGGGCGCGAGAAGCTGCTGCACAGCGTCAAAAACACCAAGCGGACGCGGAGTTGAGAGCTCGGGAAGCGGCGGCAAAGCGTCAACGCCGACAGCAAGCAGCAATACCTATGACCAAAATCAGTATCATCAGCACCGCCCGAGCTTCGCCCCAATCAACATCATTCACCACGTGGAGATGCGGTCATTTTTTTCATCCGCGCCGCTATTTGCTTCCAAGGGCCGCACGGGAGAAGCGTGTCGTGCGTTGACCCCTTTGCGTGAGACAAACGCAAACGCATCAAGGTGCTCTATCCTTACAAACAGGCACCAGCTAATAGCGGCGCACCTTGAGAAGGAGGCATCATTAGTTGTTTTCTGTTGTCGGCATCGACATCGAGCAAAGGGAGATGGACGAAAAGGCCGCGCTCGCAAACGACTTCGAGCTCCCGCTCAGTGACCCGAAGCCGACGGAACAGGAGGTGCTGCTCTAAGGACGCGCCGATTCTGGGATGCCGCTTTTACGAGGGCACCCCGGAATTCCGACCGCGGTTCTGCGCTAGCCAGCTCAGAGCCTTCTGTGGCTGCAAACCAGGAAAGACTCCCGAGACTGCCTCCTCTTCGGCGCTTTATCGAGCCGGGGTCAGATTGCTCAGACATCATACAAAGGCAGAGGCAATGGCGGAATTATCTGCGAACAGGCCCCAGCCATTTTTGAAGCACGTTTTACTTCATACATTTGTATAATTCGAGCATATCTAAAACCAGCTCCTCTATTATGACCAATTTAAGATGACTGTACTACAGGGAAGAGACACGCCTCAGAAAAAGCGTGCAGACTCTTTTGTATTTGCAGTCTGACCAGGCCTTCATAGCTCCAAGACGCAGCAGTGACGGACACGAAGACCAACACGGGAATCGCTTTTGACTATATATACTAATTTATTTTGGATTTATAAAACATTTCCGACAAAAAAGATACACCATTCATTTTTTTTAAACGCTAGTAGTTATGTTGTTTGCATGTTTAGAGAGCCTGATGTTCGTCAGTCCCATAGGGACGTCTGGTGTTTGTGCTGTAGATGAGATACTTAGCTAATGCGGTACGAGTGCTAGTTTGAGGACTTTAAGGTCCATCAGGCAGTATATAGCTACCCACAACCGTACGCCGGTACGATGTTCTTCCTCATCGAAACGGGCAGAGATTGGGATTGAGCCCGGGGTCCCTGGGTTCTGCAGCACGATCATTCGCTCAACGTACGTGATGCGTTGCATCAACACGCTCAGTCGCTCATTTCCCACCAATCAGTTGCTATTCGCCATTAGAGCAAAAGTTTTGGAGTGCTCACAGGCACAAAAAAAAGGAAGAAAGAAAACGAAAATGTAAGAGCGTTTTCGACTTTGACCAATCGCCTGACGAGTCAAAGATGACGTCCCCTTGTAGGTCACGCAGAACCTGTTTTGCCGCGGTTTCGGCACCTAAACAGCCGCGCGTAACGTTGATGTCTAAGTTATTTAAGAGCACGCAAGCTTTATTACGAGTTTGAACTAGGTCATCATTTTTTGGAGGACGCCCGACGCTTGTATAATTCGTGGATTAGTTCTTCGAAATTGTCGTTTTTGCCCCTCTAAGTAACTTACGAGGATTTCATACCAAGGATATTCTAACCTGGGTAATTTTGGTGATTTCACCTTCGGAAGAGTAATTTAATTACAATTACTTTATTTGTCAAAGGTAGTTATCAACAATTCGATTTGGCGTGCCCATTGAGGTAGTTCGTTACTATTCATATTACTTCAGTGACTCCACTCCGGAGATTGAGGAAACTGCAAACATGTTTCAGACCTAAGAATTGAAGTCTGCGCAATGACACTGGGCTTGACTTTTCACGTGTTCACGTCATGCATATTTTCAGATCGTAGACATTACCTTTAAGCCTAAAATTATCTGCGGTTTTATCAATCATAGTAACCGAATTTTCGAATGCTCTGGGAAAGTTGACGCACGAATATTTTTTTAGTTGTGAAAATATTTAATTAAAATCCTCTTCAGTCTAACGTATGAAATATGATTTGAAACTATAGAGAAAGTAAATAAACTATTTAAATTAATTTGCTCCTATTTTCTTATTAGCCATTTGTGTCCAAGCTGGTTGATCCGGCTGGGAGTGCAGAAAGGATGTTTCTCCCATGGCCTCCGTTTCTGCTAAATAAATGTGCTCACCCACCGCTAGGTGCCGTGTTTATGCCGAAAAGCTGAATCGAAATAATTTAGCACTCGCTGAAGGCCACATAACCCGCAAAAAAAAATATAGCAAAAAAAAAAAAAAACCGAATTTAAGTTATGTCGCAGGGTGGGAAGAAAACGGGAGCTGGCTAGATTGCACTGCCTGAATTGCAAATAATGAAAAAAAAGTCAGAAAGGGAGACGGTGTAATTTTAAGCTCAAATGTCACGGCATAGAGTAATCTGGGTATGACACTCCGAGCCATAAATTGAAATTTACGGCGGCATCACGTTCCGGATTGCGACATCGTCGGTAAAATATGGGTTATTATTGGGAGATGAGATACTCGAAAAAGCGACGTTGTGTTTTCTACGAAGTGCAAGAAGAGATAAGCAAGAAAAAAAGATCGGGATTCCACTCGGGTTTCTTTGCCCATCGCCCGGCGGGGCACTGTCGGGTTGGGGCTCCCTGGAAAACATATGGGCGAATACGGTTCCTCGAGCTCCTCACGCTGTGCCATCTCACGGCGTTTGTCAGAAACAGGAGCGAATCTTCGATACACTCGCCCCGTGGTGAGGCGGTGCCGTTCAAGCCAGTTTCTCTTCTGCACCGTGGTTTGCAATATCCTCACGGACCCCTTTCTGTTCTCCAGACTCGCAACATTTCCTAATGTTTTGTGTGCACAAATGCATTCGCGTCATCCCATTGGAGATTAAGTGAATCGAAGTCTTTAGTACCTGACAGTTATACAGCATGTACACGTTAACGTTTCGATCCCACTTTGGGCGGTCAGCAAAAATCGGTTTCTCAACGTATCGCGCTGAGATTTAGAGGTTCGGCTACGTGGTGCAAGTGTGGAGTGAAAATATTAACGGATAAACTTACCTCGTTCAAGAAATGAAACAGTATAATGTGTTTCGGGCAATCTATGGCGCCATTTCCCGGGCGACGCAGACGGTGTTCGTTGACTTCAGTATTCAGTATTCAGTATTCAGCTCCACCAGAACCCTTTTGGATCAGGACGGTCGATCCCAAAGGAGCGTAGCAGGCGCTGTTAAAGAAATAGTAAAAATACAAAAAAATACAATGTCGTGTCACTACACATACACGCACTTCACATCCGATGAGGGAGAAGGGAGAACGGAGGGCTTGTCCTCGATCCAGTGTCCAGTCAGACTTGCCCTGTCTGTGTTCTGGCTGTCTTTAAAAGCCCAGTCGGCCCAGCTGACTGAACTCCCGCGAACGCTTTTCCCATATCGTGAGGTCGTACTTCGCCGCCTCTCACACTTCCGCTTCTTGCTGTAGAGGCGGCTGCACTTGCTGGTCGTTTCTGAACAAGTTCTCGGTATTTTAGTAAGTCTCAAAACTTCATCAACGTCTCTTCCCAACGTATCCCTGGGTTGCAGATGCGGGCACCTGTAGAAGACGTGCTCTAAATCCTCGTCTTCGAGGCCACACAGCCTGCATGTCGCACCTTCGCCGAAGAACTGCTGTCTCTTCTTCTCTGTCAGCAGGGCGCCAGTTCGTGCCTGGAAGAGGAGGGCATTTACTCTGTCTCCCCGGGACTGGTGGTAGGGAAACAGTGCAGTTCTTGTGCTGTCGATTATCTGGCGAGCGACTGCTTCTTGCTCATAGCCTCTTGCCAGAGATGCGTTCCTTTTGCCGTGATCTCTGATCTGGTCGTGCTGGCCCCCTGTTTCTCACTAGTGGTATGGTGTCGTTGTGTGTCCGCACTGAAGTTTGAATCTATGGCCGCAATTTTCCTGATACTCCCCGTCCTGATTCCCCGATATCTTCTTATATGCTGGTGGATTCGCCTGGCGTACCTTTCACTTAACAGAAACGCCAATCGCCCCTGGTAGTACGTCTTGGATTTTGCCTCCCTGTCTTCATGGGTCGACCACTTCATCTCTCCCGTTATTGCTGCATTAGCAGTGCAGCAATTGGCCCCCAGGAGCTACCTTACAATTTCAGTTAGATGTCGGTCGAGAAGTTTGTAATAAGTTGGCCCGATAACGATCGCATCATTTGCATATGTGACGGCTGGAATTGCCATGGTTTTCCATAGGGATCTCCCAACTGCATATTTATTGTACGAATGTCTTGCTAGGTGCCACACATTTCCCTTCAGTTTGTTGGATTTCGCTACCACAGATTCTTCGTAGTTTGGCCAGATAGTCGTGCGTGTTTTTAATTTTCACTCACAGGTATGTGTATTCCTAACGAGCGTGTTCGTAAGATGTACTAGATAACAGAAAGTATAAAACAGAATGAGGACGAAACACAGACGAGTACATTCTTTCAATTCCAAGGAGTGCGATACTTTTTGTTATCTAGGTATTTGTATTTGGTTGCTTCTTCTAGTCTTTGTTCTTCAATGTTGAAGCTCGTCTTGTGTGCTGTGTTGAATGCCATCCACTGAGTCTTGCTGATGTTGATCTTGAACCGTCCCTGTGAGCCACCTGAGCACAGATGTCCACCAGGTGCTGCATATCCCCCTCGGACTCGGCGAGCAGCACAAGGTCGTCTGGAAAGGCGAGGCACGGGATCGAGTCATGATCTCCCTCTTTGGTGACGGTGGTGAAGCGGGGCCCGGGACCCTTCTCCTCCAGCTCAGCGACCGACTCCTTCATGTAGAAGTTGAAGAGGGTGGGAGACAGCGGGCATTCCTGTCTCAGCCCAGTCTCTATCTTAACAGCTTCCTCAGATTTGTAGGGATCAAAATTGTAGAACGCTGTGCAGTTTCTGTATAGATTTTCTAGCAGTTTGATGGCTTGAGATTCTAGCCCGATTCGGGTAGTTTCCTCCAGAGTGTGTCACGGGGAACTTAATGTGCTTTTTCAAGGTCAAAAAAGGTCAAGAATAATTCGGACCTGTCATTATTCTTCATTTCTATGGCCTGGCCTAGTGTGAATAAGTTGTCACTTGTCCACTGGTGCGACCTGAAACCACTCTGTGCCTCCCTCAGGGTGCTTTCGCATATGTCTTGCAGTCTTCTGTTCAGCACACTAGTGAGCAGCTTATAGGCACTGCTTAAGATTGATATCGGCCAGTTTGAATTTAAGTCTGTTGGCTCTTTTCCCTTTCCTTTGTGGAACAGCTTTATGTTGGCTTGCATCCATGGCCTGTGGGATTATTTGATTCTCAATGATGCTGTTAAAGCAGTGTCGTATGTTCTCTAGTGCCTTTGTTTTGAGAGATTTGAGGAATTCATTCTGAATGTCATTACGGCCTAGTGCTTTCCGATTTTTTGGGAGACGCTGCCGACAGATGGCGTATGCAACGAAGGCGCGCGGAGTACGGCGACTCGGGTTTCGATACCAGACGATCTAGCGAAAGTTTTTTTATGCATGCGCCATCTGTCGACAGTAGCTCCAAGTCAACGAGCACCGTCTGCGTCTCCCGGGAAATGGCACTATAGATTGCCCGAAACAGATTCTTCTCTTTTCTTTCTTGCGCGAGGTAAGTTTATTCGTTGATGTTTTCGCTAGGGTGCCTACATGTCTGTCTGTCTCAGGGTGAAGACATCCATTGTTGCCCTGAATGTGCCAGCGCGTGACGCTCTCGCGCACTCGGTGCGTGACTTGGGTGGTAAAATGACGTCTATACATTAGCTACGCGCTCGAGCTGAGTGACACCGGATTGCGCGCACCTCAAAATGCATAAAAAAATGATTGGGCAGAAAAATGGCTGAGATGTCACCACTCAAGTACAGTGTTCTAACTCAAGCATAAGCGCGCGTGTGTATGAAGGCACTCTAATTTTCACTTCATGCGGGCACCACCTAGCCGCACCTCTGTAGTCAATTCCAGCGCAACACGTTGAGAGACCGATTTTCGTGGACTATACAAAGTGGGATTGAAACGTTAGGATGAGGTCACACTGCTCGTACATGGTACAAAAGACAGCCTGCAAACACGAGTAACAGTAATATCTGGGGTTCAAATGCCGCGTGCCGTGTTCTCCTCTTGAACTCATTGTCACCCGGCATTCGAAGAACGAATGTCGCGGTGACTCGCGTTCGAATCTGTATGCAGACTGTCTTTTGTACGATGTATGAGCATTGTGACCCCGGCTTTAGTGTACATGCTGTAGAAAGAGAGGCCGTGGCGATTTCCCAGCATTCTCTTGTCACTCCACTGTCAATGCGATTGCTGGATTAGCCGAGCACCGAAGAATCAATCCCGAAGCAGAAAGTGTATACATAACAGGAAACGCCCCGCGTTTCTTGGCCTCGTTTCCGTGGAGCATAAAAATAAGTTGAACCCGAATCGACGAGCGGAGAAATAAAACGAAGGTATATACTATAGTGCACAAATAGCTAAAGTATGCAGGTACGCCTGCCTGGAAGGCGTCTCGGACTGGTGTGTTTGACGTACATATTTCGCCCAATGCATCGAAAGTGGTCCCGAAGTAGCAACAAAAGACGTCACGGAAGCCGGATTGTAATGCTGTCTATTTTGAGAAAAAAAAAAAAAAAAGAGCACGAGAGAAGGCGAGCGCGACTGTCATCGCGGTGCCCCAACTCCTGGCCGCCGAAGCTCATGTGGATCTGTCAAAAAGCAGGAGAGAGTGCGCACTTCAGCGGAAGAGGCGTCCCTCACACCGTAGCCTCCTCTATACTCAGAAAGCCTGGCAGTTCGACGACGGAGCCATGGGGTGCCTGGTTCCAGAATTGGAGCGCGAGGATCTGGTAGCGGAGAGCATTTCTCGGGGAACCTGGTATTCAGCGCACAGCTTTTGCTACGGCGAGGACCCGAAACCTGGTTTTCAAACCCGACGAGAAAAGAAGCGGTAGCGCGAGGAACGCGAGGAGCACGAGCGGACATTCCATCGCTCGTGAGAAGTGTGTTTCGGCGACTCGCCGCAGCGGGGCACCCGCTACGTGACTCTCCTCTTATCCGTTGTCTCCCGCAGTACCTTCTCACTTTCGGCGGCCGCGTCTCGTGGCGATCTGCCGCCGCCGTGACACCGCCAGGATCGCGGCCGTCGGCAGCGTGACACTTTTATGACGTCATAAAACAAAAAATCAAAATACCACTTTTTTTTTTTTTTGACGGTAAACACATTAGTTGGAGACTCGAAGGTTCTTCGAAAATTTCTGTGTGACGTTATTGCCGGGTATGCGATTAGAGCTGCGCAAATTTTTGTGCGTTGTGAGCGTAAAACTATACAGGGTGACCGCTAACTGACCGGCAGTGTTGTACAGGTTCCACAAAAAAAAAAAAAAAAAAGGAGCGAAAGCTCGTTTTTCGTTCCTCGTTCCTTCTGATTTTAGGAACGCGTTTTCGTTACAAGTTTCATATGTAAAAAAGGAACTCGTTCCCGTTACATTTAGAAAATGGGACGAATCATTACATATACGTTACATTAGTATTTTGCTGATTACCTTATTTAATTAGATCGATCAAAGTTTTTTTTTTATTTTTTTTATCTATCCCATCAAATGGCAAAATAAGAATTTGAATGCCGTGATGGAAGGGCACCAAGAGAAGAAAAACAAGCGGAAGCGGAGTTTCATTTGTTGACATATTCACCTTCAAAATCTCAGCTTTTAAACATATTCATGCTTGTAGTGGAGTATTCAGACGAGCCAAATGTACTGTTATCTCACAATGCACGAGCGTTTTGCAACAACCTCCCGCGTTTCAATCTAACAAAATCCCTTGTTCCAACTTAACAACAGTTGCTTCTCGATGTTGCTGTCCACAAGACGAGCATGTGAAGAAGAGGGTAGGGCTTTTGGAAGCTCAGTCTTGAAAACTAAAAGCCCTTCTTCGTGAAGGTTGGATTCGTTGTTCAGTTTCAAGGTGGGGGACGAGGTGAGAAGGAATAAAGGTTAATGTCTGAGTATCATTTTAGTGACCAATGTTCGAGATACAACGGCGCGTTCGATATCATGGTAACCTGTTCTTTTGTCGTAACTGCAGGTCACTTTGTGGAAGTTCAGTTATGGCTGTAGTCGGCCTTAAATTTCTGATTGTATGAGGATCCGTGGAAGCATAGAAAGTAGCTGAGATTGAAACATTCCTCCTTCTGTGTATTTTCCTTCGACTAAAAGTTTTGGTTTTTATACCGCAGTCTCGGGCACTAAAAAAAGAATCGATGTCCAATAGCTCTCCTGCACCCGACTGTTACCAAGCGGTAACACAAAATAAACCCTAAGATAAGTAACCAAAGTTAACGAGATCCTGCGCTTCGTAAATATATTGTTTTTGTATTCTTATAATTTTCCTCTTGAAAATAAAATAAAAATTACCCCACAGGACAAAGAAAAGGAACTCCGTTCCTTTTTCCGTTCCAGTAAAAATGTAACGAGTTCCCGTTCCAGTTCCACCGATGCAAAATGGAACGGCGGCGTTCCTTCGTTCCTCCTAAATAGAACGCGTTCCAGAAACGCCGTTCCTTGGAACGCAGTTCCGTACAACACCACTGAGTGGTCACTTGGGATAGTATAGGGCTAGTGAATGGAGGTGGATGTATTATTTATATTATTTGAATATTTGAAACTCAATGAGGTTCACCCTTTTGATCAATAAAACAACTATATGCCTGGTTACCGGCAACTAAACCGATGTAAGGCGAGTCATCTCTGGAGCATCTTATTATCGCGCAGCCAATGAAATTGCCGAAGTAGCCGATAAGGACGCTGAAGAACCGATCACGAAGCAACGAGCGGGCACAACATAATCAGCCATTTCCGGATTTTTTTTAAAGCTGTCTTATTTATATATACTCCTTAAGAACAGTATTTTTTTTAACAGTCTACAGCATTTTCGTTTTGGTAAATGAAACACCGCATAGGAAAGCAGAAAGAAACGACTGTGGTATGAGGCAACTTGTATCCGAGCTGAATTTTCCTTGACAAAAAGTAATGCGCTACAAATATTTTCACTCTCGTACTTTTAGGAGAAACAATATGAGTCGAAAAGTGCATTTTAAATAGATCTCAATATACTACTAACAACGTACATTAAGTGATGAACGACGCGTTCATGTACGTGTACAGCACACGACTAGAAATACGCTAAATAATATATTTCAAGGGCATTTCAGATATTTAGAGTATGCCCGATATGCGGCGAGCAAGTGTTCTAAAATGCGTCTTGGACGCATCAGAATGCGAAGATTGCACGCCGATCAAAGGGCAACATAATGAACGCGTAGATAACGCGCGATGACGATGGAGCGAAGCTCGCGTCACCATTGCTTGAAGTCGGGGGAAACAATCGCAGGAGGTGCGCAGGAAGTAGACCAACTTGCACGCCGTATATCCTCCAACTTTCTTTTGTTTTTTCACACGAGTGAAATCTTAAGTTTATTTCTAGTGTACTAGCGATGATATTGATCCTGTAGTGGGCGAGGGAAATGTAAGAACGACATAAGCACTTCGTTGTTGTGTCGACACTCGAGCGCCGGTCGCGGCTGGCGGAACCGTAGCGCCCACAATTGTTTGTCCGGCGAAGCGTTGAACGCTTTCAGACGTTCACGCCCGCTTGCCTAATCTCGGATTTCGACGCGCACGCCGTGTCCACGCACAGATATTCGGTTGCTGTCGGAACACGACCGCTGCTCTGTTCTTCGCCACTGGCACAGCTTTCGGTAACACCCAAATTCCATCAAAAAAAAAAAAAAAAAAAGAAAAGAAAGATAGATGCAGAGAATAAAAAACTTTGAGATGACGTAATCGAGCCATCCGCCAATGAGGACCCGCGCGGAGCGCCGCCACGGATGACGGCACGGAGTGACGTCACGAGTTGTCAGCCAATCGGGTCGATCGCGGCGAGCCGCGAGCGGAGAGTCGCGACTCCGGGAGCGCAAAGGATGCTCTGTGCGTCGGCGGACGCGGCAGCTCGGAACGGGACGCCGGCGGCCCGGAGGGAAACCCCGAGAAAACATTGTGGGAAAAGTTGGAGCCCAGCGTGTGCGGTGTTTTCAGAGTGCGGCTCGAACTTCGGCTCGTTCGGTGGACTGCCTCTCGGATCTCCTGCGCTGCGTGAGCTTCGGTGAGTAGTCTTTGTTGGGATTGGCTCGGGTGGCAAAGGGGGCGGAAGAGGGGCGGAAAGGAAGGTTTGCCTGCTCGCGAATTGGAACCGCTTATGAAGTTGTGACCCGACCTGGTTGTATATTTGTATTGATGGGGCATGCATTGTGATTTTTGATTGAACTTTTGCTGGACGTCATATTTCCAACCTGTCTCTTGCACCACGTGCTTTCGATTGCCGGCATTGCAGCCCAATTGAAGTTAAACTTAAATCGTCTAGCATCCTGTTCTTTCTTTCTGTTTTTTTGCCACATAACATTTTTTTTTCTTGCGATATTTCTGAGTTTTATTTGTCTTACTTTATCATCATACAACTTTAGGTAAAAAGACGTACTAATCGAAACTTGTTTTCTTTGTTCGTTTCCGGTTTCGCGTTCTTTTATAACTTCTCAACTCGATTTTTCTCTCCAGCATTTTTTTTTTGTCCTTTTTCGCGTGCATTTTCTTCTCTTCTCGCTAACGCATCTCGACTCAAGCTCCGCAACTTCTCCGAGCTTAGAAACCAACTTCAGGTTGCCAAGAAAGGACAAGTAATTGGGAGAAATGTACAGTACCTAAACTTATATTATTGTTCTTTTTTTTTATTGCGGTGGAGCAGAACGACGAAACTTCCAACTCGAACGAATTGAAAAGCAACATTCTCTCTAACTAAGATTGTTCGCTTTTTTAACGACTTTTTTGCACTCTCTCGAGTTCGCCGAGCCCACAAAAGCCGTTTTGCGGTTTCTCGCGGCGCCAGCGTATAATGGAAGAGCTACGCAATTTTGAATTCGTTTTATTACCCTTCACTTTTTGGCTCTAAGTTTTTTTCATTTCGTTTTTTGTTTTTTTCACGTTGATTTATTCGACAGGTACTCACCCAAAATTGTACGGTGTGCTTAGAGGGAATCCCCGGAAAAGAGGATTCTTCGGCGGAGCGCTGAAAATGCTCACAGCTTTGCTCTGGTCTGAAGTTTGCGTCATACTGATTTGATGTCCATTCCAGAAGCTTTTACCTCTCTACTGAAATCTTGTTAACAAGAGTGAAAGTCTTGATAATACTACAAACTTGTCAAGCTATACTTTCAGCTCGCGAGTTACGGGTGCGTATTTTCGGCACCGATTTGGATGCCAAGGGGGCGTGGCCAATGACTTCACAGACGTCAAAATTATATTTGCTGTTATTTTGACGTAAACACGTTTTATTTTGGATGCCGCCGACAGCATTTTGAAACGTTGGTCGGTCGGCGTGTGTGTGGTGGGGTGCTCGGCGGCTCGGCGATGTCCGCGCTGGTGTGTGTTGTTCGCCGTGCCGCCTGTGCTCGTGGCGTTGTGTTGCGTATGAATTGCCTACATCCTGGAACATCCTCGCGTTTTTAGCACACGCGGTTTGACTTTCCTTTTACAGTGTCGTGCGTTGCCTCGCGTCTTTGTGTCTGCTAGTGCTCTCGTCGACCATAGGCCACTATGGCTGTTTGGGTTCAGCGTCTCTGGCTGTTTTCTTCGGCCATTTGTTGCCACGGCGTTCCACCTTTGCTTGTTTGTAGGTTCTGCCAGTCATCGCTTGTGATGATGGTCAGACTGCTCACACTCGTGGCAGTCGTCCGACGACAGGTGCCTGCCTAGGTTCTCCCGTATCAAGGTTCCCTTTGGCCCGCCTCGCATCTGAAGTTGCTCTCTGCAGTGAGTTCAGATAACAAAGAAGCCGTCAGGTTGACGAGAGCACCACGAGACACAAGGCAACGCCCGACATTCGAGCAATAAAAGGAAAGTCGGCGGCTGGAATTCGCTGAGCCGTGTGTGCTAAAAGCGCGAGGTAGTTGCTTTGGATGACGCGGCACGAGCACTCCTGCAGCGGGTGCTCCAGTCATGGCAGTACAAGGCTACTCGCTCGCACTCTTAGAAAAAAGGGTCAGTATAGTCCTCCCTAAAGGGAGGAACGCTCTTGATACACATGTTCCTTCAGAAAGGAGAAACTTTCGTCCCTAAAGCAGGGGAGCAAAAGTTCCTCCGTCGCCTGCTTCTCATTATGGCGGCCACGAATCGAGCAAATCGAGCTCAATAAGGCTTAACGAGAACACTAAGTACGGGGCAAGAAGAGCAGCAAATAAAAACGTAACACGAGCTTTCCGCGAACTGTATTTATTTCCGAAGCCGGCTTCCCCCTGCAAGTAAAGAAACGTATACGTTTCGAAAGCATGCAGTCACTCAGTCTTCTCATCGTCAGCACTGCGATGTTAAGGGGCAACTCCGCTCAATTCCGAAGATTTCGGGATAATGCGTGATTTCGAATTAAAAAGCCCTAGTAAAAGACACTACGTCGTTTGCTTCGCGAAAAATGGGATATATATTTTTAAATCTAATTTTAAACACGAGCGGAAATCGAAACCGAAACTTCGGCTCCGTCCGGCAACACTGGCCTCGGGCCGCCAAATACATGGCCATCACGTGGTACGACATGTTACGTGATCCTCGGCCCAACGACGGGCGGGATTGGGGCGGGCGCGTGGCAGGCGCGAGTGTCGTCTGCACCGCAATCTTCGCCACGTTTTGGCGTCTACGGCATTCGACGACGTCTGCACAACTGCGGCATAAGTCTGCGCACGTGGTGTCCGTAGTGTGGACGAAACTCCGAGAGACAATAATCACAAACGGTGAGACGAAGACGGCGGTAACGGCGGGACCACAGCGGGCGGCCGGACGGCTCCCAAGAAGCGCGCTGCGCAGGCGCGTTACGCCAATCACGTGGACACCGCTGAGCGCCGAGAGACAACGTTGCTGACGTCATGGGCTACGCTCGCCCGGAGAAGTAAAAACAAGCAAAACGGGGCCATGATAATGACGTTTAGCTCAATGTTGGCTCCGCCCATGCCGTAGCCTTGACTGCGCTGTTGGTTGCGCCTGAATTCGCCCGCTCGAGTCGGCCGATTTCGGCAACTTGGCGAGTTGCAAAGTTTGCCGGACCGTGTAAGGAACATTTAGACAGAACTGCGTCGAAATATTTGACGTGTGGTCTTCCGATACTGAAGAGGACTGCATTGTTTTTTCAAAATCCTAAAATGAAGCGGAGTTGCCCTTTAAACGGAGACAACCGGCACCCAGTTCGCGCACTTTATGTCTTACCTTTGCTATTCCTCGAGCCACAATTCCTTCGTCAACCGTTGCGTCAACCGCACATCACGGAGGGGTGGTAAACCATTCGCCCGCGAAACTAAACGCCGCTCTTAAAAAAAGCAAATCCGAAGCAGCCTCTTGGCTCATTTCAGCACGGTAACACGAAATTATGGCGTAGCCGCGTAGCGTATAGAATGAGGTTAAATCACTTGCCACCAGATGGCAGGGTCAAGCAGAGTACCGCCCTATTCATGTTCTACAAAAAAATATTTTACTTTCCCACGCCACCAAAGCGCTTCGGGATTTCCGGGAGCCCCTATTACACAGACATGTAGACACATTAGGCATACTACAAGCATCAGCTGAACATACATTGAGCGTATACACATGCATCGCACATACAAACATCAATACAACAGCACACTGACCGGATCACTACTTCCGAGCTCTGCGTTTCAGTCTTTTATACTGGTCGTTTCGAACGTACGGAATTTTTCGGTGACCCCCTAAGCAAAAAAAAAAAAAAAAAATTCACAATATGTTGATTTTTTCCAGCATTGTCATACATCTGAGAGTATTTTTAATGGCTCAGGGGATGAATCTCTTATTAAAAAGAAAACACTCGATCATGCCGTAATTATTTGAAAGCCAATAAATCGAGCCGCTCCAATGCGGTTCCAAGCCATGAGTTCGTTTCCCCGCACGGCACTTCGTAGCCACTATTTATATTTTAGCGTTTGTTTTTCTACTTGTGCTGTTCGCGCCGGGCTGCAATTGCCGTCTTGAATTAATCTCTGTAGAGCAGATATTCACCCAGCTGGAAGTAATGCTTTACCGGCAGAGAAATCGCTTTTCGATCAACTTGAATGCAGTCAAAGCTGCGACTTGCGGCAAGTGTACGGAGCTTCGCCAGCTACGCCGTGGCGAGCTCGAAAACTTCTAGCGCTCATTCCAGCGCGCCACTTGGAGGGCAGTTTCTCCAGGAACCGTAGTATATTTAAACAGCAAAATAAAGGATAGCTTTTTATTTTCGATTTTACCTGTTTTTTCTTATTTTTAATGCTAAAATTCCATTGTAAATATACGTACTTTCCGTCATAATTTCGTACTGTCCAGTCTTTTCCCCAGAGCGCTATCTCTCCTGGGGACCGACAGTCACATTGGCCACCGTACGGTCGGAGCTTACCGTTCAGACCAGCGTTCCAACATGACTATCCGCACGTCGATCGACTGCACCTAATTCCTCAAGTGGTCTGTAACTCTTTAATGTAAAGCGGAATGTCAACCTGCGACACCCCGCCCCCTCCAATCAAGGCCCGACCAGCGGCATCGATGCCCGACAGTTTACGTCATCTCATCTTGTTGTTACACCACTGATACGCGAACACACGGTCCCATCGGCGATAATTCCAGTCTTCTGTTCACTACGCACAACACTGCCATCACGATGTTGCTGCAATGTTGCTGACACGCAGAAATACAGAACCACGTTGAACGCCGGTTGGCACTCGGCACGGGAAAACAGAACCGAATTCAGCACGGAAGGCACCCAGGCAGCCGGCAGGAAAACCTGCCTGCCTTGGACGCAGTTCCTGCGATTTCCATAACGTCGAAAACGTCGACACAATTCCGCGTGGTTCCGCTACTGTAGTTCCGCGTGGCAATCCAGAAACGGCCATCTTTATCAGTGTACGTAGCGCTGCTGGCACTGCTCCGGAACTTGGCTGTTTCTAGCGGCTTCATGTGCTCGTTTGATAAAATTAGTGGTAAAAACGTGAATGCAACCGAAATGTTCTGCACATTTGGACTAGAAGACGGAATTACAGGCGGCCTTCGCTGCCACTGATGCTCAATTAACTTAACAACATTTATTAAACAATGTGCGCGACCAGCTCGAAAAACGAAACCGAAAGAAGTTGAGTTGGGAGGGCGAAAGCGTTCTCCCGTCTGCCTGGAGAAGGAGGAAAACGTCTCGTTCCTCCCTTCTTCTGATGTCCGCTTGGAGGCGCGCCGTTGCTACCTTTTTCCTCCATTTTTTTTTTTTTTTAGAGTGCGCTTTTTTTTTTATGAATTTCGAAAACTCTACGGGAAAAGAAACGACTGAAGGACCGACCTCGTCGTCTTGGCCCCTGCGTTAACGGCTTAGCTCCAACCTGGGTGCCCAAATCCTGTTTATCAAACAGCGTGCTGATGAAGCTTGTAGCAATGATATTTATATAGTTTTCCTTGGCGTCGGTGGATAATAAGGACTTTAATTTTCCTTCCAGCGGACTGGGTTTTGTTTATTTTTGTTTTGACAAATTAAAAAAAAAGAAAACTAACCAAGCTAGAAAAAAAAAAAAAAAACACTTCGGTTCTTTTCAGGAATCGAACCCTCGACCGCTTGATCAGTAGCGCGATGTTCTACCCCTGCACCAACTGTTTTTTTTTTCTTTATTGGCGGATTTTTTACATTGTCAAACAGGCAGGCATATCGCTCAAAACATAGGAAACAGGGCAAGGCTAAGCTCAACCAGTCCGAAGTGACTGGCGTTGGGGGCTAAAATTGGGACCTGCGCTGTTCCTTTCGTCTTACCTTCCGTTCCTCCCTTCTCAGGGAGGCGTGTCCAACGCAAGGAGGAACAGTCACTTTTGCTACCTTTCTCCTCCTTTTTTTCTTGGAGTGCGCTGCTCGCACGGCCTTCGCAGCTATTTATGCAAGGGTGATAATCCGTCGTACACAAAAGTACAGCTCCAGAAAAACGCGGGCAAAATTACTGCGGCTGGGTTGTCGCCTCCGGTACACTTCTTCATTTACAACAGGAGTAACGAACGGCACCGGGCGAAATTTTAAATTGGAAAACCTTGATGTTCCTGAGAACGCGACGAGCACAGACGGCACGTCGACAACACACACGAGCGCGGACACCGGCCAGCCGCCGAGCGACCGACATTTCAAAATTCAGTCGGCGGCATCGAAAATACGTAGTGTTGTTTACGTCAAAATAACAGGTAATGTTATTTTGACATCCTAGATGTTGAAATAACAGGTGCCGTTATTGTGACGTCCGTGACGTCATTGGCCACGCCACCTGGACTTCAAATCGGCGCCGAAAATATGCAGCCGTGAGGAACGGTTTCGCCTCAAGCACTATCACCCCCGGCACACTTGAAAGGCAACTGGGTGACGAAGAACTCTTTCGCATAAAGGAAGGAGCTTAAAAAAAACCCTTATAGGTTTTTCACGATGAACTCTTTTAGGGGGTTCTTAAAATAACTTTTTAGGGCGCAAAATATGAAAAATTCGAAGAACCGGGTAAAAGTTATTTTACGACCCGATTTGTTTTAAAGTGTTTAACGAAGATCGCTCAAGCGCATGGAACATGTTGAATACAGAGTTGTTGAGTGGATTTGAGTGTCTGTTTAGAGACTTTCTTCTCTGGTTTTTGTTTTTTGCTCTCTTCCTTTTTGTTTGGAATTGTATAAATTAGTATTATTAAATCATTCCGAAGTCTAACCTACAGCTATACAATTTTTTTTATAAGGATGCAATCTTGGCGCTGACGTCATCGCAATTGATGAGTGTCGATATTTAGTTGGAAATTTGGCATGGCTTGGGGGTAGGGGGGTAACTCCGTGGCCGAATGTAAGAGCACTGCGGCTGGAAGCACTCTGAGCGGAAGTTCGCGCTGGAAAACCCAAGAACTCGTTTTGCAGCGTTCGAACCCCGCCCACGCCCGTGTTGATCTAGATGAGTATCGTACTAGCATGCGGTCGTTTAATGACTATTGCGTGACGTCAGGTAAAAGCCCCAGGTTAGTAGTCATACTGCACTGGTCAAGGTTTTCAACTGCAGCATGAATCAGTGTAGCCATAGTATGGCGGACCGACCTGACCCTGTGTCAGCCTGTATTTAATTTTTTTACTTTTGCATGGCCTCATAGCGAAATGCGACTTTGAGCATGTTCTGAGTAGTACAGCTAGCTCTCACTGCCAAGCCCAGCAGGAACGTTGCATTACTGACCAATCCTATGACGTACACTGATCTACTACACGATGGTTGCTAACACAACATCGTTGCGTTTTGTTTTTTCTGCTTCGACAGAATATTGGCAGGAATAAATGTTTACCGCCTAGGTTAGTGCCCCAAATAAGCCCTTTCCACCACCAACTTGTAATAACAAACTATTGACTTAAAAAAAAATCCAGCGATACTTTGCAAGGGCTGACAGTATCAAGCTATGCATGTTCCATACGTTCTATTAAGGTCCGATAGTTGCAATACGAAAATGAAACACAACTTCCAGGGCCGGATAAACGTGATGAATGCTCACTGTATTTTTCTTTTTGGTCGTTACAGTATTATTTATCAGAGGCGGAAATGTGTACGTGAAACGACCTCCTGCTACCGACATATAAAGCCGTAAAATCATGGGCCTGCAGTTTATTTATTTTTTCAGTCTGTACAAGCGTAGTTAAAAAAATCTGAGGGTTGGCATGTCCCGCCGTCGTGCGAACAAATTTGCCAATCCACTAAACATCTTTTTGTAATATCTTACTGTTAATATAAAATTGAATGTACAACACACCAATATGACTCCTACATACTATATGGTGTGATAGCTACCTGTTTAACAACTCCCTAATGATGTGACTATCTAGCTAAAGTCACCATGTTTATGGATGCTTTTTTCTAGGCATTATAGTATTCATTGATGTGTTTAACCTCCATAGGCTGCATCCTAAAGTCCCCGGGTTAGCAGCCGCTGAGCAAAGGTATTTCTTTACAGCTTTGAACCAATATTGCCAAACCTCATAAGCTGATCGGCCTCACACTTCACAAACATCACGACGTCGAACTTGCTGCTCTTATTTTTTCCAGTATACGCGCTCGCATGCAATATTGTTTTAGGCTGGACAAAATAGAACCCAGCTGCGATACCAAGTAGCATAACCATTGTAGAGTGTCGTTTAAAATTTTCCCCCTTCAAGGTTTATATAAAAGAAAAAATCAAGTACAGGAATTTACGTGTTTAGTCCACAGAAGCAAATTTTTGCTTGAAAAATACAAGCTTTTCTTTAGTTAGTACGGACCTGGTGCATAGCGCCCACACTTGGCACGTAAACCGCACGTAAAAACGTCCAATTTAATGCACACCTTGTCGAATGCTTGCTTTGTTAGCTCACGAAGAAGCTTGAGTCATACATAAATCACCACCAGCATGTTCTGTCATAAAAAAAAAAAATTAGTTTCTTCGTAATAACTTACATAAAACAATATCCCACTATATTTCGCTCCCATAGACAGTCCGCGAAAAATTTAAAGTTTTAAACTCGTATAGTCCGCGTACTATGGTCTGGAATGTACGGTATGCTTGAACATGTGATTGACTTAGTCGAAATTTCCTATTTTCATCCGTGTCTAAATTATTTGCTGTCTTGTATCCACTTTTTCTTCGTGACCTTTCTTGTGCAGCTTAATAAATGAAACAGTTAAAAAATAAAACTAAGAGAGAAGGTCGCTTGCGGACTAACCGAAAATTGTGGTTAAACATTCGATCATGCGGGACTTTACAAAGTCGATTATGTTCTATGTGAAGGACTTTCCCCAAAAGTCTTGACTATACTCGTGGTCAACTTTTTCTGAAAATGAAACCAAAGCTATATAGAGTATAAGCGACTTCATCGAAATCGACGGCACCTATCGGCTAGTTGTTTCTACTTCAAGTAAGGCCAGCTGAACTAGGATAGACATACACATAAAGAAAAGACAGTACACACTACTTGACTAACAACTGACTTTTCTTTTTCCTCCTCTTCTACTACAAACCCCACATGAGGGAAATATTCTCTTTTCTTCTTTTTTCTTCCTAGATCACCGAACATTTAACCCCCGAAGGTACATTTTTTTCTTTCTCGTGCAGAGAAAGAGAATGTGCGCTAACGCAGTCATCGCCGTTTTCCTGAATGACTAGGGCCTCCAGGATTTCACGTCCAAGTTTTGTCCTGTTCCTTGCCGCGATGTTTACGTCGTAGAACCGTGCTGAACATTGACACGCACGACTATGGGTTGGCAAATGTCCTCCTGCTGACAGGTTTTTCACTGATGTAGCATACTCCTCTATCCGATCGTTGGCGCATCGGCCGGTTTGTCTAATGTAACTTCGGCCGCATCTCAGCGGAATGTGGTACACCACAACCTTCTCACATAGGGCGTATTGAGACTTGTGAGCTGTGCCACACTCGTTCTCATTGTTGCTTTGCTCCTGGTTAACTCTGCGACACATAGAAGACGCTATGTTTGGAGCCAAACAAACCACTGGAACGGTGTGGCCACCCCAGCACTTCTATCCGCCCTAAAGTAGACTTGCCAGCATCAAGTCGAGCGAGTTTTAAAGGTTTAAGTCTCTACACTCCAGGAAGCTGGATATCCAAAATCGCTCCCGGTAGCGATTTGCGAGCAGGTTTGCAGGACCATCAAGCGCGGATTTGGGTGCACGGATAAAAGTACAAAGGAAAAAAAAAAAAAAAACTCCGCATGCCGTGGTGGTAGCGCCCTACGTTCACGGAACGACCCAGAAGTTAAAAAAAGGTTGCTGGACGGCAAGGCGTTCAGGAACCAACGATCGTACGAGGGAGCACGCCACATTAGTGAACAAACCTGTCAGCAGGAGGGCATTTGCCAACCCATTGTCGTGCGTGTCAATGTTTAGCACGGTTCTACGACGTAAACATCGTGGCGAGGAGCAGGACAATACTACGACGTGAAATCCTGGAGGCCCTTGCCATTGAGGAGAAGGGGCATTACTGCGTTAGTGCAGTTTCTCTCGCGCTGAACGAGAAAAAAAACAAAACAAAGCTCCTTCGCGGGTTAAATATTTTGTGAAGTAGAAAGGAAAAAGAAGACGAATAAAAAAATATTTCCAAAAAAAGGTCAAATTAGTCGTTAGTGGTTCATAGAGCAGGAGGTTAGTCTGCCAGAACATGGCGACATTGTAACCCACTGTAGATAAGCAATTTAACCAGTGCAGTACGACTGCTAACCTGGGGTCTTTAACGTGCATCACGAGTAGTGATACACCACCGTACACCGGTACGATGCTCATCCAGATCAAAACGGGCAGGGGTGAGGATTGAACCCAGGATTCCTGGGTTCTGCAGCGCGAGCTTTCGCTTCAAGTGCTCCGAGCTGGTGTGCGCTAGCCCACTCGGCCACCGAACCCCCAGAATAGACATTTTGCTATATTATCCAAGCACCAAGGAGAATGCAGGGATTGGTGTTCCACGCGCTGGCCTCAGCTGGCCTGGAATCTTTTATACGGGGAAGGCGTGCGCGTGTGGCGCGTGGAACACCAATCCCTGCATTCTCCTTGATGCTTGGGTAATGTAGCAATCGGTCTATATTTCCCTCATGTGGGGTTCGTAGTAGAAGAGGAGGAGAAAAGTCAAAGCCGTTTACAACTCCCTGTAACGCCGAATTAGAGCGCAGCTCTTGAGGAGGAGGAGGGAAGGGTACTGGTGGGTCACGTGACCTCGGGGGGGGGGGGGGGGGGGGAGGGCACGTGACGATGACGTCATCAGTGACGTCACTGATGACGTCATCAGTAATGATGACGATGCGGATGCTGATGACGTCATCAGTGACGTCACTGATGACGTCATCAGTGATGATGACGATGCGGATGCCGATGACGTTATCAGTGACGTCACTGATGACGTTATCAGTGCCGTCATTGATGACGTCATCAGTGTCGTCACGCGTCCCATAATGCACCGCGCGGTTACGCCGACGCCGCTCAAGCCGGAAACGGGCGCCTAAGAGCTGCGCTCTAAAAGAAAAGTCAGTTGTTAGTCCAGCGGTGTGTATGCTTTTAGAGCGCAGCTCTTAGGCGCCCGTTTCCGGCTTGAGCGGCGTCGCCGTCGGCGTAACCGTGCGGTGCATGATGGGTAAATTTCCCCGCTAAATTTAGCGGAAAAGTTTCCCCGCTAAATTTGGCGGAAAAATTTTCCCGCGAAATCTAGCGGAAAATTTTCTCCGCCTCCCCCCCCCCCCCCCCTCGAGGTCACGTGACCCCCCCGTGCCTTCCCCTCCTCCTCAAGAGCTGCGCTCTGATTCGGCGTTACAGGGAGTTGTAAACGGCTTTCATTTTTTTTCTTTGTGTGCATGTTTTCTGGAGTTGTGGCGGCTATTAGCGGCGAGATGTTTTGGTGGCGCCCTCCTGTGGTTCCCCCTTGTGACGTCATTACCTTGCAAACAACAAGTTCGATGGTGTTTGTTATTAGCATGGTGGAAGCTTGAAATCATTGCGCTCTCAAAGGAACACTGCCAACACCGTCAAAATTAAAGTTCTTTCATTCCTCTTATTTCCGTCGATGATAAATCCCCTTTCCGACGTCATAGTCAGCTTTCGGCCAATCGTGGAAGGCCGACCACAGCGACGCTTTCGGTCGCGCACGGGGCTAATACTCTGTTTCACCTGATGATGTACCGCAGGAAAGGCTACAAGCGCGAGCTCCTTGCTCTGGGGCACATCTCGGCGGCACAAGCTCTCGTGACTTAAGAGCGGCTGCCAACGCTATGAACTCGTGCTTCTAGCCTTCGCAGCGGTACAACATGAGGTGAAACGAAGTATAGTACGCTCGCCAGCCTCCTCAGTTCGCAGCGCTTTGTGGTGAAAGACGAAGCTGCGAAAGCCGGTTCAAAAACTCGCGCTGAAAATCGTCAATAAACCGTTCTTACAAGCCAGTATGTCTAAAGTTTGACTGCGCCACAGCTACCGCGATGCATCGAGGAAACTTTTGTTCATCTGGACATGCTGCAACCTCGCTCGAGCTATAGGAGGTATTCACTGGCCGCCATATTTGAGGTCACTGTTTAGAGCGCATGCTCAGAACGAGCTCGCATTAATAGGCTGCCAAGACCGGCAATCTTGGTGGTGCGGAATGCACGTGGCGAAAAAACTGTGGAAGCTCGCCGTCAGCACGCGCTCCGCAGCCGAGCACACAGCTATGGCCGCCAGTGAATACTCCCTATACGCCTGCAGAGCACGAGACGGCACGAGTCGTCTCGTGCACTGTCACCTGCCTCCTGTGAAATAAAGTTACGACGATCTCACGGATGGGCCAAACGCTCGATGAGATCGGTCTATTCACTGGCTGTCATAGCTGAGTCCGCGGCTGCTGATCGAGCCGCGTACCGACGGCGAACTTCCATAGTTATGTTGGTACGGGCATTCAACGCAATGAAGATTGCCGGTCTTAGCATCCTGTAAATGTGAGAGGGAACCGCGAACTCAAATATGGCGTCCAGTGAGACGATTGCAAGCATGGTGCCCCGATTGGTGCCCCATGCGCGCAAGCACGTGCAACTTGCGCGTGAACGTAGCTTTGGCAAGCTTGCAATCGAACGTGCCTGCCCGCACGAGCAGAGATATGGCGGCGGCCAGAATGCCCTGCTTGCAATCGTCTATAGAAGACGTTCCCAATATAAGCGTAATCGTCACTCATTCTCGTTTCGCTTCACCTCTATTTTTTGACTATTTGCAAGTTGAAATGTTTCTTTTTTTCGTCGCGCATACCGAGTATGTATGCCAGGGGGCTGAACGAGAGTAAACAAAAGCGGTATTTAGGCGGTATTCACTGGACGCCATATTTGTGGGCATTGTTTAGTGCGCATGCTCAGAATGAGCTCACATTAATAGGCTGCTAAGACCGGCAACCTTGATGCATGGTGTGAAATGCACGCTGCAAAAGATCTTTGAAGCTCGCCATCAGCACGCGCTCAACAGTCGCGCACACAGCTATGGCCGCCAACGCGATCATCAGCAGGAGCTATGAGTAAAACGACTTATCGTTTGCCATGAACAGCATCTGTGACGGTGTGAAATGAATCTGGCGAAAGCTTTCTGTGACCACGCGCTTGACCGCAAGGCGCAAAGTTATGGCTGCCAGTGAATAAAACGATTGAAATCCGGGCATCCGGCCGCCGCCATGTCTGTGGTCGTGCGGGCAAGTGCATGCAATAACAAGCCTGCCAAAGCTACGTCCACGCGCACGCTGCCCATGTTTGCACGCATGGGGCACCAGTGAGGCGCCACGCTTGCGATTGTCTATAGCATAGTTCCTCTATACCACAAACGTTCTTCCATGTCGCTTTAAGTACTTGTGCTCTCGCGCAAGTACTGTGCCCGCAAGTGTGACCGTGAGGTCTTTACGTCTAGAATGCCAGAAAAAGTTGCCCCTAAGCATAACTAATTTTTTTTTTTAAATTTAAACGTTCGAATAGAAGCGGATCGCAGCATTTTTGAGAGAGTGAGCTCGTGGGTGTTTTCCCGGAGACTGCTGCAGGCTCCACATGTTCTTAAACCGTGAATAGTTTAGGAGACACGATCGTAGCCAATACTACCTAGAAGGCAAGGCCTGTGTATGACGTTATCGTCGGTGGATCCCCGACAAGCCCCGAGCGGCAAACAGGTTTAAGCTCAAGGAGAGCCCCGTCTTGCTGTCGCCTCGTGCTGGAGTCATTGTTCTCTATGCGGAGAGCAAGCCGTCTGCTTCTTGCGCAGGAGTTGCGCTGACGTCAGAATGACGCCGTGCTCTGATTGGCTTGGATTGAAATTCTAGTGGGTAGACCTCAATGCTAGATGCCTGAAAATCTATCCACTGTTTTTTTTTTCAATCAGTCAATAAAAGTTTGGCGTTTTGATATCATCGCAACGCCTGTACGTGCTAGGAGCAGACGAAATCGCGCTCCGCATTGTAGTAGGCTGGATCGTGGATCGAGGCTTGCCTTGCTGGGGTCGAAAGGCACCACCGGCAGCCATCGCTCGACACCAGCTAATGCATGGAACTCTTTGGGAGAAACGGGGAAAACTGCGATTTTTTACAACTTTTATTGTGTTTTCCGGGAATGACAGTTAATACTATGGGCGTAAACATCAAAACCTTTAGAAAGCCAATATTTTTTTAAATAAATGTTTTGAGGTGTAAACTCTGATGTGATACAATGAGGCAATGGTTGCCGAGAGTCAATCTGGAGTCGTCCGTGATCGTGAAGTCATCGGAGCTTAGCAGACGATAAATTAGAGGTCATTTACTGAGAACATTCGCATCGTTTCGAGCGCTAGCACATAATATACTTCTGATGCTGAATTTTGTTTTGCACCGCAGTGGGGCCTTCTGTGAAGAACTTAACCTCTTAACTTGTCGTTCATTTGTTGAACGTGTTGTTTATTTAGCGACTGACGGAAGCGATGCCGGCACAATCGGTGGTGCTCCGGCGCATTTGACTGTTTTTCTTTTCTTTTTTTTTTTTTAATCGGCGTTCGAACGCTTGACGAATGCTGATTCCCCCCCCCCCCCCCCCCCTCGGAGGTGATACTCGCCTTCGAGAACCGCGTAGAAGCTTGTGTATTGCCCAGTGTCAAGCATTGGCCGCCGGTGGTGCCACCAACGGGCTTCCGATCCGCGATCCAGCCCATTACAAATAGAGATCAGTGGCTAGCGTCCCGCTGGTTGGGAGACGCTGCAAGACGCACAGACGCAACGCAGGAGGCGCCGCCGGGTGAACCCACTAGTGAGGATGTCGGAGGGGGAAAGGCGTATACGCCTTTGTCTTCTTGGTGTTATTATGGTAACCGACCTCCGTCAAATTCACGAGACGCACCAGACGGCCCATCGCGCGGCTTGGCGAGCTGAATCTACTCAGGGTGATGGTAAACCGGTGTCTGCTGTCTCGCTCCGACCGAGCGTGACACACGAGCCTTGTGTACTCGTAATGGAAGACGCGCGTCGACGAGCAGCAGACATTCGTGGTGGCGTCGCTGTCGCTGCCCCTCGGTGTGTGCCGCCCTTGCTAAGGAGATGCAAGTTTCCTTGTAGTGAGAAGGCAGGGTTTTAAGGTTGATAGCTAGAAACTCGGAGATTCTCGGTCCAGCACTCGCCGTGATTAAATACCGCCCGTAATATATCTCTCGGCAGTTTATGAGGCGTGAGCATACTCGCATGTGCCAGATATTTTACGAAGAGAGTGGGCAGTTTGAAACTTTAAACCCGCGCTCAAGGAAACAAACCCGGCTTCCTAAAAGGGCGGAGTCGTCGAAATATTAGACGATGGGGAAAAGTAGTCGCCGACGTTCATTGCGCCCTTATTTCGATCCTTTTTTTTGTTTTTTGTTTACGTTCTGTCCATTGAAAAACTCGACAAAAGAGCCGAATCACGCAACTGATCTCGCCACACCGCCGTCTCCTTCCACATAATAAATTTCTGCTACGGTTACCGTCATCATGGCGACAAAGCGTCTGCTAAATGGACGAACACGCGAGCGCAGAGTCTGGAGCCACGGACAGCTGACGCAATTTTCCGAATAGCGTCTGCTAGCCAACGCGAAAACTCGAACTTGCAGCTCCAAGCTAGGCTTCCAAAGACTCCGCGCTAAGCGCAATCACTCCTAGCTTCGCTCCGCTCCGCTCGAGGAAAATAAGTTATAACTTATAAGGTCGCAGTCACACCGGTGTTCGAATTGCAACCGCGAAGCCGATCCGCCCGTTTTCATCATAAACTGCGCGTGAATTTGTATTGCATCTTGAAGCAACCGCGTTCGCAACCGCTTTGCGGATGCGGTTGAGCCACCAGTGCGAATGCGGCGTGAGAGAGTTTTCGTAATCGTATCCTGCGAAGAGCGAGCCCAGCGAGCGCGTGCTCAATAGACCTTTTGCGAAATTCCCAAGCGCCAGGGAGCATGCTCCGAGTGTAGTTACACGCGCTGCACGTGCTGGCGTCAGCAGTAGCAGCTTTTCTAAAGCAAATGTCTAAAACAAATGGCATTTGCACGCGCGCTTGTCAACGCTTTATTTTGGTGTTTTACTTCGAATCTTTTATACGGGGAAGGCGAGCGCGTGTGGCGCGTGTCCATACATTCCCATCATTCTCCTTGATGCTTGGGTAATTTAGCAATAGGTCTATTCATGCTTGAAAGAGACGGAACGAGCTTCCGCTAGCAAGGCGTAGCTCTAGAATACGGTTTACTAAAAGTGTCTAATAGAGAGTTTTTGGTAGATCGTGTTTTCAGGCCAGGCTATTTGTAGTGGGAGTTCGCGCTGCCACTTCGATGCAATCTCTGAAGCGCGCGACCGTTGCGGTTGCGGGCAGTTGTAGCGCACCGTTACCGTGTTCTACGCCCCGGTGCCTTTGAAGCATGCTTTTTAAGCGCGCGCCCCTTCCAAATGACTCTGAATTCTTTTGTGTTTTGTTTCGCTGCTACACTAAAGAAACGCGTGTTAATTCACTTTCCTGCACAAGATGAGAACAGCAAATCCGCGAACAAGAAAAAGATTTAATCAAATTATAAAGCTTGGTGTACGATTCGGTTTAAAAACGAATGCTGTGTGCACAGGGACGGTGAACAAGTCAAACTACATGCTCTATATCCCTACGCACATAACACTTTTTCTATCTAAATTTTATTTTGAGCTGCGTCATTCGTTGCGATTCTTGCGTTCTTTGTCGTGATCAGTAATTGTGTTATGTTTATTTTTCGAGAGCGGGAAGTTCCTCAGCTCCAGCGGGAGTCCGTTATTTCCGCTGTAGAGGAGAAATTTAGCCAGAACAGTAAACAATCCTAGCCTGGAGTTTTTTTAACGTGCATCACCCAGTAGTGATACACGACCGCAAACCAGTACGGTGCTCATCCAGACCAAAACGGGCGAAGTGGGAATTGAACTTCGCCCTGATTCGCTGTCTCCGTGTTCTGCAGGAAACTGAACTCGCACGGCATTTTTAGAGTGCAACACCAAGCGCAAAAGAAGCAGATAAACTATTGCTGAAAGAGCAAATGACCCCCATACTTGCTTCCACAAAACTTGGCAAAAAGAGAGAACGTCGCTAAATATCACTGAAATGAACAAGGCGCGCGTGTCTAAAGCATCATTCTCCAACTGGGCAGGGTGAGGATTGCATTCTCGCATGTCGTAGGTATTCAGTGTTAAGGATATCTGCATACGGTGGCTAATGAAGAGAAAGCGTTAAACTTTTTTGAGAATTACCGCAGCTGGGGCATTTCGTTATTGCGCATTGTGGGATATCTTCGAGAGTTTCTACTACGGACAAACAGCACGATGATGGTCGAGCGTTGCTAAACGAGCTGGAAGCACGCAGCAGCGCTGTTGTACAATAACGAGGGACCATTCCATCGGATAATGATTACGAGCACGCGCTTGGCAATGGTCGTTTGGTTTCTGTGAGTGATTAAAAGATATATCCATTTTTTGGAGCATTATAGCTGCACCGAAAGTTCGTATAAAATATAATAAATGGAAATCTTTTTTTATAGATCCGTGTCACTAAGCAACAATTTATAGGCTGGAATTATGCTCGTTGCACGCTATTCCGACATTAAAGTATACACTTGAAGGATAAATGTGTTATTTTTGTTTTTTTGCGGGACACGTGCATATGTAGCTGCCCTCCTGTGCCTTTGAGAAACCTCATCGCCAAAGAGAAAGTTACGACTATTAGCCGACGGGGAAACACCACCAGTGGCTCCGCCACGTGGGAGGAATGCGTCCCCTTCGGGATGGAATGGGACACCGTGGCGGAGATGTCCCGAGCTTCGGTCAAGTGTTCGTGTCGTCCGCCAGCAGGCTTCTTTAAATCAGTGTAAATGAGCTTGCATAATCAAAGCGCACGGACGACGCTTTGAAGGGTTCCGTGGACTTTTAATGTGCGTCAACAAAAACTTGGAGCACCCTCTCTTTGTCATCGTTCCAAGCGCTTGCGTGTCTAGTTTCTTTCCGCTCTCCCGGGGTGGCGGTCCCGTCGCGCGTGTCTACTTTCCGCCGGGTGGCGGTCCCGTCGCGCGTGTCTAGTTTCCTCTGGCTGCTCGGGGCGGCGATAGTCGTCCACGCGAATGTATATGAAAAAAGAGAAAGACAAGTTGCCGTTCTTCATTTGCAATTTCACTTCTCTTCTCTCGTAATGGGGAAGCCGCGTATAGTCCGAACACCCGAAGAGCAACGCGCCTACGAAGAGCAACGACGGGAACGGCAACGATCGAGAATGTCAGTGGCGGCGGTGGGCGGCAAACACCACTAATGAAGATCGCGGGGCAGAAAACGCATCACAAAGACGCAGGTACCATGCTCCTAAATTGGACAACTTTAGTGGAACATACGCTAAATTCAAAGGGGACTTTCTGGACAGACAGTTTGGGTGTAGTTGTAGGGTGTGTGATGGGCTGTGGTTCGACAACGACTTGACCAATATCGGCAATGTGCGGGATCCTGCAAAGCGGACTTGTGCGCTGCAAGTGTTGTCGGTAACCACTTGCACTTGATCGATGACCACCAATAAAAACAACAAACGTGTTCGTACCTTTGTTCAAAATTCTGTGTCACGTCTGTGTCATGTGCTAAAAAGCTTCGCTGGTCATTCTCCTTCACAAAGTGGAATGACTCATGATTTTTCGTTATCAAAGTGACAATCCGCGATCGGGAAGAGGACTTGGAATACTAGGCGCCTCGTCTCGCCCCAATAAAAAATTGCAAACACTTCGCAAATAAATTTATTTTATATTGGAGCGTTAAACGGGGGCGTTTATAAATGTGCGATTGCTGACTTTCGGCTGCTAGCCCGCTCCCCAATAAGCTTTTCTTGTTTTCAGATGTGTGATTTTGCGACTTTTAACTGAGTGTCACAGCGTGACAAGTACACCTGGTCATAAAAAGAATACACATTCGGGACCTAGCTTAAGTAAGCAATTTTCATATTAACTTTAGCTGCACATTTTCTCGGGGAATTTTATTATTGCTCTATAAAAGTAGCCTGTAACTTTAAAAAAATGTTAAAAAACACGGGGGCAGTAAAGAGGTGGTGCAACGATATTCAAGTGGAATATGTTTTCACTTTACACGAGTTTCCTGGCACTAGTGGGACCCAAGTATACTCGCACGCAATGCCATCCACCAAGAAACCTCTTTGTTGCGGTGTAATTACACGGATAAAAGCGAACGTTTTCTTGAAGCCTCCCCTTCGCAAAACTTGATTATTTAGCTGGGGGATCGCTGTGTCGGCATAGTCGATAGTCCCCCAGTGATGGCATTTGAATTCGGCTCATAGATTGAACCCGAGCATTGCGTGAGCACTCGATTTGGGCTCGTGATGATCAATAGCTCGACAAGCATTCGGGTAGTGGCTCGTGTCCAATCGCGGCAATGACGACAGTAGCCGAACCTTACAATGTCTGGAACTCAGCCCGTGTCCTGTACTTTGCCAACCCCAGAACGTGGCTACAATAAACATTGGCGGCATACGTTCGGCTCCAGATCACGTGGCCGCTTGTTCTGGCTGCGAGTTGAGGGGGTGAATGCTGCTCGTTTTTCTACATTTCTTTCAGCGACTTTTAGTGCGTGGGAGAAAAACGAACGCGTGTTCCATTGGTCATAAATGTCAGGGATTCGTTCTAATCGGTATTCGCGCAAAGTACACAAATCGTTGCACCGCCCCTTTAGACGACCTTTTGATGTAAGTAAAGGTGGTCGTTATGGCGGCTAAATGTAATAATTTTCAGAAAAGCGTCTCTGACCGGATTCTCACACGCAAAGTAATGATCGCGAAAGTCGAAAGCGCGCCCGCTCGCCAGTCAGGTCGTGATTTTGACGAGACCGATCCAAGTGAGACTCAATAATTGTTTGGAAAATGGCGTACTAATTCTGGTACTATGTCGCGGGAGGGGGGTATCGAGGTCGGTGGCCGGGTGTGTTAGCACGTTCGGAGCACGTGGAGCGAAAGACGATCGAACTATAGGAAGTATTCACTGGCGGCCATAGCTGTGTGCTCGGCTGCGGAGCGCGTTCGGAGCACGTGGAGCGAAAGCTCGCGCTGTAGAACCTATGGGGCAGACGATCGAACTATAGACCTTTCCAAAAACGAGTTTGTGGCGGGTGCCATTTTGAGCGTTCGTGCGTATGGCGCGTGCTTTGCTCGCTTTCCGAAGCGACGAACACGCACGTGCTGGGCTGTGAAGATCGCACGCTGGACTGTGATTTTGTAAACATTGGAAAGGTCTATAGGGGGCATTTTATGAAGCGTGTTGTCTCCACAGCCCGGTGTTTACTAACACAGAATAACAAAGCATTGACCCTCGCCTAGCACGGTCTGGACACAAGGGCTTCGCTTTGACCAGTGCTTTGGTCGCACGAGGAGCGGTTTTCGAATCGTCATCTTCGATTCCTCTTATGAAAAACAAACAAGGAAATTCGGTCTGCTGTCCCGTTAGCTCAAACGTACCACTAGAGGCGTGACTGTTGGATCTCCACCCCAGTACACCGTTTCACTTTAAGTGCGAACGAGGCTGAAGCTGCAAGCGCGAGCATGTGGCCCTGAACAATGCTGAAAGCCCTGAGCTCGCTTTTGTAGCTTCTGCCAAATCTGCAACGCTCAATCTTAAAGGAAAGGGGAGTATAGGGATCCTGGCTTGAATCCCCACCCCTGTACGTTTCGATCTGAATCAACATCCTACCGGCGTGCGGTCGTGTATCAATACTGCGTGATGCACGTTCAAGACACCAGGCTGGCAGTGCTACTGCGCCTGCTAGGCTTCTCATCTACAGCCGGAACACCAGAGGCGGATTGGGGTTGATTAGATTTCCACAGCCTGAAGAAACACACAATACAGATTATTTTTGTTTTGGGTGAGATAATACACCTTTTTGGCCTATCTCTAGGAACGATCGCATGAGCGACGGAAACGTCGGCCTTGTCGCATTATGCTTCGTGCTGAACGGATATGTTCATCGTTAGACTGCCAGCATCATCACCATCATCATCATCATCATCATCATCACCATAATAATAATAATAATAATAATAATAATAATAATAATAATCTTTATTTTGTTTGCTTCACAAACAAAATTATTAAAAGCAGTCCCGTTAAATTTTGATTTGTCGTGATGCCCCAAACTAGATGGCAGTAAGCGCAGCGTGCGTAGATGAAAGAATAGCGTAAAAAAAAACTTCATTCTCACCTGAGAGGTATAATGAGTTTTGGATATTATTGCAAACGCTTTACAAACTTTCCGGTGAATATACTCTACTTGTTCATTCCAGAAAAAAAAAAAGCCTATTTCGTATAAAAAACACTTGGACTTTTCACAGATTTAGTCAAGAATGTTCGCAGATTTATAAATTTATAAATAAGAACTCAACATAATATTTGAAGGCAACGAAACTGTACGATTTCGTGGCCTAAACAGCATGCACTTAGTTTTATTTAGGTTTATTTTTAAACCATCAACTTTTGTCCATAAATGGAAGTCCTTTGACCTTTAATAAAAATAGTATCATCCGCATATAAAAGAAACTTAACATCTGGTGCACATTGTTCTAAAATCATTCACAAATAATATAAACAAGAGCCGTCCAAGAACACTTCTTTGGGGGACTCCATTCACTATTCTACTAGTTGATAGATCATTTATTTATTCAAAAACGTGCCGGCCGCCCTAAACAGAGGCCTAGCTAACACTTAAGTAGTGGTAGTACAGGAAAAACGAACCATCATGAGTTGAACAGCCTCGTAAGTACACAGTAACACAATGTAGTACAGCCGAAAGAACGAAACGTCATAAATTGAACAGCTTGATAAGTCATCAGTTGCATGAGGCAACACACGTGTAACGTTAACATGAAAATTAAATAAAGGAGTGTGATACATGAGTGCTTCGTGGCAGAGCGAGTTGCATACAGAGGAATAAGTTGGTGTTATTTATATGTTGCACATGTCATTGGATAGGAGCTGACAGAGTACGTATTAAGGAAGCCTAGGTCAACGAGCTCTGTTCAACTCGCCAACTGGTCGTGGGAAAGAGCTCTTCTGAAACATATATTTGCGGCCAAAAAGGCTCTACCATTGCTTTATCGTCTTGCGTCCTGGTTAGACGACTAGTGTTAGTTGTAACGTTGTCGGCAATGTCTAGACCATTCATGCCGTCGGAAATCTGGAAATACATTCTTAGCCTGTTAGCTTTCCTTTGCATAGGCAACCTGCAGTGCTGTTTGGTTCGGCGCTATCTAGCGGCTGAAGCAAGAAATATTGGGTATCCCTGGGAGAGGCGGCTGCCTTGTTCAAATGTGAGCTTTCACTCTGGTAGCGCCGCTTAGCCTAGTGTCTAAAACAAGAAATACTGGGTATCCCAGGAAGCCATGATCGCATAACATGCCAATACAGCGAAAGCTATGGCCCTGGCGGGCCAATAGGAACGTGACTGCGTATCACCGGAGCGCGCCTCTACACCGAAGTATCAGGCTTTTCGCTGCGGCAGGCTTCAATATGTGTGCGTTGCGCTCGCTCGTATACGTCGCGCATTTCGAAGCCGTCGGCACGCAGTGTGGTGCTTATCGTTCACCCTTTGCCAAGTTACAACGCGACGGAGCATAACCGTAAGCTCTCACTCAGCTGGCGCCGCCTGGCTGTTGCCGGATGGCTATAGCAAGGTCGGGTAAGCCTGATTCATGGTAAAGTTCTGGTATCGATGATCGTCTGTGATACCGATTGTGGTCGAACAGCAGGGATTTGTTTTGAACATTTTCTAGCGCATTAACTCTGGTTTGCCGCCATGGGTCCCATACTACGCCTGTGTGTTCTAGAACGGGGCAGATAAGGCTTTTATAACGCGCTAATTTAGTCGCGGAGGTGCAGTAGCGTGGGTTCCTTCCCAAAAACCGCAAATTTCTCGTTGAAGTTCTTTACAGCGTTGCTGATATGCGAATTTCAAGATAGAAAGTTAGTGTGACGCCGAGGCATTTGTATCCTGTGACTGTTTCTACGTCACTGATAATGTAGGCGAAGGGAAGCGGTTTTTTTTTTTTATTGGTGACTGTCACGTGGGCGCACTTTGAAGCGTTGAGCACCATTTGCCATTTCGCAAACCCTGTTCATTCTTGCGAGAAGCAATCGCCCAAGTTGATTTGGTCGGCGTGACATATGCCTTTTGAAAACATGACGCAGTCGTCCGAGAAGAAGCGACATTGCATCGAGGGGTGACATAAATTAAGGACGTTAATAAAACAATTAAAGACGTTTATAACACGAAGAGGGAGGAGGGTATACCCCTCCTCCCTCTTCGTCACATCCTCATCCTCCCTGCTACTCCTCCTCCCCTCTTCCTCCTCTCTCCTCCTCCTGGTGACGGCACTCGTGACGTCACCAGGGCCACGGGTGACGTCACCGTGCCGAAACGTCACCGCGGTGCATTATGGGACGTTTCCCATAACGCACCGCGCGGTGCCGAAACGCCATCGTGCCGAAACGTCCGCGCGGTGCATTTTAGAAGAGTCCCATAATGCACCACGGTGACGTTTCGGCACCATGCCAAAACGTCGCCCTCGTGACGTCACTCGTGACGTCACGACGGTCCCGTGCGTTGCATTATGCGACGTTTCCCATAATGCACCGAGCGGTTACGATGACGCCGACGCCGACGCCGCTCAAGCCGGAAACGGGTGCCCAAGAGCTGCGCTCTTAAACAAACAATAGGAGAGGCCCGATCACCAACCCCTGCGGTACACCGGAGATGACGTCTGCCATTTGCTATTGGCGAACGTTGGCGGTCACGCATTGTGTGCGATTAGTAATATAAGTGTCGTGCTATTTAACTATGTTGACATTTTTAAGAATGTATTTCAACGTATGTAAGAGCTTGGGGTGGGAGGCGCGGTTGAACGCCTTGGCGAAGCCCAAGAATATGACGTCTGCTTGACTGGTTCGTCGAGTATTTTTGCCACTACATGGACTGTATGTATGATTTGCATGACTGTCGGTAGGCCGTGCCTAAAACCGTGTTGCTCCCAGCGGAAGAAGCTGTTATTTTCTAGGAAGACCGTTAGGTGGTACATTAGCAATGTTAAATGTATGTAACTTTGCACCTTGAACATAAAAACGAGATTTGCCTGTGATTTCGCGCACTGCCCGAGGCACGGCCAGATTTGCAAATTGGGACAACTCTGACATTCTTCCAATCACTGGGCACCACTCCAGCATCAAGACCGAGAGGATAACTGACACACAAAAATTCGGAGCACCATTCAGCGTATCTACAGAGAAAAATGTTTGGTATCGCATCGGGTCCGCAGGACTTCCTGGTGTCGAGCCGAGGCTGGTAATGGAAAATTCCTGCTTTGGACACTACAACGTCTGGAATTGTGATATTCTTACCGCTGTACGATGACAGCTCAGAATTGTAGTTGGTATACACCAACGAAAAAAACTTGTTAAACGCGTTCGGTATTTCCTCTTTGTTATCTGCTATGTGATCGTCCAGTTTGATCGCAGTCACGCAGTTGCTTTTCTTAGCTAAATGTGCCCAAAACTTACGCTAACGAACTGCGTCCGATATTGCAGATATGATTAGAAAAGCTTGAGAGTGGATCCACCAATTCCGTAGTGATCTAGCTTTTTTAACAGTATGGTACGGTTAATTAGATCGTAGGCTTTAGAAAAAAATAAATATACACACCTCGTCATGCTCCAAAGATTTTAAAATTTCTACCTTTTGCATTAGCAGTGCTGATTCGATTGAGCGCATTTTCCGAAAGCCACGTTGTAAATCGGAGAGTACAAAATGCTTTTCTATAGATAACAGAAAAGTTGGCTGTTCTTTATTTTTTCGAGACCTTTAGAAAAAAAGTGATAATAAGGAAATTGGTCTATAGTTTTTCTACACGTTTTTATCACCACCCTTCAATATAAAATAAACTTCAGCAACCTACATTTTTTTTTTTCAGAAGGACACGAGTAGAAGGCGAAGTGTCGAATATATACTTTTATATTGGAGTAATTATTACGAGAGCATACTTGACTTTACCCCTAAAACCATTAACATCGCGACTCTTGCAATTAAAAGAGAGCACTGCGAAGACTGCTTCTTTTACGAAAAGATAAGTAAAATTGCGTTTAATGTAGCCACAAGGACCGAGTTTATTTTCTACCACGTCAATGCCATCTGCAAGGTTGAATAGATAATAATTAAAAGCATTTGAAAGAAAACAACCCGAAATAAAACCTCCTCCAAAATTAATTTACTCTAATATGTGATTTCCTCTATGTGAGTAAATTACTGTATTTATTCTTTCACAAAGTATTTTTGCCTGTTCGTTATCTTTATTTTCTTGAAAATATCTATGTAATAACTGAACTTAGCATGTCTCTGTACATTAACCAATTTATTTCGAAGAGTCTTAAATGCCTTTAGGTCATCAGGGTTTCTCGTTTTAGGAAATGCTAGAACAAACTGTTCTTTCTGTCTATTTTATTCAAAAGCTCCTTGGTCACCCAAGGCTTACGTATCCTCTTACACTGATTTAATGTCTTGGATTGAAAATGCTGGTAATAAAAAATTTGAAATATCTCTAGAAATTTGTTATACTCGAGGTTGACGTCGCTTTGGGAATAAACCAGGCACCAGTCCACTGCACCTAAATACTTTCCAAAGCTGTCCAGCGTAGTGTCTGTTATATCTTTAAATTTGAAAGCACTCTTCGCTATGCATTTTCTAGAACTTCTGAGCTTTATTTATCAACATGAATATCAGTAAATTATCACTTATGTCAGTGCTGATAGTGTTCGCGAGGACCGGCGTTTGATTGTGATTGATAACAAAAAATCAATAAATGTAGATGTTGAGCATGTGGCCCTTGTAGATCTTGTCGCAATAATTTTAATACCATTTTAATCAACTAATAAACAAAAGAAAGATATTAATGTCATAATCTCCACCAAGCAAAAGAGTATAATTGTTTTCTACTACAAAACTTAATAAGTCAAAACAGAAACCAAATAAATTGGTCACCGTTCCAAATGGTGGGCGACAAAGCACAGCAAACATATAGTCGCCAGAGCGCAAACAGAAAAACTCAAAATCAGCCGTAACCTGTGTGAATTGTGTTACTTGTTCGCATTCCTAATCATTGTGTAAAAGTAATAACACGTTACCACCTCTTCTTTATCGCGACAAAGCGAGTAGTGATGATATCCCGTCCAATAGAAAATGAAAGGTTCATTACAATATCATCTTGCTGAAAACATCATAACTGAAAAACAAAACAAAAGACAAGAGGACCAAAAAGTAGTGTCCCCATGTCGGTCGCCGAGGTCCTTTTGTCTATTCTTCGTTGGTCTTTTCTGCCACGGTTGTGTGACCTTGGGCAACGTGTGTCTTCTTATGGGTTTATGAGCCTATTTAAGGAAGTGTTATGAAAAATAAATATTTAGCTGTGTTTTTTGGAGTTTCGTATCTGTCCGTCCTTTTTTTGTTTCCTCGCTCCAGGGTTGCTGCCTAAGATTATCATCTTTTGCTTTAGCTAATCTAGCGTTCAAGTAAAAAAAAAAGGTAAATCAACTGGTTGTATCCATTCATCTCAGCGTGCAAATTGAGCGGGAGCTATAGCAGGTTGAGATAAAAAGTTGTTTACATCACCCAGTGAAGAGTACTTTTCCACTATTCAAAATTATTTTGCTCAAAATGAAAAAAAAGGAGAAAAATGTTTACAAGTCCCTGTAATGCCGAATTAGAGCGCAGCTACTCCTCCTGTGCTCCTCGCCTCCTCCCCCTCTTCTCTTCCTCCTCCTCCTGCCTCTTCCTCCCTCCCGCTCTTCCCTCTTCCTCCCTCCCGCTCTTCCCTCTTCCTCCACCCTCTTTCTCCTCTTCCTCCCTCCTGCTCGTCCTCCTCCTCCATCCCCCTCCCTCCTCCTCCCCTCCCCCTCCTCCCTTCCGCGCGGTGCGTTATGGGAAACTTCCCATAATGCAACGTGCGCGTCACCGCGCTGCGTTATGGGACGTTTCCCATAATGCACCGCGCCATTACGCCGACGGTGACGCCGACGCGTTACGGTTACGCCGACATCGACGCCGACGCGCACAAGCCGGAAATGGGTGCCTAAGAGCTGCGCTCCAATAAAAAAACAAAAAAAAAAACAAACAAGTGATTAGTTATCTACAGCTGGCCAATGTCGTCTTTGTTTCTGATTTGAATGAGTCGTCATCCTTCAGCCTTTCGAACCAGCAGTTGTCCACTGGTTTGCCACCATGGGAAGGCATAGCCTTTTTTTTTCGCCCCATTTTTCGCTGCCCTGAGAAGTTCCCTACTGTTCTGGGCCAAGTTTTCCTGGATCAGAATACAGAGCGAACTGTTTTTAAAGTGCATCTCTTAGGCGCCCGTTTCCGGCTTTTGCGGCGTCGCTTTCGGCGTCGCCGTCGGCGTAACCGCGCGGTGTATTATGGGCTAATTTTCCCGCTAAATTTAGCGGAAAAATTTCTCCGCTAAATCTAGCGGGAAAAGTTCCCCGCTAAATTTAGCGGAAAAATTTCCCCGCTAAATTTAGCGGAAAAATTTCCCCCAAATGGGAGGCGAGCAGGAGAGGAGGAAGGGCATAGGCTTCTCTTCGTACCTTCCCCTCCTCCTCCTCAAGAGCTGCGCTCTAATTGTTACAGGGAGTTGTAAACGGCTTTCATTTTTTAGATTATTTTTTTTATTTAGCCACGCTTCTCCGTTTTGTTGCCTTATTAAATGAATGATAATTCCAGGGACGTTATCATGCCTCGCAGACAACCTGTGAACATAAATGACGTCACTTTCTGTTAGATGAAAGGCTTCGAGTTTGTTAGACCTCGCCAATTTTTCCCGTCTTGAATTAGTTTTGTATTTAAACGCCAGAAAACAAAAGCGATTTCTAGCGCTCCTTGCCGATATCACAGCGCGGCTCAGTCAGCGACGCGGTATGTCCTCACAGCTACACTCAACGTAGATACCTTTTTGCTGACCGAAGTAATGCCTTGGTGAAACACCAGGGAACATGATCACGTGATCAAGTATCTTTAACTTTTATTTGCGCGAGAGCAAGTGCAAATGGCGGTGAACTAGTGCCTATGGGAATATGCATCTTCATGTTCAGAGGAAAAACCCGCATATGCAAAGTGAAAAGGAGAGAAAAGGATGCAAATAATAATTATTGTTATTTCTTTTATTTATTTTTTTTTTTTTTTTTGTAGAGGACGCGGGAAGGCTTTGATATAATCTCCGAGGGGAACGGGGGCCTGAGGCTAAATTGAAACCAACACCCACCGCGCTGAGCAGAGGCTAGCACTTCAAGCTGGCAACTCAGGCGGAGGCTGGCGGAACTTTAGTGAGCGCAGCGGAGCCAGAAGAGCCATGTCGTCTAATTCGATCGTGTCCTTGCATCAGGTCAGTAAACACAACCTTTGCAAATTTCGTAGAGGCGACAAGAGGTTTGTTGCTATTCTGCCGCGCCCCTGAGTACTCTTCGCTGTTTGCGCGGAATTCAGCAAATTGCCTTTGTTGGCGTTCGTTGTCCGGGGATATTGAGGAAGATCCCAGCCTCGACATCAATGACTCGCGGGGCCACAGAAGATCAACAAGGATATAGACCAGTTCAAGGAAAATCAAGACAGCTTTCATACACAGTTATAGAAGCTGTGAACTCAAGGGTAGGCCAGTTGGACGAGACGTTGAGAACGGTAAAAAATAGACGGCGAGCAAGCATCTAGCCTTGAAGAACCCGTAAAAAAATTAAAGATTAGTATTAGCATTAGGGTACAGTACGCGGATCTAGTTGACTTGGCACACAGTGCAGGAGTGATAACCTGATACTGTTTGGGAATTCTGAGAGCCCTGAGTAGTCATATGCGTATGTAAAAAAGAATGTATTGGTTTGTGTTCTTGAAAACCGCTGGACAGTTAAAGTAAGCACAACGGATTCATGCATAGACTCGAATAAAAAAGGGAAGAAATAATACAAGGCCGGTCCTTATAAGTTTTGTGAGTATAACAAATAAGAGGTTTTCAGAAATTGAACACTAGCTAAAAGGACCAAAATATCGGTCCTGAACGCTTACTCGCTGACCTCGCTAAAACGAAATCAGGTACGGGAGAACGCAGCAACCGATAGAGCAAGATGTGTATACGTAAAATTTGTCCACGATAAGACTGTAATCAATGATGTAACATACTCATGGCATGACAAAATGGCCCGTAGAATTAGACCTTTTACGTAAGCTAGACGCCTAGAAATCCCCGAATTTTAGCCAGAAAGTACAGCTAAAGAAATAAAGCTGATCAGTGTGGACGTACGAAGCCTTGTAAACAAAGCTTGAGAACGGGAAAAGTTTCTCATGCACTAAGGTCCGGATGTGCTTATAGTCACTGAAGCCTGGCTAAAGCGAAAAATTACAAATAACTGTTCCTTCTCAAATATAAAATGATTCAATAAAAATGTGGTTCAACTATTAAAAAGAAAAAGGAAAACATTAACTTCGTTAAAATGCCCGATATACATGACAAAACCTCTTTTAAAAAATCTTCCATGGCATCTTTTTTATGATTTATGCGATGTACAGACCTCCGATATTCCCTGAAGGTTTCCTGGAATTTGTTCAGGATTATATTATTAATAACATCGTTGCTACTTCACGTGAAATCATTGCTGGATATTTTCATCTCCCTGACATAAAATGGGATCCGCTCGAAGCGGGGCTAAATGATGTGAAAACCTTAGAGGCTCTTCTTGACATTGCAATTGGAAGTTAACTAGTACACATTGTTAATCAAGTCACAATGCGTGTGGGACTAATAAATTTCGGCTTGACCTGATTTTGTTTACAGTCACGCGCCAGGTTAGGAAATATCCGTTCAGGGTGAATTGTCAGATCCTAAGCTTATGCTGCAGTGTATAAATGACGTCATACCGCGAAGAAAATGAAGAAAACCACCAATTTCCGTACGAAACATTGGTAGAGCTGATGGTGTAAGCATTCTGAGACATTTAAGAAGCTCATTTTACCCGTTTGATGGGAAAGCGGACGTGAATCTTTTGCGACTCCGGTCAAAATGCATTGTTAAGGACTGTTTTGAACGACTCGTGCTCAGAAAAATTAATTTCGTATGACTGCAAAACTTACAGCAAAAGTAGGCAAAGGCTAAAGGAAGATACTTCACGGAAACTTTAACGCAATTCATAAAAACGTCTCCACGAAGGTTTTGGCATCACCTCAACCCATCTCGAGAGCCCTCAAAATAGTCTTGAGTGATTAATGAGGTCGTTTCTTGTCATACCAAAATGGCTCAAGGATATATTTTGTTTTTCACTATGTGTTTACTTAGTCGTGTTTCGAAACACCGTCAATTGTAAGTCCACTTATTTAGAAGTCTCCCATTGACTGCGATCTCCATATATCACAATGAGGTTTCTTTTTTCCTTGTGAGTTGAACACTTCAACCCCATCTTCCAGTAAATAAAAAACAAAACAAAAAAACAGCAACATACTTTTGGTGCAAGACTCGTCAAAATATTAAGTGGTAGAGAAAATTAGCTGTCTGTGTTATGTCATTGTTTCGAACTCTTTTTGTTCACCCATTGAAAATCCCGACAGAAAAGCCCAAACACGTGCCTGATCTCGCCGCACCGCCGTCTTCTTCCACACTTTAAAGTCAGTACTCTGTGGTCGCCATCACAATGGCAACGAATTATCTGCTGAATAGATGCACACACAAACGCGACATGAATGCCGTCTGCCATGACAATGCGAGAACGCTAGTTTGGGGCTGCAAGCTAGGCACGCAAACAAAGAGGGCTACGCGAGGCTCCGTGCGGTCACCCCACGCTTCTCTCCGCTCGGGGAAAATGAATTATAATTCCTGGCTCGAGCTTGCACGAAGCCTCGGCGACACCGGAAGAAGACGCCTTGCCGTCTTAATCCTCAGTGTGCTGCAGCCCTGCACTACTGTGTGAGCACGCGCCTTCGGTTTGCGCTCTAGTAGGAAAGGAGGTCCTAAGGAACACACGCTCACCTGAAAATGACATCGTCGCCTAAAAATGATGACGCGGAATCTAATTTAGAGGCCGGTGAAGAGCTGTTGCCTCAACGCCCGTTCCCACACCTGCGACTTCTGAACCGAACGCCTTAAAACCTCTTAAGGCTCCTTCACACAGGAGCATTTGCTTACGTTTTCTTACGTTACGTTATAGCTCACCAGAGTATCATGCCTTCAATGTCGCGTACAGGGCTACTCCTTCAACTTCTTACCACGTTTCATACGAAGCAGACATGTACCGGTGACTCTTGACGGAAACAGACGTAAACTTCCGTAACATAACGGAACGTAAACAAACTGTACTCTGTGAACCGGGCTTTAAAGTCTCTTACGACGCGAGGACACTAGAGTGCCTCAAGTAAGAGTGTGTCCAACTGCTCGCCCGGGGTTATGTGTTTATGGGCACCATTAAATTCAAAAATTTTGCTCTGGGTCTATGGGGCTACGGGCGATTTTTCAACCCAACTCCAGTTATAAACAACCCTGGAGATGCTTGAATATTTTACTCGAAAAATAAAATAACACTTTTCTTAGACACCATTTTTGTTCCGATAGCATAAGTATTTTTTAAACGCGAAAAAGTGTATAATCCGCCATATTGGACGATGCTGCCTTTCTGGCAACACTGATATCTGCTGCGCGTCTGCAATCTTCGGAATAGACCTATTGCTGCATTACCCAAGATAAAAGTGAACGCTGGGAATGGTATTCTACGCGCCGCACGTGCTGGCGTCTGCAGCAGTAACTGTTCTAAAGCAAAAGCCTAAAGCAAATGGCAACTTCCACGCGCGTTCGACAACGCCTTATTTTGGTTATTCACTTCGAATTTTTTATACTGGAAAGGCAAGCGCATGTAGGTGCTTAGGACACCATTCCCTGCATTCTCCTTGCTGCTTGGGTAATTTAGCGATAGGTCTATTGCAACGGAGGCTGATTGGGTCGGTGAAAAAGGCGGAGGGGTGTGGCAGAGAGGTCTCTCCTTACCACGCGGCACGGAAGCCGCAAAGCACGCTCATCCGAACTGTTCAGTTCGGTTCATAAAAGAAAGATAGGAACGCGGCAAAAAAAGCTTTTGGGGCACATTAAAGCGCAGGAGAGAAAAACACAGGATTTCCAATACATACTGACCACACAGTAGGACAGAAGAGTAGAGGGGGAAGAGGCACGAGAATAAATTAGGCGGACAACCGAAGAGGCTTTCTTCCAGCTTGAGCAGAGAAGGACAGCGGATAGCACTGACAACAGCCATGTCGAGGAGAAGCAAATTTGTGTAACAATGGAGAAGACCACAAGAGAATGGGATAAGGTAGAAAGTAAGGTTCCAGCAGGTACTATCGCGGCCAATATGAGCTGAAACAGCGCTCCGGCCGGCGCACGGTACTACCTGCGCCGCCTGTCGCCTTGCTCCGCACACACGGCGCACCCTGAGGCCGAGATAAATTATCCCTTGCGCTCGCTGCGCCACTGCGCTCTTCCGGCCGTCTGTTAGCGAGACGGCGGGTGCAACAACGGGCGTGTGTCTGGTAGGTCGGCAAGGGGGGGAGGGGGGGGGGGGGGGGGCAAGAGATTAGACTTGTCGTCCCTCTTTTGGAATTGATTTACTTTACTCTATCGCGTGGAATCACGTAGACAAAACGCTGACTGGTGAAGAAAAAATATTTCAGTATCGTAAATTGCAGCTGCATAATCGTTTTTGAAAATCACATCAGAATACGTTGCAGTTCTTTTTTCATTAAGAGCACGCACAAAGTAGGACAGTGTAAAATATAGGCCAAAATCTGTATACCGGATTTAGTCCAGCTCCAAAATATTTACTCATTTTTCTTCTTTTTCCTTGATCACAGCTGTTTAAAAAAAAAAACGGTAACCATACATGTTACTGAAAAGGTTTTGTAACCTTGATTGGTATGAAAAGGTTCAAAAATATAATTTCTTTATTACTGGGCCCACGTGTTTGTTTCAAACAAAACAAGTTGCTTTGAAGACACAGTGTTTTATTTACAAATTTATAGTCATAATAAAGTGGCAATAAAGTGGGACAAACAGTCATATATTTGCCAGGAGAAGGAGCTTGAAACTTCATCGAAAGAATATTCGCAGAAGACAATAGACCCCTTTCAAAATACGGTACTCTGTTCGCAGCTGTGAAATCCCTGTACAATGGCGGACTAAAACCTCAACGTCACGGCACACTGAAAAAAAAACACCCATTAAAAAAGGTGATGATCGCAGTGACGTTGCACTTTCGGCGCTGTTTGATTGGATGGTCGACTCGTAGTGTTGACCGCGCTCGACGTTCGCTATCTTATGGAATGACTTGCACGTTTCTCGATGCAGTCGCTCCGCCATTGTGAAGTGGTCCCGACCCTCTAATAATCGGCACGTGATTTTTGAAAGGGGTCTATTTCAGACAAAAGATTAATTGCCGGCGTGGAAGTTCAACTGCACTATACAAGAAGATTGGGATCAAGGAGACACCATGCAAAAGTATGCGTGGTTAACGGCGTCAAACAGTGTGTCACCACCGTAGCATCAAGCTTTGTTCCAATCGGCAGAAGTCCGGTTCAAGGGGTCCTGAGGCGCAGTAAAACTTACAAAAGAATGCCACGTCATTCTCCCCTAACCCGCGACCACGGCTCTCATCCTGTCTGGTAAGGAATTATATAGAGCGCGGCCACGAAGGCTGGCTCGGCCCGAAGCCACTCCCATTCACCTCTCATTGTTTTCTACAATTTGTGTGCAGTGGCGCAGTGGAGGGGACGCCGTGACATAGCTACTTTGATGCGCCTCCAAACGTGTTCGATGATATTCAGATCGGCTCCTTTTGGGGGCCAAGGCAGCTTCGTCAGGCAGCGCTCCTCGAGGAGATACGAGCGTGACAACGCATTTTCCCCTTCGGCGCTTTCTTGAGATGCACTGAAATGCATGTTAGCTGAAAACGCGAACATTGGGCTACACAGCCCACGTGATGGTGGTTCCGTCGGACAATATGTTCGCTAGCAGACGGCCGGAAGAGTGCAGCGGCGCAGTGAGCGCAAGTGAGAATTTATCTCGGCCTCAGGGTGCACCGTGTTTACGGAGCGATGCTACAGGCGGCGCAGGTAGTACCGTGAACAGGACGGAGCGCTGTTTCAGCTCATATTGTCCGCGATAATACAGCGACAGGCCCAGACAACAGGCCCAGACGACATACCAATGGAACTCATAAAGACACTAGAAAACACAAGCAAATTGAACTTACGGTATGGATTAATCAAACAATTATGGGAGGTAAGGTACCCAATGATTGGAAACTAAGTAAAATGAGACTAATATATAAAGGCAGAGGAAACAAAGACAACATTAAGGCATATCCCCCAATAACGGTAACTTCAGGTATATACAGATTAGCTATGTAGATAGTAAAGCGGGAATGAAGGAATGGGCAGAAGATATGCAATAATGAGTGAGCTCCAAAACGAATTTCGAAAAGATAGAAGAAGCCTGGAAGATAACTTATTCGCCGCCACACAATGTATATAGCAAAAAAGAGCCAACTCCTTTTTATAGTTAACTTTTTTGGACTTCATGGGAGCGTACGATAATGTGAGCGAGGAAGAACCCTGGGGTCAGCTGTGTACACTGACCCCAGAGTGTAGAGTATAACTTAGGTGCAAATTTGGTTACGTTTCTTCAGCGAATGTACGCAGACAATAAGGTAGTTATAACATGGGAAGCAGAAACTACACAGCCCGCAGCAATAAACAGAGGACTCAGGCTGGGCTGTTCACTGTCACCTCTGCTCTTCATGATGTATTTCAGTGAAATGGAAAAGAAATTAGAGCAAGGCAACTTAGGTTTTGATGTGAGTTATATGGAAGGAGAGAGAAATTCAGCACAGGTAATACCAGGACTTATGTATGCGCACCACATAGTATTTATGGCAGATAACCAGGATGCATTACAGGAACTAGCTGGAATATATGGAGAGGAAGGGGACACCTTGGCAATGAGTTTTAGTAGTGACAAGTCTGGAGTAATTGTGTTTAACGACGAAAAGATGCAACCTCTGAATATACAAGACATTGTAATTGGCCACAGGCACGTAGCCAGGATTTTTTTTCGGGGAGGGGGGGGGGGGGGGCGCCCATGACAAAATGCTGTATGAGGGGGAGGGGGGAGAGGAGGTCCCAGAAAAATGGAAGATTTCGGGGGGGGGGGGAGGGCCGGCCCCATGCCCCCCCCCCCCCCCCCTGGCTACGTGCCTGATAGACCATGTAGGAAAATGCAAATATCTGTGAGTCTGGCTCAATAAGGGAAGGAAATATCTAGAGGAACATGAGAATACAATTAGAAACGAGAAACGAAATGCATCTATTATGAAGCTCAAGTCACTATGGAACTATAATAGATATGAAGTGGTCAGAGGTATATGGAAAGGAGTGATTGCACCAGAACTGTCTTTTGGCAATGGGGTACTGTGTATAAAATCAGAGGTTCAATCAGCATTAGAAATTTGACAAAGAAGCGCAGGCAGATTGGCACTGGAGGCACATGGACAGACACCAAATGAAGGTGCACAGGGGACATGGGCTGGTCGTCTTTTGAGAGCAGGGAGGCAATTAGTAAGTTAAAAATTGAACAAAGGTTGACCGAAATGGATGATACGCGGTCGGCACGGAAGGTATACAAGTATTTATACATGAAAAGTTTAGACACAAGCTGGACAAACCGAACCAGAAAGCTTTCATTTAAATACCTACGCGCTATAGTGATGGGGCTGAGCAGACTACATCAATGAAAACAGCAGTGAAAGAGGCAGAAATAAAAATCTGGGAGGTAAAAATGCAAGAAAAATCAGCTCTAACAATGTACAGAACACAAAAACAGGACATAAGAAAGGAAAATGTTTTTGAACATTCAGTGGGAAGTTCTTTACGGTTTGAGCCAAGAACGGGAGTTTTGAGGACGAGGACGTATAGGGCTAAATTTCAGGAGACAGACACATTATGTGCTGCCTGTCATAATGAGAGCGACACACTAGATCACTTGATGTTGAAGTGCACGGGGCTTCACCCTGCCTTCCCTGAAGAGGTAACAGATTTGACCGGGGCCCTGGGTTTTGCTGGCGACGATGGAAGGACGGAAGAGAAAAGGATTACAGTCACAAAGAGACGATTAGGTGATTGGTTTGAATTATATAAGGGAAGTTGAATGATGCACAACTAACTAGCATAGTTGGGGAAAGGCGGGACAGAGACAAATTGGGACTCCCTCCAGCGTCGCTCCGGCGCAAAGTCTCAACCCTGTCTCCCAGTGCGTCCGGTGATGGGGTTACGCGACAAGGTTTGACCAGAGGAAAATTGGCGACTCCCTCGCCGGGGGGAAGAGGTGAGGTGGAATGTTTTCTGGTTTTTTTTGTCCAATCCCCCAAAGGTCATCCTGGTGATATCTCACACTGCCTGGAGATAGTTAGGGGAGAAAATTGGCTTAGAAGGGCGGGAGGAATCAAATGCTTGTCTTTTTAGACATAGGCTAGGTGGCGCAAGCTACCGCCCGTTACAAAAGGTACAGCCATTAACAACCATGCAACATCCATCCATCCATCCGTTCAGTTCAGAAATCGTTTATTGGCCATAGTACAGGGGAAGGGAAGAAGGAGAGCGTCGGTGACTACGCGGTCTGGACGCTGGCACAAACGAAGGGGGGAGGGTCTAAATCACGGGTGGCCAGGCTGACCTGGCCAAAGAGCCGCAAACAAAACCACGAAACTTCTAAGAGCCGCGGGTGGGGGGGGGGGGGGGGGGGTTAAGACAAACTTAACTTTTGTCCAGAGTCTGACTGTACGTATGGGGGCACAAGGCTGTACGACTGTACGTATGGGATTACAAGGCTGCCAAACCGCAAGCTGCAGTGTGCTTTATTCTGAAATCCTTACTTTTTTTTTTTTGTGGGGGGGGGGGGGGATCCGGAAAAGGGCGGGGGGGGGGGGGGGTTGTCCTCTTACGAGGGATCCGCGAGCCGCACTTGGACCAGCAGAGAGCCGCATGCGGCTCTCGAGCCGCGGTTTGGCCGCCCCTGGTCTAAATGAAGATATCTAACTTGGCCTCGTATATAAAATCGAGGAGGCTGGTTAGTGTTCTTCTTTGGTCGTTCTCGGACCCAGGTGGGTGAGTCAAATCTTCCAGGGAGCCGATATCTGGGGGTCGGTGCTTAGTACTGGCATCACTTGATTTGGGGCACTCCCACAAAATGTGGTGAGTGTCGGCCTTTTCGCCCATTTCACATCTTGAGCAGGTTCCAGACTTGGTTCCTTTGCTCCATGTTGCGATGCTAGCGGGCGTGAGAGTGGTGTTTGTTCGAATTTTGCGATGAGAACCTTTGCCCGTCTGCCAAAACCCCGGGGAAGGGAATCCACGTTCGGGGAAAGTTTATCCCATAGTGTAGTTCGGTACTTGTCCTTGATCTGGGCCCGTTCTCCTTCCGGGTCGTATCCCTGAAAATTGTGGCAGCCTTGATCCTGATCACAGGCGGCTGCGTAGCCATGGTCGTGTGTGTGTGGAGGGATGTCAGCTGCTTCGCGGAGAGAGGAAAAGGACCCGCGAGCTAACTGATGTGCCTCTTCATTGCCCTGAATGCCTGCATGCGCCGGGATCTAGCAAACTTTAGTGGTCGATCCCTTCTGCAGGAGCTAACTTTTTAGAGCGCAGCTCTTAAGGCTGAACTCCATGGAACGAATTATGTGACGAATAAGTGGCGAACGCCGCCCGACGGCACGCTCGTTTTGCGCGCGACGTAGCAGCCACTGTGTTGATTCCACGCGCAGAGCAAAAGCCACCGGCCAAAATTCGTCGGTTATTCGCAGCATATTCGTCCCATGGAGTTCAGCCTTTAGGCGCCCGTTTCCGGCTTGAGCGGCGTCGCCGTCGACGTCGGCGTAACCGCGCGGTGCATTATGGGAAATGTCCCATAATGCACCGCGCGAGCACCCCCCCCCCCCCGGAGGAGATTGAAGAATGAGGGGAGGAGGAGGAGGAGGAGGAGGAGGAGGAGGAGGGGTATTCTTTTCCCTGAGTACCCTTCTCTCCACCTCCTCAAGAGCCGCGCTCCAATTCGGCTTTACAGGGAGTTGTAAACGGCTTTCACTTTTTTTATTGCCCGGACTATGCGGCTCGGACTTCTTGCTTTTCTGCACTCCGCGACTGCGTTCTTCGAGTCCGAGAAGACTCGGAGCTCGCGAGGTAGTGATATCTCTGAGCTGAGGGCAATTCTGATTGCTAGTTGAATCGCGGTTAGTTCTTCCCCTTCGGCGGATGTTTGTGCTGGGAGTGCAGCCGTGGCCGAGGAGTTGAGAGCCGGAAAGGAGATTGCCGCGGTTTTCAGGGGTACCGGGGAGTCTTGTGCGGCTGTGTCTGTGTATGCAGCTATGATGTGAGTGGGATCGGACCAGGTTTCAACCATTTTAGAGTGATCTTTTGCGATGCGTGCCTGCTGCTGGGAGTCACCTTTTCGGGCAGTCGGCTTATTTTCGGTAATGTCCATGTGTTCCTCCCAAGGAGGGAGTTGATCGGGAACGTCGGGAAGGCCTTGCTTGGAGTGCCTGAGATGTTCGCCATGTGCGACCGTGCCGGCAACAACGGTATCATGAAGTGAGCTGATCTGCGCGTGCTCCCTCATTTTCCCGAGCGGTGTGAACATAGGGAAGCCTTGGGGATCCTCATGGCTTGGTTGTTCAGCGACTCCGGTTCCTGATACTGTGCCTTGGTGAGCCAGGTCGGGCTCCGTAGCAGACTCTGGAGACTACTCGTGTATTTACCATTTGGGTGGCGATCTCGTCCGTTGCACAGCCCTTGGCGCTACAGGTTCTCTAATGGCATTGAGGGCCGAGTTACAGTGCTGTAGTGTGCCTTGAAGCCATATGTTCCCCTTTCCTAATCTCCTCCAAGGTAAGCCCGAGGATCCTGACAGTCGTAGAGAGTTGGATTATCTTGTCTCCGAGCAGGAGATAGAATTGGTTACCAATCTTCGTTTCTCTCAGTCGTTTGGGTGCTACGACGACGTAGTTTGTCTCCTCCGGGGAGGCTTGGAGGCCGACCTTGAGGAGATGAGCTTCGATCGTGTCAAGGCCTGCTTGGAGTGTGACTTGTTGCCTCTCGATGTCTTCGCCTTTGATCCAGATTGATACATCGTCGGCGTATATTGTGAAGCCTAGCTTAGAAATTTTCCCGAGTTCGTGAGGTAGGGCCGCCATCGCGATGTTGAAAAGCATCGGCGAGAGGGCGGAGCCTTGGGGGACACCAACGAGGTTCGCCTTCGCTTTACTGCCGCGGGCCCCGCTACGTACCGAGAAGGTTCTGCCCTCGAGGAAAGACCTAATAAACTTTAAAACATGTTTTTAAACTTTATGTTTTTTAATTTTAAATATGTTTGGAAAGCTTACAACATGAGCAAATGTTTTTCAAGCCAAAAAAGAAAGAATGATGCGCGAAAGAAATAGACAATATATGGGACCGCCAAATGCTCGCCTGCCCCACCGATAGGTGGCGCCAGTGTGTTTTCTTGTGGTAAAATATTTTAAGAGTTTTTAAGGCACACGATTCTAAGAAATCGCAAGTGTGTGAACGGGTCTTGAGGCTGCGCGCGATCACAAGGAAGCTGAGCTAATCAGGCACGTGCACGCAGGCGCTGCAGCATCTCGCCTCTTCGCTGGTTCCTGACAGCGACGACGAGAACGCTTCTCCCCAAGGGGCCTCGTTTTCCCACGAGGTCTTCGTCGTGTCGCCGACGATACGCGGTGCGGCCTTCTGTTCGCTCTTCCGATGCGTCCCATCCGGAGTCGCATTAGCGTTTGCCCGGGCCTAGGGTCTACGCTCTGCGTGGTTTAGGCGGTCGAGCGGAGCTCTTCGGTAGAAAGCAATGCATCACCGGCGTTGCTCCCCCAAGTCCCACTGGGACCGGAAGACGCCTCTTCTGCCTTTAGTCGAATTACTGGAGCGTTTGAACGCTTGTTGCTCTTGCGCGGGCCGACACGTGGGTTAGTCATTCTTTTATTTGGGAACAAAGGTTGTTTCGTGGGAGATTCCGTTATGCAGTAGGCGGTATGTCGTAATTATCTTAGGGTTAATTTCTCCTAGGTTTATTTGGGGTGAACGTCTGTGTCGTGGGCGATTCCGTTGTGCTGTAGGCGGTGTGTCGTAAGTCTCCTAGGGATATAGCTTGAACTCTGATGGGGTATTCTAACTTTGTTTCGCTTTCACCTCATGCAGAGTAGCATTGCGTAAAAGAAACTTACAAAATGCGCCTCCACTGGCTCATTTATTGAGTACACCGCTCTCACGAAAATGTGCACGGTTGGTTCGTGCGAGCTTGGCGTTGTTCACTATATGTATTAACTTTTCAGTATTTATTGTTAGTTTTCAGATTAAACTCAATCATAAATAATCCCCCGCCAAAAAAAAAAAGTATTTGTAGGCGTATAATAGCGCAACTTTTAACAACCGCCATAATTTGGTGGTAATATTTCTGGGCTCGTGCGCTTTGTGATGTATCATATCAGCTTACAACTGCAGACGGACATTTCTGCAGCGAGGTGGGATATTGCTAATGTACGGTTCGTAAAGTCCACAACGCAGCAGTAAGCCCCCTTAAGTAGCAGGGCACAGCACTCGTCCATATCAAACGGCAAGGGCCGTGACCCGAAGAGGAGAACGTAAGAAAGACGCGTATACACAGCGGGACTCACTTGGTACAAACAAAAGACCGGCGCTTGTTTCACATTTTTTTCGAACTAGAAAAATGTGATAAAAAAATACCGTAGTTACATAGCCTTTTATATACTGACAAAGCCTGGCAGATCGCCACAAGACGCGGCCGTCGAAATGGAAAAAGTGGAGCGACAGACAACGGATGAGAGGATATCCACGTGACTGGCGCCCCGCTGCGGCGAGACGCCGAGACCCACTTCTCCCGAGCGAACAAGTGTGTTTCGGGTCCTCGCCGCTGCAAAAGCTGTGCGCTGACGACCAGGTTCCCCGAAAAATTATCTGTGCTAGCAGATCCTCGCGCTCCAAATCTGTGACCGGGCACTCTATGGCTCCATCGTCGAACTGCCAGGCTTTGTGAGTATAGAGGAGGCTATGGTAGTTATTGACAGGATGAAAACGGCCGAGCGTCTCTTTCGGATGTCCGACTTGTACCACGCGCTCTTTGCCTTCCGTCGTGCTTTGGCTGCGCTTGCACGCTCGAAGTCGGCGGTGAGACGCCGAAGCGTCATCGAATGTAGGAAGCTCGCGCTGGAGGCGGGGAGGACAACTGAGTGACCTCTCCGCCGTTCTAACCCTGTCCGTGACATATAGTCTAATTGAAATTTCTCTTGCCGACGTCGCGTTTGCACTGACTGTGTCGCGCACATAGACTTGTACGGCATTACAGGTAATCGAATTATTATTAATTTATTACTTTTTCGAGTAATTTCGCAGTCAGTTGAATACATGTATTATGAAGTAATAGCGAGAGTAATTTTATTACTTTTGGAAGCACTAGAATTACCTGTAGCCGTTAGTATTTGTTCATTCGCTTCCCAATGGTGCCCTTTGTTTTTCCAAGTTTCGTGTTAAGGAATCCATGTCTGACAGAAGGATGGTTTGCCAAAATTGGTGGATTAAGAAGATAAGTCGCATAATCCGGTGATTTTAATCCAATAATGAACATTACGAAAGACCCGTCTTCATACCAGCAGAAAAATCTGAAGTAATTGAAAAAGAAACGGTTACTTTTTCAAGTAACGACAATTACTTTTCCTCTCAAGTGATGGAGTAATCTAATTGGATATTTTTTAAACCAAGAGTAATTGTAATTGTAATCGATTAGTCTTTTTCGAGTACCGTGTACAAGTGTGCAGTCACATTACACATGTTCGTCACTAATGCCAATGAAATAACAGCACGTGGAACAACAAAAAACAAAAAAATCGCCGCGAATTGCCGCGAATTGTTGTCAACTTGACAACGATGAGGGGAAATGCGGATATCTCGAGGCGCCATTCGGATGAACGTACAGTGACGAGCTTGCAGTTTTGGAAAGGGATTTGGCTGCTCGTAATGCCATGTTAAAAGCGTGTGCTATCTCGCGCTCTCCGCTACCGGAAAACCGTTCTGCAGCATTTTAAAATACTAATAGTGACATAGGCTATTTTCCTACACAAACATAAAAAAAAGAAAAAAAAAAGTTGCGGTATGCAGTTTTAGAGGTCCTTGGCCCCCCGTCTGAAGACAATCTCTTGATTGTGTCTTCACAGTCATGTGACTGTTGCCAAATCGCTCTACGAGCGATGTAAAATTAAACGATATAATCATTTTCTTCCTCTCGGTATTTTGGACTCCTAAAGCGCCTTTTTGACAAACAGGCACACTTCAAGAGAGTAATATGAATACCCCTAGCTTTGATCTCTTGACGCTATCGTAAAGCACGTTAATTACAACACACCAGAAATGATCTATTTAAGGTTAAATTCTCGCAAACTGTGCCACCAAAACGTTCACGATATTATATTGCAGTGAGTCACCATCTCCAAATGTTTACGCGGAGTTATATTTTGCACGAGTGTTCTCTCAGAGGCGTGGGCGCGCAACCATATATATATATTTTTTGGCATTGTCGTACGATACCAATAAAAATACAAAAGCGAACGTTGATAGCGATCTCTCTTAAGTCCTCTTTATAGACATTCGCGAATCTGCCTCTGCTCCGTGAGACTACAGCCCGGCTACCTCTTCGTCACAAGCCACAAGCGGAAAGGAAAATCGAGAAATTTTCCTCCAAAACCTAAAACACACACAAAAAAAATTTGAAGTAACCGGAAGCGACAGGAATGACGTCACTTCCTTCCGACAAGAAAGGCGCGCGCACAGTGAAGCGGGCCTTTTCCCGGCCACAGGAGCCTCGGCCCAACGCGCCGGCCTGCCCGCAAAGCTCCATCCGCTTCGTTTCGCAACATCGTGGACCGCAGCGAACGGTACGGGTCATCGGAGCCAGTCGAAAGCCTTATGGATGGCGCGTGACTTTCCCGAGGAGTGCAGCCACGTCATCTGCTCGCAAGGCCGGAGTGGCTAGGTTGAATCGTAGCTTTCGCAGCGGCCCATCGCGCGCAATAAACGGCGCGTCTGAGCCGGGAACAAGGGCTTGCAGGCCGGCCAGCGTCGCGGGTGACTGCGTCCTCAGAGGAGTTGCTGCCGGTTCGGCAAGCAGGCGGGCCGTGCGCGCCCGGCCGCGCTGAGCCGGGGCCGGCTCTGCGCAAAGACAGGACTGATTAGGCCCTAATGATTCGCTATTAATGGATCGCTCCGACGCCCCGCGAGCGAGCTACATAATCCACGAGGTCCTTGGATCGGGACACGCTTTTCCTTTCTTTGGCCGAGAAGGGGGAACCGGGGGAGGTGTGCATGTCTTCTTTCTCTGCTACGAGACGCCGGGGCGATCCTTTAGAATCAGTGTCGCTGTTGTGTCTCGGGGCGGGGAGATATCGGGCAGGCTCCTTTGTGCGCTACGACTGAGCGCGTGCGGAACCGCTCGCCTGTCCTAATGAAGGAGGACTTCGGCGCTGATGTATCACCTTCGCACGCGCGCGATAATTGAGATAAAGGGGCGTTGATGTATGAAGTACGCTCGTGGTTGCGTCCTAGAATTGCCTGTGCATCTAATTTACTGTAGAGCACACGAATTTTTAACAACGGTTATTCATGTACGCGGCTAAGCGAAAGACAAAGCCGATATAACGTAACTATCTAAAAATGAAGTTTGCAAAGTCACAACAGGCATAGGCTAACGAAGAAATATCACCTTCAGGATTACCTCATAACCAATAATCCCTCTCTCTCTCTCTCTCTCTCTCACTCTCTATTTATTTTTCTATCTTTCTTACCTGAAGCGCGTCTGTAGGTCTTCTTTCCTGCTCTCGAAAAAAAAAAAAAAAAAAACATTTGTTGTAATCTCATGAAAAAAAAAAAAAAATCCTGACTTATGGAGACCGTAAACACTTTTTCTATCAGAAAAATGTGTATATGCATTGTTGAACTGAGCATGACGTTGTTACGTGCTCAAGTTGTGTTCTGTCACACAACCGTCTAACCTTTCCGGTGAAACATCCGAGTTCATAAATTTGTGCACAGATTTTAATTTCTCTCAGTTATTAACTCAACCTACCAGGGTAACCTCGTCAAGTTTGAACATATTGGGGATCTCATCCTCACAACTACTCCTGACCTCGGTCATTCTCTAAGTCTTTTTACCAGGCCTGAGTGACCATTGCTTTGTTCACTTCACACTTGAAGGCAATTCTCATCGCCTTAAGAGTATGCCTAAACGTATACGGGATTACAGCAAAGCTAACTACCCTGCCATCAATGATGAGTTAGCACAATTTCTGGACGAATATATGCAGAATTGTTTTAATCGCACTATAGAATCCAATTGGTCTAATTTTAAAGTCAAAGTTAATTATCTTGTAAACAAATACGTACCCCTACGAATTAACCCGTACAAGAGTCGGTTCCCTTTGTTTGCTGCTTCTTTAAAGCACCTGCGAAATAAAAAGAAACGACTGTTCCGCAAAGCAAAGCAGTTCAATAACCCTGACTTTTGGTGTGCGTATCGGAATGTTGCAAGCCCCTTTAAGAATGAAGTGGAAAAAGCCAAAAACATATTTTTTAATGATACCCTACCATCCTTGTTGACAAATGACGTTAAAATATTGTGGAATATAATTGGTGGGCAAAAAGAGAGTGCGATATCGCTAGTCGACCATAATGGAGTCTCAGTTCCAAGGTCGGAATGTTCATCTTTACTAAATTATGTGTTTTCTCAGTCTTTTATGCCACTGTCTTTTGTTTCTTGCCCTGAATATGATCTTGCAGCATTTCCACTTATGGATCCTGTTATAATTGATTACATTGGTGTGCTTAGCTTAATAAAAAATTTGAAAGTTTCTTCTTCATCAGGAACTGACGGGATTAATTAGAAATTTCTGAAAAACACTGAAATGCACTCTTCTCTAATACTATCTAAACTTTTCTCGCAGTCCCTAGATCTTTGTTTGTTGCCCAACGATTGGAAGGTGGGTAAAGTGGCGCCTTTGTTTAAATCAGGTGATGCTCACTCTCCTCTTAATTACAGGCCTATATCTTTAACTAGTGTCCCATGTAAAATGTTGGAGCATATCATCTATTCTAACCTAGTTAACTTTCTTGAATCCAACTCATTTTTCACATATCGTCAGCATGGTTTTCGTAAATTATTCTCATGTGAAACGCAACTGATTTGTTTCACGAACGATCTTTTTTCTGCGCTAGACAATAATCTTTCAATCGACTGCATATTTCTGGATTTTTCGAAAGGCTTTGATTAAGTCCCTCGCCAACTGCTCTGCTTAGATTTAAAAAAAAAAAATATACAATGACTCTAACATTCTTGCATGGATCGAACATTTTCTCTCTAACAGAGCACAGTTTGTATCTGCAAACGACTCAGACTCTCTTCCCTGCCCAGTTAGTTCGGGTGTGCCGCAAGGTTCTGTCCTCGGCCCCCTTCTTTTCCTCATATACATAAATGACCTCGTTAACAATGTCCAGTCATCCATAAGGTTGTTTGCAGATGATTGTGTCATTTATCGTGTAATCCATTCTGACACTGATACGTCTTTTCTTCAGACTGACCTTAATTCAATTACTAACTGGTGTGACGTCCTGTAAAATGCGCCTTAATGCCAATAAATGTAAAGTAATGAGAATTTCACGGAAAGCTGCCTGTACTAACCATCCTCAATATAACATTGGTTCTGTTCTTGAACAGGTGACATCGTACAATTACTTAGGTGTCCATATAACATCTGACCTCTCCTGGCAAACTCACATTAATTTTATTGCTTACAACGCTAATCGCATACTAGGTTACTTACGTCGCAACTTCTCAAGGGCTCCTTCATCATTAAAACTACTACTGTACAAGACCCTAGTTAGATCCAAGCTTGAGTATGCGAGTTCGGTGTGGGACCCAGGCCATGAATTTCTTATTAATCAAATTGAATCCGTACAAAATCGCGGCGCACGTTTTATTTTGTCTAATGTCTCACGTTTTTCCAGTGTATCATCCATGAAACTTCCGAATCTTTCATTGCGGAGGAGATTATCTCGTTTGTTCTTATTTCACAAAATTTATCACCGCAACCAGCATCTAAGTGAAGAGCTTTTCTCTGAACCATCGTATTTATCCCATCGAAATGATCATCGCCATGAAGTCAACGTTCCTTTCAGTCGCACGAAGCTCTTTTTTGATTCTTTTATCCCAAGGACCACTAATAACTGGAACCACCTGTCCACCTCTATCGCCACAATCACAGACACTCCTGCATTCAAGTCTGCCATTGAAAACTATTATGTTACCTAATATGTGTTGAATTCGATTTTTTGTACTTTTGTTTTTCCCCCACTCCCTTCTGTAACGCCGTGTGGCATTGAAGGTATTGAAATAAATAAAAATAAAAAATAAATAAAAAAGACTACATTTTTAGGTACAAATGTTTTTTTATGGGGCTTCGTCTCCTTCGCGGAGCTCCTTCCGTAATCGAGAAAGTTGACGCACTGGGATTTCTTTACAGAATAGCGTGATTATGCAAACACTTCAAACTGGGTTTAAAATAGCCTATAAAGTTTTCGAAGTAAAACATTTTTGTTTCGTTTTCGTCAATGAACAAGCTCAGAAGCCGGCAGTGAAAGCTTTCTGGTTTAAAACCGCTTGATAAAAACTTGTCTGGATCATTCTGGTAAGCGCAGATAAGCCCACTTTCTGAGAGAACTCCAACGTTGCAAATATTTACAAAAAATATGTAGAGCTAAAAATTAAAAACAATACACGTGCTTTCCGCGCGTTTATTGTTCAGAGGTTATAACAAAGTCAAAATCAAACTTTTTTTTTTTTTTTAGCCCAAACCCACGCAAGCATTATACAGCGCATTTACAGGCGGGTGTGACTTTAGCCATGCGTCAAGCAAAGTTCTTGCTTTCAAAGAAGGTCAGAACATGTCTTTTCACTTGTCTATAATCGCGACATGCTATCGTAATCAGAAAATAAAACATAATTACACATTGGTGCGTCTGCAATTTTCTTTTGCAAATCATAATAATGTATTTACCGTTACCCCACAGTGAAATCGGTTCAATTCAAGCTTCCGGATCTTGGGAAAGTGTGAAAGGGAAGGAGTCCAAAGCTCGGCGGAAGCGTGTAAATTTCCGAGTAAGCGCTTACATCCGCGAGTCAGACCTCCGCTTTTAAGTTTATGGTGAGTTCCACTGGTAGATCCGGAGCGCTTTCCGAAATTCGCGAAGGAGGCGAAATTTCGCTCCGTGGGACCCGCTCCAAATCGACGAGCAGAAGATGGACTCGCATTTTTGGAGCGACCCGCCCGAGACGGTCGGCCATTCAAAATGGCCGCTGCTCAAACTTGACAAACCAACACCTCAGCCAACTGAGTTTTCCGACGACCAGTCACAACTGTCACTGTTTAGCTGCAGAAATAACATGCGACCTAGGCCGGGCGAAAATATCTGTACCACGGGGAGCCTATGTCACAAATAACGAGGAAGACGTCCGCGTTTGTCACCGTCACATACCTTTCGGCCGCCTCCAGCGATCACCATCGGTGGAGTTCGAGTTCAGATTGCTGGTGAGACTTTAATACACACAAAGAGATAACAAACCATCACTTGCACGGTCGTTGCCTACTCTGTTCTTGCTTTATTGCACGAGGAAATGCCGGCGGCATGCAGTGTAAAAAGGTAAACGATCAGTGGCGGCAAAATGAGCAGGCCCAACCTTGCGTCCGCCTTCTTCGAATTTCTTGTCGTTCTTTTTCTCGTTCTTCCTCTTACGATCACAGATGCCAGTACTTACAATTTTCTACGATCCAAGTCGTGGTTTTGTATCCCTGGTCTACGCGAGGTAGAAGCGTTCGAGATAGAAGCGTTCAAGCTCACAACCCCCTCCACCCCGATCCAATATTCCTGTTTTTGCTTTGATCGTGTTCGTCCTCCTCTCCGGCGTTTTGCAGGTGGCGTTACGGTTCAACACGCACTTTCCGAAAACAAATGTGCAGTTCAACTGCAGTTTTTATGTGATTTTAAGTAATGTGGAACGCCCAAAATATTTCTCAAAGCACAATATCAGCTATCAGGCAACACGTGACGTTTGCTTGGTTGTACCCAACATTGCAGAATTCGGCAGCGTTGCTTTTCATGATTTATTTCACGTCTTTATGTAGACAAAGGAGCTGAACCTCGTGTCATAAAGTTGCAGTTGATTGGAAAATGCGTGTATCTCGTACAACCGCGCCAGAATCTTCGTTCATTTGCACCGGTCAAGAAACATGAAGGAGGCGATGTTTTCATTCACAACCTTTTATTTAACATCCCGATCGTTTCGTAGTTAACCGGCTCGTTATACACCAACTGAAGAGAAAATCTGAGCAACGAATTCGCGAAAGCCGGTTAAAAACAAGGCGGGAGCCTGATGCAATACGAAGACGCGCTCACACAATACAAAGGCGCAAAAAGCGTGCCAATCTTTTTTTTTGTGTGTTACGTAGTGTACGCACATACGTTTGTTACGTGCAGGCAAGCCAGAAGGATATCCAACTTGCCTTTGTTGCAAATTCAAAAATGTTTAGTGAGACGCGTGCCGAAATTACGTGTAAGAGCTCAAAACATCGTCGCCGGCTTTGTCACGTCCTAAAGTATCAACTGTCGAGCCAGTCTCACACACGCGCTGAATAAGACATTTCCACTGCCAACTAAAACCAAAATTTCTTAGGCACGCAACACATGACTCCGTCAACACGTCAACACGAGACCGACACCATTATCAGAAACTAAACGGAACGAAACCAAGAAACAACAAAACCACGAAACGGCTACCACTGCGACGGCTACTTTGACGCTCTGAAGTTAGACGGAGGCGAAGCAGGGAGGGAGAAACGCCGTAGAGGAGGACGAACACGATCAAAATAAAAACAGGAACTTTCGACCGAAGTGGGGAGGGCACGTAGATTGTCACGTGATACCTGACTGCGCCCTGACGACATGCAAAAACGACGTCCCCGACGGGCCGGCCGGTCCGGCAACCTCGCCGCGCAAGCGGACCGCCGAGGGAATGACGCGGCGCGTTTCTGTCAACTTCTGTCAAGCTCCCTGAAATCCCACGAATCAAGTTCGGCGGGGTTTGAGGCAGTCCACGGAGCAAGCACTGCCACAAATCTACGAATGGAAGATGACAAACTTGAGCCGAATCTGCCAGCGGAAGATGCTCGCTCAAAAAGGGGCGCTTTTGGAGCGCTCCAAATCTACGAGCGGAATTCACCATTAGTCATTAGCGGTGTCTCGTGTCGCTGGGCCGCGAACCCAGCCCTGTTTGCCGTGTGTTCGGGGCAAAGACGTGGAGACGGGAAGGGAGGCCTTTGTGGGAGAGCTGTGCCTGAATGCCCCTGGGGCACAAACTCGCTAGGGCGGGACAACCGAGGCGCGGAACATTTTTTTTTTTTAATGCCGCGTATGTTTAATGTTGAGAATATGCGGCGAACAGCTAACTGAAATTAAACCGGCGGCACCTTCGTTTCGCCGCCGCTGTAAACAGAGACTTTTTTGGCTCCGCGCGTAGAAAGGAAGCCGCAGGGTGAAATTCGACGTTCGCAGTAAATTCGCACCATGAAGCTGGCTGCAGCGATTTGCTACCGTGTACAGGACTAAACGTATTTGTTGCCAGGTTTCTTTTGTTTTTCGTCTTTGTTATTAGGACTTCGGCTCTCTCTAAGATGAACGGAGCCATTTTAGAAAAACAATGAAGATGACTTTCAACCCTTTTTTGGTTTAAACTTATCGGTTGCCGCGAATCTAAAATACCTCTTCGAATGGTGTTTAATTTTAATTTATTTTACGTAACAGTTTAGATGTAAAAAGGACTCTTCAGGACGATGCAGTTTTTATCTTTACACCTCATATATAATAAAATAGGATAATATCGGTCGACCTTGCGTGAAACTTCCCCTGACCAAAAATCTCACCGAGAGATTTTTGCAGTAGTCAGTATAGGTACGATAGGCGGTTGCCATACTCCGCCTAACCATGAGCGCGATCGATACAGAAGCTACTAGGGTGAGCTCGACACTTCGAGCTTGCCTACCATACACACTGTTGATGTGGTAAAAGCGCAGTGTGCTCCCACATCCTGTGCCTGGTTCAAAGCTAGGAAAGCGCACTTTTCACCTATTCAACAATGCCACAAGATACCGCGCTCGCACTTGCGTTAAGACGCGGCATATATATCTATTTTAACCCATACCTACCGACCCGGGAACCTGCTCCAAGCGTCCGGCCCTTGTGGCTACGGCCTGTGGCTACGGCGGATGCTCGCCATCTGCTGCGGCGCTGGCCCGGAACCAAGACCACCCAGGACCAGATAGATGCTCAAGCGCGAAACACATGCGCGTCAAAACTGTCCGATCCGACGTGCGAACTGCCGGAACGAACGCTCGAGGGCGAGGGTTTTCGTAGCCTCCGGTGCGACGAAAACCCTCGCCCTCGAACATCCGTTCCTGCAGTTCGCACGTCGGATCGGACAGTTTTGACGCGCATGTGTTTCGCCCTTCAGCGAGGCCGAACTATCGGGACCAAGCCCACCCGACAACTAGGGCCGATGTGTGAAGGAGAACTGTTATTATAAATCGCTTCTCAATTTACATTGCACGACGCAGGACTACACTTCTTTGTTTAAGTCATCCTTTAAAGATGCTCCGCGACAAAATGCACGAATTAAGAAAAAAGAAAGAACTCTACGTCACAATAGAGGGGTTGTAAGAAAAAGTCCATCCATAAATTTACGCTTCGTGATTGCTTTTCGTTTTATTTTTAATTACTAGTTTTAAGCGAGGCATTTTTTTTTAAAGTAGACTATGGTTATTGTCACCTTAAGAAATGCGGCGCGTTACTTACTATGTTAATATTTCTTTTCTCGTGATTACTTTTTCAGCGTTCTTATCAGCTATTGTCGTAACCTCGTTAAATTAAATTCCGTCACATACAAATTACGGAGATAAACGAACCGGGTCTTTCTCAATAGTAGGAAACACCGACCAACTCGTCGATTGGTTACCACACTTGTTTGCGTAAGTATAGAGGTCCCATCATCATATATATATATATATTACTGCGTTAGTTAATTTACGCGTTACTTGTGATGAGATTGGCGCTGCTATTCTGTTAATAAATATAGTAACAGGGTAGTGGGATACATCCCCCTCCTTGGTTAACGTACTTTGTTTGAGATAAAGTAGGTACTTCCACCCATAAACGTACTGGCCGAGTTATACAATATATCTCCCACATTTCTTTAGCGCAAGAATCAAGCCCGAGGTTCGTCTTTGATAAACCGGACCATGTTTTCGCTCGGAGCCATTTGATCGTGAACAAAGGACGCGGCAACAAACAAAACACCAGAGTGATCCCGCGCGCTCATTGAGCCTACAAGAACTCACTTTGACTATGGACGGACTGCGCGGACCCCGATAATAGGACCCCTATAGCTCCCGAAGTTGTCTGTGTTGTTTGGCGCCAGAACTTCCCAAAGGCTTTCGTGTCATTCTTTTTTCTTATTGTTTCGACGCTAGGACCCCCAGTCCTATCTCGCGTGGAACATCTGAAGGATACCGCTTGGGCAACAATACAAATCTGCGTGGACTGGAATAACAAAATCTCCAAAAATTCTACAAAGCATATTCTAAACAAAAAAGCAAACAAATAGTAACAAAATTAAGCTAAACGCAAAAAAAAAAAATGAAACAGTTCACAACTTTGGACAAAGCGTTGTGGACTCTTCGTTTTCTTGCTTTTTTTAAAAATTATAGGTACACTGTGGGGCACACTGTACCCACAGGCTCGTAGATCAAGAAAACAAAAAGAGGACACACGGCGCGAAAAAGCGCGAGACAGGAGCCTCGTGAAGCTCTCGATAAAGAACGTCTGAGAACCTCCGTGGCAAACAAATAGACGCTGCATTTGAACAAAAACATTCAATCGTCTTCATTTGGCCTCCAGTATCACGAATATCGAGATTATTTTTCAATTTGGTGCACGGAGGCTGCAGAAATTCATTTCCGAAGTACAGCTGAAGACCCCTCATTCCCGGAGCGTGACATCATATAAGGAGTTTTGGGAATCTCGGCTCTCACGCATCTTCAGCGCCTATCAAAGCTATGCTCGCGCACTCTTGCTATTTTCAGAAAGGTCGAAGAAAGACGTCAGGACTAGTGTCAGTGCGGGGGAATATACCTAGCAAGCTTGTAAAAGACAATTTGCCGAGTTATGCTTCAAAGAGAATGCCGGGAACGTAGGTAGGCGCGGTGCGCGTGCTGGCGTCTGCAGCTGTAACTGTTCGATAGCAAAATTGTAAAACAAATGGCACTTTGCACGCGCGTTCCACAAACGATTTACTTCGGACATTTACTTCAAATCTTTTGAATTAGGAAGGCGAGCACGTACAGCGCGTGTACCTACGTTCCCAGCATTCTCTTGGATGCTCGGTAATTTGGCGAAGGGTCTATTGCACGCTCTACCCACACGAGTGACACGCGCTTGGCAGCCGAAATATGACGTCATGTCTGATTGTAGATTTTTCGCGTTTTCTTGCGTTTAGTTGCATCTTTGGGGAAAACGAACGAGATATTCAGATTCAAGGGATAAGAATACTCTCGAATTCACCTCTACCTAGATTTTTTTTTTCTTCAAGAACTTCTTTAACTTCCCTTTAGATCATTGTGCTTGAACTTAGTCCCTTGCCGACAACAACCCCGGGCCCCCCTCCCCCCCCCCCCCCCTCCAAAAAAAAATATTTTTTTTTTAATTTTATTTTTTGGAAGAGTGTAATTGAATCTAATGTTTGTGTAGTCTTTTTTTTTTATTGACGCCAAGCCCTAGAGATAAAACAAGTAGCAGCTGGCAAGGTCATCTGTTGGCTAGCTTGCGCTGCTACAGAAAGAAAAATAAAAAAACAAAAATAAAAGGGTTGGATACAGCGGCAAGATTTCGGGAAAGAAAAGCAAATGGCGGCTTCTCGTTGTCTGGGGTCGGGTGCGTGCCCCGTTTATCTTCGCCGGCAGTTCCCTAAATGGCTGCGAATCAGCGCCGATCTCTCGTCGCCACGCTACCGAACCATATTCGCGTACGCGCCGCTTATTTTTTTATATCATTATTTTATTTCCAATATCTCTAAGGAGAACATTCGTTTACAGAAGGGGCTTTGCATCTTTCTTGTTCTTAGCGCGATCTGTGTGCGTTCCCGTCGTTCTGCAGAAAGAGAGATCGGCACATACGATAGGCGGACAAAAATAAAAAGGGACAAAAGGGGAGATTAAGAGGAAGAGAAACAGACAAAAAAAAAAGAAAGGCAGTGGGAAATGGATCTGAATGCCCTTTTTTCTATGGTTCGCGCTCCCTAAACATTGTATATTTCGACTGAGATTTCGCGCGCTCCGCTTGTATGCCTAGGCGACTAGTCAGCCCTGAACGATCACTGTTATCGCGCAAATGTAAATGCCCACAACAAGCACTCCTGAATATATATCTATATATCTATATACCTATATCTATATATCTATATATCTACCCGACCGTAGCATTGTATAAATACCACCCGCGTTCATCTGTAAAAGTTCTTCCTGACGAAGGCCAAACTCCGGCCGAAACGTCGAAGATTAAATCGTCCGTTGTTGCTGTTTTCACCAAGGGTTTTTTCTTACCAGTTATATATATATATATATATTTCGACCCGAGACGGGTCTTCATCATGATGAAGACCCGTCTCGGGTCGAAACGTCTAAGCAAAGGAGTTAAGTTTTTGAAGTGGCGCTTTATTCTATACAAACTCTCGGCAGCCGAGCCATGCATGGAAGGAAAAAAACCCTTGGTGAAAACAGCAACAACGGACGGTCTATTCTTCCCAGTTATAAACCCACGCCTTCGTGAAGGCGTGGGTATATAACTGAACAAGTGAACAAGAATAAACCGTTCGTTGTTGCTGTTTTCACCAAGGATTTTTTTTCTTCCCAGTTAAACACCCACGCCTTCGGCCTCCCGCCACCATGCCCGTTGTATATATATATATATATATATATATATATATATATATATATATATATATATATATATATATATATTGAAACAACCCCGGAGAGTTCTTTTTTATCTCTCTTTGTCAATAGACTATACTTTTTGCGCTCAAACTAATCTATCAAGGCAGCAAAAAACAAAAAAACGTCGCCATAAAAAAATGAAAAAAATAGACAATTGCACAAAACCATCAACTAGAGGTTGATGATTTTGTGCTCGAAATCTTTTTTAGACAAATCAACGTTATTTGGACGCATTTATTTTTTGAGTGTCATAATTGTAGAAAAACGCAGAAATGCATCGCTTTGAATAAATTATAATAAACGCCTGGACAGTGATAGTGGCTCCTAACTACTAAGACATTTGCAACTTCGAAATTTGTGTCATCTGGGGGATCGTCGTAGAACAGCATTACGAGCTCGGGTGTGCGACGCGTAAGTAATCCTAATTTTCTGAAATACGAGCGATATGAGACTTGTACCTAATACTTCCACCTAAGGAAGGGGTAAGCAAGCGGTAACCGGACAAAAGCTCACCGGACAAAAGCTCACCGGACAGAAGCTCACCGGACAAAAGCTCAACGGACAAAAGCTCACCCGTTTTTTCACAAACCCGGACAAAAGCTCACCTCAGTGTTTTTTTTTTGCTACCCTTGGCGAAACAGGGGCTGGGATAAAGTGCGGACGCGATGGTCATTGCACCATTTTTAGCAGAACTGGCATCCCATCCCATGCAAAAGTGTCGACAGATAAGCCATAACAGACAGAGAAGCAACGATTTGGGATCAAACTGAGTTGAGCTGATATGATCAAGCTTGCTTGACTCAAGGTATGCCGGAGAACCCTTGTGCCAAGCCCAAGAAACTTCGTGAACCGACGTTTCTGAACCCGAAAAGTGACCGAGAAGCGAAGTCACCCTTTGTCGACCTCGCTTTTTCATTGTGCTTTTGTCACGCTAAACGCGCATATAAAGGTTCGGCACAATGTCTCTTCATTACTAATCATGGGTTGTCTTGGGGTTCAGGGTAATATTTGAAGTGAATGGCTAGGAAAATTAAATTCATTCCGTCATTGAGCGTCGTAAATGTATTTGAAATCAAGGATTATCTCAGGGTGTTGTGAAAAGGAAACTGAAGCAAAACTGGGTTCGAGAAGTATGTCGGCCACGCTCATCCAAGAGTCTGGATGCTAACTGAATGTCCACAGGAAAATGAGGCGTTCGTTGCCACGGCATTGGCACATGCCCGCAGAGGTGAACCCCCAGAGAAGCGGGTGCGAAAAACCACTCTGCGCCTGCAGAATCGTGTGAAAAATATTTTCGAGGGATTTAAGGTACACCCAGATCTACCAAGACTGCTGGAGCTAGTGGGGGACTGCATTCACTTCTAAACAATCGATAAACAAACTTGTTTCTATTCTAAGCAACAAACAGTCTTGTACACGTTACTAAAAAAAAGTAATCGATTACAATTACTATTACTCTTGGCTAAAAAGTATTCGATTAGATTACTTGATTACTCGACGGCAAAAGTAATTGGACATTACTTAAAGAAGTAACCGTTACTTTTCCGATTACTTTATTGTGTGAAGACACATCTTTAGCGCTCATAACAATGAACTACTTCCAACCTATATTTAACATTTGCACAAGTATTGAAGAAGAACAACTGGTTCCCTCTTCGTGGTCGTTGCACCTTCACAATGGGGACACAAGCACAGAATTCTTTTGAAGAAGTTTAATGATTTGGGCGTTCGCCAGTGTGTGTGTGCGTGTGGGGGAAGGGGGGGGGGGGGAGCGGAGGGGGTTCTAGATCTTGTTAAGCTTGAGCAAGGGTTGTCGCTCAAAGTTTGCGTCGCTCATTTTATTATTCACATGTGGATGAGCTCGCATGTTATACAAAAGAGAAGCAGCTCCAGGATTTGAAACGGATCATGTGTAGTATCATTAGCGGAAGAGATCGCCCCGACCACTTCTCAACTCGAAACATTGCTTGTCACAAAGACCACGTAGGGGAAATTGGGAAATATTTCAACTGGCTTTGTTATATTTTGCATCCGCTTTAGGCATTCTTCGGTTCTGGTTCTCCTACGGGCGGCGAGTTGGTACCCTAAGCAGGATTTTTTTTATTTTTTTTTATTTCTGTGTGTGTGTGCGTGAGGGGGCTAGTTTGAACGAAGGACTTACAAAGCTACATTCTGCTCCCTCAAACTTCGCCCTGAGTGGCCTTTGTCACGCACTGTGGCTTCCCTGGGGCTTCCCACTCCCAGTCCCAGCTCGAAAAAAAAAACAACAAAAAACGGACATTTCAAAGAAACTGTACATAGAAAGGGATTGACCTCGTTACCTACAGCTCTGCAAAAATCTTTATTTTTTCAGTTCGAAAAAAAAAGCAAATTTTATTTTTGTCATTTCAGAAAAAAAAGGCGTGTGCCGGGGGCTGGGGGGGGGGGGGGGGGAGGGTCCCGTGAAAAAATAGTAACGGTTACAAGTAATTTTATTACTTCAAAAAGTAATCAAATTACTCTTGTGATTACTGCCTAATAAAAGTAATCAACTGATTACAAAATTACTCCAAAAAGTAATCGATTACAAGTAATTTGATTACTTGTAATGCGTACGGTACAAGTCTGGCAACAAACCATGCGCCTGTCAGATTTAATTTATTTTTGCATTTTAGTGTCGCACGCATGCACCTAAGTTGTCGGCACACATGTTAAGACCAACATGAAATTTTCTCCTGGTAAGCTTTTGTCCGGGTGTGTGAAAAAAAAATGGGTGAGCTTTTGTCCGGTGAGCTTTTGTCCGGGTCTGTGAAAAAATGGGTGAGCTTCTGTCCGGTGAGCTTTTGTCCGGGATTCAAGCAAGCACTACACACGATGAAAACAGCTCAGACGACGAAGACTAGGTGAAGAAACATACACGACAGGACGAAGCTGTACTCGCAACTAGAGTTTATTTAGTGAAAAAGACATAAAGAAAACAACGTAGCCAAAACAGTTGCTTTCCTGGCCAAACACAAGGGAAAAAAAAAAAAACTACAAGAACGATTATAGAAGCATTCTTGATTTCCATCTTGGGGGGCCCATGCGTCAGCGCTTCGTCGGTGGCTCTGTCAGATAAAGAGGTTTCCTTTTTTTCAAGCTAATATGAAGAGCGTTGTTTGAAGTGTTTCATGTCCGAAACTAGTGTGGTGCTTAATAGACGAGTAGCTGGTTGCTGATGGTATCTGTTTTGGCTACGTTTTTTTCTATGTTTTCTTCACTAATAAAACTTTAGTAGAGAGTACAACCACGTTCTCGTCTTCGACGTTTTCAGCTGTTTTCATCCTGTGTAACGTTTTTCCAAGTCGCCCGATTCGCTACCTTAGTGAGCAAGTACATTCATTTGGAAACCGATCCTACAGGAGCTAGGGTGCGCGATTCTTACACCGCGGTACCACCATCGCTGAGAATGGCGAGGGCTCCTCCCATTGCACGAAGTAATGTGGGCGGAGATTGAGGAGGAGGAGGAGACGAGAGCGCGCGGAGACTTGAGAGCGCCGAGCTCTGAATGGAATGACTAGTTGGTCGACGAGAAGCTCTAGCTGCCTTTGTCTTTACTCACTCTTCGAAGGCGCTCGAACGCCGGACACTTGCGTCCGGCGTTTGGTGTTTGCGTTCACTTGCGTTCGTTTAGTGAGTAGAGACAAAGACAGCTATAGCTTCTCATCTACCCACTAATCATTCAAGTCAAAGATCCCGGCGTTCTGACGTGCCCCTCCGCTCTCGTCTCCTGCTCTCCGTCTTCTACACGTATTGACACTTTTCAAAGGTACGGAGCTACCTAGTGCAGTTTCTAAAGCTTCGATACTTTCGCTCTAATTCTGCTGATAAGCGAGCGAGATTACTTAAATCAAGCGCCCTCGACTTACTGGGCGACGCACTGATAGTTGTATACAAGGACAAACTTGTTGGAATCAACTCCCGGCTTTCGGCTCTACAGCTTCGAAGACATTAAATACGCAAGAACAACAATACCATTGTGAGAGATCTGTGGAGATAAGCATGATCGTTAAGTTTATTGCGTACACAGTGGCAAAGACTCTTATTGTGGCGAAAAGCGATTTGAGTACGATGTTGCTCCATGGCGATCATGGTTCGACTGGCTCAAAACGACCCTTTGGAAGCTTCGCAGAATTCGATGTACCAAAATGGCGATTGCCATGGCCAACTGAAATTGATCAGTCAATCGCCTTGCGAAATTTGGTTGCCTTGTATGTCAGTATCTGGTTGTGTCCGACTAGCAGGCAGGGAAAGTAATGGCACTACTTTCTCTGGATCCAGTGACTTTAGTGTAGACGAGCTGCGTAATTCCGCCATCAGAGCGTCAGGTTTTGCCCTGAACGAGGTGGATAGATTGAGCTTTGAGAAGGGTTTATTGATGAATCTTATCGCGACGCACTCCAGTGGAAATTAAGTTACGCGGTGTATTCACACGGCGGACTCGTCCATGGACAAGTTCCTACGAAATGGTGACGTCGCCCTTCCTGCGGTTCGAGACCTACCATGTTCCGAGCTAAAAAAGCATGCAAAACTCAAGAGCTGGTGACCGCAGGAATGTGTCAGGGAAGAAGTCCGCGGACCTGACGAGTGCTGTTTATCACGTAGGCAAACGTCATGAAATAGGTCGGCCGACCTGTCCTTGCACGGTTACCGAGATATGAAACACGCTCTATCTCGCTCTTTCCTGGTTCGCCGAAGCCGCAATCGGAAGAAACCAATCGCGCCAAACTACTCGCGCGACAACTGGCTGCACGAGCCGTCTTTGTTTTTTATTCTTTATACGGACCATTTATAGCTTTTATTTTCGTATGGCTCTTGCTTGGCTGTGTTTTATGTAATGATTGACACAAGTTGATACCTGATTGAACTGAATGTGTTTATATGCTATTTCTTGTAATTACAGTCAACCTTCCTGCCGCCTGTAAAGGAACTTAAAAAAATAACAACGTTTACGCCTTTTTTATTGCAGAATGCAAATATAGTTTTTAACATTTTAAAAAGGAAACCCACTTAGACGAAAACAAACATCGATTCAAAATGTATTAAATAAATACTACTTTCTACTGTCGCGTGTTAGGCTCTTCCCAGGCGAACTTGATGGCTCCACACTCGGGCTTGTTACTGCGCACGATGTGTGTGCTGAAGGCGTGTCAATGCAGGATGCTGTCGTATCAGCCACAATAAATCCCACCCCAACTGAATTTTGATGTCCAGCTTGTGGGTGTCCACTTTAGCCACCGCCCGATCAGACTTCGCCTCGACCGCCCCGAAGGAGATGGCACAACCCAAGGTACAAAGGATCTACTGTCTCACAGTTGAGAGCAGCGACAGCTCTGACAGCGTTCGGGAGCCTACGATTCCGCTTACCGGAACACGCCCGGCGGCGTCCGATACTCGCTGAGCCTTGCTAGGACAAAGCGTCCCTATTCACAACCACGCTCGACCTCGTATCGACGGGCAACGTTGGTTCTCACGATAACGACCGTTCAGCGAGTTAGGTGCGCCATTCCCCCGAAATGGTCCAGGTACGCGTCGAGTGTGACCACGATGGACGACGGAAATCGAAGACCAGCTGATCGGGCCCCACGTCGGGCGCCAGATAATGTGGGTGTCCACTGTAGCCTCCGCCCAATCAGGCCTTGCCTCGACCGCGCCCAAGGAGATCATTTAACGCAAGTTACAAAGGGCCTACTATCTCACAGTTGAACAATCTGGAGGCAGCGCTTTGGCCTTCACCATTCCGTCGACGATCAGCCGCGAGGTCGCTGACCGAGCTTTGCCCCGTGCCGTCCTCTTCTTCTCCCTTGGCCCCCCGCGGGCCCATGTCCGGCCCCCTTGTATCCACGGTCTCCGCAAGCTGTAAAGTAAAAAGAATTTCATGAGTTAGCGCCGTGTTTCTTAACTACCATGGGCACCTTCCCGTCAGTTATTCCATCAAACCAGCTGCTTTTGCGTTTCCGTTTCATCTTTAAGGCTTCCCCGAGGCAACGTTTATGAGTATACATGCTCTTCCCAACTTTGTCGTCTTGATGAAGCGTTTCTCTGCTGCAAATGTGGCTGACGTTTACTAGGGTTGGCAGCTTTACTCTGCGTTTATTTCGCATTTCAGTAAAAGGTGACCTACCCGAGCGAACGCGGAAGGCCTGATGGGCAATGTGGGACGCACAGGTTCGAGCGCATAATAGGCTTCCCTTGGGGAAGTGCTTCTCCGCACAAATTAAATTTCAGAGCTACATAGATTGCACGGTATTGTGTAGTCACATTTAGAATAGAGTACCGCCTCAGCTTCATTGCAGCGACAGCACATCACTCTCAATTTATGTGCTGTAGTATGAAAGGAACATACAGGAGAGGTATGTTATGCAATATTCGTTGTTGAGGCTAGCACTCGCCCTAACAGTTCAGCTATTGAATTTATTGTGCTCTGAAAAGTGTTTCCAAGTATTGACGTCATGGCCACTTTCCAGTTTCTTGCGCATAAATACGGTAAAAACATCGAGCGAGACCGGCAGTCTAAAATTGGGTTTGTTCACTTTATATTAAAACCTTGTGGCAGGTTGAAGGACCTCCTCGTGGAAGTATGCAGGAAATTGTAGCTCATAATTTGAAGAATTCCCTTGCTGCTACCCGTCTCGGGGAATGACACATCACACCGGTTCAACAACGCAGATACATTTACTGACCGTTATAGCCCGCGCCGCGATACCAAAAAGCCCGCCCGCTCGCGTGGCCAGTTGCCCTTGGCCCCTTCGCGGTGCAGGTGACCAGTGACGATTGTCGGAGGGGCAACCTGGGCCAAACGCTTCGAATCCCCAGGTTGCCCACACATCTCCCCCCTTCCAAAAACAAAAATAGGGAACGTTTTAGAAGGTCCTGGTGGAGCCTTTCTTCTGGTTCAGAAAAAAACAAACAAACAGCTAATCCAAGCCACTTCGCTCGTTGTGCCCTCTCGGGCGTTAAGAACGAAGTGGTTCGGATTACTGTAAACGACTAAATTTTCGCGAGGACCTCATTTTCACGAATTTCGCGAATCGCCTACAATTCGCGAGAATACGTCCCGCGAACAATTCGGCCAATATGTGAGTGCTACGGAAGCTACACTCGATTCGCGAAAATTAGAACCCGCGAAAAATTTCAAATTTTTAGCTTTGGCCGGATTCGCGAAAATTTGAGCCCGCGAAAATCGAGTCGTTTACAGTATATGTTTTTTTTTTTTATAAAAAACCCGTTGCGTTCCAATGCCAGGCTCGACCGGCAAACTAGTCAAGGTCATAGAAACAATAGAACGCCGAGCTATGTTTTTTTATACAACCTAGATGTCAGGCGTCACGTCAATACTTTAGCGTCACCGCGACCTGACTTGTCACGACATCATGCGACATCACGACGACGCCTTGACGTCAGCGTCGTCATCCACGTTGACAACGACGTCGATGTCAACGTTAACGTTGACGACGACGACGACGACGTCACGCGACGTCAAGATGATGGCGTCCTTGTTAATTCGACGTCATAAAGACGCTTCGTGTCAGATCGTCGACTTCGTTTTCGACATGACGCAACTCGGCGTCACAGAAACGTCTCGACAACTTTACGACGTTGACGTTGACGTCATCGTCGACGACGACGACGCTACACGACGTAAATACTTCGTCCTGACGGCGCGTCGACGTCGATGTTGGCGAAGGCGACGACGTTACACACCGTCAAGGCTTCGTCATGACGTCGTTGATACGTTGGCGTTGACGACGATGTCAAGACGACGTTAACGTGACGTAATAAAGATGTTTGACTTTGCGTGGGGCGTCGACGTCAGCGTCGACATGACGTCGACGTGGGGCGACGTCATGACCGCGTTACAACGGCGACTTGATGTCGCGAAACGGCGTCGTCCTCAACGCGACGCGATGTCACGACGGCCTTACGACAGCATCTTAGCGTCGCGTAACGTTGTAGTCGACGACAACGTCGTGACGTCGTCATAACGCACCGTCGTTGTGACGTGGTGTTTTGACCTTACCTCTGACGTCAAAATTATAAAAATAGAATATAGCCCCTAAGGGGCTGTATTGCCCATATTACCTTGACCTGTGTCGTCGCTTCGATCGAGGCGAAGGTGGGCGCTTCGATCGAAGTGGTTCGGTTCTACCTGATCGCTTTCCACATTTTGAGGTGCAACTGAAAGCATGAGCTGGAGCCTGTAGCTCGTTCCACTCAATCTTTCTAGTTCACTCTAAAAAAGGCCTTCGCAGATGGGCGAGCACGGGTCCGACGTCAGTACTTCTGGACAGTACTGATGCGGCTGTGGTGGGTCTGATGATGGGAGCTGCGTCGCAGCCACTACGTGTCTGGCACGAGGAACTAGAAACTGAAAACAACATGAGGCCATGGCGCGGCAGGAATCAGTCTTCACGCACACGAACGATGCCTGTCCCACTTTGCATTCGAGAGGTTCGGGAGCACGGCTAGGGTGCACTCTAGCATGGCTACTTTCTCTTCTCCTCCCAGTAAACCGAAGAGGGCTTGAATACAATGCATTTAGTGTTCGTGCTACTTTTCGTCGTCTTCACCGCCGTCTCAAGTTGTATCGCGGCAGAGACGGTGTGGACTCTTCCGAGAGGTGGTCCCAATCGTCGCCATCTGGAACCTGCGATACATTTACCTCCTCGGATTCATAGAAAGCTTTTAGGTCGGCGACACGAAGAGACCCGCACACTTCACCAGATTCCCAATGCACCAGCTCGTAAGACAGGTTGGAGAGCTTCTTACTAACACGGTAGGGGCCATCCCATCTTTGGTAAAAAGGTCGTAAAGCCCCTAGCAGCCTTACTCAATAGAAGTGTTCGCCTGAGTACCAGATCTCCTACCTTGTTTTACTGGTTTGCCTGCTGCAGTCTCGAGACGTCGAGGCTCTCTCGAGCTTCACGCAGGTTCTCTGTGAAACGCTTTCGAAGAGATCTGCGAACTGCGTGGTAGTGCGCTGCATGCTTGCAGGATCTATGCAAAGAAGGCCCACGTTGGGCTTTCTTTGCACAGATCCTGCAAGCAAAAACACTGGGCGAAAAAACACTGAACTGTCCGGAACAGGTCCTTTTGCGATTTCTGTTCGTCTGTTTGGGCTTCTGTGATAACATGTTATTGGTGGTTTGTGCGATACAACAGTTGCTCCGGTGACTATGCCGTAACTGTAGTATGAGCTTGTTCCCAGGTTGCTCTGCGCGCAAGCTCCGCAACCGCGTGAACCAGATATTTCCGCGTTTATCAACGCTCATCAGCACCGTGGAAGGAGGATAGACAGCCATTTCATCGCTTCCTCGAATAAAGACGAGCCTCTGGAAGCTCGTTTACGCCAAAACATCGCCCCAGGTTCGAAACGTGGAGGATGAAAAGTAGAACAAACCATTTTAAGTCTAATGCTTTCTTGCTGATGCCCGCCGCAGCGTTGTGCTTTAAACTGACACATGGCACGGCACGACCTGTAGTAAATCACCATATTTTCCCGCTAGCGCCGTTCCCTATAGGTCGCTGGAGTCGCGAATTGCCACTCACTGAATAAACGAGCAAAAAAAAAAAACAAAACACCTTGCATATCTGCGTTCATCGCATTCACTACTTTGCCAAGTAGTGCAACTTTTTGGCGGATAGCGAAAGGGAAGGAGCGTTGACACACTTATCATCAAGTTGCGCTATCTTCTCGGCCTTAATGTTTTTTTTTTTGTTTTGTTTTTTAAACTATCGGGTCGCCACTCCGCGTCAATATAGTACATTTTGTGAACTGTTGTTTATTACCACAGTCTCGGCAGTGAAACCCCAGATGGCCAGAGGCAGTCTTCTTTGTGTTGTAATGATGCTCTCTCAACCGATCGTTGAGACATCAATAAGTTTGTCCGACACGCATGTCGGACAAAGAGTGCGGCTCGATGTTGGTAAGGAGGAACACCGAAAAGGCGTGACCTCACCATTAGTGGGTATAGTATATTGTTACTTAACAAGTTTCGTCAAATGACGAAACGAAAATTTGTGTATCAAAATCTGAGCTTCTCGTTTCCTGATAAAATCTTAGTTACTTTAGTTTGATCATTTAGCCGCGTAATAGACATTTTTTTAAATTACTCAAGCACCAGGGAATATTCCAAGCATTCTCCCTGATGCTTGGGTAATTTAGCGATAGGTCTACCGAAGGTACATAAATTTGCGCGAGGCGTGAAGACCTACGATCGCTATTTTTAGGCTGGTTCCTTTCTTTAATAGGCTCCTAAGATAGCTAAGACATGTAGTCCTGATGGTGTAGAATACGCGTTGTAAAATAAGCCTGGAAGCTCGCCGTCAGCGCGTGGTCAGCAGTCGCGCACTAGGCTATGACCGCCAGTGAATACTTCCTATTGGCGGTAAGATTTTTCGGTGGCGCCCTCCTACGGTTACCTCTCCTGACGTCATTACCTTGCCAGCAACAAGTTCGATGGTGTCTGAGAATAGCATGGTGGAAGCTTGAAATCATTGCGTTCTTAAACGAACGGTGCCAACGCAGTGAAAATTCAAGTTCTTACAATACTCTTATTTCGGTCGATGAAAAATCGTTTGCTAGGGTCATAGTCAGAATTCGGCCAATCATGGAAGGCCGATCACAGCGACGCTTTTGATCGCTCACGTCACCACTAAGGACAAAGCATGCGACAGCTGCACGCGAGGGTAAATAAATAAATAATAGTCCTTATTAATCAAAATCCACAGTACAAAATGTCAGGTCTGCCGAAGCCGGTTAGAGCTTGTGTGGCGCGACCTGACAGCGAAAGCACATTCTTCACAACAAAAAATACAACACAGAAAACAGCGACTGGTACTCAAAATTTAGAATGCCTATTTCTATCACTAAACAGTCTCTTGACATACTTTTTTAAGTTGATGATTCGATTTGAAAAGAAATATAGAGTCAGGTAACGCGTTGAGTATTTTGGGAATATACAATGCCCTAATGCTTTCCCTATAGCGACTCTATATACGTGGGACTTCAAAGCGAGTATTACACCTTGTTATACGTAGTGCTATTCTTTGAATTATAACGTCCTTGTCCCAAAAGTAGCGCTGAACGACAGTTTGTAAAAAGAGTGAGTAAAAACAAGGTGACTGAAGCGAGGCGAAGATATTGTCACTTGAACATAGCGATAAATATAAGACACACTTTTCAACATCCCCTTCAAAATACCATCGATTCTATCGAGCCATTGCATGGAATAATTAAAAAAAAAGAAAGTAATGCCGTATCTGAGCACACTATAGACCCTATAGACCAGATAATGCATTATCAACTTTCTCACTGCAAACGGAAGAAACATTTTTTAAATTTTAAAACTGGCATGAAACACTTCGGAGATGCTTCGCAACAAAAGCCATATGCGTATTCCATGATAAATAAAAAACAAACATATACCAAGATACTTAACATAACTAAAATACTCGAGAGAAGTGCAGCAACAAGAAACACAGTTAGAACCATGCAAAAATAAGTTCGGGAAGACAGTGAGCTTTTTCCAAGGGCTGCGAAAACAGACGAGCTTAGTTTTTAAAGAATTCACAGTTATTCTGTTTTCTTTGAACCAATCTATAACTGCGACAGCATCCGTTTGCAGCATACGCATGGCGGGTTCAATATCGGTGTGACTGGTAAATAACAGAGTGTCATCCGCATATTGTAGCCTGTTACTAGTGACAACAGCCGGAAGACCGTTTACATAGATATTGAATAATAACGGAGATAATATGGAACCCTGCGGCACTCCAAAGAGTAGAGGAACTTTGCTACTTCGAACATTACCCAATGACACCAACTGTGAACGAGATCGTAAGTAATCTTGCAGCAGAGTAAAGAAAGGACCTCTGAATCCCAAACGGTACAATTTCTCAACTAAAATTGTATGATAAACAGAATCAAATGTGTTTTTTTTTTTTAACATCGAGGAAAAGAGCTCATACACAAGAGTTGTTATCGAAAGACGAATGAAGGAAGTCAGAGAACACGTCTAGTAAGCATGACGTGCCACGCCCCGTGATAAAGCCGTGCTGTGAAGACGAGTTTATGCAATGCTCATCAAGAAAACCATTCATGGAAACTGATACGTGTTTTTCTAACATTTGCACGGCACGGCAGTATCGAAATGGGCCGATACGATGACAGCAAGTTAAGAGAGCCACCTTTGTGGATAGGTACTACGATTATTGCTGTTTTTAGATCTGCAGGCAAACAGCCCGAAGATATAAACGCATTTATCATGGCTACCAGAACTTCTGCAAGCACATCAAAATTATCACAGAGGTCTATGATAGATATACCATCGATTCTTGGTGATTTATTTATTATGAAGGAAATATAGAATGGAAAGTAACTCGGTCCTTGAAATTGCAGAAAGATACGCAAATAACGAGAGTATATTTATATCATAAGCATTGGTCGCATCGTCCCCTGTGCTATTACAAATGGAAGAGGCAAAATGTTGAACAAAAGAAGTAGCTGTGGTGACTAAATTGGTTCCAAAGCTCTTTCCAACAAGTCAGAGACACTTTTTCGAGAGACACCGCGAAGCTCGTTAATTATAGACCACGTTTCCCTAGAGTTGGAACGCGCGTTATAAAGTTTACCTGTGTAATAATTACGTCTAGCAGAGCGTATTAGTGCATTTACATGATTCCGTGATGTCTTGTATTTCGCTCGCAACTCCTCATTTCTGGGCGCACGCCGGCTACGCTTCCATAGAAGTTCTTTATTTTTGAAAGCCTGAAGAATGTTGTCGTTAAGTCATACTTGTTCCGATCTACGCTTTTTTACATTAACAGTTACTGTGCTAGAATCCTTAAATGTTTTAATAAGCGAGACTACTTTAGGATAGGTTGCAGGCTGGAGTTCAGCTTCGTCTTCTATTCTAAGGTCTGCCAGCGTTCAGCGGCATGCAGGTTGCATGTGCCGCCTTTCCGACTATACTTCTTAACTTGTACCACCAACATGAGACCGCGAGTTTTCTTCGGATCGATCGCGCAAGGCGAATTCCCTTCGATGCGATGCCTGAAATATTCAAAGCATCGACGCAAAGCTTCCCTCCCCGTAAACCTGGGTCCGTAACGTACCCACGCTTGACACCGGTAGGAGCTTTCTGCCGTCATTGCACCAAGGAAAGCCTCATCGTTTAGTGATCCGAACGGAAATGAGAGAATCCGTCTGGGTGCGCCCGGTTTCCCCGGACGCCGCCGTATTCGAGACTCCGAAATCAACGCGGTTCCGCAGTGGCTTTCTTCGTTTTGTTTCTTCCGTCAAAAGGGGCCGTCCTCTGCGACACGGAATCACGGATTCTTGGCAAACATTCAGGTGCGGCGCAGCGTAATACTGACTTTCTATACGACGCGAATCTGAGATTCCCCTGCGTTCGTTCTGATTCTCTTTCGTTGTGTTGCGAAGCAAACTCTTCTTTTTTTCGGAGAGGAAGGCGCTTGTATTAGGGGGATTAAAATGAAACCGCAGAGGTGGGAAAAGTGCGTCCAATCGAAACATGCAGAGAAAGTAGCACGTGCTTCAAATGCGACGTTTGCTTGCTTTGAGCACGATAGCGTGTAACGCGTTAGTTGCACGAAGAAAGCGAAGGTAGGTACTACAAGAATAAATACAAAAGTAAAAAACAAATTGTTCTTTATGCACAAACAATGCCCCTTCAAAGAAAAATTGGTCGCTTAGACATTTATGTTTTTATTGCTACTTATTGTTGTTGTTTAGCCCCCCCTGCACATCTGAAAGTGGCAAAGCTGAAATGTTACGTGACAACGTATTCCCGCTCTTCAAAGTCACATGCACTGACGCCTCTCAATCAATGAGACTGCAAGATTCGATTTCCTTGTCCCCATTTCATTGTAGGTGGTCCCATTTGTTCCTCAGTGGCGGTAGATAATAATTCCCACTATACATAATAGAGCGCACAATCGAGAACGTCTGTTAGCTTATAGCTTATATAAAGCTGAGTAAAGCCACATCGTGTATCAGAAGATGAGACGAAATTTCGAGTTGCTCGAGGCTAAACATTCGAACTTATACAATCAAAGCAGGTTCAACTTAAGTTCACTAACGCGCATTTCGTTATTTTTTTTATTAACAACGAAACAATTTTCTACTAAGATAGTACGTCTGGTCTTACCACTTGAACACGCAGGGTAGCTGGAGGCTCCTATTACAAGAAACACCATAGAAACGTAAGAAATTGTTTGAAAATACCCACAAAACGTTATCCTGAAATGTTACGGGGCCTCAAAAGTCAAAACTCCTTCTAAACTGTTTTTTTTTTCGTTTCAGATTTTAGGTTTGAGAAGGGAACTTTCTTAAATTGCAAAACTGAGGTTCCAGCCTATTTTTTTATGCTTTTGTTTAATTTTGAGTTATTGCGGAGCGGTTTCAGAGACTTTTCGGGTCTCAACGTACGGGTTCCGCATAAAACAAAAGCTCGAAGACTGCGTATCAACGCGGCACTGTATGAGTAGTACCGTACAATGCCTGCGGGGTAAATATTTTACACACACACACACACACACACACACATATATATATATATATATGCAGAAAAAACGGATTTGATGACATTTCGAGGCCTCAAAGAACACGGCAGCGAGTGGGCGTTCCGCGCTGCGACGCAACGTTTTAATCCTCGCGTCGCAGCAGCAGCATCAGCAGCATCCTCGTCGAGTCGCTAAGCTTGGTGCAATGGGACGTGGCGCCGAATCTTGTGCAAGAGAGAAGCCGTTCGACCGCAACCACTGTCGTGAGTGCACAGTTGCTCTTTCCCTCCGAGCCGTGACTCCTTCGCGCTGAACTGGATTCAACCTTCTATAACTCCGTTTTCACTCGGAAGTTGGACCGCGGCCGTCGTTATACACGATTGGACGGAGCCATTCAAGCATTGCGTAAAGCACTTCGTCACGGCGCTAGTTTCTCCTTGTGGTTCGCTCTCACCGGCTAAAACAATCGCGCAGGAGAAGAAGAAAAAATTTCAAACGCTAAATGCTTCAACTAAAACTTGTTGTTGGCCTAGTTGGTTCATGGTGCAGTCTAGAAGTTTGTTTGCGCGACACAAGGGACAATCACAAGCGAGTAGACACGGACAAGCGCAACTTTCAACTAGTTTATTCGTGCTCGATCGACCACGAACATTAAAAAAGAGCATGCGCAGCACGCTACACAGAAGGAAAGAGGAAACAGAAAACAGATAGAAAAGTCAGCCACCAAGACACATTCCCCGATAGTCATTATCACACCAGCAACCCGGATAAAAACTGGACTTCACTCTCAAACAAAGAAACCGAGGTATTGCTAACACAGTCACGTCCCTTCTTTATATAAAACGTTTCCATCAGTTCTCTGGCTGTGGTATCTTTGCTTCTACCCAAGATACTGATCTCTTTAAGTAGCGCCTCACACCCACAGTCCGCACAATGAGTTGGCAAGCGTGCATTGCCTTTATTCCTGATTGACAATTCATGTTCCCGTGCGCGGTCATTAATCTGCAGCGTCCAGTTTGACTAATATATACTTTCCCACACGAAAGCGGAATCTCGTATACCACCGCTGTGGCACAATCCACAAACGGTCGGGCGTGCTTTTTGTTGCACGAGCTTCCGACCCATGACTCACTCCAGTTCCTGGATATAAAACTGACGTTAAAAATTGACCGCATCTCCACGTGGTGAATGATGTTGCTTGGGGCGAAGCTCTGGTGGTGCTTGTCTGCGTAGACGCCGAGCCGCAGCATGCGGAGCCTTTTCATTCATGTCAGTAGGAGAATGTGTGGTTTTCTTCTTTTTCTTTTTTTAAGCAGACAGATGGGATGGCATCTCAGAACCCCCTAATCTTTTTTTTCTTCTTTTTCTTTGAGCCTTTTCATTCATGTCAGTAGGAGATTGTGTGGTTTTCTTCTTTTTCTTTTTTAAGCAGACGGATGGGATGGCATCTCAGAACCCCCTACTCTTTTTTTTCTTCTTTTTCTTTGAGCCTTTTCATTCATGTCAGTAGGAGAATGTGTGGTTTTCTTCTTTTTTTTTTTTTAAGCAGACAGATGGGATGGCATCTCAGAACCCCCTACTCTTTTTCTTCTTCTTTTTCTTTGAGCCTTTTCAATCATGTCAGTAGGAGAATGTGTGGTTTTCTTCTTTTTCTTTTTTTTAAGCAGACAGATGGGATGGCATCTCAGAACCCCCTACTCTTTTTTTTTCTTCTTTTTCTTTTTCCATAATTTTTTCATATTTTTTTTTCCAATTTTTTTTTTGCCCTACACGAGCACGTGAGCATGTGCTCACGTGCTCGTGAGCACGTGATCTCACGAGCAGAAGCACGAGCACCCGACGCCGGCCTACGGTGGACGGCGGACGGACATGGCTAGCCCCTAAGGAGCTTCGCGCCTAAAAAAGCGCAGGATCGTGGCACAGTGATTGGCCGACTCTACCAATCACTATGCATGATTGGTCGAGTAGGAGATAGCGCAAAGACGACGAGCGCCTTCACGGTGCACTCTTGACGTCGCTCGAATGGTTCCCTGGGATCGCAATGTCGGCTATACCTGCGAGGTCGCGGGCTTAGAGTCCCACGGAGAATAGTACTTCTTACGATGATCTGTAGATGCACTGTGCGAAGTATTCTCTTGGTCACAGTTAACAAATTATGTGGACCTTTCCAATAATCGCCTTCTGTCGGCTGCCATCTTTGTCTATGCGGAGCGCGAGTTCGTCTGCTTCTTCAGCGGTGACGTCGGAACGCCGAGCACCGATTGGCTTTGATTGCAAGGATGGTGGGTAGACCTCAATGCTAGCTGCCACGAGGTCTACCCATTATACTACAATCTGAACCAATCAGAGCTCGGCGTCTTTTTGACGTCACCGCTGAAGAAGCAGACGAACTTGCATTCCGCATAGTGGGCTGTCGATGGCGCTCTAAGCGTGCGCGGTTGCTCTCTTCCGCGAAATATACAAGACGCCACGGATGTGTGCAAGGCCCACTGACTCAGCATATTTGCCTGGGTGATGAGCGCTGGAAAAGCCCGATATTCGCTACAGATTTCTACTACACATAGGGGGCTGGATGGCGCCTATAGCTGCTCTCCAGCCTGGCGCAGGTGATGCCACCGGAAGTTCGGCGCCCGTCCCGGATGCCGGGCGTCTGCTGGGCTTTCTAATGCATTCAGTCAATGTTTTTGTTCATGTTTTCTTGTGTCTTTAGAGGGGTAATAATAATCCCGGTTTGAATTAAATCTCAATTTTAAGGCGTTTGAACCAAGGAGATATGAACACTTGATCAACTAGAAGCTTAAAAGTTTCACATCCAATGGCTTCCCAAAAGAAGTCTCGGGTCTGCGTACGTTGTTACTGAGCAACGACCAGGTCCTCTTGAGATAAAAAAAAAAAAAAATCCGGCGCCCTTGAACGCCGTTGACACCAGCATTCTGAAGAGTAGAAAGGCCTGTCAAGCGCTCACTTCCGAGACAAAACGCTTACTTCCAGTGTCTTCATACCTATTTTCTCAATGCTCCATCCAGCACCCGAGTGAAGAGGAGAAATACTCACCAACAGTTTAATAAACGAGCATCTCATTATCGTTCCGCAACCAATGAGATTACTCTACATTCACCGACGTCACGAGCGCGTACGCATTGCGCTTCTCGCTGGCCGATATTAAAGCGAGGGGTAGAGAACTCGCGCTCACGTCTTTTTGTTTAGTTTCCGTACCCCTTTAAACTAAAACGAAGTACAGACGATTTACACACGCGCCAAATTACAGCCGCCATTGCTGACCTTCTCTTGTCTTTCCCAGATGCCGAGCCACTAAAGCGGGCGTTGACAAACCTCCAGAAAGGCTAATGCTGTGGAGAAGGGCACAGTAGAACCTAAAATGGCAATAACCTGCCCCGCTGTGGTAATGATGAAGTGAAGAAAATGTAATAAACGGAAACAAGAACTGAAGGTCGGTAATAGTGGTGCCCATGCACAGGTGCTGCAAAGCGTCTATAGACTTTTTCTGTTTCCTGTTGTTCTCAGTGACGTTGGTTTCGTATCTGGTATGCAGAACTAAAAAAAAAAAGTAAAACATTTCAACCTGGAATATGCGAGAAAATATAGGTGAGGCAAAACAAGACTATGTGACAATCACGTATTTTTCGTAAACACCTTCCAGCGGCGTGGAGAGATCAAAATGATGTTATAGCGCATACCAGAAGTGACGACATTCAAGATGGCTCCGCCGTTGTGGAAAAGGCGTATAGGTAAAGGAGGATGTGCACAACATATAATATGGCGCGTCTTTTTTGGTGTTACTACGCAATTTCGAACCCAGGAGCGTCAAGCATTTCGCGCATGCGCACTGCACATTTCGGGAAAAGGTCCATTTAGGTCCATTGTGTCTCTTTCTCGGCAGATATTCTAAGCATCGGCATACGCTGGGATCCTGGTATTGTTCCCTGAAATTCGTTGCCTCGTCTTGGGAAGGAAAGAGATTTCGCAGACCTTTTTCTCTTTAATTTTTGGAGTGTTGCTCCCAATAGCTGAGGGTGACCTGTCGTAATCCGATCACGTTTCATAAAAAGGGCCAACCAGCGAAAAGGCTTTCTTGCGTGCCTTAATCTGCTCACTTCCTAATGGGCTGCAGAAGTCCAAAAAGAGCTTCAAGTGCACTTTGGGAAAATAAGAGACGAACGAGACTCCGGGAACCGAATGTCGCCACCACTTTCTAACAATCTCTAAAAAGAAAGAAAAAATGTCTCGCGTGTTGTTCACGGCCTTAATAATCTCCATATCCTCGTGAGTTGCCGGTTTCATTCATCGTAACGCTGGAAGAGGGTGACGATGGCGATACGCGGAGTATTATGCAGGGACAAATTTTGTTTTAATTAAGAATCTGCCGAGCGAGTCGAAATCGAAGGTGACGCAGCTGTGGAGGCCGGACTCAAAAATGTTATTAGAAGAATAACTTTTTTTTTTTTCGTTCTACTTTTTTTTCTTGCTTTTATGGTTATTTTTACGAGTTTCTCCTTTCGTGTGTGAGACCTTTAGACTCTCCAGCGCCCCCTCGAGACTAAATTAAAGGGTTCCAGAAACTTAGTTTGCGTGAGGAGAAAATTAAGGGAAATATAATTATAGGCGTTAACAAAAAATAAGAAAAAACGCGAACCAGGAGGAAAAAAACATAAGAGAGTAGTTCGGAGCGAAGCGTGCATGACCGGCTTTTTAGGCCATGCTTTTAGTGATTTTATAATTATAGTGCAAAAAGCATCAAGATTCGGGTATTCGGGTAATATAAGTCGGGTTTAATGAAGGGACTGATTAATGATCGGGAAAATATTTAGTAGTAGGGAAAGGGTAAAAGCTGGCTCCTGTTCTACCAAGGTGGGCGTTCGTCGTCTTTGTTCCTTCGACTAATTTTATTCTCACGTACTTTAGCGTCAGTTCATGGCTTTTATTGGCGGTTCTTTTGAAGGGAGTTTGTACGAAAGGCTTTTTGAGCGCCTAAGAGACAGGTATTTTTGAACCGTTTTAATATACAGGGTGATCTTTTTTTATTCTTTCAGATTTGTTTAAAAAAAAAAAAACCGTGAAAGCTACACTTATGCGGTTTGTGCAGGTGAGTTATACGGCCAAGGGAACATAGTTTAGGAAGATAGTCGCAACTATCAGTCAACTAATTAAGTAACATTTGTTAATTAATTTTTTAATTAGTGCAAATAGACATCTAGTTTCAAATAGAAACTTGCTGACATTGTATTCGCGTAGACAGAAAGACTACCGCCGAATACTTCGTATTTATTCTGGTCCGGCTGTTGCGATTGGTCGGCAGATCAAGAACTTGCGAGTGCGCGCGTTCTGTGTGTGCGCGCGTGGTGTGTGCTGTGGCTGCTGTGCCAGCATCGTCGTCCTCTAGCACAGTGTTCCGACACAGGGTATAACACTGACAATAATCGAAAACTACTAAATCCACTCTTTCTAGAATGATATAACATCGGGGCAGCATTTTACGGCGTTCTGTAGAAACGCTTCATCTGAACGCGTTTCTAGATTTCGGTTTCTTATTGGAGCGCATCTACGCGCCCGTAGTCCTGCTCCCCAGTGGCTGAGACGCGCAACACACATGCGCCCTACTTTCCTTTATTCTACGAGGGAGGCGAGGAGGTGGCTTCGCGCCGCGAGCACCGGGGAGCAGGACCGCGGGCGCAAAGATGCGCTCCGATAAGAAACCGAAATCTAGAAACGCGTCCAAATGAAGCGTTTTTACAGAACGCCGTAAAATGCTGGTCAGCATTTTACGGCGTTACGTAAAATGATGGTCAGCAAGTTTCTAATTTGAACTATATGTCTATTTGCACTAATTAAAAAGTTTCTTAACAAATTTTACTTAATTAGCGGACTGATAGTTGCGACTATCTAACTATACCATGTCCCCCTGGCCGTATAACTCACGAGCAGAAACCACCAGTGTAGCTTTCACAACTTTTTTTAAAACAAATCTGAAGAAAAAAAACCTGCATATATTGAACCGTAAAGTATGTATAGCGGAAACGTTTGTTGACAAAGTTCGTGGCATTTGGGTGCGACGTGGTTCTTAATCATTTCTGATTCGAATGAATTTATTTCACACCGATCAAGCTCAAATGAAAGGAACTTGCAACGATAGCAGTGCGCAATTCGTATGGCGCCCCCTTCAAGACGTTCCAATATTTTGCCAGATGTTTGCTTCTCGGTTAAGTAGGAGAATAGATATTCATACAGAGATGGACAGCCAAAACGAACCGCGAAGCAAGAGGCGTAGACATAATAAGCCGCTTGCTTGAGGTGTCGTTAACTATAGTCCACTGCAACATAAGTGCAGCAGCAGGGTCTTCACGCCTTTGATTCCATTGAGAGGAAGAATGTCCTACTGCCACTCAGTACAAAACGCACCCTTTTGTTTTCGCGTCAAGGAACCAAGGAACATCCGCAATGGTTACATACAACTGAAGAAATGCAGGGTGGGACTTTTTATGTTCACGCTTCTTGCTCCGTGATTTTTATCAGTATAATGCCGCGACTGCATTGTCTGTGATGCGATAATTTGATGCGTAGGACTTCCCATGCCTTGCGTTCCTTAAAAAAACATTGAAATGAAAAATAAAAGAATTAAAAGGTCTAGAAAGACACGATTTCTTTTTTCGACAAAAAAAAAAATGTGCGCGCAATATTTCCGCCATTATACTTTGTCTCACCTTAGTATGGACTATTGTTAGCCGCGCGTGCTAAAAGCGCGAGCTAGTTGCTTTGAACGAAGCCTCGGCGGCTGCACGAGCGCTCGTGCCGCGAGTGCTCCAGTGAAGGCAGTCAAGGTTAGCCGCTCGCGCTAGCGCAGCATTCGCGGTTAGTCCATGCTAAGGTGAGACGAAGTATAGAAGCAATTTAGGTGGAGGTCACGGCCCGCTCTAAGCCCCGCCCACGTATCAGTGGCCTCTTCTATTATTACTGGATTGGCTTGGCTGCTCCAGAGCCGTATATTAGGAGAGTTTGGACAATAGGCGGAGCAAAGGCCGCCGCTAGCGCCGAATATTCCCCCCACGCTTAGAGCGTAAACTAAATTTGTGACACAGCGTCGACCAATCAGGAGACCTCTACTCCATTTCACAAATGTCGACAGTGAAGACAAAGGCACAGGCGCGGGAACCTAGCTCAGCGAAACGCTTTTGTTTGTACGAGACCTCGTGCATAGGAGGCACTTTCCAAAGCCACGCGCTCGTGCCCATGCCTTTGTCTGCACTGCTAGAACAGCGTCCTGAGACTGGCTGAAAGAAAGCAGTGCAAAGGGTGGGGTGCGCGAGCGTCTTGAGACGCGGAGTTCCGCTCGGCACGGCTCAAATTATACTTCGTTTCACTTTACCTGCGAGCGAAGCCAAAGCTAGAAGCGCGAGACCAGCGCTTTTTGCATTTCTCCCCAGCTCGCGCGCTCGAGCAAAGCCTGAACGCACGGAGCTTCCGTGCTCGCGCTTCCAGTTTTGCCTTCGCTCGCACATAAGGTGAAACGAAGTATAGTCGTGGCACAAATTTAGAGCACGCGACCACCGCTAGGGGCTCTTTCGCGGCCTGTGGTTGGCTCCGAGGTGCTCGCCTATTCAAACCAATGTATGGCCAAACTCTCTCAATAAACGGCTCTGGGCTGCTCGGCAGAACACGAAAGCAAGCCATAGACCCGTTGCTCTGGGGCAGGGGGCGCGAGCGCGTCCGGAAGACTTACGCAAGACGCGACCATGTTATGCTGGCTGCACCCTCCGTGTGGCGCTGTAACGTTCGTTTTGGCACGTGCCACGTTCGAGTACAAGCATCTGTCAGCATCTGTAGATGCGCGGTAACAAAACGTCTAAAAAAATAAAGAAAGAATTATGCAACTCACGGCCCGAGCCTCCCATTAAACATTCCTTTCATCTTTGCTTTTCCTTCGTAGCTTCCGCGAGCACGTATGTTTCACTTTACGTGATAGCGAAGCCGAAGCTACTCGCAAAAGCACGTCCTTCTGAACGATGCTCGCACTGCACGAGCGCGCGTGCTTGGCAGGAACGCTGAAAGTTCGCAGCTCGCTCTTGTAGCCTCTGCTTCGCGGGCACCTAGAATGAAACGGAGTATAAACAAAACTGTATTGAGGAAGCGCATTGACGCATGTTCGAAACGCGAGCCAAATATTCTATTTTGCTCGCCTGAAGCGCTGCTCAAATCTTTAGAGCAGTAGCTTCGTTCTATTTACCTGTACGCCCTGCACCGGTGCAGAAAGGTGAAGGGCGGTATACTTCCGGTCGTATCTCAATACCCATACCGGAAGTAAACTGCCCTACACTTTTCTGCACCGGTGCAGGAGTTGCCGGTAAGTCGAACGAAGCTTCTGCCTTCCTGTCGCATGGAGGTAGAAAGATTCTGCAGAGCCGTATATGTAGAGAGTTTGGCCATTCGTTGGGAAGTATAGGAGACAAATGAGGAGGCGCCATTGGCCGAAAGCGGACTGGGCGTGTTCCAGGGCGTCTTCAGAAATTCGAATGTGAACAACCAGAAGCCGGAGATAATACCCTGGCGGTGGTCGCGAGAAACAAACCTGATAACTGCATTGGAGTAACTCTTGATGTCTGAAAATATGGTACACGTGATGTTTCAATCACGCTCATCCAAAATGATGGTGGAAGAGTGCGAATAATGAAACGATCGACATAATCCGTACGCCAAGCGCCGAGGGCCGGGAATCTGCCGTCCGAGCGGTCACACTCTGTCCGAGCAAAACAGAGTTGAGCAGTGCATTCGTTTCTTACATCCACCTGCATGATCATTATCAAAACAACACATGAATCCTATTTTCAACCACGAAGAGTTACTACACTTCCCTCTTACGCGCTTATTAAAACCATATAGTATGAACATATACCTTTGATTAAAACAGTTTCTCGCTACCACCACTAGGGGATTCGTTTTGGCTTCTGGTTGGTCAAGAGAGCATGCCAAGCCCTCTTTCCGAGTCTGCCGCACGCCCTGGCTCGGCCCGCGCCTCCCATTGACCAAACTCTCTACATATACGGCTCTGAGATTCTGGAGGCGACACGACGCTGTGGAGGATGTGGAAGGACACGCCCCCAACGATGACCAAAACCAAAAGGCGCTATAGGCTCGTAGCTCTCAAGTTTTGAGCAGCGCTCCAGGCGAGGAAAATAGAATGTTTGGCTCGCGTTTCGAACGTGCGTCTATACGCTTCCCCACTACAGTTTTTTTTAAACTCCGTTCCATTCTAAGTGCCAGCGTAGCAGAGGCTACAAGAGCGAGCTCCGAGCTTTCAGTGTCCCTGCCAAGCACGCGCGCTCGTGCAGTGCAACCATCGTTCAGACGAACGTGCTTTTGCAAGCTTCGGCTTCGCTATCACGTAAAGTGAAACATACGAGCTCACGGAAGCTATGAAAGAAAGCAATAAAATAATAAAGCTGAAAGGAATGTTTAATGGAACGCTTAGGCCGCGAGCAGCATAATTCTTTTTTTTTATTTTAGTTTTTCTTTTTTAGACGTTTTGTTATCGCGCGTCTACAGATGCTGACAGACGCTTGCATTCGAACGTGGCACGCGCAAAATCGAACGTTACAGCGCCGCCTGGAAAATGCTGCCAGCATAACATGGTCGCGTCGTGCGGACGCGCTCGCGCCCCCTGCCCGAAAGCAACGGGTCTATTGACGAAAAGGAGAGCCGTCTTGGCCCAAACAGCTGCTTTGGTCACCTTCGGGAAAATGACCAGAGGGTGACCAAAGCAGCTGTTGGCGCCAATTGGTCAGCTCTCCTTTTCGTCCAACAGCGTCTCTTGGTTTTGGTCATCGTTGGGGGCCTGTCTCTCCACAGCGTCATGTCGCCTCCAGAAGCTTCCTACCTCCACGCCCTGTTGCGACGTTCGGTGAGTCTTGTCTGGCGTCTGATACCACCTGCATGTCATGCGAGCAGACGTGCGGCAGCCTATGGCATCGTCTGCTATTCCACCACCGTCTTTCATCATTTGCAACGCCCTTCAGACGCGGCCTAGAAAGCGGTGCGTCGGCGTCCGCCATCGCCCGCGTCCGTATGCTATGCTGAGCGCAAGTTCGTCTGCTTCTTTTGCGGGCGTTGTGGTGACGTCAGAACGCCGAGCTATGATTGGCTCTGTCTGAAGTATAGCGGGTAGACCTCAAGGCAGCTAGCATTGAGGTCTACCTACTATTCTTCAATCGGAGCCAATCAGAGCTCGGCGTTCTGACGTCAACACAGCCCTTGCAAAAGAAGCAGACGAACTTGCGCTCCGCATTCCGCTTCGTCTCTAACTGTCTCCAACGCTCACAAGACGCGACCACGAAAGCGGCGTTCTAGCGTTCCATAATGCACGAGCCACGGTCAAATACATGCGTGTCTTAGCGTCTGTCGATGTGAGGTAAAAAGTGACCGAAAGGACTAAAAATGAACAATATAAATATGCAGTACTTCCAGCTTTTCTTTCCTTATTGTTTTTTTTTTTTTTCGCATGGCGCCCGCGAGCAAGGTGGGTGAGCGTCATGAGCCGCGACGCGCAATCCACCTTTTTACGAAGTCACCGGTTCGAGATTTTTGGGTAGAGAACGCGCGTGCACACCACGAGCGCTTTCACGAGATCTCGCTTGAAAGCATGCCATGGCCGCTCGTGAATCCATGGAACGCGAACATGTGTTTCCATACCAGAAACTCTGGAACCATGATTTCGAAAGAGGTGGATTTAAACGCGACCTAAATATATTTGTTTTGGCACGCCAGATCCGCCAGGTCCGCTACAAAGCTTGAGAGCTACGGGTATTTCGTAGCGAAATGGCGGGAACACACCTGGACAAACTGTATGCGAGGCGAACGCCCGATGGCCTTCAGACAAATGACTTGTAAATTCTTACCTGTGTAGGTATCTTCTCAGTATTGAAACCATGGTAGCAAAGACGACGGTTGCACAATAGACTACTTCCATAAAGCCCTGCATGCAACACGGCGCGCGTTGCACTCTGGGAACTAGTTGGCCAGGGAGGAGAGTGGCATGGTTTCGGTTTCGATCGACACGTCGACAGAGCGTGGACTATTAACAGTGTTGGGAAGTACTTCAAGTACATTGTACTTAAAGTACTACTTCAAGTAGGTTTAGGAAAATTGTACTTTACTTGAAGTACATTATTTGAGTATGTACTTGTACTTTACTTAAAGTATTTTTTTCTGGTACTTTCCGAGGAAAGTACAATTTCCTATCTCAAAGTACATTTTCAAAATTTGGTTTTGTTAAATTTGTATCACGAAATGATGCTTTGTCAACTCCGAAGAAATACTGGGAGGGATATTCTCTCACCAGAGACGTGAGCAGACGATGCATCGCTCGGCTTGTTCTGGGGGCGGCTTCCCCGTAGCTTTTTGAACTCTGGCTACTTCTCGGTCGGTCAGCGCAAGCGTGGAGGTTTAAAATATTAGGAGAACAAAATTAATCATAATCTAGCACCTGAAACTGGTGTGGAACAATTAAACTTTCAAGTCGAAGAAAAAGACAACAGAGGAGAACGTCACAATGTTTTGGGACATTCTCTTTTTTCTTTTCCTTCGACTTGAAAGTTCCTTAATTTTTTCGCACCGCAATCTCAGCTGTCACATTATGATTTATTATCACCAGCTCACTTTCACACTCACTGTTTTCTTTCATTAAAGAGAGGACACTCCTCTCTGGGAGGATTGCTTGCGGAAGCCACGGGGCTGACGTCATGCTCTCTCCTAGTACAAGCGGCGCCAAATTCAGAAGAGGGACTTCTGAATTTGGCTTTATTCCTGAAAATAACTACCCTGTGGCCACTTGACTTTATCATATATTCGCTGCTGTTTTTAAAAATAAGTCATGCATCCCTGATTACCCCTGGGCAATGCATACCAGTTAAAGGGGCGATGCAACAATTTTTTTACTTTGCGCAAATACCGCTTAGAACGAATCCCTGACGCTAATCACATATGAAACACGCGTTTGTTTTTCACCCCACATAGAAGTCTCAGAAAAAATAAAGAAAAACGAGCAGCGTTCACCCCCTCAACTCGCAGCCAGAACAAGTGGCCACGTGATCTGGAGCCGATTATATGCCGCCAATGTTGATCATAGCCACGCGCTGGGGTCGGCAGAGCACAGGACACGCGCCGAGTTCCAGACATTGTTATGGCTCGGCTATTGTCGTCGTTGCAGCGATTGGACACGGACCACTACCCGAATGCTTCTCGAGCTAGTAATTATCACGAGCCCAAATCGAGTGCCCACGCAATGCTCGGGTCCAATCTATGAACAGCATTCAAATATCGTCATATGGGTGTACTGCGATCCCCACTTTACGTCATCAAATTTTGCAAAAGAGAGATTGAATGAAAATGATTGCTTTTGTCTCTGAAATTACACCGCAACAAAGGAGTTTCTTGGCCAGTGGCGTTGCGTGCGAGTAACCTTGAGTTCTACTAGTGCCAGTAAGCTTGTGTAAAGTGAAAACATTCCAATTGAATATCGTTGCACAGTTCCTTTAAAAATCACTGTATAGGGGAATTAAAGGACATCATGAAAGATTGTGTTTAAAATACTTGTACTTTACGTTGAAAGTACATTGTATTTATAGTACTTTACTTCAAGTACATTGCACCCAGTGTACTTGCTACTTTACTTAAAGTACATCACGTCTCATTTACTTTGTACTTTACTTGAAGTACCTTTTAGATGTACTTTACCCAACACTGACTATTAACGGCCGTTACCTCATGTTTTCTGGTCCTGAGAGCGTCATTTGTGGTCTCTAAACTAACCTAAATGGCCAGACCTCAAAGCTTTAGCACAAACCCGAGACGTATAGCTTGTCTTAACACATGCTTGTTGTATTTTTGTACTTGAGCCTTTCTGTTAGCGTTTCAATCGAGGTATGTGGATGAGCCAGTGCTGGGAATCTCGACGCTGCGAAGCTCGGGGATCTTGTTTGTGTACGAATCAACAAGCTGTTGCAACCAATAAGTATGTAGGCATCGAGCTCGCGCCTTTACATTAGTGTTGTTGATACCAACACTAATGTAAAGGCGCGAGCTCGATGCATGCATACTTATTGGTTGCTACAGCTTGTTGATTCGTACACAAGCAAGATCCCCGAGCATTGGCTCGTCCACATACCTCGATCGAAACGCTAACAGAAAGGAAGTTTGTTTGTTTCGTGCGTCCATAGACACAATATTACTTTTTGCGATTACCGTTTGTCTTATTACGCCTGAGTACGCGAGGTAAAACTCGGAGGCGCCATTGAAAAGCTCAATTTTAACACACTTCTTATCTCTTATCTGTACAGACCCGCAGCACTGCACGAATTAAGTGAAGTCCCCACCCGATTGCATTCCACCAATATTCAACATCGCGTATGCGCATGAAGTTATCCTGCAATCAAATAAGCACATTCGCACATACAAACCGTTTTAAGAAAGCAAAAGTCGAGCACTTATGTGAAGAATGTCGCACCGTTCGCCGGAAGTGCGCCCGGACGGGCATGAACCCCTATGCGGTGCCCCGAACGAACGAAATTATTCAAAGCACGTTTGACGCTTGCTAATGGCCATAATATTTGTTTTGTGTTTGCTTTCTTCCTGCCTGAGTATGCCGAGACAATTTCAAACACACCGGTCAGGCACAAATCTTGGGCGTCAGTAAAAGCTCGTCCAAAAAGGCTCAGCGAGGAGTTGGGGACGCTTGTTAGGGCCTCCGTCGTAGCTAGCCGACTTCAGAGGGCGATGCGTGAACTCGAACTTGACGTGACCAGTCAAGCGTAGCCCTGCTCCCACAGCACGCTCGCCGTCCGGCGGTGGGCGAGCTGCCGTCGACTCCGACTGTAGACTCTGTGTTGAAATGTCCCTTTCGTGGCACGAGGATGACGCATATTCGTAAAAGTAAATGTTCCCAAGCGTGTCGAGCGGCCGTAGCAGCCATATTGTCTGATGCTAGGTACCACGACCGGCTTTACTGGGTACTATTTGACTCCGGCGTCCCTACTCTGCAGGTCACGTGACCTAAAATTCCCTCTCGTAGGGAAATCCGGTTAACCGCGGTTAGTTAACCAGCTTCGAGCAAACGGGCCCAGGTGACCAAATTTCAGTTGTAGTTCACTGGTACTAGACGGGATTATCGAAATTTAACTCAAAGATGCACTCGTGGGGTGAGGTGACTAAGCCACGTCTTACTACGTTTGCATCAACGAGCTTGAGCGCGTTGGTTTGCATACGCCCTCATAATATCCGGTGTTTCGGGAACCAGGGAAAGTGCCCCGGTCTTCGTTTTGTATCGCTCGAGAATGAGTGTATTGTACGTTCGTGAAAAGTCAGATAATCGAAAACGCAAGCAGCGCGTTCGGTCGCGGCGTGATAGCATGAGATGAAGCTGCTCGGTCGAAACCGAAACTGAGTGGCCAACTAGTTCCCAGAGTGCACTGCGTGGTATTTCGCCGCGATGGGGCGCGTCGGTTTTGGAAGAAGTCCATTCAGAGAGCAACGGGGCCGCTTTTACGGGAACCAAAATCTTCATTCATTATCAACACGCGCAAACGAACAAATCAAGCGAGATAAAGCAAAATAGTTCACGTGGGATCGGATAGGAATATTCATGATTTTACAGAGGCGTAGTGGTCCTTGTCTGGCCCAAGTATGCTCGCACGGACCGCCAGTGATACAAAAGCTTCCTTGTCGCGGTGAAATAGACCCTTTCCGAAATTCAGTGCCATCTGGTGGTTCGTAAAGCAGTTTAGGTTTTGCCATATCAATGGCGGATATGAACTTGTATCGGCACCGTCACTTTCGCAAGTCAACGGCACGCGAGGAATCGTTTAGTGTGAGTTCTTTCTCGATCCCTTTCAGTTCGATGGTAACCAAGAACCTGCATTCAGAACAAAGCTCCAACCCACTCAGATGCCTCGAGAAAATTCTATACACCAAAGTGCTTTAAAGCCGATTGTGTGCCGCCCACAGACTGACTGAATCTGAGTTATCAGAAATAAACGCTTACGTAGCTCTTGTGTTCCCTTCCTACGTCGCGTCGTACTGACCCCTCGAATGTACAGGCCTCGCATCATCCGCTAAGGAGCATCTTCAACGTCTTCCTTTATCAGTCACTAGAAGGCCGCCATTCGTATGGCACAGATGCCGTTCCACAGATGATGATAGTGATCAAAGTGGCCAGACTGAATTTCGGAAAGGGTCTATTGCGAGGATAACGAGGGAGTATTTCTTTCCGTCTTGCCTTCGCAAAGCTTGATGGCGTAATTGTGGGATAGAAACCACCCGCCTGACGACAGTCGAGCGAGGCTCATGAATGGACACGAGAACTCCGTGAGAACTCGACTTCAGCTCGTAACAATCAATGCCTCGGCGGACAATAATAATTGGGGGGGGGGGGGGGGGGATATTTATACAGCGAGTCGTTGGTCAGCCATTTAATGTTGCGACGAGTCACTTGCTGTAGATGAGCAATTTAGCCAGTGCAGTACAACCGCTAGCCTGGGGTCTTTAACGTGCACCACGCAGTAGTGGTACATGACCGCACGCCGGTACGATGCTCATCCAGATCGAAACGGGCAGGGTGGGGATTGAACCCAGGATCCCTGGGTTCTGCAGCGCGAGCTTTCGCTCCACGTGCTCCCTCGGCTAGTGGCTCGTGTCCAACCATAAAGTTATTACAATAAACGCTAGAAGCTCAGCTGGCGCTAGTGTGCTGTTGCATTTTGAAGCAGACAGCAAGCAGTCTACATTTTACTTACGGTAATGTACTCCTATGGGAAAACGCAAATGCGTTTTCTCTTCGAGCTCGATTATAAGAGCAAATATTGCTTAGTGTTGTGAAAGAATAAGAAGTTTGGAACGTTTTACAATCGGATGTGCAAAAATATGTGTCAGTAAAGGCTGAACTCCATGGGACGAATATGCTGCGAATAACCGACGAATTTTGGCCGGCGGCTTTTGCTCTGCGCGTGGAATCAACACAGTGGCTGCTACGTCGCGCGCAAAACGAGCGTGCCGTCGGGCGGCGTTCGCCAGTTATTCGTCGCATAATTCGTTCCATGGAGTTCAGCCTTTAGAGTGTTTTTCTTTGGAATTCGTGGCGTTAAAAACTGCGCAAAAAGTGCCCAGTGCACATGTATAATACGTGTTGAAATTAGACTGCTATTATAGGCACGTAGTTACGCATATAGTCAATGCTATGAATCACGCAGGGTGCATCAGCTTGACAAAGTACCAAAAGGATGCTACTATATGCCAAATCAAACAATCGAAACAGACACCAAGAACGAAGCATGGAGTTATGGAACGAAGAACACGTACTGGATTACTAACAAACTTTGCATTAGTAAGAAACTGCGTTTCCGTCATCTGAATGATTTTATAGCTTGAATAAACCCTACGCACTTTTTAATTATTCTTATAGAGCGCAACCCTTAGGCGCCTGTTTGCGGGTTGAGCGGCGTCGCCGTCAGCAACGGTGTCGGCGTAACCGCGCGTTGCATTATAGGACGTGTGACGTCACACGTGACGTCACGAGGGTTATCCTCGTGAGGGTTACCCCCCGTGAGGGTGACCCTCTCGTGGTGAGGGTAACCTCTCGTGGTGAGGGTAACCCTCACGGGGGGTAACCCTCACGAGGGGGATGACTCTCACGGGGATTACCCTCGTGTGAGGGTTACCCTCACCACGAGAGGGTTACCCTCACGGGGAACACGTTACCCTCATGGGGGTGAGGGTAAACCTCGGGAGGGCTACCCCCGTGAGGGTTACCCCCGTGAGGGTTACTCTCATGGAGGTTACCCGGGGGTTATGTTACCCTCACGGGAGGGTAACCCTCGTGATGGTTACTCCCACGAGGGCGACCCCCGTTAGGGTAACCTCCGTAAAGGTTACCCTCATGGGGGTTACGTCACCCTCACGGGGGTTACCCTCACAGGGTAACCCTCACGAGGGTTACCTTCACGAGGGTAACCTTCATGAGGGTTATCCTCACTCTCGTGAGGGTAACCTTTACGGTGGTAACCCTCACGGGGGTTACGCTCACTTGGGTAACCCCCACGGGGGTAACCCTTACGAGGGTTACCCTCACGAGGATTACTCTTACGAGGGTAACCCTCACGAGGGTAGCCCCCGTGAGGGTTACCCCCATGAGGGTAACCCTTGTGAGGGAAATCCCCATGAGGGTAACGTCAAAACGTTGCCCTCGTGACGCCACATGTGTCGTCATTATGGGAAACACGGGACGTCACGTGACGTATGACGTCCACGCATCTAACATTGCCAATATTCCCTCTAAATTTAGCGGGGAAGGGGGAGTCGCATACCCTTCCTCCCGTACCCTCCCTCCTCCTCCTCAAGAGCTGCGCTCCAATTCGTCGTTGCAGAGAATTGTAAACGTCTTTCATGTTTTTTTTTTTTTTGCTTGAATTGATAGCTTGTACTGACATATCACGCTGTACAACGTAGACCTGGGCCTTAATTTTTGCTAACTTAAACATCGCTAAGTAGTAAAAAACACATTAACTAAATAAGTTACACTTTTAAATTGTGAGTAAAGCTAAATAGTACCTGTTGCGAGTAAAGAAACTGCGCTGATTTCAATTATTCTCTGGCGAAGAGAGAAATATCACGTACGTTTTCCCATAGGAATACACAGGAAGACTGCAAAAGTAGACTGCTTGCTGTCTGCTTCAATTTGCAGCCGGAAGTCCCGTAGACACTAGCGCCAGCTGAGCCTCTAGCGTTTATCGTAATAACTCTATGTGTCCAACCATTGCGGTGATGAGAATAGCCGAACTCTACCAATGCCTGGAGCTTAACACGCGTTTTCTTCTTTGCCGACCCCAGCGCGTGGCTATCATTAACGTTGGCGGCATAGAATAGGCAGCAGGCCACGTGGCCGCTTGTTCTGGCTCAAAAAGCCTGGCTAGAGTGCCTTGTCGCAGATTTGGAGCGCGAGGATTTGGTAGCACAGAGCATTTCTCAGGGAGTCTGGTATTCGGCGAACAGCTTTTGCAGCAGCGAGGACCCGAAACATGGTTTTCAAACCCGATGAGAAAAGAAGCGCTAGCCCGAGAAACGCAAGAAGCACGAGCGTACATCCCATCGCTCGGGACAAGTGTGTTTCGGCGTCTCGCCGCAGCGGGGCGCCCGTTACATGACTCTTGTCTGCCGCTCTACCTTTTCACTTCCGGCGGCCGCGTCTCGTGGCAATCTGCCAGGCTTTGTCAGTATAGAGGAGGAGATATGGTTGAGGGGATGAACGATGCTCATATTTCTCGAATTTATTTAACAACCGGCATGCTTACAAAGAAAAACTAAGGCAAGTTTATTCGGTTATTAACGTTAGAGAGTGAATCTGAGTAGTATTTAGTGAAAGTACAAAGATCGTTTCATGGCTCCTAAACCAGTCCCGCTTTGAAAACAAGCACCCGTACAGCATTTCCAAATATGCGTACATGGGACAGTTAAACTTGAGGAAGAAAACTCCCTACCAACCCGCTCGTTCTGTCCCTACATGGGACAGTTGTTTCGCTCCTATTTTCTCTGCTTACTGTTACTACGTTGCCCATCGCCAGTGAGTATTTTTTTTTTCTCTGACTTCATCATAAGCAGTTCCTGCTGGCTTGCAAGGTTCTGGCTGCCCGTTGCACGGCACTCCAGCCGCCAAGGCATGGAAATTTAAACTTCCTTAGTCGCCGCCATGGCGAAACCGCTGCCGCCTGACGACAAAGAACTAGCCAGCGTATCGGGCTCAATTGCTGACGACAATCAAGGTGCGTTCCAGGATGTCGTCCGGGGAACAAAGAGACGCTGCCCAAGTCAAGCCTCTGGTTCTAGCGAGAAGACTATCATCACCCAAACAGAGCCCACTGTCGGTCTCGTTGTTCTCTTCACTCCTGTGGATGGAGATGTAAGAATTGACTCCATCAATTCGGTTCGCCTCACGTCCACTCTGGAGACGCTCGTTCCTTCGTGTGTTATTGAGGTGCGCTATAACAGGCGGAAGAATCTCCTAGCCATTGACACGCGAAATGGACAGACGACACGTACTCTTTTTGGGCAGACTACGCTTTGCGGTATGAAAGTGCGTGCTTTCGAGCCTCGTGGAAAGGCCTCCAGCGTCGGAATTGTCCGCGACATTGACAGCACCCTTTCTGACTCCGCAATACTCGGAGTTCTGCGCTCAACAGTAGGCATCCGCAACGTCCGTCGCATCTTCAAGTCCACTACTATTCGTGTTGAGTTTGCTTCTCCTACACTTCCTGAGCACGTCTACGTCGGCCTGGTTCGACATGGCGCCGACTTGTATGTCAACAACCCTATCCAATGCCACCGATGCGGTTTGTTTGGCCATGTTGCGGCTGTTTGTAAGCGGTCTCTAACTTGCCTCCGATGCGCACAGCCTCACGCAACTACTGAATGCAAAGGCTCGAGCACTCTTTGCGTCAACTGCAAGAAGCCTCATGAAACAACATCACAACAGTGCCCATTCTGGCAAGCTAAGCGCTCCGTGTGTCGCTATCGCTGCGAGAACAATGTGTCCTTCGCAGAAGCACGAGCCCAAGTTGACAAACGTACGGCTGAGCGCGCGGCTCCACGAGCTGAAGCTGCAACAGAGATGGTTGTTCTAACTGAAAAACTTCAACGGAGACGACGTCATTCTCGACGACGCCAGGCGGAACAACCTGTTGCAGACAAACAAGACCCGTCATCATCGCTTGTCGCCGAAGCCCCGAAGCCAATGGACACAGAGCCTCCGCCTAAGGAAGCACCTGTCCTTGTCTCCTCCGGCGAGAACAACGGGCGACAAAGCTACAAAGCAGCGCTGCAAAACAAGCCCCCATCGTCGTCACCACCAGTTCAGGCCGGACCTTTACTCCCGGCCACTCAAGCTCCTCAAAGTGTTGGACAGGAGGTGATACCGTCCCTCCCAAATCCAAGCACACTCACTTCCTCGTTAGGTAGCTTCGCACGCCAAATACTCGTCATAGCGCGACAATTTCTCCCGCTTCTACAGCACCCATGGGCAAACCAGCTCCTGAATTTTATCACACTTATAGAACCTCTGGTCGAAAGTTTTCTGCGATGAAAGTTTTTACCCTGCTCAGTTTTATTTTTATGGCTTCCTGCCCATCTATTTTACAATGGAACGCCCGCAGCATCACTTCTAAATTAGCAGAGTTGCAGTATTACCTTTCATCTCAGCCGGTACCTATACTTGCAATTTCGGAATGCCGCCTCAGACATGGCTCTCGAATTCAGCCCTATGTCCATTACCCTAGCGCGGCGGCCACGCCTAACAGCTCGTCACGGGCATCCCTCTTTATTCACTCTAGTGTGCAGCAAGCTGCAGAGGATGTGTCCCATCTGTGTACAGAAACAGCTGAATTTGCAGCATGCACGGTCATATTTCGCTCCTTTAAGATGACCATTGTGTCTGTATATATATGTCCTACTGGTCGCTTTGATGCGAAGTGCATTCGTAGCCTACGTCTTCAATTTCCTGGTCGTCTCCTTATATGCAGAGATTTTAACGCACACTTCCTCTCTGGGGTAGTAAACGCACGACGCCTCGGGGTACGGCTCTGGCAGACGAGATTTAATCAACAGATTTGATTATTCTGAATGACGGCTCTCCTACATTTTTGGGTCATCGCGGAGAACTTAGCGTGCTGGACCTTACTCTCGCTTCCCCAAAATCTAGACGTGTACTGGTCGTTGGTTGCGGACACACGTGGAAGCGATCATCTTCCAATTTTGATGAATATACCCGAAGTGACCCGCCTCCCACGTCGTCAATACAGTGTAACAAAATGGGACGTATTTCGCGAAAAGTTTCACTTTCTTGAGCCGTCAGAGGATATACTAAAAGCTATTCCTGCATGTCTCGTTCAATCCACATATAAAATATCTTTAAGGATATCTCACCCGTCCCCGGATTTGAAGTTCGTACGCTTGCGTGCTGTTCGCCGCCGCACTCAGCGTCGTGCGCGCCGATCTGGCAAGGTCTCTCATTGGATAGACTGTCGTCGTGTTACGTCAGCGTTACTGCGTCATACTCGCGCACTTCGTCGTCGACAATTTCGTCAATTTGCCTCGTCATTAACTCCATGTACACCTAAGCCAAAGATCTACAAAGTACTGAGAGGTATGGGCTGCTCTCCAACACCTCGAGATGTGTTCATCGCCCTCAGTCTTAAAACTGGCCTTGAATTATCACGACTTGCAGATGATTTCGCGGTGCGCTTCATTGTACCCCAACGCCCCTCTGGATCTTCATATCCTCGATCACTGACTGGTACTGCACGAAGTCCGGAAAGAATGGATCATCCTTTCACTGTGTCGGAACTAGATGCGGCTCTTAGGAAATGCAAACGCCACAGTGCTCCTGGGTCTGATGGCATTACTTACCAAGCATTGCGTAACCTGAGTGACAAGTCACGCATCGTCTTGCTCGAACGCTTAAATTTGGAGTGGACTACTGGTATTCTTCCGCAAGAGTGGAAGCATGCTGTAGTAACCCCCATTTTAAAACGAGGCAAGCCTTCGTCGGAATTGTCATCGTACCGCCCAATATCTTTGACCTCGTGTGCTGGAAAACTTCTAGAACGCTTGGTGCTTACGCGTCTTCAGTGGTACCTTGACGACATTGAAGCGCTGCCACCTGAAATAGTGGGATTCAGAACTGGACGCTGCACCACTGACTGTATTGCGAGCCTTCATCAGCGTTGGAAGAGGCTCGTTCACGAGGTTCCACATGATGTAGTAATTGCCTGCTTGAATCACCTTGGAATAACAGAAGGAATGCTAAAATATTTCCAAGAGTTTTTGAGCAACAGGAAAATTAGTGTTTGCTTGGGCAAGACTACAGGAGCCGTGCATTCACTGTTGCGTGGGTTACCTCAAGGTAGTTGCCTTAGTCCAGTGCTATTTAACATCGTAATGACGACAATACCTTTATGCATGCATAAATCACCACACCCTAGTGGTATTATCATCTATGCAAATGACATCTGTTTGTGGGCTTCCCATTCTGATCGACGCATTCTACGCCCCTTTATGCAAACATCCCTCGCGCGTGTTGCAAACATGCTAGAAGACCTCGGACTTTCCGTCTCAGCGCAAAAAACAGCGGTGCTCGCTTGTTCCCGCCGCCCCTTTCGTCATGGATTTCCGCGGCTTACTTTATGTGGGACTCGAGTACCGCGCGTGCGTAACTATCGATACTTGGGGGTCGATCTTGATTCCCGATTATGTTGGCGTCGGCACGTTACGAATCTTGTACGTCAGACGGCGATGACTACATCTCTTATTCGTCGACTTCGTGGACTTGAGTGGGGACCGGCCCCTAAAGCCCTACTATGCGTGCACCGGGCGCTTAATCTTTCCCGCATTCTTTATGCGGCGTCATATTGGCCGCCTACGCGATCTCTATGGGATCAGCTGGAACGATGCCACCGAGCCGGAATACGAATGGCTCTTGGCTTTCCCTCGTACTCTCGAATCGATGCAACGTGAATTGAGGGCCGAGAGATGCCGGTAGCTTTACACGCTGTGAACCGTGCTCTTAAACATCTGGTTCGGCTTGCTGAGTCGACCAGTGGTGTCTCGCTGTTCACTGACATGCAACAGTGTCATCTTTCACAATATGGCGGTCACTGCACCTCTCTAGTTGAGGTTCTCGGCTTCATACCCTCCGTCCATTCTCCTCCAGTCGACTCCCCGTGGAGCAAGCACCCGTTCACCATCTACGAGGACATCCCGGGTTTCCACGGAAAATCACGACACCCCTCTGTGGCTAGTCGAGCCCTGACAGAGGAGGTGATGACGTCTCGGCATTCCCCGTTTACGGCCATTTATACTGATGGCTCTGTCGACTTCATTCATGATGTCGCGCCTCCAGCTTACCACATCCCATCAGAACCCTGCTCATGGTCAGGACGGTTCGACCATGCCGTGTCGTCGACTACAGCTGAGCTGAGTGGAATCCACGCAGCTCTTCTTCACATCACGACAAAACCACCAAATAACTGGCTTTTGGCAACAAACTCTCGGTGTGCGGTGCATAATATCCTCAGCAACAAAGGCGCCAATCCTGATTTGGTTCGTGAAATAATTAGTCTGGGTCATCTACTTGTCTCCCATGGCTCTAACCTGCGAGTACAGTGGATACCTTCGCACATTGGCTTACCCGGAAATGAGATGGCTGACCATCTGGCCTCAACCGCTCTAAAACTGCCCACTGCGACGTTGAATCTCCCCAGCCACTCTGACCCGAGGTTGGCTATCAAGACTTGGATACAACACAAGCATCCTGTTTCCAGTGTGGCGTCTGATGAACCTCCTCCTCCAGCTTGTACGCGTGGCCTAACACGGAAGTTCGCTTCCCTTCTCCTTCGCTTAAGAGCAGACTGCGCGTACACGCAAGTGAACCTGCACCGCATCAAAAAAACAACCAGCCCCTTCTGCGAGCACTGCGATCAGCCAGAAACGCTGACGCATATATTTTCTGAATGTGGACACTACAATACAGAAAGAACTGTCCTTCTAGCTTCACTGAAGAGCCGCGGTGTTTCACCCACCCTCGTGGATATGCTATTCCCCAAGGGTCCACCATCCACGTGCACACGTCTCCGAAAGACTGTGTTCAGCTTCTTGGATGCCTGTGGGCTTCTGGCAAGGCTGTGATGAGTGAGAAAATACGACCGCCTACTTCTCTTTTCGTGCTTGAGTGCCAGTGATAGTTTTTTCTCGTGAAGTTTCTTGCGGGAATTTTGTGAACAATTTGTGATGCTCGCGTTCTAGATATGCCCATTTTCTCACTTTTGACTGATTTATTGCCAACTCTTTATTTAACTTTAATTTGTTAACTTGTGTTTCATCATCCTATATTTCTCATCGCCATCTGTTCCTCCTCCTTTCCCCTGCATTCATTCTCATCAAAACTGCAATAAGCCAAGCCTGTGAAACTTTTCCACAGCCAGTGAGAAAAACCTCACGTCAGGCAAACACCACCACCACCACCACCACCACCACTGCAAACTACGTCGATTGAGATCTTCCTCTAAACACCTCGGTGAACGCAAAACGACTCGCACTCATAAAAATGAACAAGCTCAACGATCGACTCTTGTTGAGAGCCGCAAAAGCCCGCAGTCGTGTTTGTTATCGTTTGAAACCAAGTAGGAAAACGCAATCTCGGGATATCCTTTTTAAAACAATATTGATCTATATTATTTGTTTCTCATACATAAACAACTGTCGAATAAAATACTATTACGGCACGGAGAAGAAATTTTACAACCAACCTTTCACACGTCAATCATCTCCCCAGCCAATGCGATACGTAAGTATGGTGTAATCACGGTGTAAGCACGAAGCCAGGCTTAGCGGACTGCGTCTTCAACTTTCTCCACCTAAGTTGCGTCCTAGCCACGTAAATATTGCTAAACATTTTTTTCGTAATTTCGTGTCTCATAGATTCTTTAAAAAATATATTTAAGCTTTGTTTTTTTTAATTTTTTAGTAATTATAGTTTTTTTTTTTCATTGGCGCCCTATGGTACGAAGTTCAGCTTACTACCAAATGTACCTGGGCACTTTGGGCGTATGTGTGATTGGGTATTATGACCTCCGGATACTTTTCTACGGGTTTTATGTAACAAAAGAAAATATACGTTTTAGTTGTCCGTTTTTTAATAAAACAGACTACTTTCACCATATATACATTACGATAAGAGAAAGAGAGAGAAAAACAAAACAAAAATACATCGTTTTTACACTTATTTCTAAGGTATTTAAAAGGCTTTCATGCCAATGGCCGTTGAGATTTGTAAATCTACTTCAGATGTCTGTTGCCAACAGCAGTTTTACTCGCACTTAGGTTGTATCAATGTCAATTGCTCTCTTTTGGCAATACAGAAGTCTGCGGACCCCAAAAAATGTAATAGAATCAACACTGTAACAATTACTTTGTTAATATATAATCATAATATTTATTCCGGTTCAGGAGAACCTTCACTTCGCCGGAAGGCGTGGTTTTCTCGCAAATAACACCAGCTTTTAAAGCCCTTTTAGATGCCCAAAATCATAATGTTTTCTAAGTAGGTAGTTGACTACTATCATCTAACTCTTTCTAAAAAAAATAACAACTGTTCTTTAGATTGGACGTGCCTACCTGCGAGCAAAGCAAACATTCACCCCGTTTGGTCGCGTCGAGCGTGGTTTCTGTCAGAAACTGCGACTTTTGTTGTTTCGTTTTTATCGTGCACGTGCCTCGCACAGGAAGACATTTTTACATTTTCAGTAGCTTTAGAGGGCCTATAGTCCGTCCTATGTTTTTTGCCCGAACTACAGCGAAGGCTGTACTTCGCGTAAAAAGTTCGTTTAGTGCTTGCGCCTTCCTTTAGAAAGTGCCTCGGCTTCATTACTTTTGTGGGCATGCAGCGGGACACTCACCAAAGCTATCCACTCTCGCTCCTGTAGCTCCTTTTTTTTTTCGTCTCTAGTCCACGTTAATGTGTGAAGAAGTATACGTGGACTCGCATACTGTTTTTACTTTATTTCCTACAATTCCCCCCCCCCCCTTTTTTTTCCCCCAAAAGACGGGCACTTGTAAATTACCATCTCTGCCGTGTGTTCGCCAAATATTTTATTTCTATTTCTATTTCGGTGTTGTTTCGGTTATCGACTTGCCCCACAAAGTGACGCAGAGAATACCGAAGTAGCAGAAAAGAAAAACCCTTTTGTTCGAGCTTCCTCCGTTCTTTTCTCCGGGTTGAGCCAGAAAGTGCGCATTTCTAAAGCCAAGTTACGACTGAATTTCACTAACGCCTCACCTTCATTTTTATCTTCCTGCAATATTTTTGTTAATTTTATTTTACCGGGGCTCGTCGTTATTAGAAGTGATTTTCTTTCCTCTTCATCTCTTCAGTCGCTGGCTCCTCCTACGTCTCATTAACATCTCATTTCTTCCTGGGCACAAAAATATGTATATTCATTTTTTTTTTCTTTTCTCCGAAATGTTTTGTGAGTTTGTTAAACCGCGCCGGATTTCTGTAGGTTGCAGCCTGCGACTTTTACGAACGAGATGCTGGTAAATGGAGTATTTATTCATGCCATGCACTTTCATGTACGCGCAAAAACGACTGCGAGAACGTGTATTCGGTGAGCTCAGAAGATTTTGCGCGGAACTGGCGAAAATCGAAAAGTGTCCTACCCGTGATAATTCTTCTAGTCTCACTTTTCAACAACGCGAAAACACACCAAAAATGTTAAAAAAAAGCTACGATCTCATTCAGAAAAAGAAAAAAAAAACTAACAATGACAACATACATTTTCATGAGCTTGGGAAAAGTATGGGAGTTTTTCGAAGTAGAGCCCGGAGCACATAAAGTGGTGCTTGAAGTCCCTGTCGTCCGCAACACAGTATATTTCTCGGCTGCGACGTGCAATTATTCCGAGTGTTTTCTAAGCGACGCACCGGAGTAGATATTAATGGACATTTCTCGAGATATCGAGCGCCATCGTGGTAGGTGGAGTCGTTTATGGAATTTAGAAAAATGTACTAGACTCGAGGTGCGCCGAACGATGAAATCTGCGTCCGATCTTTCTTAACGGCAGTGAGGAGAGCACGAAAATACGTCTTTAGGTTAGGGCTTCTGTCGCGCCAGTTCTCATAGACGCGCCAGATATTGTCGCAATTTATATTGAAGTAGGAATAAGAGATGAAAGTAATTTAAAATAATGACATTAATACGTGCTCGCTTCGCTTTTTTTACTTTTTTTTGTTTTGCAACTACCGGCCGTTTTTATTTTGGAGACGTGCGAGATATACAAAATGGGACGAGCGAATCGAAGAACAAAACAACAAAATTGTGTTGAACGCTCAGTTTAAGTGGTGTTCCACAAGGTTCTTTCAGAGGTTGGTCCACTTGTCCTTACCTTCACAAAACAAAAGGAATACAAGCACAAAAATTACTTTTAGTAACACGTATACGAACTTTCCGAATAATGTTACTCTACTTCATTGGAAAAAGAAAGTCAATAATGAGCATATTCATATGCCGAATTCTAGAGCATGAACCTAGAATGTAAGTAGTTGACCAGGAAACGCAGTGCGCGCCGAAGGAAAGTACATCCATTCAAATTCTTGCCCTCTTCACTTCGAAAGTGACCCCTTATTCGACAAAATCAGAGTGCCGGAGCAATGAACATGGGCGGTTTGACAATATAACAGGGATGATAAATCTGAAGGAGAAATGTAAAAGTAGTTTCATACTGGTGCAGTTGAAACCTTGAATCTATGCATTGCCCGACAGAGTTATATCTTCTACGTTCTGTCTTCCTTTCTCATAGTTCATTCACCGTCGGCTACACTTAAGCCGCCCCCCCCCCCCCCCCAAAAAAAAAAAAAAAAAACAAATCCTGAGAGCACGGCGGATACAAAGACAGTAATGCCGCGGTTCCACTGATTCCGCATTATACGAGAGGCAGTCTGCAAATACTCTCTGAGTCGTGTTTCTGGCTTGTATGACGGATAGAGTTGTTATAACGTACGCTAGAGGTTTGAATGGCGCTAGTGTGCTCTGGCAAGTTGAAGCAGACAGCAAGCAGTCAAAACTTGACTTCCGGTAATGCATTTCTATGAAAATCGAGTGCATTTTCTCCTATACGCTCAATTATAAGAGCAACTATCGCGAATAATTCGTACGTACTAGGTAGATTGGAACAGTTCTCAGTCACGCAGACGAAATACTTGGTCAGTTACGATGTTTTTCTTTTAAATTAATCACATTCAAAACGGTGCTAAAACGGTTTCGTACATGCATTTATGTGCACCGTAGAACACTGTTAGCGCGAACACTGCATTGGCGCTTTTCAGTATGCGGGATATACGTGCCAAACGAACGAAGGACATCTGGAAATCCAGAAGAGACGGCAAGAACTAAGCAGTAGCACTGGATCAGTAACACCCTGTGCATGTACGATCAACATAAATTGGAGGTCAGGTGATACAGTTCCGATTTTCAATAAGCACCGCTTTATTCTTTCTGCTCTGTGTAAAGATATTCTTCTACGTTCAGAACATCACCCGCACTCTCGAAATCTTTGTGAACAGGTGCCCGATAAAAGCTTCCTGGCATAGGAATCCTTAAAAAGAGACACATTTTATAGCCCACGTACTTTATAATTTACGTTTTGAATATTTTTACCGCCTCGGAAAGAAGCACGACGGGGTCATTTTCATAGACATATGACAAGACTGGTATATTAGCATTATGTAAGCGTCACGGGAGCGCTGGTGAACCATGAACACACTCCACATTCCTTTCGATTGTTATTTCACTTAGAATCGTCGCTCGTGTTTGCACACCTTCTGTGGAACACAGGTTTTGGGCCTGAAATATAGCGAAGTTTAACATCGTTCATTGGCGAAGACAAATTCAGTAACTAAAGCAATTACTCTTTTACATCGGTAATGAAGGAACATACCATTCGGTACGACAAAATAACAGAAGTTATTCTCGGTATTTTCCGGCGAAGAGACGAAATGCACGCGCGTTTTCCCATAGGAATGCACCGGAGCACCGGAAAAGTAGACTGGTTGCTGTCTGCTTCGATTTGCGTCACGGAAGTCACGTAGACACTAGCGCCAGTTTAACCTCTAGCGGGCATTATAGTAACTCTATGGTAAGACGGTTCTGTTAGATCGATCGTGCAAAATGCTCTGCAGACATGTTCTAGACATAAATGTACGAAGAAAACATGTATGATGTGCGAGCAATTTGAGTCCGGCTTAAAGGATATACGATTGGGAAGGTGGCGCGGGTTCTTACTCTCGACGTGCTCTCCGGTATCGCCGAAACTTCCTGGGGTCCGGATCGCTCGGCCCGGTCGAGGGATCTCGAGAGGCCGCGGAACTACTCACGAACCCTCAGAGAGCCGACTCTAGGGACGAGCCCGGATCTCCCCCTTAAACGTCCCTCGGGTTCGTGCTGTACGTTAAGAGCGCCACTATACCCCGACGCGTTGAGCGTAGATCTAGTAGCTCACGGACGAAATAAGATTGAGTGCACGAACGCTTCCCCGTCTAGGGAGTTGGGGCCGTTTCGTAGCGGTAAGTAAACCGCGTACACGTGGCTGACACGGGACTATCGTGTGTGCCGTTAATCTTGAAGTGTGCGGGGAGATTATTATTGGGACGCTTACCTAAAGGCTGCCTCGTAAATATGTTAACATTTCGTCAACAGTTTGATTTATAGAGTATAATACTAGGAATGATTATTATAAAATAAAACCCCGATAACCGGCAATCATACATAAAATAGAGCAGGAATCTCAAACGTTTTGGCTAAGGGGCCGGACTAGGGACCTGTAACAGTCTCGAGGAAAAATAAATATTGCGGTATAAATGAGGAAATACTAAATAAATAAACCTAAATAAGCATTAAATTAAAAAAAAATTAAACTAGAGCGTGCAGACAGCCGATAAGAAATGTAAGGTGGATGAATGCAATGCAATATGTTGCTAATTATGACATTACAAAATTAACGGGAACCATGAGGACTCACCAGGCATAAATCAAAGCGCGTAGGAAATTCGGAATATTCACTCAGGGTAAAAGACTAATGAGAGTGGTAGATCCGATGATAACAATATGCAAGATTTATCACACAATGACACTAGGCGCAATGTACATAAGAAGGGAAATTAATTGTATCCTAGTTACACAGACATGAAGCAGGGAGCTACATATAGTGTTGCTGGTGTTAATAATTGTGTTTTGTGTATTTTTGTATAGCCGGAAATTATACTCCGTTTCACCTTATGTTGTACCGCAGCGAAGGCTAGAGGACGCGAGCTCATAGCGTTGGCAGCTGCCCTTGGTGCACGAGAGCTTGTGCCGCCGAGATGTGCCCTAGAGCAAGGAGCTCGCGCTTGTAGCCTTTCCTGCGGTACAACACAAGGTGAAACAGAGTATAGTGAGCTTCAATGGGGGAGTCTGGTGTCTCAGCTGTAGATGAGTGATTTAACCGGTGCAGTACGACTGCTAGCCTGGATTCTTCAACGTGCACCACAAGGTAGTGAAACACGAATGCACGCCGGTACGATGCTCATCCAGATCGAAACGGGAGGGGAGGGGGGGGGGGGGGGGGAGGAATTGAACCCGGGATCTTTCGCTAAGCCTGCTCCGAGCTGGTGTGCTCGCCCCTTTTTTGTTTGGCCACAAGCTCAGTGGCTCCATCTATTGGGCAGCTGAGTAACACTCGGTTCACGTATATTTTCTAATTCTTTACTCATCGTTCTTCTATGATACGAGTGCATTAGGTCTGACAGTGCTATAAGTGGCCATCTCCAGAAGATAGCGTGTATATTTGGTTTCGAAAATACTGCGAACCTCGCCTTCTAGATCAGAACTGGAAGTTGTAGGGGGCTCTCTGCTCACTGGCGCCACCACGTTTACACTCACGAGGGAAAGAGCGAATGCTAGTGTTTACAATGTACGTAATACATGGTGTGGCGAGAGAACCCGCATTTTGATGCAGTCTTTTCTATTTTTTTTATATCTCTACTCTGCGCTGAAATGCGCGTCAATTGTTTCGTTTATTTTTTTTTGTTTTTTACGCGTATTTATTTTTTGTAGTAGTGAGCCGTGGATCGGACGTTATGGAGGGACCGCGGTCACCCGCGAGCTGGCAGGAACGCCTCCGCAGGCTGGACCTGGCCCGCGGGCCAGAGTCTGGTGGCCCCTGATATAGAGGATAAAGGCGTTTTAAATGACGGATAAGTAGAAGAATGACGATACGCTACAAAGCTTCTACATTTTCGTCGTTTTTAGCGCTTTAATCCTCTACGATGAATTACCACCTAGCCAAGTTCCAAGTACATATCCTTTTACTCATGCACGTCTATACGAAACTGTACTTTGAAATTGAAGCATGGAAATTACGACGCGTACGAAATTAACGAAGAAATATTTTCTGCAACGTGAAACACACGTATGTTCAGTATTCTAAAGCCAGGTTTCCTTTTTTTTTTCTTTTTTCATAGCCTAGCCATTTCGACGCCTTCGGCACCTGCGTACAGTTTCCTCTTTGTCATTTAATTTAATGTTTTGCGCACGTATAGTGGCTCTTGTTTTCGGGCGCATTCTGCATGCTTTTCAGCAACGCTGTGTTGAATGCGGCACCTGGCAGCATTTTTACGTTGCGATAACAAAGTCGCGGAACGGACTAGTTTTGGTGTTTAGTGTGAGGTGACTAAACAGACAGTAAAGGTAATTGTGTTGTGTGCAAGTTTATGCAGCCGGAAGTTAGTCACCCCAATGGGCGTCTGGTGTTCGAGTAATTTAGCCAGTGCAGTACAACTTCTAGCCTGGGGTCTTTAACTTGCTCCGCGCAGTAGTGATACGCGACCGCACGCCGGTACGATGCTCCTCCAGATCGAAACGGGCAGGAATGGGGATTGAAACTAGGATCCCTGGGTTCTGCAGTGCCAGCTTTCGCTCCACGCGCTCCGGGCAGACAGAGAGTGAGTTTATTGCGATCAGACACATTTTCCTCTTTGAAATGCGAAACAAATGACAGTACGAACTGCGTTCAAAGGAAGGGAATATCGGGGTCAAACACGCGTCGACCAGGATGGAAAACACATGTGAGCAAAGTACCGCGTAACCTCCATTGGCCTTCACGCTATACCGCTGTGCAGTGAACAGAGAGCTCCGTAGCGCTAGAGCTAAACGGTGGTCCGTCCCGGTAGCTGCGAAAGACGGTCTTTGGAAGCAGACACGTAAGCAAGCCGTTGTAAACTCTTCCTTTTCTGTAAACAATAGTTTTAAACAGCTGACTTTCGTTTTGCAGTAACCGCTGTTGAGAAAACGATATGTGACTAAAAGAGGAAATTATACGATAAATAAAAAATAAAATAGAAAAAAAAAGTATTAGATCAGTTTAAAATGGTATTTCAAGTGGTGGCAACGCTGACATAACAAATGTCTAAAATGTGTCTGTGTGTGTTGCTTTGTTTGCGTAAGGAGTGGTATAGTGAATGAAAATTAGGCATTTTTTATGGCTTGCGCACAGTCAGTAAAACTGCCAGATAAATGCATTTTTTGTGTTCTAAGACGCCTCAATGCCTTTTTGCTTTCGGATGCGCTGACGATAGCATCTGATAACGTAAATAAGCTTTCTTTTATTATTCCTTCGTATAAGCGTGGAGTCTCCCGTATTTCCCCGCAGGAGTACAGACGTAGAAATCACCGGATTTACTATACTCGTTTTCACATCGAGAAACAAGGAAGTTTTGCGTATTACTCATACGCCGCGAGAAATACAAGATTTGGAATTGTCTGAGGAAGAAACTACGCTCTGAATAAAATCACGGCAAGGTAATCTAAATTGTATCCGCATATATCTTAATTCACCACATAAAGGGGTAAATTATTAACGCTCCGCGAGAAACCAGACTTTTTGTACTACGGTTCTTGACGAAAATATAAGTATTGAGGGTCCGTTTTTCCAGAGAACGCCTCCATATACAATTGTGACGCTGCCGGTTTCAAGAAACGTTCCCGTACATTTTAGTGGCCGATTTGGTGGCAATTGTATTCAGAACGCTGCCACCGCTGATTTAATTTTATTTTCTTCCGGTTAATAATTGATTATTATTTGTACTATTTCTTTTAAATTGTCGTGTTTTAACCATTACTTGAAAGATATATGTTTATTTGATTCGTAGTGATCAGGTCACGCTTTCGCAGAAGGTTATTACTAAGTGGAGCTCGCGAAACCACTTCGAAGATTGGTTTGAAGCGAATACGGGGAGTGCGACTAAGCCTTATAATAATGACGTTGTGTGTATGTTTATACAGCCGTACGTTAGTCAGCCCCATAGCGCGTCTAGTGCCTCAGCTGTAGATGAGAAATTTCGCCAGTGCAGTACAACCGCTGGCCTGCATGGGGCCTTTCAAGTGCGCCACGCAGGGGTCATACACGAGCGCACGCAGGTACGATGTTAATCCAGATCGAAACGGACACGGGTGAGAATAGAACCCAGGATCCCTGGTTTCTGTAGCGCGAGCTTTCACTCCACGTGCTCCAAGATGGTGTGCGCTAGCTCACTCGGCCACCGATCCCCTTTTCAAATATATTTATTACATGGAAGTTTTTTAACAAGAGAGCATATCAAACCTAGTCATTCGTAAATATTTGCATATATACAATCTAAAAAGATCCCATATACAAAGCAGATTCATTCGGCAGTAATATTATGGCATATTCTACAGTTCGACAATCGATTGAGTAGGTATTGATACACAAATACAAATGCAAAAATTAAAAAAAACTTTTCAGAAAGAATTCAGCTGTTCAGTTTGATAGAATATTTACAAAAGAAATATAAAACCAAGAACAAACAAAAACACAAAAGAAGAAGCACGCACACACATAAGAGAACTTTCAGAAATGTGGCAGTCCTTTACATGCGTCCAACAGTGGAAAAGAGTCAGGTTGTACAAATTGCGATGCTTAAACGCGGCGAAGTTAAGGCATTCGCTCCACAAAATTTGTTGGTTTTTTTGTCGTGCGTAGTGGTTTGGCATTTCTGTCATTAATTCCACATTTTTACAAATTGTGTAGGCCGAGCAGCACGAATAAGTCCTATGGAACAGTTTAATCTTTTGAAAAAAGAAAGGAAGCGAATATTTTGTTTGGTATGTCCAGATATATTTTTAGTGATCGTTGTAAAATGTCCCAGAAGAAGAAATCATCATTGCAGAAAATAAAACAGTGCTCTATTGTTTCGGGGTTGTCACAAAACCTGCAGTTAAAAAACTGCGGCACAATTATACCTTTACTTTCGAACAAAGTTTTAACGGGAAGAGCGGAGGTGTGATAGTTGAAAAAGAACAACTTCGTTAATGCTGGAACAGTCATCATTTTTACTCTCTTAAAGGAACTCTGACACACCCCAAATGTTTTTTTGTTTTTTTTTTTTCATTTTTTGCCAGGCGATTTAATATGGTGTCGGAATACTACCCAATTAAAATTTTGCTACGGAGTCACGTATTTTTTTAATAAAGCCAAAAAACGCAACTGCTCAAAACTGAAACCGAAACCCCCGCACCGCACGGAGAAGGGGAGAGGAGGGAGTGACTGGCGGAAGTCTCGTGGCTACACCCGACCGTGCGGTTTTTTTGTTTTTTTTTTTCTCTCCGCACGTAGCAGACGAAATGCGTCCGTTCGCCATGCGATTGCTTTGCAGTTATGTTTGTTCCGCTCGCTGTTCTGTACTTCAAGATGAGTTTTTTTGTACATTTAAGTGTTGGCAATTAGTAGTGAGTGCCCGTGGTCAATGCCCGTGATCGGCTCCGAAAAGAATACTCCCAAGATGTTGCGTGAAGAGCTGCCTCACATGTCCTGCATCTCAAAGTGGCATCGTGCGGCAGAGGTGTCAAAAATGGAATCCCATACCATTTAGTTCAGCGACGTATCGTCCCCAACAATTGTTTTTTTCAGTGATAATTGTAAAAAAAAAAATGTAAACATCGCAAAATGTTTAACAAAAATGGTACGCCCACACTAGGTACGGAACCCGTGTCCGCTGCGTGTGAAGCGGACGTCTTTTCGCTGAGCTACGGAAGGAACTCTTTCGTTCGTAGTAATGCAGCCGGTCGACTGTACGTCGTAAAGTTTGCTGCCGATTTCCCTCCAGTACATGCACTCCCGGCTTGAAGTCGGGCAGCAACACGCATTGGCCACATTCGCACCTCGTAAAGAAACCGTACGCGTGCGTATTCAACTCGAAGTACGCACTTCGTGCTTGACGTTTGAGCTAGCGATATCTTCAGCAACGAGAAGGGACGACGGCTCGGCGACGTCTTCGTGCAATCAGCTTGCTGGTCGGACGTGTCGTACGGGATAAATATCAGTTCTTTTGATCGGTCCAAAATTTCTCTTTCGAAGGAAGACAGAATTCGCCGGTACCGTGAACGACAGCTCTGAAGTAGAGGTCCAACGCCCGTCGTCCGCTGCCATCCGCGAGTCCCACGAAAGGCGAAACGACGCCATGTTGAGAATTATGCAGTGAACGCACAGAATGCTTCCGGTTGTTTGTGCAACCTTTTTTTTTTTTATCAACGTATTTGCAGCTTTTTGGAAGCCACAAAAAATGGTTTCATATTTTTTTTTCTATTTTTAGTATTGACTGTGTGCCTTCAATGACCCACAACTTTGATTAAATTTGGTGGTCGCGTCTAAACCTTAGAAAACGGCCCGTGACCACGGAAAAGAGAGTGAGCGCGACTCAAACCGGCCAGTTCTCGATCGGCGGTTTTCGGGCGGAAAGAAACCGAATTTCGAGCCGGCAAATTCTGTTCTGGGTAGTTGGGCTCTTATATGTCACGTACAACTAAAAACCTCGGCGAGCATAAATACCCTGTCAGTGTCCCTTTAAGGACGTCATCCTGGCGATCAACGTGACATAACTTGAATAAAGTAGTACACTATTAGAAAGAAAGGTCTATTAGTCCTCCCTAAAAGAGGAACGTTCTTGTAGCCTATGTTCCTTCAGAAAGGGAGAAACATTCGTCCCTAAAAGCAGGGGAGCCAAGTTCTTCCGTTGTCTGCATCTCAATATGGCTGCCCCGAATCGAGCATATCGAGCTCAATAAGGCTTAACGATGACGCTACGTCTATTGTACGGGGCGAGAGGAGCAGCAAATAAAAGCGTAACACGAGCTTTCAGCGAACTGCATCTATTTCCGAAACCAGCTCCCCCGCCGGTAAAGAAACTTGCGTTTCGAAAGCAGTCACTCAATCTCGTCGTCAGCACTGCTATGCCGAACGGAGACAACCGATACCCAGTTACTTCGCGCTCTTTGCGTCTTATCTTTGCTATTCCTCGAGCAACAATTCCTTCATCAGAGCCACACATCACGGAGGAGTGGGTAGTCATTCGCGAAACCAAAAGCCGCTTTCAAAAGAGCAAATTCGATGCTTCGCTCATTGTTGCACGGTTCCGCGAAGCGTGAAAGAAGGTTAAATCGGTCGTCATGTGATGGCAGGGTCAAGCAAAGTAGTAGGAAGTATCTAGGCTAGGCGGCGCTAAATACCTCCCAATTCATGCGCTACAACATTATTTGTATTTTCTTAAGCCACCATTGCGCTTGGGGTTCCTTTATTGCCTTTATTATCACACATCTCTATACAATTTATGTACCATGAACATCAGCTGAATATATACAACGAGCGCCTACACTTACACGGCACGTACAAACATCAACACAACAGCACACTAACCCCATTACTGCTTCGGAGCTCTGTGTTTCCGCCTTTTATAATTGTCATTTTGAAGGTACCGATTTTCTCGGTGATCACCTAAGCAATAGATAATATTCTCAGCATGTTGATTTTGCTTCAGTAATGTCACACCTCTGAAAGTATTTTGAATGGCTCAGGAGATGAGTTTCTTAGAAAAAGAAAAAAAAATGCTCATGCCGTAATTATTTGAACGCCAATAAAACAAGCCGCTCTACTGCGGTTCCAAGCCACGTGTTTGCTTTCCCGCACAGCACGTCGTAGCCAGCGTTTTTTTCGCAGTATTTGTGTTTCTATTTGTGCTGTTCGCGTGCGGCTACAATTGAATTTAATTAATTTTTATAAGGTATTCACTCAGCTGGAAGCGATGCTTCACGGGCAGAGAAATCGCTTTTCGATCAACATGAACCTTTGACACCTGCCCCGACTGCAGCAGGCGTCAAAGGGACGTTGACAGGGTATTTATGCTCGCCAAAGTTTTTATTTATACATGACATATGAGAGCCCGAATACCCAGAACACAGTTTGAGACTCAAAATTCGTTTTCTTTCCGCCCTAAAATTCCGACCGAGAACTGGCCGATTGGAGTTGCGCTTACTCTCTTCTCCGTGGCCACGTGCCGTTTTCTATGGTTTAGACAAAACCACCAAAGATTATCGAAGTCGTGGGTCATCGAAGGCACACACTCGATACTAAAAATAGACAAAAAATATGATACCCATTTTTGTGGCTTCTAAATAGCTGCAAATACGTTGATTGAAAAGAAAAAGTTGCACAGTCATGTGACTTTCGGTAACTTTATCCACCTCTATATTTCTTCTTCCTCCCCAGTCCACTTTCGGTTTCGATTTCAAGCAGTTGCATTTTTTTTTACTTCATTAACAATATAGGTGATACTGTAGCAAAATATTGATTGGGTAGTCTTCTGACACCGTAATAAATCGCCTGGCAAAAAAAAAAAAAAAAAAAAAAAAGAAGGGGGAGGGGGTTGTTAGTGTACCGAGCTACGCCGTGGTGAGCTCGAAAACTTCTAGCGCTCATTCCAGCGCGCCACTTGGAAAGCAGTTTCCCCAGGAACCATAGTATATTTAAACAGCAACATAAAGGATACCTTTTTTTTTTGTCAATTTTACCATTCTCCCTTAATGCTAAATCTCCAAACTGTAAATATACGTACCTTCCATCATATTTCATGACTGTTCAGTCCGTCTCCTCAGAGCGCAATCGCTCCCGGGAATGGGACAACAGGATATCGTAGAAGACAGTCCCATTGGCCATTGTAGATAGGAGCTGGTACAGACCAGCGTTGTAACATGACTATCCAGAGGTCGATCGATTGCATCATAATCCCTCGAGTGGTCTTAAACTCTTTAATGTAAAGCACTATGTCAACCTGCGACACCCCGCTCCCTCCGATCACTGCCCGACCAGCAGCATCAATGACCGACAGTTTACGTCATCTCATCTTGCTGTTACTCCACTGATGGCACTGGTACGCGAACACACGGTCACATCGGCAACAATTACAGTCTTCGTTCACAGCGAGCAACACTGCCATGACGATGTTGCTGCTATGTTGCTGACACGCAGAAATACAGAGCCACGTTGATTGCCGGTTGGCACTCGGCATCAGAAAACAAACTCAACTCAGCACAGAAGGCACGCAGGCACTTGTCAGTAAAACCTGCCCGTCTGGGAAGCAGTTTTCGCGGATTCCATAACGTCGTCAACGTCGACGCGTCGTTCCGTAATCCGGAGGCGGCGATCTTAGCCCAGTGCACGTAGATAATATCGATGAAATCAATGCACTCGATATTCCACAAAGACCTCTTTCTGACAGATAGCCGGTGTATTATCATCATAGCAAACTTTGACGCTGACTTAAGAAAGGGACACTGAAGAGAGCGGACGATGCCTAAATTACGCTGTGCACGTGTTCGAAATTGTAACCCGCTTTACAAAGCCTATACAAGCAATACAGGATTCAGTTCAATTGTCATCGCGTACCGCTACGCTCGTTTCCAAGTTGAGACCGTTTACAAGCTGAGACAGCCCAGTTGAAAATTTCTGGCCGGCTAAATAGTTCAGAGGTTTCACTGCGTCCGCCGTTCCCGTGCATTCGACGACGCTTTTTCAATCGGGAATGACTGCCGGTGAGTGCGACTAGCACATGATTATAAATAGCGCACACATTAGGTCATCCTTAATTCTGCTTAACCCTACCTTTGGCGCGTCATCGAGCTTCCAGCTTTTGCCGGCAGTTCAACACCACGGCCCACCACCACTGGCTCGTTAGGTCGATGGGCCTATCGAAAATCGAGGGTACCGCAACCTCGGAGCGGTGCACGTTCACGGACACACTTGCCAAGGCAAGCGCACGAATGTTAAATACGCACACCAACACGGGAACACGACAACACGGGAACACGACAACACGGGAACACGACAACAGGGGAACACGACAACACCACACGACACACGGCAAGAACGACAGGTTCGAATTCCAAAAATGAGCATTTCGCACACTCCGACTAACGCCGACGCCCCGACAACCGGATTCCCGAATGAGGCACTCGCGCGAGGGCTTCTGGGATAGCCTCCGTAGGCGCCGTCGTCGTCTAACATTGAACGTAGAGCATGTCCAGGTCCGTCGCAAGCTACGCTGTCGCGCGTCGAGCTGCTCTGCGCTGCACCGCGTTCAACTTGTCGTTGGAGTATAGAAACCCCGTTAGCAGCCAGCGTCAGCGAGCGTGAACGAGCGCGTACGCTCGTTGACGTTACGACGGAGTATAAACAGCCTTTTAAAGCAGCGCGGTGGTGTACACTGCCGACGAACGTGGCCTATCCTGTTGCTCCTGAGGCATAACAGAGGCCTTCCTGGGACGACTAACAAGAGACTGACATCCATACACCTTAAGTAGGTGAGGAGTCTCTTCCATCGTGATTCCTTCGTGCAAGGTCAGGTTCACTTCCCTGTTCAGGGTGTCCATGTACTCCATGCCAGGTCAACGCCATTTCTCCCGTGATATGTTACGTACTGTGCGAAAAGGCGCCAGTGCTTCCGCGAAGTATTCGTCTTCAAGGTAGTCCGGAAGCCAGAGAAGATTTACCTTTAGTTCCCGTGTGTTTGAGTCGAGGGCAAAGCACTTCTTTCCTTTCAAGAGCAGCTCGCCACGAAGGCAAAGCTTTTCTTTGGCGAGAGCGTTGACGCACGTCACCATCCACACATGGCTCACCTGAAATTGTCCGATGGCTTTAATATCTCCTAGATGGATTACGACCTTGAGAGCATGTTGGAAGTCCGAGGCCGTGTATGACCTAGTGGTTATGTCGGCGTGAAGAAATATGGAATTGAGGACGACGTTACCGGTTGGCGGACATGAAAATATGACATTGTGCTCACTGGAGACGACATCCGTAGATTCAAAGATAACTCGGCCAGTGAACGATGCGGTGTTTCCACCAGAAAGTATATTCACAGCCGTTCGAAACGGCCACTTCTTCCTCCCCCCGGCCACCGATCCCCCGGCCTTCACAATCGGTTTCCTAAAGTTTCCAACACTTTCAACGAGTGAGCAATCCAACTGAATAGTTTACTGCAGTATTCCGAATGCAGTTTGGAGTTTTGAAGGGTTTTTAATGAATGTTTTAACAGTTTTCAACTTTGTAAATAACCGTTTTCTGTGAAGTTCTTTTTTTTTTTTTTACGAGTGTGTAATTCTAGTACGTTGATAGTGTTTCGATGTATTCGTCGAGAGAAAACTGCAAGCACACGGTCATTACATGACATAGCAGTGGACATGTTTATGCCTATAAGCTGTATTAAAAACTTCGTTGTGTCAGAGCTATAGTAGAATATGAGATTTTGTTTTTTAACTGTGTTCGGTATTTTTTTGTGTGCTTGAGTGTGTATGTGTACGTGCGTGAGTGCTCCTGCGTGTATGTCTGTGTGTGCGTGCGCACGCGCGCGTGTGTGTATGTGTGTGTGTTACACCACCGGGAAGGCAAGTTGCTGTTGGTGGAAATTAATAAATAAACATAAAGAAGTTTAAAGGTAAACATGAGTAAACGTTTTGCGCCATATGTGCGCCCCAGGGCGGACATTTTCTAGTATTTTTAATGTAGTATTTTTATGTTAGTCCGTCATATTAATTTCTTTATCCCTTTTAAGAACCGAAAACATGCCGAAGTGTTGAAGCTTCCTAAAGGACAAAAAGGTCCCGAAAGAAGCAGCAAAGGAGCAGACGACGCTCAGACAGGGGGTCGCGATCAGCCAATCAGGGCTCAGCGTTCTGACGTCACCGCTACCTCCTTTCTCATGCGCAGAAGACGAAAATGAGCCCACTTGCGAGGCGTATTCTCCGAGATACGTTCGTAAGACGTGCGACTAAAATAAATTTAATGTTACCGTTCATCGTGAGGCCGTAGACTTTCCGGTTTTTACCAAAAAATACTGATAAACATTCGCCGTTGTCAAAAATACAAAATCGGTTGAAATTGAGAAGCGTTAATTTCTGGAAATGTTCGCATCATCTAGATCTGTTTTTGTTGAATCCCTCCCGTTTTTCATAAGATTGTTTTACCACTAATCACCGTTTTTATATTTCGGTATTCTGTTTTGGGGGGATGATTCGTCCAAAACAGAATACCGAAATACACCGACGTTTAAAGGGTGAATAATAGTCGAAAACAAATCCGCCGATTGTTCCTTAAATGAACACCTCAAAATCTATGGCGTAGTCATTTTTAGAGTCATGTTCGCCCGGACACCCCGAGCTAGATCACTCCCCCATCATCCCCACGTCTGGGTATCTACCCTTCACCAGGCACCAACAATAGCGCAATGCTTTCTTTACATCGGCATGCAGCAGCAGCATCCTGCGGCTTCGTCCACCGTCCGGCAGAGAACCCACGGATGAATTGGCGCGGCGTATACGGTGTGGTCGTCTGGCGACCGCAGCCCTACGCCCAGTCCATCCTTTTGTTTGACGCCGTCTTATCAAAGAACTAGGGCTCCCGGGCCCCTCCGCCGCATGGGTCCCGTCCCGTGTAAGGGCGGCGGGACCCATTGATTGCGTCCGGGATCGATAGCTTGGTCAGAGGCCGCCGTGCGCTGTGCGTCTTTATTAATCGAGCAGCCCGCGTCGCACTCATTCGTCTTGTCACGGTTCCCGCGAACGCGAACACGGCGCTTGTCGTCGGCTTCACCGCGCCACTTTGCTCTAGAAATGAGGACCCCACCAAGTGAAGTGGTTGAGCGGAATGAGAGGGGCTGCGACCGCGAAATTGATGGGCGGTATACGCTCGCAATATCGACGAAATTATCAGCGCGTTCTGACCGCTCACCGAACTTGAGTGCGCGCGCTTCGGTGCCCGTTGATGAACGCTCGCGCGCTCAAAGTGGTGTCTTTCTTCCCTAGCGTTTTACACGGTTCAGACGTGATTCGTCCGCCTGGTCATGATTCGAATGAGCTTGACCATAGCCTCCTCTATACTCATAAAGCCTGGCAGTTCGACGACAGAGCCATAGAGTGCCCGGTCGCAGATTCGGAGTGCGAGGATCTGGTAGCACAGAGAATTTTTCGGGGAACCTGGTCGTCAGCGGACAGCCTTTGCAGCGGCGAGGACCCGAAACATGGTTTTCAAACCCGACGAGTAAAGAAGCAGTAGCGCGAGGAACGCGAGGAGCACGAGCGGACATTTTATCGCTCGGGAGAAGGGTGTTTCGGCGTCTCGCCGCAGCGGGGCGCCCGTCACCTGGCTCTCCTCTCATCCGTTGTCTGCCGCTCTACCTTTCAATTTCGGCGGCCGCGTCTCTGTGGCGATCTGCCAGACTTTGTCAGTATAGAGGGGGCTATGGCTTGACGTAAGTAACCAGTGTGGGATCCTGAAAGAGAAGGATCTAACAGAAATGGTGTATGGGCCCTTTCTAACCTTTCGTTGCCTTCCTCTCGCGTGACCCTAAAGGGTTTTCTTTATCTTTTTTTTTTTACAACAAATAGAAACACATGTTAGACCTATTTGCGGCTCCGGGCTAACGTAGTGCTTTGATTGCAGTGTATTGCCTTCGACGTTTTTGAGCCGCGCCCGTTCTTTGATGAGCCACTGCAGCTGAATATGCAGGTGTGACTGAGAAGAGTCTGACAAGAAAAAATAAAATCCTAACACAGAAAGGCAGCGTCAGATGAGGATGTACTAACCCGCCACGTAATCCCAAGTTTATATCCAAAAAAAAAGCAAGCTTGACCGCAAGTGTTTTTTTTTTTATGGTATGTTACGTGGAAGCAATTGGAACCGCCGGAATGCAATGTGGCGTGATGTGAATGTCACTGCTCACAAAACGCACACACAAGAAGATTGCGAAGTGATGGCATATCTGAATCTTCTCACGTTTTCCGCCATTATTTATGCCGATCAGGGTACCTCTCTCCGTTGAGATAATAAAAGACAAAAACACGTTACACGCGTATTTCGAGAGGACCTGGAGAGAACAATCCGTGTGGAGAATCAGTTGGACAGGAATCTGCATACACTCGAGTCCAAGTGATCAACGCATCCGCTGAAAAGAAATGCTAACGTCGCCGTAGTCGGCCTCCCACGACTGGTCACACGTACACTATGACGTTTTTATACTTCGTTTCAGCTTTCGTCCGAGTGCAGCCAAAGGCTGAGGGACGGTTCGCAACTTCAAGAAGAGCATTTCTACGCACCACCAAATAGTCTGCAAAAGTAATTTTTTTTTAAATAACTGTTTTGTGCTTAAACATTGCACAATATTCCAGATGTGTGCTGCTGAGAATGATTTGCAACTAAAGGAATTAGATATCGGAAGTTTATGTTTTTATTAATATATGTAAATGCACGTGGTTTGGTGAAAACACGTACATCCGCTGGCAACACGGCTGCAGCGCTCGGTTTTTCTGCGTAATTTCGTTCCAGTAATGGCCAAATCATGTGCTTCGTTACTTTCCTCGCCGAGTCGCTTCAAAACGTCCTTTCGTTAAAGCACGCTTGCGCGTCAGGCGTGAGAGGTCGTGAAGAGTGTCTACTTTCAAACTCGGCAGGAGACTCTGGTCGCGTTGTACCGCGAATGCGTTGTAAACAAGAAAAGCGTCCAGGTCACTACAATTCATTGATACGCGACGAAATCAGGGCACCCCTTTACCTGCCGATCACATTGAACGCCGAGATGCTGGTGGAGAGTACTGCGCCTCGATCCCTGGTATATCTAGACAATACAAGGAAACATCAACGGCCGGGTTATCGGGCACCTTGCAATGTGTACTTACATCTCGAAACTATGCCGAAATGCCGAACAGGTGGAAAGCTCGGACACAGACGCCAGCGGCCAGCCTACGTACTGACATCCCCTGTTACTAAATTTCAGAACGTGAAAGGACTCTTTTTAAATCGTTGCAGACGATACAGTTGATACACTCGTAGCAGACGAAATACTCGGCGAGTGCGGGCAGCACGGACGACCAGCGGCACGGACGACCAGCGGCGCAGCGGAGTGATACAAACGTGCAGGCGAGATCGCGTGACCTACTGCCGGCGTTTGATTGGCTCCGGCCACGCGTAGCTTTGGCTGCGCTCGGACGGAAGCTGAAGCGAAGTATAGTAAGATTATTTCTATCTTCATCAACGGAGGTACGTGTAATAGCAGACCCATCATTGACGGTGTTGGTTTAAAAACCCGATAAATCTAAGTTTCTATTCAATTGAACTTGTCTTTCGTGACTGATAATCATGGTCGTGGCGCCAAGGATGGAGAATATAATATGGTCCCATCGAAGCACACCGTTTCCAAAATACAGGTGATCTGTGAGTTCGTAATTTGTTCGACAATGAAGATAAACGTTCCTGTAGGTTTGAACAGACCCCACTCCAAAGCACCATAATGGAAGTAGGTCACTACCTAGCACAGACACACAAACACACAAGCACACACGCACATACACGCACGCACGCACGCACGCGCACACGCACGCACGCACGCAAACACCGAATCAACTTTAACTTTATTTTTAACAAAACATTTGTGTCAAGGACATCGGACAAAAACCTTCCAATAAAAAAAAAACAAGCTAAAACAAAGGACTCCAGTTTTACTATTTATCATGCTTTACAAGCACTTGATAATGTGCCCATTGATAGCGATGAAAAAAAAAAAATCCATGCCCCGTCGAAAGGCTGACCTTGTTTTGTGAAATGTTCGCTTTGGAAATTGATTTTATGACCCCAAAGCAAAAGATTAAGGGGAAAAAAAAAAAAAAAGCCGAAAAGTCTACATAGAGTGCAACTTCTCTCATTATCTCTAACGCTCGTAGCGGACGAAGCCGGGGCAACGTCTAGAGATTATTCATTGGAGAATTTCTCACGCCAGCACGATCTCGTCGTAATCAACATTTTGCCGAGACGACTATCCACAAAGAAAAAACTTCGATTCGCGAAAAGAAACAAGAAAGCCACGTCGAGGAGCAATTGCTCCGTAATTTGTTATTTGTTCTAGATTTTTTTCCAGATTCTGATCACGAGCGCAGCAGAAGCCCTATTGTGCCCCCTTCATAAAATGTGCAAACAGGGCAGTTTCAAAAGATCAAACAATGGCTGTTTAAACTGGCTAAACTGTGTCCGCACGGGCCTTTGACTCAGTCGGGATCGATAAAGCAGTTCTAAAACTGCGAAACTATGTTTGAAGAGTGGGATGAAAATAAAAGAGAAGGTTGCTAGTATATGTAAGATAAAGCGACAAAACGGACTTGGCTTCTTCTCTATGTACTTTTCCTCGTCTAGAGTCTTAATGGGATTAGGTCGTCATCAATGTGCTATCGGTTGCTTCATAAGCAAATCCCAGACACCCTGTCCACACAGTCTGCGATCGACGGCGAACGTTGACCTTGCTGCCACCCACTGTCGGCTTCTTCGCGGAAAGGGACTTTTTGAGTTCATCGCTGTCTCGTCGTGCACTATGGCTAAATTAGATTACGCCGACCCCAAGTGAGCTTTTGAGTGACGTTCGATCTAGCCTAGAATAAATATGTCAAAAAGTAATTCATTAGATATATAAAGCTTTCCCTCGGAGGCTAAGTCATAGGAATAACTGTATGGTAAATATATTGACAATTATATATATTTTTTTATCTACTAGTTATTTAACGTGGTTACAGCAAAACCAAATCCTCTGCGTCCTTTCGCAATTATTCAGATTGATTGATTTGAGTTTCTTTATTAAATTGGCTATGATTTTTGCTTTATACATTAACGAAAAGCTTTTCACTCCTTGTTACCATAGGTGCAGATTGATTTCCATTCAATTCTTTTAGATTCCATCTGTAGCTAAGCGCACCAATAAACTTGATAAAAAGTAAACTTTAAAAATGTCTTCGCGTCTGATTTCTTCAGAATACTCTAAGAATTAATAGTCTCCGATGTAAGACTAAACATTACGCACACGTTTCAAACATTGTGTTCAATGCTGCATCGAAGGCTTTCTTTTTAGCTCTAAACGTTCTGTGTCATCGCAGATTTCAGTGATTGGCACTGCGAGTGTTCACAGGATTATTAAACTCGCGGATACGGTCTCGATTGTTCTTCGAAGAGACGCGCTGCCGGCATGGTCAGCTATGATATTTATCTAGATGCAGAAATAATGCAGTAATTCATGGACGACGACGTTTGCTATAACAATATGCATATGACTCGGAATAAATCCATAACCCTGCACCAATGACTATACTTCACGCGATCCCGCAAGTTGTATGAGGCATAAGAAGCGCAATTCGGCACGTGTGCAAATGCGGAACTCTACAATATACTTATATTTACGAGGTACATTATTCGATGAAAGCTCCCACTAAAGCCTAAAGTCACGCGTTTGAGCCGGCACTTTCGTGTATAAAAAGACGCTTCCGGCCACCATACATTTCAGGCGTATATGTGTGGGGCGCTTTCGCCTGCCGAAGTATTGAAGGGGTGTGGAGCCAAATTATTAAAGGACTATGCAAACAAAATTTATGCATCATTTTTTAATTTTTTATTTTGCCTCGATCTGCAGCAACCTTACAAATGTCAAGGAAAAGTCCAGAAAACATATTTTAAAATGAATGGAACGATCATAAAATCTCCTTTAGTGGATGCCTCTGAAGCTATACTGGAGGGTCATGACGTCATGAACCTCGCAAGAACAGCGATGCACCGCTGCAGTGCTAAAGTGTATAGAAACCGGAGGTGTGCCGACCGCGTCGCCTTTTCAATTAGAGCCCCTTACGCCAATATCTGCCGCGAGGGCGGGGTATGGCGCTGTCAGTCAAAGTGGGTCCAGGGGGCCTGTCGTGCGACGTTAGCGAGGTTGGCTTGGCGTTGGCACACGGTGTGGAGCGACTGATTTTTCTTGCCTTTGAGTTGCATATGAAGTGATAGAGCGTGTTTTTTTAGTTTTAAGAGCTGCCTGATACCCTGCTAATTTTGGTTGCAGCCGATTATGCTGCCAGAAAATAGGTTTCGGCAGCAAAGCGTGTGAAGCATGCGCGTCCGAACCGGGGGGGGGGGGGGGGGGTAAAAGAGGCGGAGGCCCGAGGGAAAGGGGGGGGGGGGTATTCCCTCCTCTGTTTTGACGCTCAAGAGCATAGTCATAGCGAGTATTTTTGTGCTTTTATAGAGTCATATAGTTGCTAGCCGCTTAAAAACTCAGGGCTTCTAAAGTACCGTGCATCCTATTTTCGCGATTGATCGCGATTGCGGCTATTGGGATCGCGGCGCTAGTTTATATAAGAACGTCGAAGAAGGAATCACGAAGAAGTGGAAGCCTAAAGAGTGACACCCTGCGTTTCTTAAACTGTCCGTGACTGTAGTCTAGTCTGCATCTTTTTTTTATTCTATTTTTTTTCTCGATTAATTCGGCGGCGTGATTTCAGATTCGTTTGGTGTGTTGATTCACTTTTTCGAGAACCGGCCCACCGAAGATAGCAAATAATCGATATATATATATATATATATATATATATATATATATATATATATATATATATATATATATATCGCAAGCAAGCTAATACACAAACTCCATATTAAAGACAAGAAAAAAAAAAACGAAAAAAAAAAACCGAGGCTGGGAACGGATAAAATAACGGTCAAGCACACACACGCAGTCTCCAAACTCAGCTCCGTGTTGGGGGACGGTGTCTGTGCTTGTCCGTTTTTTTTTTTTACATCTTCCCAGCATCATATTTTTTATATTAATATTCATATACTTTGGTTAGTCGTAGTTTGGAAGTGGGCGCACAAAGCACTACAAAAAGACAACAAATCAAGGACGACCATACATGTGAACATGCCGCAATCGTGTCCCCAGTTGCTCCATCGTCATTAATAACAGCTTTTGCGAGCGTCCGTACGAGTCAGAGGCGAGCCGACAGTTCATTTTATGTGTGTGTGTTTGTTTACGTACGAATCCGACAACGTCGTCTGTATTCCCTCCCACGACTAGGCTCCCTGATGAAGCTCGGAGCAACTGTCGGCGCCGGCGCCTTTCGGCGGCAGGTCCTTTCCTTGGTCGGCAAGCACAATGGAAGCTAATGAGGAGCTCCCTTTAAGGCCTACGGCGACTTCGCCCCCCCCGGATGCCAAGCCCAAATTGGGAGCGCAAACTCCGCCACCTTTCAGGGACAGCAACCTCACAATTCCCCCCGTTTCATCACGGAAAGGGCTCGCGTCACTCCGCTGGGGTGGCGCTGCTGTCAACACCGCGCATGCGCAGACGTATCACTTGACGCGGAGGATCTGGTTCCTGCGCACGCGCAGTGCAGTGGACAAACGCCGACTTCTTTGTAAACAGCCTGTACGTCTATACATGGCTTGTACGGGAGGTCACCACATCATGCTGGTATAGTTAATGAGTTTAAGAAACGAATGTCGTGACCTCGTGACACACTGCGTTTCTTAAATACGCACACTGCGCACACCGCTTTATTTTATTTTTATTGCTACATTGTATTGTGAGTTTGTTTCCCGTGAATCGGTGTTTTGTGTTCTGCGGGAAAGTGAACTCACAGGTGCACAACGTAAAATATACAAAAAAGTAAACAAAAGTTGGAATTCGTTTTTGTGCGTGTGTGCGTGTGCGTGTGCATGTGTGCGTGCGTGCGTGCGTGCGTGTGTGTGTGTGTGTGTGTGTGTGTGTGTGTGTGTTTGTGTGTTAGCTCATTTAAATTTTCGACGGTACAGAATCGCGCCGCTGCCCGATCGCGGTTTCGGCCGAGCGGCAGGCAATCGAATGCCCCGGCGCCTTTCGAGCGACATGCGCGCGAGAACACGGGATTTACAAACAGCGGCCGGACCCGCTAACGACCGGCGCTCGAGCGTTTGGACGCGCTCAGCTGACACTTTTCCGGCGCATTAGACAATGGCGGGTCTGTCAGCAATCAGGATTTAGTGAAGCACATGCGTTGCGCCATGGGCGTGGGCTTGCTCATTTGGCTGGCTAAAAAAGCCGTTCGGCGTAAGCTTCTTTCGTTCCAACTATGCGAGCGCTTAGAAGTCATCAACGTCGAGGCCAGCAGTGACAAAGGCCTTTTATGACGAGAAATATGAAACTATGACAACGAATCGGTCGCCAATCGCGTTGCGGTGGCTAGTCTTTTCACCTCTGCTTTATGAGTACCTTACTTTGGCATAGTCCCGTATTAAAGCATAAAGTGCTTTTTAACGGGAGCCCCAATGCCAACAATTTATCCATTCGTTCGTCCCTTCCGTCCCTCGGTGCATTTCCCGCTAAATTTGGCGGGGAAACTGAATCGGTGCTTAGATCACGTTGCATCAGTTCATGTCCCGTCACCTGGCGTCGCGTGATCTTTTGACTACTTAATTTTCCACCGTAAAATCGGAGGGAAAATTGATGCCTGATGGCTGGTGTCACGTGACCTATACACCAAATAACTTTCGCAGCTAAATTTAGCGGGAAAATTGACGTCATGTGACCTGACGTCACGCGACCTGAACATTAATTCACTTCCCCGCTAAGTTAATCGGAAAATCATTATGTCATGTGATATGTACACCAATGTAGTTTCCTTTAAATTTGGCGAAAAAAGTGACGCCACGTAACCTCTACAACGATTCAGTTTCCCCGATAAATTTGGCGTGGAAATCGATGTCACGTGGCCTGAAAACCCTCAGTTTCCTCGCTAAACTTAGCGGGAAATCGACGTCACATGACCTGTACACCAATCTAGTTTTTCCGCTAAAGTTAGCGGGGAAATTGACGACACGCGACTTATTCACCCGGGTTCCACGCTAAATGTACCGGGAAAATGGATACAAATGAAGGTTCTTCACTCCCCAAAACGACGGTTTAATGTCTTCTAAATAATTTTAAATAATTGTACCTTAAATATTTTATTTCTTGCATTATAAAACTCTAAACATAAAGGTCGGATTTTTTATTATACTTTTTTAATTTATTTGGTGCTCAGTCCTGTAGTAAAAAGTGTATGGACGAGACCGAGAGAAGAATGTGAATGCTTGTCAGTGAAGAATAGATGAATGCAACACGCACCCGGGTCTTACCCAACGAGATCAATAAGTGGCAACGGACAGGTATTCATAAATGTGTGCTACTCGTGCCGGTTACAGTGCAGGCGACAATAGGAATATTTTTGACTCGGATATTCTTAAAAACTTATATCTAAATAGGCTTTTAATAATCGAAAAAAATATGGTGGCGCCTCAGGTTAATTATGTTTCGTGTAGATTTGTCTCAGTGGGTGCTGGTGCGCTGCGGGGAATTTTCGCTGTCTCGATTCCCTACTCAAATCTAACCCCGTTCGTAGCTCAATTGCGATACAATTCAAAACTCGCAGTCGGTACGAAGCTAGCCTAGAATACTGTAAACGAATTTATTTTCGCGGTTTCAATATTTCGCGACTTCGGCGCAGTGTGGATTTCTGGAATATCACGCGGGCAAAAAAAATTGTTTGGATTAGGTACCATAGCGAAACATATTCGCGGGCTCCCTTTTCCGCAATATTATTCGAGTCGCGAATTTCGCGAAAATGAGGTCTCCGCAAAATATTAGGTCATTTACAGTACTTCACCCCAAATAAGGAGGAAAATGATCAGCCAAAGCAACGTGTATTTGTCGAAGAGACGAATAAAATAGTCCAACTAACACGGACACGTCTGCACACCTTATGACAATACGGCACTTTACATCTGACAAAAATATGTTCCACCTCTTTAGAGCTATCTTTTCTAGAATGTGCCAGCATTAGAAATAGACAGCGTCTACTTTCCCGCAAAGCACGTGTGAGAAACAATTGCTGCAACCTACAGAGGAAGTGAACTTGTATGCGCAGCCACAAAGGACGAACACGAAGGAGTGGAAAAGGACAAACGCTTGGCCTTGTCCGCTCCTTCGTGTTCATCCTTTGTGTTTGCACATACGAGTTTACTCGGTGCTTCGAACAAACTAGACCAACAACGAGTCTTGCTAAACTACAAAAGGCATATGATGAGGCCTAAAAAAACAATGTAAGCGTGATCGCCGAAAACTCATCTTCCTAATCCTTCATGGTTTAGTTCAAATCGACACGAATAATTACGTGAATGTGCGCGCTTTGGTGAATTTACGCGACACCGTCATAGCATGTGCTCTATTAGGGAACCAGCCGTTAAAAACTATTGTTTTATATTTAATTTCCTTCAAAAGGCAATTAGGGAATGGAACGAGCTTCCTGATGAAACTGTCGTTTTAACAAATGTTTGTGATTTCGTGGAAAATATAGAGAGCGTAGCGTTTGACAGCATGCCATGAATTTATGATTTCTCATTTGTTTGTATTGATGTTTTTTTAATTCTAATTTTGTAAGCATAATTGTTTTTTCCTTTTTAGAGTGTATTACTATTCCTGTAATAGCCTTGCAAGGGCTGACAATATGAATAAATAAATAAAATAAATATAGAATCCTTCTTTCTTTTACTTCTTTTTTTTTTTGCCTCGGAAAAGACTTTTCGCAATCTTAGAAAAGACAATTTTTTTATAGATAATACATACATTTAATCTCGAATATACCGCAAAACATTCACTCTAGTGAAATGCAATTCCAGGGTCACCTGACAGATAGCACTTAGTGCTTAGTGCTTAGTGCTTAGTGCTAGAGCGCTGACTGCTCTTTTCGAGTCAAACGTATTTTCAGTCCCGCCAACGGCCGAGCACCTTCCGTGGATGGCAGCGCTCTCCCAAGTGCTTTTCGGGAAAGCAGACGCTCCCAATTTCTTAGGGTGCATGTTCGGAGCAACGTTTTTGGGAACACTGGAACATTGGTCGGATTCTACGAATATGTTTCGCTTCATGCGTAATCCGCCAAGAGGCTCGATTTTTAATCTTGACCACCGGCCGAAGTGTAAAAAGAGAAATGTATAATAAGTGCGTTGCGTTGAATGCAAGGTTGTTTTTCATGCAAAACACTGAATCTCAGTGGATACGATATATTTATTTCCCGTTAACGTCATGGACGAGGGTGGAGAAAAGAAGCTGAAATGACAACTTCAGGTACCCCATCCTCCCCAAGAATTACACAATTAAGAAAAAAATCAAGAAGACAGTTAGTAAACTACGTACATGGTACACAAACATTATGCAAAAAAAAACACATCAATATACAACATATTAAAGGAAAAAATAAATATTTATAGAGGAAAATGAACCAACTCAATGAGTTATACCACACTGTGTGGCTATCTATGTTCAAAACAATTAAAACGCTGCAATTCTCATATAATCAAACTCGGCAAAAAATAAAAATTTCAAATTAATTTTTTGATCTAAATTCAAACTGGAAATTGTAATTATTGAGAAAAAAAACACGACCCCCTCCACTTCTAAATTTTATCAATGCTGCTTGTTGGGCGAGTTAGTGATGAAACTTTGAGAACATGGCAGCGCTTTTAGAGAGGGACGAGAGCGGAAAACAGGACAACACAGTGCGTTAACTCCAAAACTCGGAAACCCTCCCTCCTTGTCGGTGGGAATGATTGACAACCGGAGCTCTTTCAATAACGACACCACACGCTCTACCGGAACTCCGACAAGTCTCCAGGTGCGCTCCAGACGGCGATGTTGAGCGTTGTATCTCGGAGGGAAGGGACGTGCTATCTAAGAACAATAGAAAACCCGCGAGGTCCCGAATTCCGGTAAAGCGTGTGGTGTCATTATTGAAAGGGCGCCGGTTGTCAATCATTCCCTATGACAAGGAAGGAGGGTTTCTGTTGTCAACGGCAGCCGAGTTTCGGACTTTGCGCATTGTGTTGTCCTGTTCTCCGCTCTCGTTCGTGCCTAAAAGCGCTACCATGTTCTAATTGCGGAAGTTTACTTTTTACGTTTCATCATGTGTTCTCCGTGTTTTGTTTTGCACGAATCAAAACTATCGAATTTCGATACTATGTGTGAGATATATGAGAGTTTTTATCTGCACGAACAAGTCAATTGAACGAGAAATTGCGTATTAATGAGATTGTGGCATAAGCCGATAAGAACCCCGAAGAACGAATCCCTGAGAAAAGGGCATGAACATGATAAACCACGCTCTGCGTTTCTTAAGTTAACGCTGACTGTGAGTATCTTTGGGTACAAATTCCTCAAACTATAGTTATGTAAAGATTGAATGAGCTGTCTCATTAACGAGTGAAAACTACCCGAGTGCATCAGACACAACTGAAAGCGACACCCTCCGACTTTTTCCGGGGATTTTACGGCGCTCGATGGGCGCATACGCAAGGCGGATTAACTTCCGGGAGGGAGCTTTGCTTGCGCTCCTACGTTACATGAACCCGCTCATGCGATTAATCGGACGAAGAATCGCCTGAAAGACGATTCATCGGAGTGAATCGTCTTTTGCGAAATTGGATCCACGTTTGAAAACGTCGCTGTCGTTATCTACTCGTTCAGCCTTTTGCGCCATCGATTACAAAACCTTGGTGTCCGTGCATGGACTTGTCTCGGCACCTCTCCTGCGTATCTGTTAAGCTTCCGCGCATCGAGTGTAGAGGTACCGATAGGTTCCAGTCAAGGAAGAGTGTGCTTAAGACAAAGAGGGACCCTCTCGAATGGGCGCGAAAAAGATAACAGGCACAAGTTTAGCGTCGACGCACGCCGCGTATCACTTCGCCGGCCACGCAAAGAAACGCTGTTTTCTCGCGAAGCGGATAAGCCGCCAGGAGCACCTCTGTTTCCAGGGCGCTTCAATCACGTTTTTTAAACTTTGACTAAGCTGGATAGGCGTACAATGAAAAATGGACGCCCGAATACGTGAGTGCCCATTTTTCTGCATTTTGGGACTCTGGAACATCGCGCATATTTTAAGTAACTTGGCTTACGTGGGTCCGATGATATCCGACATAGGTATTTTTATGTCAATCAATCAGTGCCATGCCACCTACCTCACGCTTGTGTTCTTCCGCAATTCATGTGCCACACTCTAAAAAAATAAAAAAATGATAAGGTTTGTTTTATTGATTTTTTTTTGTTTGTTTTTTTCGCAGAGCACAGAGGCAGCAAATCATGGCAAAGCTTAAACGAACACCCGAGCGAATGGCGAATCTCATAAGACGGTTCGATCTGCAAAATGCGATAGGCGCAGGGATAATGAACTAGTGGAACGTCATGCGCGCGGTCCCTACGCACAATGAATTTTTCAGGCATAATAGTATTCTGACCGTCGACATTATTAGCAAGAATCCAGTCGTTCTTCGCAGTGATTGGCTCTCGTTTTGTTCTGCGGAAAAGTTTACTCACAGTCTTTTTTTTTTCTTTTTAAGTGCAGGGTTGTAGCTTTATTGTTCCGCGGTTGCCTACAACTTCGCCAAACTAAGTATTGGCTTCACATATCGGTGTTGACATTTAGAAGTACGGGGTTGTCCGTTTTCGACCATCAGCATCGCGTGTGATTTATTTTATTTTTTTTTTTTCAGCAGGGAGTCGAGACACGATGCCGACTAAGCTTGGTCATCTCGGCTGAGCGATCATCGACGTCCGCGTAAGAGCCCGGCCGAGCGAGCGAACGAAGGCGAGGAGTCGGAGCAACTCCCCTTTCCAAGTCTACGTACCGTCGTGCTCCCGCTGCCAAGTGAGTGCTATTGATTTGGCCGAGGGGAGCTCCGTATCGCTGACAGAGGTCGAGGTGAACTGTCCGCCCAGTCTCGAGCACTCGCCGGTCACCCGACAGGACGTCGGCGCGGATTTCGGTGTCCGTGTTCCTTCTAGCGACCTGTCCATCTAAAGTCACGTGAAACCCCGCTCGCGCCCCGAATGACGGAGCACTTGGGGAATGGAGTTGGGGTTTCCCCACCCGTGTGACTTGGCTTTCCCGCGAAACACGGACACAGCCGATCACGACTAACAACACCACGATCACATCGAATAACGGAGCTCGTAATTCGAGTTAGATATTTTTTTCTTCATTTCAACGTGAAAATGGGGGGTAGGCCGAGGAAAATAGCTGGTCGAGCAGCTTGACGTGCTTCGCAAGGCAGTGGCGGCAGCAAAGATTAAAAAACAACAACTAGGTGTTGATAGCTTAAACACATTCATATATACTATATACAAAGCACGCCATTAACCAAGAATACCAAAAAGAAAAAAAAATAAAGAAAAATAAACTAACTCACAAAACTCACCCATTGATTCGAAATTAAGCAACTATAGCAAATGAAACGAAACGTTTACACTAAAATTGTATACACAAACACAGCCGGCACGCCCAGAAAAAGTGCACCCTAGTTGAAAAAAAAAGACTATATGAACCACAAGAAAAGCAAAATACTTGTAGAGTAACGTATAGTATATACACTGTAAAAAAAGTCTGTGCGTCTATTTTCACGCACAACACTCGGGGATCCAATCACCGCAACTTACGGAAGCAGCTCAGCGAGTGACGATGCGGAAACATATGTTTAGACCAAAAAATGCAGTCTGAGTTGTGACATTAAGCAATGCAAAACGTTACGCTTGCATTGCTTAATGTCACAGCTCAGACTGCGTTTTTTGGTTTAAACATATGTTTCCGCATTGTCACTCGCTGAGCTGCCTCCGTAAGTTGCTGTGATTGGATCTCCGAGTGGTGCGCGTGAAAGTAGACGCACAGACTTTTTTTACAGTGTATTCAACAAGACATAGACATAAAACCACCACAATGTGTAAAAAAAAAAAAATTAAAACCGTTTACATCTCCCTGTAACGCCGAATTAGAGCGCAGCTCTTGAGGAGGAGGAGGGAAGGGTACTGAGGGGAAGGTGTATCCAACACCTCCTAGAAGACAAGGCCGTAGCGCTCTTCTCGTGACGTCGCGAAGGAAGGCCATCGGGGGCGCGCGTCGAAGCGAAGACAACGCGCGTGGATCGACCGTCGTAACGCGCTTTTAGTCACATACCCGTGTCTTATTAGCTAAAATGAAAGCTGCACATATATCAAGGGGTCTCGAAAATATTTTATTACACGGTCAAAATATTGCACCGCTAAATAATCGGTATGAAATAGTACGAGGTAGGCGTATAAGAGAAAACATTGAGTCACGCAATTATTGCTGTAGGAATGCATATTTTACACAGAAATACGTCGACAAAATGGCGAGACACGCAGCGATTGGACACAGCAAAACAGATCGCAGTTAAAAATCAGGTAGACGTAGTCAACGCGGACACGGCTAGACAAATGTCACTTACGATCATGTAAGCGATGTTATCGCGTGCAGTCACTGAATTCTTGCATCATACCCCGGCCAGATGGCAAAAGTAATGTAATTTCGATCGAATTACATTATGGGGTCGGCAAATCAGCATGCGACGATCGTATAATCACTCGACACCGCGAGCTGATCAAGTCCCATATCATTTAATGAAAATATATGAACTTTTCCGTGTGGACAGTCAACTAATTTACTTCTCCCTATGGGCTCGAGCTGCCTTAGAACAAAATATCTTATTTTGTATACAATAATACTATTACCTTAATACAGTTAAGATTCTAGTATAAAAGCGGTAAAAGCAATAAAATAACATTAGTATAAACACATAAGCACAAACAACGCACTTTTTATAATCACACAAACTTGTTATTCACCTTCCAGTGTAAACTAGAATATTACCACACAGATTTACAGATGTCGACGCAACCGCACACGGATAACGATCGAACAAGATGCCATTTTATCACGAAAAACAAAAAACAACCCGACTGCATCACTTTACTCGCGTCCCACATGACCAAGAAAGCCCGTAGATAAGTTGTTTCTCACCTGTCGATCGTATCCATACGTCCCACAATATTCGTGACGAAAACATTTGAACACGAACTTTAGGTCTCTCTGTCGAGAGGCCTATCGATAATCGACCAGTGTCATCGTTGACTAGTTGCCACACGTCACTCAAACCGTAGCAGGACTTGTTCCGCGAATCCACGTAAATGACGTAGTATCAAGCGAACACAAAAAAAAAAAAAAACTACCCGAGACTGCGGTGACGACAAAAAAACAACGGTAGGAGTATCAAAAGAACCACACACACTAGAGCAGCGGCCGCAGTGTGGGAGGCTTAACGTCGTCGACCCATCTCTTGCTCGCGTGCGCTCCCTGCGACGATTACTGGATTTTTTTTTTTTCGGTTCCCTTCTCTTCTGAAAGTCTCAGCGTTCCTTTTAACACAGTCAGCAGCTCACACACAACGTAAATTTACCAGAATCGGAGCCCGTACGAGGGAAGAAAACGTCCCTGCGGACCGGTTCATTCGAAAAGTGTGGTGATCTGCGGGATTGCACGTAGTCCCGGGGTTACGGGGATAATCATAAATATAAAAAATTGGTACTTTCAACCTTGGTAGCGCGTTGTATATTATGTTTATATTATATATATAATAAATTGTACAATACTGCGCTTTTAAAACATATATTAATGTCAGATAAACGCTCACAAACACCCCGCACCACTCGAGAAAACTTTTTTTTTTTTTTTTTTTTTACGTCGATGCTTAGAACTTTTTCTCACGTAGTTGCGCGATGGACTTCCTTCCTCCGCCATTGTGACGTAACGACTCGGAGCGCTCTGGCCTTCTCTTCTAGGAGGTGTTGGTGTATCCCTCCCCTCCTCCCTCCCTACCTCATCCTCCCTGCTACTTCTCCTCCCCTCCTCCCTCCTCCTCCTCCCCCTTCTCCTTCCTCCTCCCCCTCCTCCTCCCCTTCCCTCCCCGAAACGTCACCGCGCCTAAACGTCACCGCGGTTACGCCGACGCCGGCGCCGCTCAAGTCGGAAACGGGCGCCTAAGAGCTGCGCTCTAAAACGTACCAAAATCCGGTAACTAGGAAAAACATAAGAGTACGAGTATAGTGGAGAAACATAATACGAGTAGGTTTGAGAAATGCGATGTGCGCGGTCAAACTTCATGATCATTGTCTCTACACACATCACATTTTGCGGTCTAATCGTACTCTGGGAAACTACGGTCAGTGCACAGGCGAGCTGGTGGACGTTTACCACGATTATTTTAACCCGAGACTGGGGCAGAAGGAGGATATTTTTTTTTTACGGTCGAAGAAAAAGTAACAGGGACAGACAGCGACTGTCTTTGTTGCTTGCGAAAGTAACAAGGACAGGCAGTAACAAGGGCAAACGCCGTCTGTCCCTGTTACTTTCTCTTCTATTGTAAAAAACGAATTCCGTGCTTCTGCCCCCGTCTCGGTTTAAAATATTCATCGTACTCTGAGCTTCGTCGTTTGCTGGGATTATGATATTGTTTTGCTGTGTCGTGCCCGACAAAAAAAAAAAAAAATTAACTCACAAACTTTTTTTTTTTTTTTTTTTTTAGAGTGAAAGAAGTTGGGAGCGCTTACATACATTCCCGCGAAGCAGTTAGGAGAACCAGCCGCTGCAATCGAGGGAGGTATCTCGCTGTGCGAAAAGTCGAGGCTGAAAAAACAACATGCTTAAACCTAAAAGAGAAAGTTTGCGTGGTGGCATGGAACATGACGTTTTGATCGCGTTTAATGTCACAACAGGGATTTTGTTTTGAGGCCTAAGCATATATTTAGCTTCGCCATTCGCCGAGCTCCCTCCGTAGAGACGATTCTGTCATCGTCTCTGCAGCCAAACACACGGTATATCTTTTTTTGTATACAATACAGGAGCGGTGTGACTGGAGTTTTTTTTTTTTTGGGGGGGGGGGGGGGGGGCGCCCGGTACGAAGATCACACGGGGTGGTTCGGCACGCCGTCCATCTTGTTCGGAGATGCGTGATAAGATATACGAGCAAAGCATTCTGCGAACGACGTCGATACGTGACCAGTGGTAATCCCGTGTTTGGCCCAATATCCCGAACTCCGTCTGATGAACCCCCGATGAAAACTCCCGCGAACCGAATAGATTCGCTGACAAGTTAAGAAACGTGGGGTCGTCGCCGCAAATCCCGAGCTTCTTACGATATCTCCGCAACCAAACGAGGTTGCGGCACTATCACGTAAGAACGCCTCCAAACGACTCACAAGATAAGAAGAGCGATCTTAATAATGCCACGCATTGCGTTTCTGAATATGCAAATAACTTTGGATTGAACATTACAATTTTTTAAGCTATTCGTATTAATGTTTTCATAAAAAAATAAGTTTCGTTAACACTACAACTCATTGATTGTAAGCGAAGTTGGCGATGGAGGCGGAATGCGCGAAAAATTGGGCTGCAAAGTCCCACAGCAACGAAGCTCATCTATATTCATTTCAACGAGGAATATTCTCGCGACGGATAGAACCATTAATATTGCTTTTTCTATAAAAAACCTTGACTGCAATGTTATTGTCGATAACGTGTCTGCCAACGTTCGCGTATTATCGTCTGGAACAAAAACAAAATAGCACAACGAAGAAAAAATACTGATCGGCTTCTTGCTCAGGGACGCGCGAGAATGCTTCTCGAAAACTCCATTTCAGCGAAGCATTATAGCAATAATTATACAAGCCGCATCAACACCACGTATGTTTGGACAAGCTGACGGTAATTAAGACATCTTGCGATATAATAGAAATTGCGAGGGAACATTCACCAAGAAAAATAAACCTTTGGAACGACGCACAAAGTTATGCGTGCAGCTACGGACCTTCGCACAGATCCTACGTTAATTAGCTATGCATTCTGCACCCAGATAATTAGTCGGATGAGTAAGTCGTCTCGAAGTGCTCGCTGCGATGTCTCGTAGAACTGCTCACGACAGATGCTTGCGAAAGAAGATGAGAAGTCCGAAGCAAAAAAAAAAAAAAAGAACAATCGGGAGACGATGAAAGTGCTTGTTCGAGATTGCGAACAAACGACCTCTTATTACACTGTGTCTGCATTGGTTAGAAAGTGTACCCTGATCATATCAAAAGAAACTGTAAGAAATTATTGTTAATGCAAAAAAAAAAGTGGTGATTTTTTTAGGAAGATGCGACAGTTATTGCATTAGCTCCTTGACCGTCTGCCGAGAACCCACGTTGTCAATGCTTTGGCGAAGTAAGTGCTTTAGCGTTGTGCAATGAGTTAATGAAATATAAGATGAATATGTTTCTGTTGGAGCGAAGGCAGAACTTGTAACGCTAGTTCAGGTCAAATGTGCATCAAACATGAAGTTATCAGCAAAACGGCCTGCGACGTCATGGTTCAAGCATAAAAAGTTAGGCCACCAAGCAGCCCCTAATGACGTCAGCGCATCTTCGAAGTATATGGAAAACATCTTAGGAACACTGTAACCGGCGTCAAACTACTGTGCGATTTAATAAGTGCGTTGCGTTGATTGTGAGGTTGTTTTTAATGCAAAACACTGAATCTTAGTAGATATATGATATCTGTATTGCCTGTTGAAGCGATGGAGAAGGTTGGAGAAAGAGCGCCGAAAAATCAACTTCACGTGCCCCATCCAGAGGCCCAATCCTCCCCAAAAATTATACAATTAAAAGATCAAGATGACAGTGAGTCAACTAATGCCATGGTACACAAACATTATCCATAAAACAACGTAATACAACATATTAAACAAAATAAATGTTTACGGAGCACACTGAACCAACTCAATGAGCATATATAGCCACACTATGTGGCTATATATGTTGAAAACATTAAAAGGCTGATTTTAATATAATCATATTCGCGTAAAAAATAACCTTGAATTTCTTTTTTGATAGACATTCAAATTAAAAACAGCAATTATTGAAAAAAAAATTCAATTGTGGAATTTATTAATGCTGCTTGTTGGGCGAGTTAGTGCTGAAACTTTAATTGGTGGCTCTTTTAGACATGGGCGAGAGGGGAGAACAGGACAACGCAATGCGCTAACTCCCAAACTCGGCTTTCGTTAACACCACAAACCCCGCTTTTTTGCCGGTGGAAATGATTGACAACCGGAGCTCTTTCAATAACGACAGCACACGCCCTACCGAACTCCGACAAGTCTCCAGGTGCGCTCCAGACGGCGATGTTGAGCGTTGTATCTCGGAGGGAAGGGACGTGCTATCTAAGAACAATAGAAAACCCGCGAGGTTCCGAATTCCGGTAAAGCGTGTGGTGTCGTTATTGAAAGGGCGCCGGTTGTCAATCATTCCCGTCGACAAGGAAGGAGGGTTTCTGTTGTAAACAGCAGCCGAGTTTGGGACTTTGCGCATTGTGCTGTCCTGTTCTCCGCTCTCGTTCGTGCCTAAAAGCGCTACCATGTTCTAATTGCGGAAGTTTAGGTTCTACGTTTTATCATGTCTTCTCTGTGTTTTCTTTCACACGAATCAATGTACCGAAATTTGATACTACGTGTGAGATATGTGAGAGTTCTTTTTCTGAACAAACAAGTCAATTGAACGAGAAATTGCGTATTATTTAATATTTCGTACTTATAGCGTATGCATAAACGATATGCATACATGTTATGAATCCACATTTTACCATACTTCTGAAACGATATTCATCCTATGTGCAGATATCGGAGATATCTACGCATACGATGAATGCCCCTTGCTTTGAAAGTCATAATTAAGAAGTATATTCTTAGAGTACCAAAGCGATTATGTACTGGTATCAAGCACAAAGGTTTTGACATAATACTGCTACTTACCCGTGAATTTTACACCAAGTCATTAAGTACCGTGCGTGCAGTTAAATATATTACGGTATTTTTTTGACACAAAGTGTCAAACCTGTTACTTTACCCCAATAGTGAGCGTATTACCTTTCTTGTTATTTGTTTAGTTAAGGGCCCAATAACTTGCTAATCAACATACGATTTGAGCGGTGAAGCAAGCATATCGATTTCTGTAATGTTGATGTTAGATTTGACCGCCCTATTTTACCTAAGCTTCTTAATCGTGAAGGAACCACATCACGAGTCGGTCTGTAGACTAAGATTCGTACTCACTGTCCAGAAAAAAGGTACATATCTACCGTTACCTTTACTCATTACTTCGTGTAAACGTAATGCATATATGTTACTACTTCGTGGACAAATGTAACGAACTTATTCATTTACTAGCAACGTATTGATGTTATTTGTATCGCGTTGCGCCCCTTTATCTTGGGCTGATTTATCTCCACGCATCTGCGTGGCGGTGTGACTACAATCGCGAAGAGTTCAAGCGAAGACAATACAAACAAAGGAGTCCCATGATAGTGGTGCGAAAATATATAATCGAGTGATATTCCGACTCTTAATGTGGCGTGCGTAAGAAAAAAAAATAAGCTGTACAGTTTAACTATTATTGCGTGTTTTTTTTTTTGTGCCTTTAAGAAGAGATTACGATTTCAGCACATAAATATCCGAATCTGTGAAAGAAAACCTTACGAGAAAAGGGGGAGACGATAGAGAGAGGCTTCTTCGATGGCCACGAACTGAGATGTGTGGGCACATTTCGTGTTGCGAATCGCTCCATTTGGAAGTGAAGACCACATCCAACGACTGTCTACCGCTACCTCGCTATAATTCTGTACGATATTGACAGATTTGTAGATATCGCTTGGCGGGCTCTTTAATATAATGGAGTCTCAGCAGATTCTGCCTTCCTATAACGTTACTGGGGCCCTAATCTACACGACAGAACAAAGCGGGACCAAGGCATTTGAACATCGCCGCCTGCTGTGATTGTCCAGCTCCGCACCGCTGGCCAATTGCAGCTGGCAGCGACGTCTCGGTCCCTTGGGCCCGTTTGGTTCCGCCTTGTGGATTAGGGCCCTAGTTCGAACTTTGCGCTGCCACTCCGAAGCAGGCTTTGAAGTGCGCGCCCAGAGGTTGGCGGATATTCGAAAGCAAGATAATAAAACATTTTGTTTTCACGCGTTTAAAAGGTAACGGCTTCCTGACTGAGTATGTGACTGACGAGTATTTTTTCAACGTGCCACACCATGGAAACTATTCGAAAAACTGGGTTTATATAAAAGCTCGCATTAAATTCCACCTCTCAGGACTATACTCTGTTTTATATCTTGTGCACAACGTTGTAAAATATGTTGGCGTGAGCGTGTGGGTGCAGCTTAGCCTGGGGCATTGCCTCCTCTATATTCGCAAAGCCTGGCAGTTCGACGACAGAGCCATAGAGTGCCCGGTCGCGGATTTGGAGCGCGAGGATCTGGTAGCAGAGAGCATTTCTCGGGGAACCTGGTATTCAGCGCACAACTTTTGCAGAGTCGAGGACCCGAAACATGGTTTTCAAACTCGACGATGAAAGAAGCGGTAGTGCAAGGAACGCGAGGAGCACGAGCGTACACATCGCGACACTGTTAGCGCGAACACGACATCGGCGCATTTTCGCATTTTATTTCAAAATAATATTAGCCAGCACGAAATTTGATCGCTTATATTATATAACTAAATTAGCTCTTTCCGTAGCAATAATAACTTGGATGACATCCCATGGTTTAAAAGAGAAAAACTTGGAAAACCGGCGATCGCTTGCTCGCGCTAACAGTGTCGCGCTCTGTACATTCAATCACTCGGGAGAAGGGTGTTTCGGTGTCTCGCCGCAGCGGGACGCCAGTCACGTGGCTCTCCTTTCATCCGTTGTCTGCCGCTCCACCTTTTCTATTTCGGCGGCCGCGTCTCGTGGCGATCTGCCAGATTTTGCCTTGTTTAACACGTGGTCTCGTGTAAACCAGGGGCTATCTGAAGTCACGCGCATGCACCAGAAGCTTTGACAGCGTTGCACATTAAGTATGAAACGAAATATAGGGGCACCCAAAAGGGTAATTATATGAATATTAAATGTAGTTTCATACGCGGACGATTAAATTTGAAACGAATTCATAGCCAAATCGTACCCACCTGCCAGCTTCCATTGTTTTACGAATCGGAGTCTGTTTTACCACGACTGCCACGAGGTGTCGCTCTGAAATGTGAGCTTCCTCGTGTGAGCTGCGTGAGCTGTGTGCTCATAAGTGAGCTGTGAAACTCAAAAAGTGACTATACTCCTTTTTTATTTTGCGTGTCTAATTTGTAGACGTTCGTTGCAAAGAGCAAGCACCGCATAAATACGTACAATAGTACCTACATGCAGGGTTTTACAGGGTATCCCAAAAATTAAAAAAAAAAAAAAATTTCACCGAAAAAATAAACTATATATCGGCCAAGCGGTTATTCTCCCACCAAATGTAGCGCTATAGGGGCCCGAATGAAACGCCAAGGTTTCCTAAATAACCATTATCGCATTCAAAATATATGTGATTTTCTGAAAATTTTCAATGGGAGACAGGCGACTGACGGAGTTCTCGAATACATGCAACTCAATGGCGCCAATTACCTAAAAAAGGGGCTACAAAGAACCCCATTTCTTCCATTACATTTTTCAGAAAATCACTAATACATTTTGAATGATATAACGGCTTGTTCTGAAAATTTAGAATTTACCCCGTTTCCAAATTACCAACCAGGCTCTTTAAAGCGACCGCAAAAATCGGTTTCTTTACCTATTGCGTTCCGATTTTCTACAGCGTTGGCCACAGGTAGTGCATTTTTTTCTATAAAATTCGCAAAGCGCGAACTTACTTGAGGAAAAAGTAAAAAAAAAGGCTTAACTCCTATGAAAACGCAGCGAAACCACTGGTATTCAAACCATAGGGCGCACCATGGTTTGAAGACCGGTGGCTTCGCTGCGTTTTCATAGGAGTTAAGCCTTTTTTTTCTTTTTTTACATTTTCTTCAGGTAAGTTCTCGGTTTGCGAATTGTATAGAAAAAAATTCACCACCTGTGGCCAACGCTGTACAAAATCTGAACGTGATAGGTTTAGAAACTGATTGTTGCGGGCGATTTATAGAGCCTGGCCGCTATTTGGGACGCGCGGTCCCAAATAGCGCTCTATTTTCCCGAAATATGAACGTTCGGCGATGCACAGTTTATTTTTGCGATCAAATAAACACTGTATTTATTTATTTATTTAGTTATTTATTTGTACCTATATCGCCCAGCGGCCGGCCATTACAGTATAAAAAAAAGGGGGGGGGGGGGAGGTACCTCAAAAATTGTAGAGACGCACTGAAACAACCACAAATAAAAAATGATGAGATGGAATAAGGTAAACACCCAAAAGGAAACATCCCACACACACTATAATAGCATAATTAAAAACAAATAGCGGTAGAAAGATCTACAAATGATTCGGGGATCACGTTCCAACAATTAATTAACTGGGACCACCTTTTTCTAGAACGTCAGTTCTTCCAAAATATTCGGTACTTTCTTTGGCTATTTATTTTACGAGAAACATATATTGGTGCCATGATATATTTTGATATATCCAGACCAGTGTTACCGTAATAAAGATTGGGTGCCCGCAAAAACAAAAATGTTTTTGAGGACACCCTGTACTTTTATACTTTCTAGTTCCGCAAAAGAAAAAAAAAGAAGAAAAAAGCACGTGTATTTGTAACAAGGTCCTGCGCTCACAAACCCCTATCCGCGCACGATAGACCGCGTGTACTGTCGCCGCAGACAGGGAATTTCAGTTTGGAAAATGGAACGCGGGGAGCTGGAGCGTCGAGGGCGAGTCCTACAGTTCGGATTAGGGAGGATCGTAATGGGTTTCCAACGAGCCAACTTTCACACGCCAATGAACTCGTCCGCACGTTAAGCGCCTCGTATACATCGATTGAATGGCGGCAGAGCCGGAAGTTCAGTCAAGCCCGCAACGGTCATACTTCCGATTCCAATAAAATGGACTCCCAGATGTAGTTTATTGACGGGTCGCCATCGCAGCCATTCAATACCAATGTTGCATCGTCCAAAGTAATATCGTAAAACGCTTCACTTTATTATTTATCCTTAGAACGTTCTGTGTTCTCGAGACGTATGTCTGTTCACAACGTGTTTTTTTTTTTTTTCTTCTCACTTGCGCAGCGTTTGCACATGACGAATTTACCGAAGCCTTCATAAAGGACGACACGAACACAAAGAACTCTCAAACGCAGTTGCATTTTAAAGATGAAAGGGCTCTTAGATAGGCGACACACAACAGAAGAAATGAAGGCACAAAAAAAAAAAACACTTTTCACAACTGTACACCGTCACCTGGGGAGTGTTTGTAAAATGAAAGTTGATTTGTAGAAAGAGTTTCTTCGTGTCTCCTATTATGTCCTTTGTTGTCTGTCGCGCATTTCACTGCCTTTTCTGTTCATTATGCCCGAGTCCCACAAGAGCAACAAACAAAAAAAAACGACACCAACAAGCTCTCAAACATGTGCATGCAGCGTGCACGTGATGATACTTTTGGCAGGCTTTCTGTCTTTTGGGTGCTCGTGAAGCAAGCACGAGTGATTGCAAGCTTGCCAAATGTGCCTTTGCGTGCATGCTGGACGTGTTTAACGCTTGTCGGTGTCGGTTTTTTTTGTTTGTCCCTCTAGTGGGACTCGGGTATTAGAATTAAGCTGCGCTTGATAGCTCTATGTGTCTGTGTCGTCCTTTAGGAAATCCTCGGGTAAATTCGTACCCTCGTTTTTCGAGCATTTAGAATTGCACAAAAACGAACATGTCAATAAAGGCCTCTCTGTGCTACTCATAGACTGACTATATTAAGTGCTCTGTTGTCTAGCGGCGACAGAGACAGACTTGGTGTTTTGTCGCCTTTGGTAATCTTCAAACGCCCCAACCGTCCCCCCCCCCCAAAAAAAAGAAATAAAATAAATAAACTAAAGAAATGAATTTATTGATATTTTTGAAATTAAATTGCCTTTAGACAATGTTATAGACCGCGACTACAATTTGGTGTACAAAGAAGTGTAGTTTCCTTTTCCTTTTCTGCCGATTGGTAAGTTCGTCCTTGGCCGGCGACGTCTCCGTCTCGCCATCTTCTCTGCGCCACGAATTGCCGTTGTGGCGACTTTTCAATGAGCCGTTGCGCGGATGCCTCTGACCTCTTGCCTGGACCCGCGCTGCTGCACATCACAAAACAAAACACACACAAAAAAAAAAACACATCCTGACGGAGGAAAAAGAAAATGCAAAAGCTACCTCCCGAAAGTTTGCAAATTTAGCTGCGCTGGAGGGAGTCTCAAAGAGTTACCCCGTCGGCTGGCAAACTTTCTCGAGTTCAGCATGTAGGCTGCTCGTAATTATGCTGATTTTCAACGTGAAGATTTTTTTTTTCTCGGAACATCGAAGAGAATCTTGTTCCGAGTGCGGACGCCTAAAGCGCGACAGCTGCGCCCAGCTTCGATACCCTGATGTTGCCGCTTTAGCTCGACTTGAAGTCTCTCGCGTGCGAGGAAGCTTGCGTTGCTTTCTGCTAACTCTTTCGAGCGCCTCTTCATGCAGTCAAAGAAGGTTTCAGAAGCGCTTTGGCGGCTGCGCGTGTGCGATCTTTGTCCATTTCACGTTCTAAACGTTCGAGACCAGACAGAGAAGACTGCTGCGAACAGCTGGAGTCTTCGATACGTTTTCCTCGGGGCTTTAGTGTTGAAATACCTTCGAATCAGCGGTCGGGGCTGGGGCTGGGGGTGATCTGGGGGTATCATTATTGTTTCAGTTGAAGCCGATTTTCAGGGCGCCGCAAGTAGAGTCACTGGACGATTAAAAGTTTCACAAATCTAAGAAAGTCTATACTAGTCAAACCTAGATTTTGTTTACTAATTAAATAAGTGACAGCTTAAGACTGACAGGGCGTGGCGGGTCCCGAGCAACATGCTATCTCTGCGCAGTCAAGGATAATGCTGCATTAAGCAGGGGTCACACTGCTTATGCATCATACAGAAGAAAGTCTGCATACTGATTGGAACGCGAATCACCTCGAGATACGTGCTTCGAATGCCGCTTGACAATGAGTTCGAGGAGAAAACTCGGGCACGCGGCATTTGAAAACAGGACATTGCTGTGACTCGTGCTTGCAGACTCTTTTGTATGATGTAAGAGCAGTGTGACCCCGACTTTAGACGATAAGAACGACGAGCAGCCAATCGCGAAGGAAGAAGCGTCAACATAAATTTACGCCTTACGCTTGTTAAGCTTAAGGGGGAAAAAAAGAGACCAACTCTAATGACCCTAGCGTCTGACATGTAGTCTCTTTTCATTAGAAATATATCGACGAGCGTTCAAAGAAGTAGCTGCAGCTGCTAGTACTGAAATTATCAAATTTATCGGCCATCTTTCCATTCAATACATGGACATCGAACTAAGCAAAAAAAATGTGATGTTTTATTTTGTTCTATTGACCAAACCGTCATAAGCAGAATTTCGTTTTATGAGGGACGTGGGGGCGCTAAATTTAGTCTCAGCCTTCTATGCACCCAACGCTGTGTTTAGCGTTGCTGAGTCCTCCTTTCGTAAAACGTTTTCTCGATGTTTTCGCTGCTGGAGAATTCTTCAGGAAGCGCTTAGGAGTATGCCCTCCTACCTATTTTGTTTCTCTTTTTCTTCTCTCAGTTTTTTTATTTAACTTATTTTCTACAGCGGAGTGGGAGGCAAAGAAAAACTCTAAGTTTAGAGCAGACTACTAAATCTGTGGCGTAGCTCTGCGCTAACTCCTCCGCTTCGCACGCAGCGGACCCGGGTTCGACTCCCGCGGGCGGCAAGCAATTATTTTTAAAGGAGGTGGCAACATCGACGACGAACACCCAGCGCCCCCTGCTGTGTCAAGTACAACATAAACAACGACTAAAACCAACGTTCTTAGATCTATCAGTTGTCAAGCTGCACAAGGAGGGGTGTTCGAAACCGGTTCTTCTCTGATGCCTGCACGCAACGTTTCTAGAACAACTCAGTTGGGAAACTGCCATAGAGCCTGCTCTGAAAAAGTGGTACCGATCCGTACTCGAGAACCAAGCTAATGGCTTGGCTTAACATCACGCTCCTGTCATTTTGTACTATATTAGGTTACAAGTCAAGAAGGTAGCGGCAAATGCCCCTCAAAGGGAATCATATATTCCTCCGCCACCTCCGCACCCAATAGCGACCCATCGTTTCCGTGACGTCGCGGCCAACGCGCGAGGAGGGTCTTGCCTTTCTGTACATATTTCCTTCATCTTTCGACTTTGTTAGCACTGTGGAAGCCACGAGAGGGAGATAAGAGTTTTCCCCCTCCGATGGGAAAAAATACGACTTTCGGGGATTAGGTTCCCCTGCCGATGGATACAAAGGCTGCTTTCAGGGGCTGGGTTCCCCCCACCCCCTTCCCCTCCCCCCCCCCCCCCCCCCGATGAATACAAAGGTCGCTTTCTTAAAAAGTGGGATCGGAGACAAGTTGGCATCACTCTGTAGCCAATATCTATCCATTGAAGCAGAGCAAGGAGCGTTTCCAGTGAACTCTTCTTTCGACCGCGGAGGGATTTGAAACCGGAGCATCACGCTTGGGGGAGGAGCTTGTCCTACCTTCTTAACTTGTAACCGACTATAAACTCCAATAAAAGTTCTTACAAAAAGAGTTTTTTTTTCTGTTTGTTACGCAAAAACATGCTTTCTAAAAGCTCAAGGTGACCGCAGTCAAGAAAATAGATTGAGCCGCCATCTTGGCACCTCGAGCATGGGCGTTTCGGTACTCTGGCAACATTCTAGCAGTATGCGCCTTGCAAGTGGGCGTATTTCGGTCTTCTGGGCATGGGAAAGGAGGTGTGAAGGTGGGAGAGGAGGTTATACTAAGCTCCGCCTCCTCGGGGGGGGGGGGGGGGGGGGTCGGGTTACGAATGTAAACATCTCGGCGTCGGCAATGGCGGACGGGCTGTAGCAGCTGTGGCTGTAGCCGTGACTTCTTCGCATGGTTGCTGGTTAGAAAAAAAAAAGAAAATAAGGTTCCGCTTCTGTCTTGTGTGATTTCGAGGTCGGCTCCGATCAGGCGCTGTCCATGGGGCAGTGTTACCAGGGGAAATGAAAACGTGCTGCGTCTTCGGATGTGGTGGGCGCATTCACGACGGCATGTGTCGCATTTTAAATTTCTTGGAGGATTGACAAATTGAGAGCTCTTTCTTGATTCGGCGCCAAAATGGCCGTTCTTAGTTGGTGGAGCGATTTGTCTGGTTCATTTCAATAACGAACGAAACTCTAGCCTATTAAATAGGTGCTTGGTTCTCTGCACTTGGCACCCTTCTTAGAAAGACAAGCGGCTCCTATCCGCACGAAACAGGGCCTACACGAAACGCGCGCTACACTGAGGAAGCACCGTGTTTTTATCCCTGTCTGTTAAGACAGTAAGCTTAGAAAAAAGTGGCTATCGGATTACCCCCGAGGAAGTGTTCGTCTGTTTAAATAGCAGGGCATAGAAAAATAAGTTTCCATAAAATGTCGCCAAAAATAAAAACAATATTTACTTCTTGGTGTCAACAAGTCAACGACATAACTTCCGCGATACGCTCGACGCCGCTCAGGTAGCTCGATCGATCTTGCTCGGATTCTCTTCCACGGATTAGCACAGCTTTTCGAACTTTTACCACTTAGGTTTATGCCAAACATACATACCCGAATACGCTAATTGACAATAGCCTTTTAGTCGCGCGAGAAAAATGTGGCAACAAGCAGCGATCGAGCATTTTTGCGCTATGATGTGCTCACAGTAGCGAACGCACAGCCGCATTTCTTTATTTTCAGTCACGACATCGGCTGTCATCTGTCTTTGACAGATTATATTTGAACAACTCATCAAACGCGAGGTACCATTCTTCGCTCGCTCGCTCGCTCCTTGATACGTGTGCTAGTTAGACAAAAACACATCGTACCGCTCGAGTTATTTCGTCTGCCCTCTCTGAAAGGCGAAGTCGAGCTCGCTCGTAAAGGTAAGACAGCTGTTGAATAGAAGACGACGTTGCAAAAAGCAGACAACGCTCATATAGTGGGTCGCGGCGACCCCCTATCTTTCCACTCGAGCCAATCAGAGCTCGGCGTTTTGATGTCACCGCAACCCCTGCGGTGACATCAGAAGAACAAGCAAGAAGCAGACGAACTTGCCCTCTGCATAGCCATATAAAGCAACTTTCATGTTTCAACTCGTCACTAAAGGGTGGCGCTCTTATTGTATTTAGCTCGTTGTCGGTGGACGCCAGCGGCCCAGGTTTCAACAGTGAGTTTCCCAACTGAGTGTTCAAGTAATCTTGCCTTCACGCGAGCAGGTTCGGGTGGATGGCGTTCCTTATATTTCGGTTCAGCTGAAGTCCAGACGCAGCCGATGCTACAAGCGTGAGCTCCGGGCTTTCAGCGTCCCTGACAAGAACGCGCGATCGTGCAGTGCAAACACTGTTCAGGGCCACATGCTCGCGCTTGTAGCATCGACTTCGTCTGGAATTAAAGGGGCACTGACAACCCAAAGGTCGTATTTTTTTTATTGTCTAAAACGATGCAACTTGTAGTCATAGACACGCAAAAAAAACCGCATCGCGAAAAAAAATTTTCCCGCGCGCGCGCGCGCCTTTTTAGTTTTGGCATTTGTATTTCCCGCGTTCACCTCCTCGCTTCTTTTGATCGGTGACGTCAAAAATCAGGAAATTTAGAAGCTTTGTAGGTGACATTTCTATAACATTTAATAACGGCAATCGTAAAACATGTTTTTAACGCAATTGCGAACGCACTACGGCCCCTCTTTTTGAAATACCAGAAATCAGAGTTCGGTGTGATGTTGCTTCCTAGATTTGTATCCTCCCTCGGAAAACTTGGCAGCGCCCGTTGGCGAGTCGGAGAAAGACCGGTTTTTTTCCCGCCGGCGCCTTTCTATCCCTCACCTCCTCCTCGGTTGGGGTCGCCGTGACAACGGCGGAGGTCCGAAGGAAAGTCGAGTCGCAGGAGACCGCAAAATCTGACTCACTGCACTGGCGCGGATCGCGCGGGAACTTCAAATTCGGCATTTGGAAATTGTTTTTTTAATTCACAAATACTGAATTTTAAAGTTTCAAATTTTGAGGGTAATGTCCCGGCATCGTTTTCAATCGTTTCGGATAATAAAAAAAAATATGATTTTGGTGTGTCAGTGCCCCTTTAAGCTAAAACGAAGTATAGCGCTACCAGCGTCAACGCCTTCACTGGAAACGAAGAAGGACCATTTTCGAGCGACGCTTTTTTTGCGTCGACTTTTGTGAAAATCTTTTGCTTATGATAAAAACCACGATAGAATAACTTTCTACCCCATGGAATGTGCATTCGACTTTCCACCGGTTTCGCCACTTGAGTCCGTTGGGCAGGTTGATAGTGTAACGAGCGCTACCGAGGCCCACGCGACAAGAAGGGGCGCCCCGCGTTCTGAGAAGCTTGTCAACTGAATTTGATCTAGTAACCTTGACTACAACATCAACAACTACAACATGAACAACGGACGTCATCTCCAGGGAAGGGAAGAGCCCATAGCTGCTATCGCTGGAAAAAGTCACCGTAGCGAGTTGACAATAGGGAGTTTTCGGGAACAGTCTTTGCACATCCGGTACGGTAGGATGGACCCTCCGGTAAGAATTGCGCATGTGCGAATATTCTGCGATAGCGCATGCGCAGTTCCTACCCGGCTGCCCATCGTACCGTATCGGATGCGCAAAAACGGTTCCCCAAAAACTCTCTGTCCCTGTCCCCGTACATTCGGCAAGATGGGGCAATGCGAGCGAACGCACAGATACAGCATAAATATCACACGTAAGCATTCAGTTACAACGATAAGCATAATATACCACAAAAATACACTCCTGGCAGAACAATCTTCACTAGTATTGCAGATTTGTAAGTCACAATACAAACTCCAAAACACGAACATAGAATATAAATTAAAATACCTAAAAGAAAGCACGCGGAATAATCAGAAAAGACGTATAATGTACCAAGAAAATAAAAGCGAGAGAGTTTACATAATGCATAAATAAATATGACACTTGGAAAAAAAAAGTTCGACTTACGTAGCGATTAAGCACATACTAAGACCATCGTTTTTCATACTATATTGAAAGCAATGTTACTACGAGTGATCTATTGAAAACTAATAGACCGATCTCACCAGGAGTTGCGCGACGCCACCGCTGCCGCGGTGCATTCGGGTACCTGTAGTTCTTCCCAGTTTTCCGGCCGGGTCAATGCGCATCGTACGCCCGGCGTTTGGAAAATTTCGGGTGAGCACGAGACTTCTAGCCGGGTGTTTACTCGTGGTTTTGAATGGGTGGTTTCACCTGTTGTATGCCACGGTGCTACAACAACAGTACCAGGCGAAAAGGTCTCGGATATTGTGTCTTCCCGAAAGAAAGGCAGCATGGCAAAGACATTGGTAAACAAAGCCTGATAGGGCGGCAGAAAAGAGAGCATTTTTCGATTTGTTTCGCGATTCGCTTTATAATTTATATCAACAACATTGCACGCCAGCTAAAATGTGTAAGATTACAGATCATGAGACATAGGGCGTGCCAGAGTGTTCCGTACGTTGGAATCTTTCTGAGCACTCTCTCCGTAGCGGTCTATTCATTGATCTATCTGAAATAAGACGTCCGCACTGCTTTGCGGTGGCCGTTTTTAATACACTTTTTGCTCGATGTATTTTGGTGGTTATAACTGTTATTATGACGACATGTTTCAAGCACAACTGTGCTTCAAAAGATTAGTACAATCACTAAGAAAAGAGCAGCGATTCCCGAGGTGCATCACTTGAAATAAACCAACTTTTTTCGGAAGCAGCCTTCCATTTTTTTTTAATACGTGAAAACACTACATAAGCTATTTAGAAGCCCAACACTTACCGCTAAAAGTGTAACAAACGAACCTCACCCATTATGTGACGGTCTATTAGACTGGCGTTACTCATCCATTCTGCATTAACACCAATCGAAACCGCAGGAAAAAGTTTTCACCGTCGGGCGACTGTTAGCGTTCGGAGCTTGCGCAAACAAAATAAAACTGAATAGGAACTGTACACGAAAAATCTTCTCCACCCAGCTTTTCAGGTATCTTGCATGGCTGCTTCTTTTTGACAGATGCCAATTGTTACGGCGCGTCAGGCATGATCTTTCTGTAGATCATTTCTTCTTTGTGTGCAGGCTTCTCCCCGCAGTTCATCTGTACCCTGTCGCACAGGCTGTCAACCAGAATGAAACAACTTTTAGAAAACTATCGCTCACCGAGAAAGTCTATTTAGATCCTCTTATTTCATTGTTGATTAAACTGATTCTCAAGATTGAGCACTTCCAAGCTCAGTTTTTCACTAACACACTTGTTGCTGTTCCGCGGTGATACACCGAGCCGATGGTCCCTCGAATTTTCGTGTTCTTTGCCATCGAACTAGATGTTCACTTGTTTCCAAGTTAATTGAGACGTCTGAGCAGCCGGAGAGCTTGAGTAGTGGCGTCGTTGTTTTTTTCCCGCGGCCTCAGTGAGACCACCACGTGGACGGCAGTGGGTTCACGCGTTCACGAAGACAAAGAAGCGGACGACGGCGAAGCAGACGACAAGGCGATTCTAAAGCGATAAGATGACTCGAACTGCTTTTCTGCGCTTGCTGAAAAACTATGGCATCACAAACAACACAAGCTTATGAAGTACAGACATGCAGGAGAATCCAAGCTGATACCGGGGCGTCCCAAACGATAATCTACGATGATGTACGCGCACCCCTATGCAGCCGGGAAGCCAAAAAACGATGACTACAAGTAGCATGGTGGAAGCCCCACTTCCGGAATGCGCGCGCCTGCGCAGTTCGCTTGGTAACATAGGTCTATTCTAGTGTTATGCCACCTGTTATGTGGCATAGTACGACTGGGAGCGTATACGTAATACATTTTTTTACCATAAAATGATCTACAAAATGGGATGTTCCACCTTTCTCTGTGTCTTCTGTTTTACTGTGAAGCGTTTGTTTTTTCTCAGTTTTAGTAAATCAAGTACACTTATGTTATTAGTTTAAATTGATCATTTGTATAGCGATAAAAACTTCTATTTGTAAAGGGCAAATATTTTTAATATTTTAACGTAAAATAGGTGCTTCTGGAGGCACAAACGTCCCATGGTACATGGGACGTTTGTGATTGTAGGTATTTATTTATTTATCTTACCCTCTGGGTCCTAGGGCATTACAGAGGGGAGTGGTGAAAAAAAATACAAAAGAAACAAACAACATGAAACAGCAGAAAAGGAAGAGTAAAACAGTCGGAAAAACATGGTCACTAACACTTGATTGAAACAAAGCATTATCAACAATTGATGTCAGAGATAGAGGTAACCGATTCCATTCTTTCATGACTCTCAAGATGAATGAGTTAAAATATTTATTTATAGTGGCAAGATGGAACCCTCACTTTGTTATGGTGATCCAGACGAGTTGAAAGGAACGATTTGGGGGGGGGGGGGGGGGGTAATAACTGACTTCGGAGTAGCGGGTTGTGGTGGGAAATATTGTGAAATATGCAAATGCTTGTAATTCTACGACGATGTGCGAGGCTGGGTAGAAGTAAAATGTTTTCCATTGTTTAATTGATTTGACACTTGCGGGACGGTTATAATAGCTCAGGATAAAACGTGGGGATTTGTTTTGTATGGATTTTATAGAGTCAGCAAGGCAAGTCCTACCGGGGTCCCAGATGGAGGCTGCATATTCAAGCGCCCTGATGTTTTATAAAAAAATAATTTTAACAAATATTGGGCCAAAAAACGTTACGCTTAAGATACCCAAGCATGCAGTTAGCGGTATTGATGACGTAAGTAACATGTGGGTTCCAGGAGAGGGAAAAGCTAAGGATGACACCTAGATACTTATAAGAGTATACGAGTTCTAATGGTGTGTTATTAAGGTGATATGTAGTACGGGTTATGTTCATTCGTATACACTTTTTAATGCTAAGTTCCATTGACCAAAGCCCGCACCATTGAAGAATAGAGTCCAAATCATCCTGTAATTGTTGGGAATCAGAGTCGTTAGATATTATTTGGTATATAGCGCAGTCGTCGGCAAATTATCTTATGAAAAAAAATTATCTTATTGTCAGTGTACAGCTTCAGCAGCTGTACACTGACAATAAGGTAGTTATAACATGGGAAACAGAAACAACACAACCCGCAGCAATAAAAAAGGGCTCAGGAAGGGCTGTCCACTGTAACCTCTGCTCTTCATAGTATACCTCAGTGAAATGAAAAAAGGATCTAGAGCAGAGCAACTTAGGTATTGATGTGCCTTATATGGTAGAAGGAAAAAAATGTATTACAGGTAATACCAGGACTCATGTATGTGGACGACGTAGCACGTACGACAGATAACCAGGATATATTACACGAACTAGCTGGAATATCTGGAGAGGAAGGGGACACTTTGGACATTAGTTTTACTAGTGACAAGTCTGAAGTAATTATGTTTAAAGACGAAAAGAGGGAACCCCCGTGGATTCAAAACAGTGTTATTGACCATGTTGGAAAATACAAGTATCTGGGAGTCTCGCTGAATGAGGTAAGGAAATATCTAGAGGGACATGAGGAGAATATAAGTAGAAGAGGGGGAAGAAATGAATCTATTATGAAGCTAAAGGCACGATGGAGCTATAATAGATATGTAGGGGTCATAGATATAAGGACGTGAGTAAAGGAGTGATGGTACTAGGACTGTCTTTTGGCAATCGGGTATTGTGCATGCCATCAGAGGTTCGATGAGGATTAGAATGTTGATAAAGCGTAGGCAGGCTGGCACTGGGCCACATGGAAAACACGGAATAGGGGAGTACTGGGAAACATGGTGTGGTCGTCTTTTGAAAACAGGAAGGCAGTTAATAAGTTGAAATTTTAACAAAGGTTGACCTAAATGGATGATACGCGGTGGGCACGGAAGCTATTCAACTATTCATACATAAAAAGCTTAAATACGAAATGGACAAACCGAACCCGAAAGGTTACATTTAGATACCTACACACTAGTGATGGCTGAGAAGACTACTTCAGTGAAAAAGGGAGTGAAAGAGGCAGAAAGAAAAATGTTGGAGGTAAGTGTGCAGGAAAAATCACCCCTGACAATGTACAGGACACAAAATCAGGATATAAGAAAGGAAAATGTGTTTGACGATTCACTGGGAAGTTTTTTTTTACTGTTTGAGGCGAGAACGGGAGTTTTGAGGACGAGGACGTTTCGGTCTAAATGTCAGGAGACAGACCTATTATGTGCTGCCTGCCATAATGAGAGTGAGACACCAGAGCACATCGTTTTGAAGTGCTCGGGACTTCGCCCTGTCCTTCCTGAAGGGGTAACGGATTTGGCCGTGGCCCAAGGTTTTGCTTGCGACGATGCAAGAATGGAAGAGAAAAGGATTACACTCACAAGAAGGCGATTAGAAGATTGGTGAAAAATATCTAGGGGAAATTAAATGATGCGCAACTAACTAGCACTGCTGGGGACAGGTGGAACAGAGGAAAATTGGGACTCCCTCCCGCGTGGCTCCGGCCCTAGATAATGTTAATGGCTATACCCTGTCTCCCAGTCGGTCCTGGGCTGGGGTAACGCCGACAAGGTATGACCAGAAAAAAATTGCCGACTCTCTCGCCAGGAGAAAGAGGCGGGGGTGGTGTTCATATGTTTGTCTTCTTAGATTTAGGCTAGGTGGCGCAAGCTACCACCCGTTACAAAAGGTATAGCAACTAACATCCATCCATTCATCCATTCATCTATCCATCGTAGATTAGAAAAAGTAAAGGACCTAAGACAGACCCTTTTTGTGCTCCAGAAGAAAGAGATATCAGAATAGAGTTAACATCATTACAGGTTACAAACTGCGAACGATCCTTTAGTTATGCTGTCAGCCAAATAAATACGTATGGGTCGATGTTAAGTTTACTTCATTTCTGAAGTATAACTTTATGTGATACTTTATGAAATGCTTTAAAAAAATGAAGAAAAATACAGTCCACCCGTGATCCCTGGACTACAGCAACGAGGAAATAATAAGTAATACAGAGTAGCTGTGTTTGACAAGAACATTTTTTTCTAAACGCATGTTTAGCTGATGAGAAAAAAGAGTTGTAGTCAAATAAATTAACAAGCTGCGTGTATATGATGTGCTCGGAAGGTTTACAAGGAATGCTAGTTAGTGAGATATGCCTGTAATTGTGTGGGGAGTGCTTGTGCACAGCCTTCCGCAGAGGAATTATTTTTCCAATTTTCCTGTATTCAGCTAGTGACCACGTGTTGAGTGACCGTTGAAAAATTATCATAAGGATAAGAGAGGAGTAGTGATTAGTTTATTAGAGAAATTTAGAGGTGAGTTCGTTTGTACCAGCAGCTGAAGACAGCTTAAGTCCATTTATACGTTTTGAAACTCCATTTGGATTAACAATGACATGGTCCATTAAGGAAAAAAAAGTGTCAACACGACACGTCGGAGCAGTGTTGCTGACCCTTTTTTGAGCAAACATCATGGTATAAAAGTTATACTGAGTTGTTGTATCCTGTCTGAAAGCCAATATGTTTTTGGGTAGTATAAACGCTTTTTTCAACGCTTTCTAAACATTGAATGGCAAAATAATTCTACACGTGTTCCATAAACCATTTACTTTGATAAATATGGTTCCAATGTGATTTAGATGATGTTCCCACGTTAAACATTTAGGAGGAAAAACAAAGAATCACCAAGCGTGTTTAAAACACTATTTGAGTTTGGTTTTGATTCAAGCAGTGGCTTGTAGCGCTATTTGATGATTTGTTTCGAGGTCGAAATTTGAAAGCTTTAGTATTGTGTACGTATATGTACAAATTATTACTATCATTTTTGAGGAGTTTCGTGGCGGGCGGAGCTCGCGGCGCAGGTGTTTGGCAACCGGCCAACTCTCTTCGACCGTGGCTTGCGCTGGCGCACGTCACGTCTCGAAGCTAGCTCAAACTTTTTCGGCTCAGCACCATTGGTAGTACGCGCTGACTTCAAACCTGTGCTTGGTTGCTGACACTCTCTCCGGTGGCCTTATTAGGGCGCGACCGACACCAACACGAGCAAGCAAGGTTCGTGCAAGAAAATTCATATGAAGCCGTCACTTGAAGACAAATAGTTTCTGGGTAAATTATCTTAGGACACTAGCATGCGCGCAGAAGCATTCCACCCTTTTACTTTTGAAAGGTTAGGTCATGCGTAGGCGGAACCGAGGCGTCCACAAATCACCGAGGGGGGCCTCTATGTCCCGTCTCACCAGTGATGGAGCGAGTTTCGGGAACTGGCAGCTATTAAAAGTCACCGGGGACAGGAAAGGTGCGCTTCCGACTTGGCGCTGCTGGACGCACGCTCTCCCCGTCGGACATTGGCTCGGGGTTTCGGCGCTGCTGATTGACAGGCCGGGACCCGTATTACCGTCCGCTGCCCGCTCGAGCTATGAGCTGAGCTGCAAGTCATTGCGGTCACCTGACCGAGACTGCCGAACCCTGTCGCGCTGTGGGCGAGGCAGAAGGCGGCACGACCCTTGACAGACTGGTGTATGACCGTGCCGGTTTTGTTGTGCTTTGCAAGATGCAAATGGGTGTGTGTGTGTGTCTGTGTGTGTGCGTGTGTGTTTTACCAATGACGGATTGTGTGATTGCTCTTGGGTTGGGGACGGTTCGAACACCGCTCGCAGGTGACGAAAGCTGGTAGAAAGAACCTAAAATGAAACCTTCTGGATGCCTTGGAAACAAAGTTTACGCTAAAAGACAACTTCGTTAACGCTTTATAAGCCCAGTTACTAAAGGCTGGTTCTGAGGTCTACTTTATGAGTACGACCGACTGGCCGCTACAACCGTTTACAGCTGCTTATGACGACATTCTACTAAGTGTTACTATTGCAACCGAGTGCCGAGCGATATGTCGTAATGAAGTACAACGCAGCGCCGTCAGCGCGAACGTCTGAGTCGGCTTTTAGGATCACAAGCGAAACAGACATCGGCAGTCCCTGCGTTGAACGGTGGAGTAATTTAGACTGGTTATTGTATCGAAAGATCGTAGTTCACTTAAAACACGCACTGCGAGCGAGAGTGACGCACCTGAACTTTTGGAAGAATTCTTGGAAGCTTAGCAAGGAAGTGGGCATGCAGTATTACACTGAGTGCTCACTACGGGTAACTTCGTAGTTTTTCCGCTCAGTTTTAACATGCATTTGACACTGCGTCGATGTTACGTGACCTTCTTTACCCGAGCTAACCGATGATTAGCTCCTTTGACTGCCCGTGGTGTTTCTTCCACCTCCCTCGGTTCAGAGAGCTGTCGCTGGATCTTATGCCGGAAAAACATATTCGCCACTCTGAACAGCGAACGTTTTTGCACCTCTTTCTATGCGTGTTTTTTTTTTTTTTTTAAGATACCGATGACAGTGTTGTGGAAGATGCGGATGCGTGTAGAAAATGTGAAAATAAGTAGTATATTGCGCAAGATATGGTGCAACTGCGCACAACAAAAAGAGCTTGTTGAGCCATTCACGCATTTGCGTAGGAAACAAATTCCTCATGCGAAAAATGTTTTAAGCGTCAGGCACGTGATATAAATAATATAAAACCTTGAAATATAAGAACAGTAAAACAAAGAGGCTTGTGCTAAGTCATAATCAGTAAAACACCGAATGAACCCGAATCCAAGCCGAACGCTGAGATAGCGCTCGTGACCAATCCGCGCTCGGCCGAAGTAGGTGTCGAGAGGAATTATATCTGCTAGCCTTGTATAGGGTAAACACTGAGATATGTGCAAAACTGGACACATAGACATCTGTATTTTATCTTCTCCCTATATACTTTGCGGTTTTGTACTACGTTCTCAAAACTAGCATATAGTTTCCATAGTGCAGCTGTGCTGTAGCTGATTCTAGCTGCTTCCACACAGTGATGGGAGAGCCCGCGGCTTTGACAGCTTCGGAACGTTAGCGAAGTCATTCGCTAAACTTGACAAGGGGGCGCAAAAAAAAAAAAAAAACAGTTAATACCGAGTTTATCTTCACCGCTGTACACGCCACATGGCGACATTTTACAACGTTTCTGAGTGCCCATTTTTGGAGTGCCGTGTGCCGGCGACGCGGGGTATTAGCTGCGGTGAGGTGTTTATTGCACGCCTTTTGCATCTCCCCCGGGACTCTAACCCCCTTACCGCTTTAGTTCATTTTATTTTATTATAAGGACAGTGTTTACACATACACACGAGCGCACACACGCCCGCGCACGCACACACACGCACACGCGCAAACACATACACGCACGAACACAGACACATTTTGGGTGGACTGCTACGCGATACGGTACCCCAACGCGGGCGTTCGTGAGCGTTGCCTAGCGAAAGTTATGAACACGCGAGAGTTTTTTTTTTTTTTTTTCTGGCGTTCTGGCTGGGAAGAACACGGAATATTACACTTCCCAAAGGTATTCTGTTTTGTAAGTCTGAAGCTGGAATGTGAATGTACGCCGGCGGCGCGTTTGAAAAATAGGAAAACTTTTGTGTTGCTTAAAATATGCCCCTGGGGGCGCGTAAACGAAAACAGCCCTTGCCATATTTCGGTTCCACACACTCCTTCTCGGTTCTTCTTTTCACTCTCTGTGTAATTCAGAACGAACTAAAAAAAATCTCGAAAGAGGAGGATATTGTGTTTGTACGAAGCGAGTGAGAGAAAAAGAAATGGAGAGAAAGACAGATGGCGTTTTGCTGGAACCCGTTGAACGAAACGGCTCGGCCGCTGGGTCAGCGACACTGCTCAGACAAAGTGGATAACGTTACGCAAGCAACTCATAAAGAAATACATTTGGTGCTGATTTAATAGGTGCAGTTTGTTGAGAACATCGTTTATTTTTTTAAGACAATATTGGTGACTGAGTGGGATCCTGTGTTCAATCCCCATCTCTGCCCGTTTTGATCTGGATGAACATCTTACCGGCGTGCGGTCGTGTATCACTACACCGTGATGCACGTTCAAGACACCAAGCTAGCAGCCGTACTGCACTGGCTACATTTCTCACCAGACACCTCCAAGGCTGAGTAGATAGCCGCTTTCTACGCATTCACACAATAAAACGTATTTTCGTTTGTTGGGGCGAGAATGTGAATCTTCGGTGGCTGTGATTAGCTGAATGTTTTCTCTTTCGGTCTAATACATAAAGAAAAGTTAATAAAAGTTTGGCTAATGTTAAGTAAGAAGAAACTTCGAGGATACTCATTAAAAAAGAAACTAAAAAGAAAAGAAAATATTCTAACAAGCCTAAATGGGATAATTTTTTTAAGGCTATTCCGAAACTTTTTTAGCAACATTTACGTTGCCAGGTGCAATTTAGGTCGAGATGGTGGAAGTCGCAGTCTACTAATCCCCACCCCGTGCCTGTCGTGAGTATATCATACAGTTTTTATAATGTACGCTAGAGATTCAACTGGCGCTAGTGTGCTGTGGCTAATTGAAGCAGACAGCAACCAGTCGGATATTGACTTCCAGTAATGTATTTAGAAGGAAAAAAAAAGCGAGTGCACTTTCTTCCTTTGCTTGATTGTAACAGCAAATATCTCTGATAATTCGTACGTACTAGGTAAATTGGGAAATTTCTCAGTCACGAAGATGAAATAATTAGTCAGTTACTTTTTTTTTCCATTAAAAACGGTTCTAAATCGGCTTCGTACATGTATTTATGTGCACTGTCGGACACTGTTAGCGCGAACACGGCGTCGGCGCTTTCCAGCATGGAGGATGTACGTGCCAAGTGAAAGAAGGACATGTGGAAAACCAAGAAAGGCGGCAAGAACTACGCAGTAACGCTGGATAAGTAACTCCTTGTGCAAGCAGTCGATCAAAATAAAGTGAAGGCTACCTTATAGAGTCCAATTTGTAATAAATAGGTACTGCTTTATTCTTCTGCTGATGAATATGTACGAAGATTCCTGTTCTGCGTTCAAAACATCACTTGCACGTTCAAAATCTTTGAAAATCGAAAAAAGCCAGGGAACAGGTGCCCGATAAAAGCTGGCCGACATAGGAAATAATAAAAAGACACACCTTTCATAACCCACGTACTTTATACTTTACATTTTGAATATTTTTACCCGCTTGTAAAGAAGCACGACGGGGTCATTTTCATATACATATGACAGGACTAGCATATTAGCAATATGTAAGCGTCACCGGAGCGCTGGCGAACCATAAACACACCTTACAGTCCTTTGGATTGTTATTTCGCTTAGAATCGTCGCTCGTGTTTACGCACCTTCTGTGAAACACAGGTTTTGGGCCTGAAATATAGCGAAGTTTAACATGGTTCACTGGTAGACAAAAATGCTGTACCTAAAGCAATTACTATTTTACATCGTTAATAAAGGAACATACTATTCGGTACGACCCAAATAACAAAAATGTAAGCCGTTTACAACTCCCTGTAACGCCGAATTAGAGCGCAGCTCTTGAGGAGGAGGATGGAAGTGTACTGAGGGGAGGGTATACCCCTCCTCCCTCCTCCTCACCTCGTCATCCTGCCTGCTACTCCTCCTCCCCTCCTCCCTAATCCTCCCTCCGCCGCCTCCTCCTCCTTCACCCCCGTGGCCCCCGTGAGGTCACGTGACCCCGTGAGGTCACGTGACCCCCCTGAGGTTACATGGCCCCCCTGAGGTCGCGTGGCCCCCGTGAGGACACGTGGCCCCGTGAGGTCACGTGACCCCACGGTTACGCCGACGCCGCTCAAGCCGAAAACGGGCGCCTTAGAGCTGGGCTCTAAAAGTTATCCACGTTATTTTCCGGCTAAGAGACGAATTGCACACGCGTTTTCCCATAAGATTGCACAGGAGCACCGGAAAAGTAGACTGGTTGCTGTCTGCTTCAATTTGCCTTCCGGAAGTCGCATAGACACTAGTGCCAATTGAACCTCTAGCATACCTTATAATAACTCTATGGCTTATATTAGAGTATCTAAATAAGCTACGCTTACAGTTTTGGCACTCTGTTCCCCGATGTTGTTGTAGGCGCTGCCATTTTGGTGCTCGTGCAGAGCAGACGCAACTGCCGATCGTCATGATTCAAATGTGCGACTTCCTCAGCATTAGATTTGGTGTTAGGAAGCTCATGTAATATTGCTTTGCTCTGTCGCGAACTGTTTAAACATCTGTGGAAGGCGGAAAAGCGTTTCCTGTGATTTCAGATAAAGCTTCAGATAACTGGCAACCATGAGTGTTAGCCACAAAATGGGTAATTGCCAATATTCTGAAGCGTAGCCTATTTAGTGGCGATAGCTCATCACTCTCATTGACTGAAGAGGTGATTGACGTGTGAAGTGGTGATTAAAAAGTGGTTTCTCTTTGCCGTTAAAGTATTTGAATCAACAACTGTTATATATTTGAGGAAAAAATCCAGATGGTCATTATTGTTTTAAAAAATATCCCGAGATTGCGTTTCCGCTTTTGTTTCAAACGATAACAAACATGGCTACCGGTGTTTGCGGCGTGCTCAAGGAGTGTAGTTCGTTGAGATCGTCTATATTTAGGAGTGCAAGTCGTTTTGCGTTCGCCGAGGTGTTTAGAAGATCTCCTCAGTCAACGTAGTTCGCAGCAAACAACCGTCGCAAGTACGCGCCTTCGGAAGCGTTGTGCGGGCACTTGTTTTCGTAGCGGGACTGCCCTAAGACTAGCGTCTCACGTCAACTCTATTTTGCATGGTCTGGATTAATCTTTTCGTTTGCGCCTGTTGATGCTGAATAAAGATGTTGTTTTCCGTTAAGCGGCTCCATTGCTCTGAGAATTGTTCAACCGTCGTGATTGCGATCATGGTTTCAATACCGTGGAGATACCTCCACACGTAAGAATTTGCGAGCCAATTGTCTGGATGCAATCGGGCGTTCGCCTAGCATCAAGCTTGTTCAGGTATGTTCCCGTCATTTTGCTTCGAAAGGCAAGTAGCTCTCAAGATTTTTAGCGCACCTGGCCGGCCGAAGCGAAGATTTTTAGGTCGCGTTTTAATTGTGCGTCATGACGCTCACCAACCATGCTCGCATACGCCATACAAAAAAAAAAGAAAAAGAAAAACAGCAAAGGTTTTGGAGGGATGGATATTTACTTTGTTGATCTTTTTATACCCCTGTCAGACGGCGTTCTAAAGATCCTTTTCACTAAGCTCCTTTATAAAATCGGCGAACCAGCGCACGCCGTAGAGCATGTGCGCACTCCGCATCGCGAGCTGATTGGCCGATTTTATAAAGGAGCTTAGTGAGAAGGATTCTCACTAAGCTTTAGAACGCCATCTGACAGGGATATTGGTCCTTTCCGTCGCTTTTTACCGCACATCGACAGACGCTGACAGACACTTGCATTGGACCATTGCTCGTGCATATGATGGAACGCTAGAACGCCAATTTCATGGTCGCGTCTTGCGAGCGTCGCAGACGCTTTAAGACGGGGCCGGAATAGCAGACAGACGCAGACCACAGCGGACGCCGACGCGCCGCTTTCATGGCCGCGTCTTACGTGCGTTGCAGACGACGATATACGGTGGTGGAATAGCCGACGATGCCGGAGGCTGCCGCGCGTCTGCCCTTCACGACTAGCAGGCGGAGTCAGACGACAGCCTAGGTGCACCGGACGTCGTGACAGGGAATGGTTGTAGGCAGAAGAAGAGAAGGCGACATACCGGCTCAAGCCAGCCAAACGAGAAAATCCCAAGTGAAGCCGAAAGTAGAGGTCGCGGTCGGTGAGAACGACCCCAAGGGTGACCAAAACAGCTTTTGGCGCCAAATCAGTTGTCCTTTCCGTCAAATAGCGTCTTTTTTTTTTTTTTTTGGTCTTTGTTGGGGGCGTGTCCCCCAAACCCGAAGTCTCCCCCGGATTCACCTTTGGTGGCCTCCAGAAGCTTTCTACTTCCATGCCACAGAAAGACACTAGGCTTGCGAGCGTGTTCGGCCGAGCAGCCAAGCCAATCCAGAAGTAATGGGCGGAGCCACTAACCTGTGGGCGAAGCTTAGGGTGGGCAGTGGCAGTGGCCTCCTCCTAAATTGCCTCAAACGGCGTAAATATTGTGCGAAAAAAAAAAAACATTACCCGAGAAATTTAAAACAAAAAATATGTCTCGTCTAATCCTTTAAAAAAATGATTGTTTTTTATTTTGGTGTTTCCTTAACTGCGCATACTAAAGCTAAAAAACTACACAATAAATTTACAAGTACTAGCCATCGAGGTCAGTCGCCGGTAGGCACTCTTCTTATTTTGGCGAATCGAAACGACCCGGCAGTTCAAACGTTCCTTGCCTTCGGTTCCAGGCGCACAATATACCCACGGGACGCCCCAGGCGCGCACGCCCTAGGCGCGCATTCATACCCCGTACCCGGACTCGCGCAGTTAGTGCGAACGCAAACTTCCAGAGCGAGTCTACTACCACGGGTCGATTTTCATTTTCCCGGTCCGGCTCGACCCGGCCGCCAAGATTCGAACGCGCTTTGTCTGCAAGGACTGCTCTGGTGCCAGCGCTATACCGCGAACCGCGATAAGCGACACAAAGATCCCCCCCAGGGCATCCCGCGGTCTCGATCTTGCGCGAGCTGTCCGCGCCAGCTCCACATTTGCTTTCCCGAGCTGTTGCAAGTGCAGATCATTACTCGACTTCGTCCGCCGGTCTCTCACGACCGTCTGCCAGGCGCTGGACTTCGCGAGACGGACCGCCGATAAGGCGTGCAGCGAAGCCAGCCGATCTAATCCCGTCGTCCTAAATGAATGTTTACTAACCGCGTGCACTTTGCGTCAAACGCAGTGTGAGGCAGACTCGTTGGGAGGACATGTCGGGTAGCCCCGTCGGACAAATCACTCGCTTGGAAATGAGGGACAACAAAGGCCTATCTTCGGGTCACACTGTGCAAAACTGTTAGCGGGAACAAGCGATCGTCAGTTTTCTCCTTTTTTCTCATTAAATTGAACAGTTCCCATAAAAAAACTACTAGTCTGGCGGAAAGGTCTAGGTCAGGGCATTACACTTAGCGGTAAACATTAATGCTCGTCAACATTCTCTATATAAAAAAAGAACACAAAAGTGCCGATTTTGTGTTGCGCAGTGTACGTGCGTTTGTGTGCCTGCCTTCGCTGTGGTCCAACTGGTGTTAGAAGCCAAGCCCAGCTGCACTTTCTATGTTCGCTTTCTTGCGGCGCGAAGACGACCGCGGCTCGAGCGCGCGGCGTGCCGACTGGTTTGCTGTTTTCCAGCACCGCAGGGAGAGTTGCCGGCCGTAATTACGCGGTCGGGAACGACCCGTCGATAGCCTGTAATTAGAGAAGCCGACGTCTTGATGGCGGCCAAGTAATTCTGCGAGCTCAGGTCCCGCACGCCCTCGCTGGCGTTCGCCGCCGTCGACGGGGCCGGGACCCACGCAAAGTTTACCGCAAGGCGGAGCGCGGAGTAAAGGGGCTCGCCGTAATTGCTCCGGCGATACGTTCGTTAAACCTACGGCTCGGCACCGCAACGCCTCCGCGGTCAGCCGACTTCGCGCTTCGCGTCGCGGGCGTTCGTTCTTCCTTGCTCCGAGTTGTTATTGGCTCGCGACTCGATGGCTCGCGCAAGTCGATTTGCGATGTATTGCAAATGAAGAAGGTCGGTGTTTATGAGTATGTGGCGGCGGTAGAGGACGTTCGGCTCAGGGATTAGTCTACTGAAAGGTGTTAAGAACAAAGACAGCGCAGAGACGAGGACAAAGGGAAAGGTGATCGACGGGACACAGTGCTGACTTTAAAGGAGCTATGAAACAATTTTTTTACTATGCGCAAATACCACTTAGAACGGATCCCTGACGTTAATGACCTATGAAACACGCGTTCGTTTTTCACCCCACGCAATAGAAGTCCCAGAAAAAAATTAAAGAAAAACGAGCAGCGTTCATGCCCTCAACTCGCAGCCAGAACAAGCGGCCACGTGATCTGGAGCCGATTATATGCCGCCAACGTTGATCATAGCCACGCGCTGGGGTTGGAAAAGCACAGGACACGCGCTGAGTTCCAGACATTGTTATGGCTCGGCTATTGTCGTCGTTGCAGTGATTGGACACGGGCCACTACCCGAATGCTTCTCGAGCTATCAATTATCACGAGCCCAAATCGAGTGCCCACGCAATGCTCGGGTCCAATATATGAACCGCATTCAAATATCGTCATATGGGTGTACTGCGATCCCCACGTTACGTCATCGAATTTTGCAAAGGAGAGATTGAATGAAAATGATCGCTTTTGTCCTTGAAATTACACCGCAACAAAGGAGCTTCTTGGCCAGTGGCATTGCATGCGAGTATCCTTGAGTCCCACTAGTGCCAGTAAGCTCGTGTAAAGTGAAAAACATTGCAATTGAATATCGGTTGCACAGCTCCTTTAAACTGAAGCTTGTTCATGTTGGCATATAGTATAAATAGCGTATATGCCACCAAAATAAAACGTGGCAAAAAACTATAAAACCATGCATATCATGTGTTCACTACATCACTGTCATTGGCATGCCCTCCTGGCTCTAAGAATGGACCGCTCTTTATCGGAAAGTAAAATCGAAGGAGCGCTAACGCATTCTGGCCCCAGTCTCGTAGTATCGCGCGCTTCAATTATCATCAGGAGGGACACTGTCCTTACTTTGAAGCAGCACTTGGCATTGGTCAAAGGCAGGGATGCAACCGCGACCTCTGCAGTGCACCTCCAAATGCCCGTCAGAATTAAAAAAAAAAAGCAACGTTGTAATGGTTCTTTAGGTTGTGTTGGATAGGTAGGGTACGTATCGAAATGTCAGTTCTGGGGCTCTAATAAGGATGCTTGGTAATAAAATTGGCAAGTAATTCGGCGCCCGTGATTGGCCGGCCCCTCGCTTGACCTTGGCACCGGCCAGTCACGGCTGTCAAATTTCTCGCCGTCTTTTTCGCCAAGTGTCCCCATTAGAGCCCCTGGTCTGCTACTTTGTGCTAGGGCCATCCGAGACAAAAAGAAAACCAGGGTGGTCGATCCTATAATAAGGCTGATGTGTATAAAAGTGTTGAACCGGGATTTGTTTTTGCTAAACATACATACAACGCAATTATTTTTGTAAGGCCCCTTAAATGCACGGTTTTGCCTAAACACGTCCACTATGATGTTAGTTATGGAACTCTAATGTGGACGCTTGACGATAAAATTGGCGAAAAAGTCGGCGGCCGTGATTGGCCGGCGCCTCGCTTGACCTTGGCGCCGGCCAGTCACGGCCGTCGAATTCATCGCCGACTTTTTCGCCAAGTGCCCACATTAGAGCCCCTGGCCTGCTACTTTGCGGTAGGGCTATCAGACAAAAACAAAACCAGTGAGCTCGATCTATATAATAAGGCTGAGGCCTATAAAAAGTTGAACCGAAATTCGTTTGTGCTAAACATAAATACAACGCAATTATTATTGTAACGTCTCTGAAATGCACGCTTCCGCCTAAACAGGTCCACTATATGTGTTCCTTGGCTCCCGCTGTCCATCCGAAACGACTGACAGGGGTAGCTTGGAGAATAGCGTGTCCATCCACCAGCAGCTCCGGAGTGCCGTCAGCGTCCCTTTAGCGCTGCCACCGATAATGACATCATCACGGCCGTTTATGTCGGAGCCGGACAAGCCGACGTGTTCGTACGCTACGTGCACTGGAAGCAAATGGTCGCCAAACGCTGCCAATAAAGCGTTTGGGGGTGAGCTGAGAAAGGCCGACGTCTCGGGAACTGCCCCATCTGTTCGCCGCTGGTGATGGAGCACTCGCTGGGCTCCGAAGCACGTTTTTGTCGCAAGCCGCCTGCCGAAAACCCTGCGACGGCAGTGTGCCGTTGTTTTGTTTGATTGTTTCTTCGCGAAGTGCGTCCCGCGCTGCTAGGGACATTACCTATGATGTAGATTTGTTCTCGCCGGGACAGACAATGTCGGAATCTGTGGTATATACATCGGGAAGCAAGCACGTGTACCTGAAACTTACATAAGTGAGACGCATAGGCGGTACTGTAAGCCTATGCGGTGTGCGCGGGAAAGAAGGGAAAATAAACCCTGAGACCCTAATCCGGAAGAAACCCACGAGCAGAAAGGGGTAGCGGAGAGCGTGCATTTTTGCCACATGCATATGAGATCGGCAGTGGGAGGAAATGCGTCCATTTGTGCCAAAATGTTCTTTGCGATGCAAAGCGAAGGATCTTGGTGGTGATAAGGACGCGACAATGTCGCAGTCTGTTCGTACGCTGCTCATTTTTGTTTTCGTGCTTTCTTGGGGTTTTCCTTAGCGCAGGTACGTGAGCTGGCGCATCAAATCTCGCGCGTCATAATGACGCAAGGTTATACGTAGCGACATTCTCTTTTTATTATATTTTGTGGTTTGTTTAATATATTAGGGAAGTGGCAAATAAGTTGCGAAACGTATTGGAGCACGAAAGGTTTCCATGCCGAAGAGCTTCAGAAGATAGTGTTTTTGGTAAACGATGCTGGTATAGAAGCTCACGCTGCGACTTCAAAACGGGTATGACGAAACCATTTACCAAAACTTTCTTTTTTGGTTACTCGACATTGGTACCGTATAACTGGATCCACACAAAGAAACATCACAATCCTAATTAAAACTGTAATCTAGGCTGCGAAGGCAATCTGTCAAGCTTACACTTGTTTGTTTTTCCATAGAGACTCGTGAACCAGTAGCACTTATATGTGTTCCGTAAATTAATACGTATTTCAATTCAGTTACGTATCAACACTTAGCGGATCGCACGTCGATAAATGTTCGCAAGAATTTCATAATTTCATATGTTTGCCACCAGACAGATTAAAAGGAACGGGCACGAATATTTCCATTAGCACGTCTCGCCCGGCTGCAAACATCGGCTAAAGAAAAAGACAACGGTAAAGAAAAAAATGAAAGCCGTTTACAACTCCCTGTAACGCCGAATTAGAGCGCAGCTCTTGAGGAGGAGGGAAGGGCACGAGGGGGGTCACATGACCCCGGGGGGGGGGGGGGGGTCACGTGACCTCGAGGGGTGGGGGCGGAGAAAATTTTCCCCGCTAAATATTTGTCCGCTAAATTTAGCGGGGAAAATTTTCCGTTAGATTTAGCGGAGAAAATTTTCCGCTACATTTAGCGGGGAAATTTTTCCGTTAGATTTAGCGGAGAAAATTTTCCGCTACATTTAGCGGGGAAACTTTTCCGCTAGATTTAGCGGGGAAAATTTTCCGCTAGATTTAGCGGGGAAAATTTTCCGCTAAATTTAGCGGGGAAATTTTTCCGCTAAATTTAACGGGGAAAATTTTCCGCTAGATGTAGCGGGGAAAATTTTCCGCTAGATGTAGCGGGGAAAATTTTCCGCTAGAATTAGCGGGCAAATTTTTCCGCTAGATTTAGCGGGGAAAATTTTCCGCTAGATTTAGCGGGAAAAATTTTCCGCTAGATTTAGCGGGAAAATTTTTCCGCTAAATATAGCGGGGAAAATTTTCCGCTAAATTTAGCGGGGAAATTCACCCATCATGCACCGCGCGGTTACGCCGACGGCGACGCCGACGCCGACGGCGACGCCGCTCAAGCCGGAAACGGGCGCCTAAGAGCTGCGCTCTAAAAAATATATCTTACAGTTTTCTAGTCTTTTACCACTACAGTCAGTTACAGGTTAAGAACGCAATAGGTGCTCCGCCTCCAGCACGCGGTCGTTCCCTTGCGCCGGGCCATAGCCCCCTGTATACTGACAAAGCTTGGCAGATCGCCGCGAGAAGCGGCCGCCGAAATGGAGAAGGTGGAGCGGCAGACAACGGATGACAGGAGAGCCCCGTAACTGGCGCCCCCCTCCGGCGAGACGCCGAAACACACTTTTCCCGATCGTACAAGTGCGTTTCGGGTCCTCGCCGCTGCAAATGCTGTGCGCTGATGTCGAGGTTCCCCAAGAAATGGCTCTTTGATGCTCTGTGCTGTCAGATCGTTGCTCTTCAAATCTGCGACCGGACACTCTATGACTCCGTCGTCGAACTGCCAGGCTTTGTGAGCAGCACAGAGGAGGCCATGTCCTCATGCATGTTCCAAGCATATTTTTCTTCTTTGCACATATGTGCACTTCGAAGACGTGTGTGCAAACATGTGTTTGTACGACCAATGTGGCAGGACAGGCATACGAGAAGGAAACTTGCCTGCAGACAGCTTCTGCAGACTGTCTTTCGTATGATGTATAGTAGCAGTGTGACCGCAGCTTTACACATCGTCCGAGCTGCACGCTCCCGCATAAGAAGCCATTGATCGAAGATTCCAGGAACCGCAGCGCTGCTCCGGAGAAGCTCCTCTTGATTCGGAGGGAACGCGGAAAATGCAAATTTTCTTCCAGCCATCCGCGACGTCATTAACGCGTTTGCCGCAATAGTAGCACCGCACAATTCCGCAGCGAAGAAAAGGGGGGGGATGTTGCAAGAACCGAACTCTCCTCCTTTTCCTTTAGCTGGTGACGGTTTCCGCACACTACTACTCCCGCTAGAGTGGCGCTGGATATTGTTACAATTTCCGTGGTCTTACAAAATCATTTCAAATAATTTTATTTGCATCCGGGCATACAGGTGCTGGAGCCACGGCCACCAAGAGTCAATCTCTGTTGGCTCCACGAGGTCCGGGCTCCGATGGCTTGGCAGATGCATCACTCTAAAAAAATGAAAGCCGTTTACAACTCCCTGTAACGCCGAAATAGAGCGCAGCTCTTGAGGAGGAGGGGAAGGCACGGGGGGGGAGGGGGAGGGTCACGTGACCTGGGGGTCACGTGACCTCGAGGGGTGGAAGGCGGGAAAAATTTTCCGCTAAATTTAGCGGGGAAACTTTTTCGCTAGATTTAGCGGGGAAAATGTTCCGCTAAATTTAGCGGGGAAAATGTTCCCCTAGATTTAGCGGGGAAAATTTTCCGCTAAATTTAACGGGGAAAATTTTCCGCTAAATTTTAGCGGGGAAAATGTTCCGCTAGATTTAGCGGGGAAAATTTTCCGCTAAACTTGTCGGGGAAAATTTTCCGCTAGATTTAGCGGGGAAAATTTTCCGCTAGATTTAGCGGGGAAATGTTTCCGCTAAATTTAGCGGGGAAAATTTTCCGCTAGATTTAGCGGGGAAAATTTTCCGCTAGATTTAGCGGGGAAACTTTTCCGCTAGATTTAGCGGGGAAAAATTTCCGCTAGATTTAGTGGAAAAAATTTTCCGCTAAATTTAGTGGGGAAATATTTCCGCTAAATTTAGCGGGGAAATCTACACATCATGCACCGCGCGGTTACGCCGACGGCGACGGCGACGGCGACGCCGCTCAAGCCGGAACGGGCGCCTAAGAGCTGCGCTCTAAAAAGTCTGTGCGTCTACTTTCCCGCACAACACTCGGAGAGCCAATCTCCGCAGCTTACGGAGGCAGCTCAGCGAATGACGATGCCGAAACGTATGTTTAAACCAAAAAACGCAGTCGGAGTTGTGACATTAAGCAATGCAAGCGTGACGTTTTGCATTGCTTAATGTCACAACTCAGACTGCGTTTTTAGGTCTAAACATATGTTTCGGTATCGTCATTCGCTGAGCTGCCTTCGTAAGTTGCGGTGATTGGCTCTCCGAGTGTTTTGAGTGAAAGTAGACACACATATTGTTTTTTTTTTATTGTGGTTACGGAGATACGGATAATAGATGCGCTAAATGGTTTACATAAAGGAAAACATATACAAAAAGTTGGTACGGGGATTTTTTTATTTAAACTATAAATGTCGATGTTACCTATGCAATATCGATTGAGTAATGCGGAAAGGTTATAAGTTATAACGGGAGGATTGCGAACTGTGATTTGTACAGTAATGAGAGACGTTGTTCCGAAGGTAAAAGCGCTAAAAAAATAAAAAAAAAACAGACAAGTAAAACAAACGAACAACGCAGAGCACATTGTGTTGCTCGTTTCTTTCACTTGTTCGTTGTTTTTTAGCGCTTTTACCCTCGGAACTATGAATGACCAACTAGCCCGAGTGCCTACCCTTGTACATGAGAGACCTGCCATTCGACTGAGGAGCGGGTTCGGATGGTCGTTATATTACGGGTTAAATGTCATGCATGTTTCAAAAAGCTAAATCACTGTGGAGGATAAAAGAGGAATGGGGCTTGGTTTATTTATAGCTTTGAATCCTGCACTGCAAAAGTGAGTACCAATCTCATGCGGTTCACACGACCGAGAGCGAGGTGTGCGTGCGCCAATAAATTTCTCTTTCATTTTTGTTTTCAATTTGACACAGAGAGATATTTAGGCTACAAAATTTAGTCTATCAGATAAGCACAAAATGTGAATTTGTCATTTGGTTGGCGTTGGTTGATCTTTAGGAGATCTGGAGTTTTAAACGAATTCACACGAAATATTTGTGGACACTCCAGGAACATCATAGTTTTTCCCCCAATTAAGCGCAATACTGTGTTCAACCTTCGATGTAGCAGACTGAAAATAATATATATTTAAATCAATGTTTTGAAATGTTAGTTAAAAGTTTGACAAACTGAAGACGGCTCCTTCTAAGGATACAAAACCCTTTCTTGAACAACCCATTGTTTTTTTTTCGCCAGTTTCTACATTGCCGTATTTGTTCGAGATGCGAAGAATTTTTTATCCGTATTCGCGAATACGTTATAGTAAAGTTGTATTAACTAAATTGATTAGGACCACTTTTTTCAGCTGTCGTTCTTAATCTGACATATATAGAACCCACGTCCTTTGAAGAAGGAGTCAAGGATAAATAATATGTTTTCCAATGCAGGATCCAGAGCTAAGGCCCATTCCTCGTCTATGGTTTATGAAAGTGTAGCGCTTATTCTGAGAAATAGTTAGACAAGATGAAAGTGCCGCTTCACATTTTCGATAACAACGCTGGTTACATCTTTATCGTACCGTGTAGTCGGACGAGCCTTGTCGCATATTATCATATAATTTTACGCGCCTTTATTTTTATCGGATACCGTCCCCCAATTTTCAATGACAAACACATAGTTTTCAAGGCGCAATTACATGGCTTGTTATAGCTTTTTTACTCGAGTTATAATTAGGTTTCGTGTTTTCGGTAAATACCAAAAAAAACGCATTAAATAAGAAAAACCCAACGTTAATAACAAAATTATTGTCAGCATCTTTAATTTGTGCTGATCCGAAACACAACATAAGACTTTCCGCGATGCTTCCCTTTGCTTCAGAACTACACATATCTTCTCGTTTACCTTTTTTTTTATTGTTCTTGTGGTTGATATTGGTATGGTTGCGTTTTGCCAGTAAGTATTCGGATCACGCTTCTGTTCCTTCTAGGTCGGAACATTCCAGGTCTTTGTTCTATTTCCTTTAACATAAGCCCCCGATAAACCCTGATTTTTCGTCCGACACCGGACCCTGACACCGAAAAACACCGAATGAGCGAAAAAAACACCCCCGAATTCTAAGAAAACTGAAACCCGAAAACACACGGAACCCTAGTTATAATCACAGTTGGGTTATAGTCGCACTTGCACCGCTTAGTGTCACTTTGACTACGATCGCAGGATCTTACTATGCAAACAAATGGGAACCGTCGGAACATGTCTGGGTTGCCCAACTCCTCGCTGTATGCTTTCTTCATCCGTCGCTAGTGTTTGCCGCGCCATCCGCTCACATTTTCCAGACTCGTTTCGCAAAGCAGTTAAGAGCAGGTAATGTTATTGGATGGTTGCGACCAGGCGCCTGGTAATGTCCGCAAACTAATTTCAGGGGCTTATCCAGAGCCCGCGCCGCCCCGTGTTGATAAATTCGTGCCGTGAGTTGGTATTTCGTTTTTATCGTGAAGATGGAAAACACATGCGGAATAGCAATCGAGAAACGCACGGAATTTCGAACGTAAACAATAGTTCCACATTATAACCCCCCTCCCTCCCCCTCCCCCCCTCCTCCAAAAGTAAAAACAAAAAATAAAAAAAAAAACGAATCATGTGCGGGACGAAAAATGCGAATGTGTCTTCTTTTTTTCCTCCTAGATTATATTTGCCGTTGAATGCAATAAATAAGCTCGTTTTCTTCTCTTTTTGTTTTTGTTTTTAAGTAAGGCCTGAAACAATTTTTGCATATTGCCGATTTTCGGTTGGTTTTTTGCGCACCTGCAGCAAAGCTGTACCACCGCGTAAAAAGGAACCGAATTTTTGAAGGAAATATGAATCTAAGAAAATGGTCCCACACCATTAAAAAAAAAAAAAAAAAAAAAAAAACTAAGCGGACTTCGGTACTTTTGATACTGAAATCGCGAATATGTTTTTTAACGGGACCGTCATTACGATTGGTGTGCAGCGAATTCAGGCTGAAATGCATGTGCGTGGGGAAAAAAAAAATCGCTTCAAAAGAAAAAAAAAAAGAAAGAAAGTAGTTTTCTATTGTTCTTCCAAAGACGAACCAGACGTAGGTATTCGAGATGCTGAAATTGCGAATATGCTTCTCGCGAAATCATACTTGCAAATAGCATCCTACAAATACGTTAAAAGAAAAAAAAAAACACTGGGGAAATTTTGGCATAATTAGATGTTCGTCCGAGTTTCGTTTTTTTTTTTTTTTTTGCACATTGTTTAGCTTTAAGATAGTTCATCGACAGTAAGGTGAAAACAAATCTTCGTGTTTGTGTTTTGAATACGTGTTTCAGCCTCGCCTCTTGCTTTTAAATTGCGGGAACGACTTTCTTGAGATGCTCTCAATCTTCTAGCACGCATTTTCAATCATTAAAAAGCCCCAGCTACTCCCACGAGACACTAATATTTTATGGCCGGGTCTAATAACAATAATACCTTTATTTCCTATCAAAGTGATGGGGGAGGTTGGAAGAAAAAAGCTGAAAAATCTGCTTGACGAGTTCCCTACTCTCCCCAGAAAATTATACAATTAAATATGACGAAGGCATACAAAAACTAGTTTAATAAAAATAAAAGAAAACAAAACATAGTACCAGCGGCTTCAGCCCCGCGCAGGTGTAGTTTTCTTTTAATTTTTAAGGAGTCCGGCGCGGCTCTGTTTATGGATATTGGACTGCTGACCATTTTGTCTCGTAACTATTTGACGGGAACCTTTTTATGCTCGCTCCTTTCTTTCTTTTCTTTCGGGTTTTAAACTTTGGACCTCGGGACAGTGACAAATGAAAAATTCAGTGGCAAACGCCCCCCAAACGGATTGATATGTACGGAATATTTTGTTTGAAGGAAGAACTGAACAACTGAAGTGCCCGCTTTAGCTATGACAGGCTAAAAAACAAAAAAAAAGCCTTTCTAAGCTTTTTATTTCCTCCCCCCCCCCCCCACCTCTTTTTTTTTTTTTTTTTTGCCTCTTCTTATCTTTAAAGTTCCATTTTAGGGTCTGTCCCCCGGGAAAATTAAAAGTCTACGCCGGTCGTCTGATCCAATGTGTGCGTCGCTCGGCGGGATTGAAAATCAATTCTGAATCGAGTTACAATCCCGCTGACCCTCGCACATTGGACGAGACTAGCGTCGCGACCAACCAATGCGCAGTGCAAGTCAACTGCTTCTTGCGCAGGAGCTGCGATGACGCCAGAACGGCGCCCAGCTCCGATTGGCTTTGAAAGAAAGGATAGTGGGTAGACCTGAATGCAAAACGCCTTGAGGTCTACTCACTTTTTTTTTTCAATCAGCCAACAAAAGCATGGTGTTCTGACATCGTCGCAATCCCTGCACTAGAAGCAGGTGAACTTGCGATATGTATGGCTGCCTCCCAGCGAGAGCTAAATCGTGCGTTCGTTATTGACTGCCAAAGTCATCGAGAGCATTACAAAACGCGGGGCGTGGCTCATGATGTCCACGCCTCTTTCTTCGTGATTGGTTCTTCGCCGTTCTTATCGGCAAATACCACAATCTCATTAGCTGTTCAACGATAATGAGATGCTCGACGCTCGCCACGCGACTATGCGCAGCGCAAGTTAGTCCGCTTTTTGCGCAGGAGTTGCGATGATGTCAGAACGCCGAGCTCTTATTGTCTGATTGAAAGAAATAGTGGATAGACGTAAACCTCAAAGCATCTAGCATTGAGGTCTACCCACTACCCTTTCAATCAAAGCCAATCAGAGCTCGGCGTCGTACTGACGTCACTGCGACTTCTGCGAAAGAAGCAGACGACTTGTACTCCGCATACACTTAATAACAAATGGGCCACACACTCTAAAAAAAGCCCGTGCGTCTACTTTCCCGCGCAACATTCGGACAGCCAATCACTGCAACTCACGGAGGCAGCTCAGCGAAAGACGATGCCGAAACATATGTTTAGACCAAAAAACGCAGTCTGAGTTGTGACATTAAGCAATGCAAAACGTCACGCTTGCATTTCGTAATGTCACAACTCAGACTGCGTTTTTCGGTCTAAACATATGTTTCGGTATCGTCTTTCGCTGAGCTGCCTCCGTGAGTTGCAGTGATTGGCTGTCCGAATGTTGCGCAGGAAAGTAGACGCACGATCTTTTCTTAGAGTGCACATGCGCGCCGGAGAGACGATTTCCCTGGGCATTCCGGCATTTCTTCTCCCCCTCCGGCGAAGAAACAAAAAGAAAGAGAAAGGAAATTTCAAACAAACGCTGAATATAATTGTCTATACTTCGTTTCACCTTTTGTGCGAGCGAAGGCAAAGCTGGAAGCACGAGCGCGAAAGTTCCGTGCGTTCAGGCTTTGCTCGAGCGCGCGAGCTGGGGAGAAACGCAAAAAGCGCTGGTCTCGCGCTTCTAGCTTTGGCTTCGCTCGCAGATAATGTGAAACGAAGTATAGTACCGAGCAATTCATCACGGGCCGTCTCTGACGGTTAGCGCGTTGCATTAATTCGCATTATCGCTGCTCATACTTTATACAAAAGACGCGGCGTTTGCTGGAGACATGACGGCAGGTTTTTCTGAGGACGCACCTCAAGCATATTCGAGAAGCATGTTCGCTTCAGACACGTGCTTCAAACATGTCTAAAGACGGTTTGTTTTGTGTTACCAATGTACCAGGATTGTCGTACAAGGAAGAAGCACGCCTCGGGCACCGTCCGCAGACTGTTACAATGCAGTGTGGCCGCGGCCATAGTTTTCCGACTGCATAAGCCAACATTGGGTGACTGGCCTGCCAAGGTCCATTACTGCTCGAGGGACCAGAATTTTCAGCTTTAAAAAAATGCGACCCAACGGGATATCTCACCATATTTGTTCGAGGGGCATGCTTCTGTGTACATTGGTTCTCTCTTGCAAAAGAAAGCGCGGCAACGCCATTTTTGCTTCCGCAGTTACATTATATAGGTCGCCAGATTCTCATTTTGTATCGTTGTTCCGTTTTGTTTCCTTTTGTCTCGCATATCCGAAAGTAATTGTTTTCGGCTATTTATGGCAGGCGAACCAATCCCGTTATGTTCAATTGCCGAAAAGAGTTTCTTGTACAGCACTCGACTGTCGCTCGAAACGCAGGAACAGAAATTGCCGAGCGCTTGTATTTTTCTCGTCGTTCGCGGTCACATTTTTGCTTTCTTTCACCCGTTTACTTTTTCCGTGCCACCTAAATCGAGCACTTTCGAAATTTCACTGACCCCCCCCCCCCCCCCCCTTTTTCCACCACACAGAAAGACACCTCTCTTTTTAGTTGTTTTTCTCGGTTGGTTTCCCAATTCCAAAAGCATAACGGACAGGTAGATTCTTTATTTTCTTTTTCTTACTCTTTATTTGGGCCCAACATGTAGCTATGTGCAACTCGCTCGGTCCCCTTGGAACGCGTTATTTCCGGTGAAGCTTATTTCCGGAATGCGCTTCCGGTTCTCGCCCAGGGTTGCCGCGTCGGTCGTGCTCCAGACCAATATATACCGGGTCCATACACCATCTCCTCTCCTCAGTGACTCGAGGCCAAAGCTTCGAGTCGTCCGCACCGGTCCTGTGCCTCCATCGCGTCACGTGACTCTAGCTTGGTGCAAGTCAGCATTCAAACGAGTCAAGATGACACGTGACGCCTTCAGTCGGGGTTACAAGTCAGTCTTGCAGACACCAGTCACCGCGATATCCGCGGTTCGAATGTCGCGGGCCACGTGTCTCCTAGAACTATTGGCCAGGTGGCATTCGATGCACGGATCTCCTTGTGACTTGCGTTGGAATCGGTTTTCAGGACTGTCGTTTGTTTAATGTATAAGCAGTGTTACTCCGGCTTAAGGCGCGCTGTTGGAGAAGGACTGTGTATCATCGACGCCCCAGTCACATTTAGGACAGGGTGGAGCACAGGCCCGGCGTACGGAATGGTCGGTTGACCCTGCAGTGTACGACCAAAAAAATGTTTTCGACAATCTTAAAAAAAAAAAAAAAGATAGCGAGAGAATTTTTGATTTGTGTGTTCGAAATTATATTAGATTGAGTTTGAGTTTGCAGTTGGTTTTGGCTATTTCTTCGAGGAATTATTCAAGAGCGATAGTTTCGTGGTTTTGAAATGGGTTTCACAGCTTCAGGGATAATTGAAGACATTCACAGAAGGTGGAGAGTGGGTGAAAATTGCCATGGCGACACAGTCAGAAATGCGAAAATGACGAAAGGGTTAGTTAAGGCTAAGGTTCGGCGAACAAGTAGGCACGAATCGGTGACTTTGAGAAGTATCTTAGTCACTCGTATAGCCAAAGCACGTGTTGGATCGCGCACTACGCTGCCTAGACACTTTTTGTACCAATGGCGGAACAATACCAAAACGATTCAACCATTTTGTTTTTCTCTGTACTTTAATTTATGATATCAGTTTTCTTTCAAAAAAGATGTTAATCTTTATATTTCTGGAACAATACCTCAATTCGCTGATACTTCTTACGATAGTAAAACGTTTTGATCGAGCAAAGCGTGAATTCGTTTCCAATATGCCTTTCTCGAAATATCTGAGCTTTCATAATATAATGAATTTCGTTTCTTTGGAAATGATCAATGTTAGGGTGCAAAATAAAGAGAAGACAAGGGTAACAATGAATTCACTATGCTGTGCGTCGTTTTCTTTTAATCCATAAGGGGATCCGTGGCCGAGTGGGCTAGCGCACACCAGTTTGGAGCACGTGGAGCTAAAGCTCGCGCTCCAGAACCCAGGGATACTAGATGCAGTGGACTTGTTCCAACACCGACGCGCCCCAACGCGGCGAAATGCCACGCAGTGCACTCTGGGAACTAGTTGGCCACTCAGTTTCGGTTTCGACTAAGCAGCTTCATCTCATGCTATCACGCCGCGACCGAACGCGCTGCTTGCGTTTTCGATTATCTGACTTTTTATGAATGTGCACTGCACTCATTCTCGAGCGATACAAAACGAAGACCGGGGCACTTTCCTTGGTTCCCGAAACACCGGATATTGTGCGTGCGTATGCAAACGTAGTAAGACGTGGCTTAGTCACCTGACCCAACGAGTGCATCGTTGAGCTCAATGTCAGTAATCCCGTCTATACTTCGGTTCACCTTATGTGCGAGCGAAGGCAAAACTGGAAGCCCGAGCACGGAAGCTCCGTGCGTTCAGGCTTTGCTCGAGCGCGCGAGCTGGGGAGAAATGCAAAAAGCGCTGGTCTCGCGCTTCTAGCTTTGGCTTCGCTCGCAGATAAAGTGAAACAAAGTATAGTACCAGTGAATTACAACTGAAATTTGGTCACCTTGAGACCTACACGTATTTTGTTTGCCAAACGTACGCTTCTTGTTGCTTCATTGGGCGAAAGCAAGCCGCGTCCTCACAGGAGTATCGAAGTTGAGCCCAGCGTTGGCGCATAAACTTTTAATAAAACGCAATAAATTCGACCTCACTACTGCACAAAAGTTGCTATGATGTCTTCCTCGTGTCATCATATATCTCCCACTCAAATTTTATGCTGATAGAAGATTAAGTTTTCGCAAACGCCGAGATCGGCTAGCTGTGACGGAGGCCCTAACAAGCGTCCCCTACTCCTCGCTAAGCATTTTTGGACGAGGTTTTACTGACGCGCAAGATCTGTACCTGAACGGTGTGTCTGAAATTATCACGGCATACTCAGTCAGGAAGAAAGCAAACAAATAACAAATATTATGGCCATGAGCAACCGTCAAACGCGCTTTGAATAATTTCGTTCGTTTGGCGCACCGCAGGTTCATGCCCGTCCGGCGCACTTCCAGCGAACGGTTCGACATTCTTCCCACAACTGCTCGACTTTTGCTTTCTTAAAACGGTTTGTACGTGCGAATGTGCCTATATGATTGCAGGAAAACTTTATGCGCATACGCGATGTTGAATATTAGTGGAATGCAAGCAGGGGGGGGGGGGGGGGGGGACTTCAAGTGCAGTGCTGCGGGGAAGTACAGATAAGAGATGAGAAGTATGTTCAAATGGAGCATCTCAATGGCGCCTCCGAGTTTTACCTCGTGTACTCAGGTGTATTAAGAAAAACAGTAATTGCAAAAAGTTATATTTAGTCTATGGACGCAGGAAACAAACAAACTTCCTGATCAGTTCATCAACAACACTAATGTAAAGGCGCGAGCTCGATGTAGGCATACTTATTGATTGCTACAGCTTGTTGATTCGTACACAAGCAAGATCTCCGAGCTTCGCAGCGTCGAGATTCCCAGCACTGGCTCGTCCACATACCTCGAAACGCTAACAGAAAGGCTCGGGTACAAAAATAAACAAGCATGTGTCAAGACAAGCTATACGTCTCGGGCTGCTAAAGCTTCAATGTCTGGCCATTTAGGTTAGCTTAGAGACCTCATATGACGCTCTCGGGACCAGAAAACATGAGATAACGGCCATTTATAGTCCACGCTCTGTGTATAATCTCTTGTCGACGTGTCGATCGAAACCGAAACCATGCCACTATCCTCCCTGGCCAACTAGTTCCCAGAGTGCAACGCGCGCCGTGTTGCATGCCGGGGTTTATGGAAGTAGTCTATCCCCATCCCTGCCCGTTTCGATCTGGGGGATCATCGTACCGGCGTGCGGTCGTCGTAAAAGGTTGTTTGTACTGGCTAAATTTTTCATCTAGAGCTGAGACACCAGACTCCAATTGAGGCTGACTAACTTCCGGTTGTATAAACATGCACACATTATTATTTTTTAACACTGTTTTTTGTATATGCCGCAGATAAACCAGGAGTAATTCACTCGCGATACTTGGCTGACTCATTCTTGTTTGCACAAGAACTCTCTTTTATCGTGAGGGTTGCGCCCACGCCGCCTGGAATAGTCAACTAGACTTTGGACTAAAAATTGATGTCATCACAGTGACATTCAGCGAAGACACGGATTGGACACGAAAGGTACACATCGCGACACAGTTAGCGCGAACACGACATCGGCGCATTTTCGCATTACTTCTAAATACAATTAGGGAGCACGAAATTTTATCGCTTACTTTATAGAACTAGATGAGCTCTTTCCGTAGCAATAATAACTTGGATGACATCCCTTGGTTTCAAAGAGAAAAACTGAAAAAAACCGGCGATCGCTTGTTCGGCCTAAAAGTGTCGCGCTCTGTACGTCAGCCTTCGAATGGACTTTGTGTCCAATCAACGCGTCGAAGGACGCTCGGCATCGAGCTCGTGTCCAATGGCCGAGTGCGCGCCACCCGATTCTGATGACGTTTCACCGAGGGAGAGGAGCATGCTCGCAGGCCACGATTATCCTATACTGATATCCACCCCAAGAACAGAAGTAAGAAAACGTCCGGCATCCCACGGAGCCTCACTGTTTTACCCCTGTTTTTGGTGAATTAAGATATACGTGGGCAATTTTTAAATTCATTTATCTTCTTTTCTTTTTTTTAAATTGAGACGTACGTGTTTTAAACGCCAAATGCATCGTTTCTTTCTCTGAGCTCCAAATTTTTTATGAACTACTTTGTGATGCCCATAAACAATGCCGAAAGGTTTATTTTTTTTCGATGTGGCAGCTAATACTCTACACAGTTCCAATGCTTACAAGTCCTCAGCCTAGCGTGCTATCTCCTCAGCCCAGCACGCGCGTGTTGGTCGCTTCGGAAAGCAAGCAAATTACGCGCCATACGTACGAACACTGAAAATGGAACCGGCCAGGAGCCCTTTCTTGGAACGGTCTATAGATGAGGTTGGTTGTGAGGAGCATGGCCAATAGATGTTTTCGGGGCATCGACAAGCTGTTTCCCTCTGAAACATTTTCCAGCCACCCGTTCATCAAAATACAATGCGCTTACGTAAAAAAAAAGAATGGGAGGACGTTTAATCTTAGCCGTTTAGAGAGAAACGCGATAGCTAAAATATAAACCTCTGCTCGTTCCCAAGCCACGCAAGCGTGTTTCCGTGGCCCAGAAGAGGAAGAAGAAGCCGTTCGGGACGGCAGCGAGAAACATGATGTCTGGTGGAAACACCGTATCGGCCACTGGCCGAGTTAACCCCGTATCGTCCGACAACAGTACAAGCGACTACGAGGTAATCCTTCGCCGTTTTCCAACCGGCAACTTTATTCTAAACTCCGTATTCCTTCATGCCGACATAAGCGCTAGGCCTTACTCAGCTCCAGACTTTCGTGATGCCCTCAGAGACGTTATAGATCTCAGAGACGTAAAGGCAACCGGACACTACCAGATGAGCCCCATTTGGATGGTCACCTGCACAAACGCGCTCGTGAAAGCGAAGCTGTGTCAACAAAGAGAACTTCTCGTGAAAGGACGAAAATGTCTGGTTATAGACCCAGACACTCGTGACATCGAGATAGAAATCATTTGGCTACCAGGCCATCTTGAAGACGGACGTGTCGCTGAGGCCCTGCAGGGCTACGGAACCGTGCGGAGCATGAGCCGGGAGAAATGGAGATGCCCCGGTATGAAACATATGGACACTTTAAACAGAGAAGTGAACATCACACTTCATGACGACATCACGATTGAGAAGGTGCCACATCTCCTGAAGATTTTTGGATGCCAGTGCCTCCTACTCGTGCCAGGACGTCCACCTATATGCCTCAGGTGTAACAGAGTGGGGCATGTACGCCGCCAGTGCAAGACCCCCGCTGCTTTAAATGTGGAAGGTACGGGCACACGACTGATACGTGTGTCACAACGTACGCAAGTAAGCTCCTTGGACCGAGAACCCAAAAGGCCGAAGAACAAAGTGAGCTGCTTATGGATGTCACGGAGGCCTCGACGCCTCGGGGCACACACCACTGGCATCAACGATTGAAAAGTTCGTGGAACAGGAGCACCCAAGAGCAGCATCTGCCATCAACGAATGTAAGGATGACCCTGGGGACCACTCGGAGCCACCACCGCCTGACGAGTACAGCGCGTCAGCCTCATCATCAGAGTCGACGATTGTCGGCGAAGTGGTTACAGAGTGCGACGAAGACTCCAAAATATTAATAAATACTAAACACATCTCTTCAACTTTCCTCTGCGACATTTTCTCGCAGTCTCTTCAACTTTCTGAAATTCCATGCGATTGGAAAATCGCTAACGTCATCCTCGTTTACAAAGCAGGTGATCGTCAACTAATCAACAACTATCGCCCCATCTCGCTCACCAGTGTGTCGTCTAAACTCTTAGAGCATATACTCTATTCTAACATAATAAACTTTCTAGACTCCCACAACCTTCTTTTCGAGCATCAGCACGGCTTTCGCAAGTTATACTCATGCGAAACGCAACTAACAGCTTTTCTTACTGACGTTTACTCAATCTTTGATTCTAATAAGCAAACTGACGCCATATTTATTGATTTCTCCAAGGCATTTGACAGGGTCCCTCATCAACGTCTCTTACTGAAACTTAGAAATATTAATATTCATCCCTCAGTCGTCAAATGGATCTCCGAATTCCTCACAAATCGCACCCAGTACTCATCTATTAACAACACCAAATCTACCACCTGCACTGTAACCTCCGGCGTCTCCCAGGGAACCGTTCTTGGCCCCCTTCTATTTTTAATATACATTAATGATCTCTACCTCAACATCTCCTCTTCAATACGTCTGTTCGCCGATGACTGTGTAATTTATAGACCTATTAATTCAAACCACGATAATCAAATTTTGCAGAATGACCTCGCACTTATAACTCAGTGGTGCCACAAATGGCAAATGACTTTAAACTTTAATAAATGTAAATCTCTATCATTCACCCGCAGTTCACATGTTTCATCATTTTCTTATCACCTTTCCACTATCCCAGTAGCTACCTGTTCCTCATATAAATACCTAGGCGTTCACCTGACCTCTGATCTGTCATGGACTACTCACATAAATGCTGTCACTGCCGATGCTAACCGTACTCTCGGATTTCTTCGCCGTAACCTCAGACTAGCTACACCTTCAGTTAAACTACTAGCTTATACAACCTTGGTCAGATCTAAACTTGAATTTGCTTCATCCATATGGTCACCATTGCAATCATATCTAACTAACAACCTTGAATCCGTTCAAAACAGAGGTCTTCGTTTTATTTACTCTGACTATTCCCCATACACTAGCATATCAGGATTACGCAAAACAGCTAACCTTGACTTACTTTCTTTACGTCGAAGGGGGTCACGTCTCACTCTTCTTCACAAAATCTTTTACCACAACAACCATCTAAAAAATTCTCTTCTATCACCTCCCTACCGTATTTTCCCTCGTTTTGACCACTCATGTAAACTGCGCTCAATTACTTCGTCATCTGTCTCTTATAAAATGTCGACTCTACCATCTGCTATTGACGATTGGAACTCATTACCTGACCTCATTGTAAACATGACTGACACTAACAAGTTTGCTGCAGCCGTTAACCTTTCTTTCTGAAATACAAGTATAGGTTACAGCGTGTTTTTTATTAACCATTTTTGTTGATGTTTTTATTGTGTTCACTCCCTTGTATAATGCCCCCTGGGGCCCTCAAAGAAAATAAATGATGATGATGATGATGAAGAGCATGACGAGGCGGATGCGGAACCCACAATCATCACAGCGGCCTCTGAGACGTCGAGACCATCTGATAAACCAGAAGGAACTTCAACGCCCCGCCCGACCAAAAGTTCCTCTTCCGACGAGCTCCCTTCAAAGAGGTCCAAGAAAGACCGCCAGCCGGCAGGGATGCGGCACGAGCCGTACTCCAAGCTACTGGAGAACCTCAAGGGTACCGAGAACAGCCACTAAAATGTCCCGATATATCCCGCCCTTCCATTACATATTCTAACGCTAAACGTTAGAGGTTAAGTGTCTAGAAAGGAGCAGTTTCAGCTGTTGCGTCTTTTTAAAATAGAGAAAGTTGACGTTGCGGCAGTACAGGAGACAGAATTATCTACAGATGAAGGCATCGCGGAAGCGTTAGAACCTTTTCTTAAGGATTACGAAATCTGCGTTCGCCAAGCCAAAGGAGTCTCTGCCGGGTGTTGTCTTTTTTTTTTTTTTTCGTAAACAGCTTGAGCTACCATCAGTTTCCATTCTTAATGACCTGGAAGGGCGTCTTATTTCCTGCGACATTTGTTTTAGGCAGATAGATTGGCGCTTTATTTGCCTGTACGCTCCAAATACGCCTAGAGAAAGAACATCATTCTTTGAACTAGATTCGCCGCTTTTCAACTCAAGTAGAACAATAGTTGCAATGGGAGATTTTAACCGTGCTTGCAGTGCAGACGACCGAATTGTGTCACAAACTAGGTATGACGGAAGTGCCGCTGCTCTACGGGGCACGCGTCAAGACCATAACCTTGTTGATGTTGCTTATAAAAAAGGTGAATCGATACTACACCCATTTACAAGGAACGTCTCACGCACGATTAGACAAAATATATGTCTCAGGTGATATAATCGACTCAAAGAGTAATTATTGATTCAAACCAGTTTTCTTTTCTGATCATTGCCTGCTATCAGTCTGCTTTGGCCCGCACAGACTGCGAGGTGTGCATCAGCAGTGGGAACACTGGAAGCTCAACCTGAGGCTTCTAATTGATGAGCAGTTTTCAACTTACATCTCCTTACTTTTGTCGAATACATTGCAAAACAATGACATGCACATCTTTGCAAAATGGGATAGTTTCAAGCAAGAAGTAAAAAAAAAACATCGCAATCGAACGCTCTACAATTGCATCGTATATGAACAAACAACAGCAGCGTGACCTTTTTAAAAATTTAGTAACCCTGCACGAACTTGAATGCTTAAATCCAGGCGCGTACAGCGACGATGTTAACATAGTACGAGCCCAGCTTCAAAAATATGAAACCGAAAGGTACCGCGGAACATTAATTCGCTCGCGTAAGAAACGCTTTCTCCTCGGCGAACAACCTACAAAAAGATCTCTGGATGACGAAAGGCGTAACGCACTGTCAAAGGAAATAGTAGAAATCAACAAAGATGGATTGATACTCACCGACGCCACTGAAATAGTTAAATCTTTTCAACACTTCTACACAAATATATTTGGAACAGTAATACCCACAAAAGAAAAAACTGAAATAGAACAGCTTATAGCACAGATGCCAAAACTTGACGAGGAAGATCGCAATCTAATTGAAGGCCCCATAACATTAAACTAAATTAAGGCCGCCATTAAATCTCTCCCAAATGGGAAAACACCAGGACCAGATAGACTAAGCGGTGTATTTTGCAAAAAGTTTCAGTACATTGTATCTCCTGTTTTACTCGCTGTTTTTGAAGAATCCTACATACAGAAAACTCTCCCCCTTCATTTTACCGTGGACACACGATATTGCTGCCAAAAACAAAAGATCCTAAAATGCTCAAAAAGATGGAAAACTACAGGCCAATATCACTCTGCAACGTAGATTATAAAGTTACGCTTAAGTGCTCAATGAAAGACTGGAGTGCGTAATAGAAAAACTGGTAGGTGAGCACCAAACTTGTGGGATACGCGGCAGAGCTATTCTAACGAACGTATATGTTGCCCGTTTCGTCCTAGAGTCCGTGTCAGAAAATAACGACCAGGTTGCACTTGTACAAATAGACCTTACAAAGGCCTTTGACCGTGTGAGTCATTCATATTTATTTGCTCTTCTTGAGCACGTAAACGTGGGAGAGACACTTTTGGAAGGAATCCGACTTTGCTACTTGCATAGTTCGACACGACTGAAAAGCAATAACACACTTTCCGATCAAATTAAGATCAAATCATTCGTAAGGCAGGGCTGCCCTCTCTCTCCCCTCCATTTTGCATTGTATTTAAAGCCCTTAAGTCTTAGCATCCTGAAAACAGAGTGTATTCGTGGGTACTTTGTAGCAAATGTTGAGATAAAAGTCCTCGCATACACGGACGATGTCGGATTTTTTTGCGTTGACAAGAAGATTGTCGAGAAAACGCTTGATCAAACAGCGTGTTACTGCGCAACCACAGGGGATTCAGTGAATCCATCCAAATGCAACGGCTTCTGGTACGGTTCGGGGCCAGACAACCACGTTCTTTTGCGGAGTACCGCTCTCACAAATTCGTAGTAGCTCGACGTACTGGTCCTCCCTTGTGACCACACTGAAAAGGAAGGCTGATGCGTGGAAAGGTAGAGATATTTCCATTTTTACAAGAGCAAGTGTCTGTAATATATTCCTTGCTTCAAAGCTTATGTACGTCCTTCAAGTACTCTATTGCGCTCGAACAGACATCCAAAATTCCATAGAATATTTGCCACTTTGATGTGGTGCTCAACGTGGGAACGCGTAAAAGGGGACAACCTTTTCCTCCCTTTCGAATCTGGTGGTTTAGGACTATGTCGCATTTTTGTCCGCCAGTTTGTGTCAAGATTCTTTTTCTTTAAGAATGTCAATCACAAGTTCCTTAGAGTCATACTCCAGTCACGCCTTGCTGAGAGTTTAAGCTATCTTGTTGTTTCAACGGGCGAAACGTCGAAAAATAGGCCCTGGGGATTTTTAAAGGATTTTCTAAAAACACGGTTTTCATTGGAATATTTGTTTAGCGTGTCAAGGAAGACACTGTCGAGGAATTTTACGGAAAGCTTGTTTTCTATACCACTTTATCGTACCCGTTTCACGCTAGAACCCATCAATGATGTTTTCAAAAGAGTTAAAAAAATGGGCGTGCCTCCCGCAACCAAAACGTTCTTCTTCAAATTGCATACATCAACCTTAACAGTAAAAACTTACCTCCAGGAAAAAGGAATATTTGTACCGTGGACTGTTAATTGCAGACTCTGTAACAAGCCAGAAACCATAGAGCACTGTTTTATTTATTGCAACGACGCATTTTTATTTTAGGACGTTCTGCAACGCGCGCTAAGAAAAGATCTAATTCTTAATGACTACAGTCTCCGCTTCCTCCCGTTCGCTGAGAATGAAACCGTCCCGTGCGACATGTTTGCGCTGTTGGGACTTCATAGCCTATGGAAATGTCGACTGATCGATAGACATGCAGAGAAACCCCGTACAACGAAATCGCTTTTTCTGGAACAGGTAGCGCAAGTGAGGAGCGTACACGCTTCACCTCTCAGTCAACCAGAGTGGTTTGCCTTTGTTCGATGCATGTCTGGGTCTCCCAGATTTCTGAAAAACTCTATTAATGATTTAGTCTTTTGTAACCATTGTATTACACTTGTCGAGATTTTTGTGTTTAAATTTATCACACCTACTGGCCATATGTACAAGATGCCAAATATAAGGTGCGTGTGCGACATTGGTATGTAAATACGGCGTGAAAGTAAATGTTTCGTAACTGTATGTGCCTATAAGTATCAAATTGTTATGTCACTTGTAAAAATTTTCCATGGATTAAAAAAAAAATGGTGATTCTGGCTCGCAACCGAAGGGTCCTGGGTTCGAATCCCGCCTCCGCCTAAAATTTTTCAATTCTTTTTTCTTTAAGGAATTACTTGACCTAGAGAAATCATTAGAAACATGCGGCGACCTTTAATTCACATTACATGTCATGTTTTAATAATTTCATTCCACGCGTGACGTCACGTTTCACATGAGCGTTAAGGGTTGTTTGAAATTCCCGCTCAAGGTCATGTACCTGTGACGTCATAACCCAATCGACCAATCAGAATTCTCCTGTCCCACCGACGCCGACGCCGACTTTTCTGCGACAAAAACTCCTAAACGCTATCGCGTTTAAAATATGTAGAGTATATCTTTTTGATGGAGCCGGTGTCCTGTCATTGAGCGACAACGTAGACGGAGGAAGTGTCGGATAGAGGCACCCATGCCGCCATTACCGTCAGAATGAAGACACCGTTCTTTGGCCGTGCCCCGCTCGAAAACGCGAATACTCTAGCATTCGTTCTCCGGAGAGCCTGCCTCGAGGCCTACATTTTTGAACATCCCTTACGACTGCTGAGTACGCTTCTTACGAATGACAGACCGACAGCTCATAAATGCATTAGCACCGTACACCCGAAAGTGCCGTGACGAGAAATATTTGATGCTGAGTGCGCGTATACCTGTTCAGCGGAGAAGCCCGAAGTCGAGGTCCGAGTTGCTGGAAATTAGTGGTGGGTCCTGTATCTTGCGCGCATACAGATCGAGACACTCTTAGCGCAAACGACGATCACCGTCTTTTATTTTAACTAAAAACTGTCATTCAAACACGTGACGTGGTAGAGTGTGTTCACCAGGTAACCAGCTCAACCGGTACAATTGTCAAAAACACGCTGCTAAAAAAAAGACAAAAAAATTGTAAAAGAATATTTTTTTTTTCACTCTAGCTTTGTCAAGCAGCAAAGGCCTTTTCACGTTATAAGTTGTAGCAGCAGGCGGAGATACACACTATTTTCGCTTATTAAAGCAATAAGAAACAAACAAGCATGTTCAGCTCGAATGATGTTTTTACTGGTACATAAGCAGATGTCTAGTTGCACGCGGTTTCCGCTTGTTAGCCTCTCTTTTCTTCTTCCTTCTTACGTTTTATCCAAAACCTCTTCTTTTTTATTAATAATTGCGCATTTTTCGCTGTAACGTATTCATTACCGGATTCATGGCCAGCTTTCTGGGACACGCTGTTTTAGTTCCCAATTCTCACGACACGTGGCGTATCAACCTTGAGCAACCTAGAGTTCCTGTATAGGCTCCCTACGGGAGCCAGAGTTGCGCGTTCATGCATGGCATGTGGATTCAGCTCCTCACGTGACTGAATTCGGCGAATAGCAGTGCCGCGCGTTCGAGGCGCGCGGCGCGCTCAAAAGCCGGGGAACGTACGCCGGGGCGCGTGCAACGTCTACTTCGCTGCACGACACTTGATACGGCTCCTCACGTAATCGGATCTCGGCGAATAGCGGCGAGGGCGGCACGCGGCACGTGGAATCAAACGCGCAACTCTGGCTCCCGTAGGGAGCCTATACAGGAACTCTAGAGCAACCTAAAGCCCCTCTATCCTGGGAAAAGTGGCGCCGTTCATTGTTGTAGAAATGCTCGAGGCACGTGCCGCGCGCCACTTCTGGGAAATTCATGGCGTCTGAAATCTAGCTCAGGGCTGCTCTGTGCCGCCATATTTTCTTTTTGTTTTCCGCCCAATCGTTTTTTTATGCATTTTGAAGCGCGCGCCATCTGGTGTCACTCAGCTCGGGCGCGTAGCTTTAGCTAATGCATAGACGCCATTTTACCGCCCAAGTCACGCACCGAGTGCACGAGAGCGTCACGCGCTGGCACATTCAGGGCAACAATAGATGTCTCCACCCTCAGACAGACAGACATGTAGGCACCCTAGGGCAAGATAAACGGAGAATTCGAAGCGCGCGACCGCTATCTGAACCTCCTCTCCTGTGCATCTCTCCGGCCTCCAACCTTTTCACCGTTTGCATCTGGCCAAATACTTCACTAGGGGGAATACATTCCACTCCGCTCATTTACATTAGACAGAACGTCTACAGCGGCGAATCCAGCCCTGACGGAGGGGAGGTCCGCGCCGAGTCTTATTTTTTTTTTTTGGCAAATAAGCTATCATCGTCATCAGTCGCAGACGTTTTACGACTACGCGCTATGCTACGCCGGCGGTCGGTGCGCGAGTGCAAGCCAGTGTCTCGAGGTGTGAAACAACGTCAAATATGTTGCGTGGTGTTTTTGTTTGATACTTTTTCGAAACGATGCACACGATATACCCCGAGTTTCAGCAAACATTAGTTTTGTGTAGGTTTCTGAATTTGGCTTTTAGACACAAAAAATTTATGTGCGCCACAAGTATGGTGTAGTTTTGGAATTTGTATCCTCTAAATGAGAAAACACTATTGTTTTTTTCTTTTAAGGCGCTACCGGCTGTTGGTCAGCAAAGCATTTTGCCTTTAGTAATTTGTTTTTAGTCTTTCTTCCTTTGGCTCTGGAGAGCCGCGGCACCGCGGAAAGACAGCAGCCCGTACCACGGAGGCCCGCGGTGCCGCGTCTAGTGAACATGATAATGTGATGAGTATATACATGCATGATGACGACGACATGAATTGTTGGTATTGGGAAGGATGGCAGTCCGATTCACAGAAGTCCAGATTTCGTAGAGGTGGGTTGGACGGGTCAGCAGCGAGCCATGGGGATCTGGCACGCCGTTCGATCGGTGCATGAAGGAGCGCCAGGAACATGATGGCGCTGTTGCTCACTGGGGTCCACTGGGGTCAAAGCATCAGGCTTCAAGGAGGTAGCCCAGTCAAAGTAGAAGCCGCCGCTTCCGAGGAACCAGGGCTCAGATTGAGGCACCGCCGTCGCCCGGTGTGTCATCCTCTCAACGTCGTCGTCGTTGTGTTCTTTATTTATACGCGTAAATATGTATAAATAAAATAAGATAGACAAAAAGACACACAATCGAACGGCCAGCGGCGCGCCGTTCTAGTTATATTTCTCGTTATTTTTAGTTATTTCTAGTTATTTTTAGTTATACATGCCTGAAAGAATTTTGTTCGGTTTGTGCCTGTAACCCAGCTAAAACTTTACGTACACAGGCAAATTCAAAGCGAAATATATACAATGCAAGTGTTTCTGATCCTACATAACAATTGCTTATATTTGAAGTCCAGGGCACAAATTTTTATTGTAAACATCTAATTATTATATAGTCATATTATAACCGCCACATTCTTAGTCAATATACTGTCACAAACGCATCTTTTTTTCGATAAGCCTATGTAAAGGTAGCTTGGCCGCAAGCTCCTTGGTGCACGGCGGAGTGCTAGCTTTACAGGGGCAGAAAGCGGGCTGAATTCGAAGGTCTCGAGGAATAAAAAGTATTGATTAAACTGCCGAAATTTTAACTGCGGTGTGTGCTATGAGTCGGCAGCTATTATATTTCTCGGGAACTTTACAATACTTTATTTCAGTGAGAAGAAATTAAAAATTTTGTCAAAGTGGCCCATAGGACCCAATGCAACAATATCATATCGGGCGCAGGAAATTTTTGCAGGAATAAAAAGTATAATATCTTTAGGTTCAAGTAAGTATTAAATATGAGTGTATTAGTGCCCTCTATAGATATTCCGGGGAACTGAAGAATTTCTGCAGTAGTTTGGCTGAAATTATCATTTTACTGCGTTTTGCTGAGAATAGCCAAGAGAAGGCGCAAGGAGACTGTGTCTAGGAATGCTGAGGATAGTAGCAGCGCCATCTAGTTTAAGTCCACGGCACTGTGAGCGCATCCCCAATGCGTCGGCAGCACCGCACAACGAGCACAAAGCATAGCGACGCTAAGACGGACGTCTGCCGCTTTGCCACGTATTCTCGTCGAGATCAGGCGTAGTCGCCACTTGAGATTGGTCAAGATTAATCTTATGATAACATCCATGCAGTCCTCGACTTCAACACCGGGTTTCTGATCGCTACTCGGTCGTACAAAAAATGCGTATAAATAAACCAATCAACGGAGGGCGTTGAAAGTTTGCACAAAGTTGTCTTTAGGTGGCGCATGTACCGTACTGAAATTTCATGAGTGTGGTTTTCAGGGAAAAGAAATGTAAACCTAAAATATCCCGTATCTTTATGTGAATTGGGGAAATAAAATGAAAGCTGCCTGGTTTACGTTGCTACTTACACGTGGTGCCACACACACCCAGGTCTGCTGTATCTGCTTTTGGGCGTTTATCTCAAAGAAACGTTTTTGTTGCTTGTTGTGCCGTCTTTGCAAGCAACGTCAATCAGTCTGTTTTTACCTTTTTGTTTCTGTGTATAGGAAACAAATTTAGTTTTAAGGCCTAAATAAGTTTTCTGAAGCTTCAGCTTATAAACTTTATGTATGATAAATGCACATTCGTGAAAACTTTAATTACACTGAATTTATTCATTTGTTTTAGACACATTTGTAGGTGATAGAAGGGTATTGAGCAACTTGCTCTCAATACCCCTTTTCCCTCTGATAAGCTTAAAGCAAAAATTATCACCACAGAAACGCGCAGCCCGCTGAGAGGGCAATACATTTCTCGAAAAGCTTGGAAGAGATCTTGGTGCGGGGTAATCTTGAATAATCGCAGACGAAATACTGCAAGCAGGGCAAATCCTGGATGTTCCCAATAAAACGTGCTTAGGAAGTCCTTTACATCTGTATATACATTTTTTTTTTCTATGTTGCATTATTCCGAACGTGTCTTTTGGCTTTCATGCCTTTTATTTTTTTTAACTGCATGGAGAAAATAAAAATAAAAAACATGTACAGTATTTATTACGGCGGAGGTGTATTGAAACATTTTTGAGCTCTTCTTTTTTTTTAATTTCGTGTTGGGTTTCATAAAATGTAATCGCTGAAATAATGTGTATTTTTTATGATGGAGTAGTTCGAAGTTATACTTATTTCTGAAAATATTAGAGCAGATTATGAGCTTAAGAAGTGGGTAACTTTGACTGGTCATTTCAAGATTCAATTTTCTCGGGAATTATGCTTACATAATTCGACTGTTGATGTGGTTTGCGCAAGCGCTATTAGATGGTCTACCAAAAACGTGCAGTAAGGTGCTCGGTGTAGTTTTGTTTATTTACTTCTTTGCTGCGAGAAAACATGATTATGTTTATTTCGTACAAGTAAAGTGCCAAATTATCTTTCGGCCGGAAAGAATATTGACAGCAGTCCCAGCTCTTATCAGGACAGACAGCCAGCCAACGGTGCTAGCTTACAGCTGGCTTCTTTTTAGCAGTAACTCAAAGGCTTTGGAAACGCATGAACCTTAAGTGTGGTAGTTGGGAGAACTGTGATGTAATGGTGTCGTTCAATTAAGTGAAGAAAGAGCAAACACCGCTTGCGGGAATATCTTACACATCTTATTTATTTATTTATTCACTCAGTGGAGACAGTATTGTTAATATATAAAAAATAGGAGAAGAAAGAAGAAGATAAGGGCAGGAGAAGAAAACAGAGAGGTTAACCAAGGCGGCCTGCCTCGGTTGGCTACTTTGAGTTGGGGAAGGGATGAGGAAATAAAAGGAGGAGGAAAGAAGAAGTAGAGGAGATGAAGGTAACATACGAGCACTCACGTTAACACTGTGAGGGCAGAATCAATAATCAAGAGAATGCCGCAGTTTCCAATATGGCACGAAAACTAACATGCTGAAAGTGCGTGCTGGATTGTCACCAATGTTCACCCAAAACACTCGAGTTTTTGTACGCGCCAGCGCGAAGCTCTGTCGCGCACATGTACACTTACAGGAATTGTAAAACGAATAGTCCTCTATACGACAGCAAATAATGAACAATAGATACTTTTTTACAAACAGAACTCGAGGCGAGTTTCTGATAAAAATCGCAGAAGGGCGTTTGCGGCTTTCTCCTCTTTAAGTGGAGAGTCCCAGGCCCCAAGTATTTTGGACGTAGTAAATGGCCGGTTGTCTAGGTGTGAAAGAGTGCTCTTTAGGAGTTCTCTTTCTGCATCGTAAAGTGCACAATCACATAATAAATGAGATATAGATTCCACACAATCACATCCCGGACAGTTCGGATTGTGTGCTTTTCCAATTCGGTGCAGAAATTCCTGAGTGTAGGAAACGCCCAGACGTAAGCGGTGGATAACAGCTTCAGTTCGCTTGGGTAGGTTACGTGACACACGGTATGTTAGGTCAGGATCTAGTAGATATAGAGGAGAGTAATGGTGTGCAGAGCTCTGCCAAAGACTTCGTGTTGCATTTCGGGCGTGGAGATATATCAATGAAGTGACGTCGCTTCTGGAGTAGGGTATTTCGACGTTGGGAAATAAGGTATGGGCGGAAGTCGCAGCACCATCCGCCGCTTCATTTCCAGGTATCTTGCAGTGTCCAGAAATCCACTGGAAGTCAACAGAGTGTCTCATATCAATACATTTCTGAAGATGACATAAAAGTTTGGAAATAATTTGTCCATTTTCACTTCGTCGTAGGTATGTGCAGATGCTTTGGAGTGCAGGTTTAGAATCTGTAAACACCGTCCAAGCCTGAGGTGGCTTTGTCAATATAAATCGAAGGGCTTGATGAAGTCCTACAAGTTCAGCCGCTGTTGAAGATGTCTTGGGGCTAATTTTGAATGTTCTCGTTGTGACATACGATGGAATCACAATGCTTGCGGTAGAACTATTTTTGACACATGATCCGTCCGTATATATGTGAGTTTTTTACCCGTGTATAGAGGCAATGGTGGATAAAGTGAGGTGCTTAAGCACTAGCAATGGTGTATTTGATTTCTTTTTGATGCCTTGAATGTCAAGTTCCACAACGGGGAGAGGGAGTCTCCATGGAGGTACCGTTGGAAGATCAAACGAGCCTATGTCATCAAGGATGTATTGCTGTATTTTTGACAGTGCCCTTGAATACTCTGAGTAAGGTCTTTTGAAAGTAAGATCAGCAAGTAAGTGATGACTATGATTAGTAATATGTCTTAGATGAACTCTCAATGTTTCCTGCATCATTAGTACCTCTATAGATGTGGCGCGTGCCTCGGCAACTGTACCCAGAGTCGAGGCACAAGCTGGCAGGCCCAAACAGCCACGGAGGCCACGTGCTTGCACTGCTCTGAGAGCTTTGATGTTGGTTTGACACGTGCCATGTAGAATGGGAACGCTATAGCGAAGTAAGCCGACAAATAAGGCCACATATATTTGTAATAGGGATCTTACAGTCGCGCCCCACGTGGTTCCACCGATGAAGCGAGCAAGAACACTAAAACTGGCGAGCTTTTTGCGCAAGTACAAAATATGAGGTTACCAGGTCAGACCCCTGTCGATGGTGATTCCAAGAAATGTGTGGCATTTAACGTATGGTATTTTTCGTTTGCCTATCTTAAGTGGGTATTTGTCCATTCTTCGGCGGGTGAACGCAATAGCTGCTGATTTGTCAATGGAAATTTCGAGTCCACGGGTATTAAGATAATTTGCCATTTTCTTTAGTGCAGACTGAACCCTTGCCTTTGCTTGAACTCGTGTAGATCCAGAGGCCCATATACAGATATCATCGGCGTAGAAAGATGCCTGGATGGTTGGGGGCAGTAATTTGGCGAGACGGATGAAAACGATATTAAATAATATAGGACTGAGAACGCCCCCCTGAGGGACACCACGGGTCACCGGGTAAAAAAGCGTGTTTCCTTCTTTTGTAGACATAAAAATTGATCTTCCTGTGAGGTAGCTTCGTATCCACCCGTATAAGTGTCCCCCAACCCCAATTTCGCCGAGAGCTTGAAATATCGCTTCGTGAGTGACATTATCAAATGCTCCTTTGATATCTAAGAAAGCCGCTATTGTGATTTTACGATGTGCTCGCTCCTGTTGTATGTAAGTTACGAGGTCAATGACTCTATCAATAGAGCTCCTTCCACGACGGAAACCTTGCATGATTTCTGGATATATCCCTCGCTGTTCAAGATACCAATCTAGGCGGCGGTGAATCATTTTTTCCATAATTTTTCCAATGCAACTCGCGAGCGCGACAGGACGGTACGAAGTTAATTGAAGTGGCGATTTGCCCGGTTTGAGAAGTGGCACAATCCTTGCCTCTTTCCACGAGCGAGGGACATTTTCATTGATCCATGAAGAGTTGTATATATTCAACAGAAGCTATCGCGCGTCCTTCCCCATATGTATCAAATAACTGTACCGTATGCCGTCAGGTCCCGGAGAGGTGTGAGGCTTTACTGAAGACAGTGCAGCATCCAGTTCGCTCATTGTGAAAAGGTCGTCCATAGCTTCTTCGCGAAATACTGGCTCGACTGTGGTGTGAGATGAAGATTGGTTCGAAAGGGTTGTGTATGTTGTCAACAGAATGCAGTACTGGTTTGCCACCTCTTTCTCTGAACAATTTCTTGACTACGTAAGCGAGCGAAATGGATGGAGTTGCGAAGGAGAAGATTTAAGACCTCGTGAGATCTTCCATATTTTACATAATGGCTTTCTGGGATCTATATTTTCGCAGAGCGTCCTCCAGCAATGTCGAGCGAGCTTCTTAAAATGACGACAGATTTTCTTTTGCACTCTGCGCAATTCACGGAGATCTTTGATGTCTTTAGTCCTCCTGGATCGTCGTTCTGCCCTCCGACGTATAGCGCGGAGACGCTCATATTCTGCGTCAATTGTTTTTTGCGTGGACGGGACGTTAAAATCACGTGTTGCTTTTTCTGCACAGGATACAATTACCTTTTTAAAGTGAGATAGTTCAGTAACATTTTTGCATTCGTTCGTCATTGCTTCTTCGAACATATGCCAGTTGGTTCGTTGTAGGAAGTTTGTTTTTCGAACATTGGTGAACCCATTAATTGTTGTGTACGTGGGTACGTGGTCACTACCACGAGTTTCAATGTCTGCAAACCATGTTGTTTGCGATGTTAGTGCTGCCGAAACAAATGTTAAGTCAAGGCAGCTGCTGCCTTCCGTTCCATAGAAATACGTCGGGGTTCCGTCATTAATGGTAGATAAGTGGTAATCGTCGGCTAATTCCGCCAAGTGTCTTCCCCGCAGGTTTGTCCGAGTGCTCCCCCATATTGGATGATGGGCATTAAAATCACCTGTTAGAATATATGGCAGTGGCATTGTATTTAGGATAGACTCCAAATGCTGCCTGTCAAATATGGACTTTGGTGGTATATATGCTGCGATTATTGCGAACTTCACTTTCCCATATGAAATCGTGGCGCAAACATATTCGTTGGTCGGGTGGGTTGAAACGGCGTGTGCGGTGTATGTGAGATCTCTTCGAATGAACATTGTCACACGACTTGCACTATTAGTGCATGCTGAGTCAAATTTTTCATACCGTGACAATTGAATGTCTTTAGGTAAGTTTGATGCACAGATTACTATGATGGGGAAACTATATTTAAAAACGAGCTGCCTGAAATCAGAAAGTCGTGATCGCAAACCTCTTGCGTTCCATTGTATGATAGAGGCTTTCTTGTAATGTTCATCCATTGTGCTGACGTACGCTATCTGTGATAGCGGCGATCACTAATGGGAATTATCAATCGCTCCATAGTAAGCAGAGCCTCTACTTCTGGGAGGTTGTTTGCCCCAGGGTATTCTTGTATGATAGCCTTTAACGCCACAAATAACATGGGTAGGAGTACCTGTGCAAGATCTTTTTGTTTTCGGGGATGCTGTGACTGGCTTGACATTGGGTATGTTTCTGGTGTTCCGGCGGGAGGCGCTTGAGTATTCCGAGATCGACGAGGTGCTGGTATGGGTGTTGGCACTGTCGATTTCCCTGGACGCTCTTCCAAGGGAAGAAAGTCGTCCTCTTGTGTATTTCTTTGATCTTTTTGAACCTTGCGAGGACGCTTCAGGATCTCACTGTAAGTTTTCTTTGTAGGTTCTCCGTTAGGTTGTTAGGTTGCTCTGGTCGTGGTTGGCGGCGAACAACTTGTGGATTTGGTGACGGAGCTCGGCGCCTTGTTTGCCTTCCGTTAATGATAGAAAGTTGCTTTGCAGCAGTGGCGGCCTTTTTTCGCGGACATCCGGAATATGTGGATGTATGACTGCCGCTGGAGTTGGCGCATTTTGGTTCTTTTCTTGAGCTGCACTCCTTGTGGCTGTGTGGTCCTGCACACACCTTGCAACGACGTTCTCCTCTGCAGTTCCTGGCGAGATGTCCGTACCTTTGGCAGTTGAAGCACTGAACTGCCTGTCCAAAGTATTCTTCAACGGGATGGCTTGTGAATCCGAGGTAGATGCGCTGAGGCATGGCTCGGTCCGTCCGGAAAGTGAGGACGACTGTCGTTGAAGGGTGTTGTTCCACAATTCCGTCATCCTGGCGTCGGTAGGCCACTTGACGTTGAACGGACACGACTCCAAAATCTTTTAAATACTCCAAGAGCTCGTCGTTGTTGTATTCAAGTGGCACATGTTTTACTTTTCCATAGTTCCTGGAATATGCCTCCGGAATATGAGCAGTTACCTGGATCTCTCCGAGAGAGGTCACTGCGAGAAGCTTGTTTGCTGAGTCCAGGGATGCAACATTTACGGAGAGATTGCCTTCTTTGTTGATCTTGTGCGAGACAATCTTTTCTTGTGTCACCGCTATGATCTCATTGGCAAGCACATTTGGGTTTACACGCCAGAAGGATGTGTTTGATGTGGTGGGCTTGAAGACTACAGGAATTCCTGTTGCCCGGTTTTTGCGGTATGTCACGACAGTGTACGGTACGTCGTTGTCGGCCTCATCGGTTATGTCCCTCATTGAATATAGTGAGGTGTTATCCTCGCCTTGGTCCCTCTCGGCATCGGCGGTACGAATTCGCTTGGATGGTATGTTCTCGTCCGATACTGTTCCACTTATTTCTTGAAGAACCAATTGAGGAGGGTGAAGCTGTGGGCATCCATCCTTCTGTTGGCCATTGGAATTTATGTGGTCGCTTATGGCGTCCATCTTGGCAGCAGATTGGGCTTCCAACGCTTTCTGCTACTCACAGAAGAGGTTGGCCCTCCATTTGTGGTCGGCGGGCTGTCGCCAAACAGAATTGCTGATGGTAGATGGTTTCCGTTCGTGATGAAAATTGAATTAAATGGCCTAAATCGTTTGGTTCTAGAAGGAGAGAAAAATCGAGCTTCTTGCTTTGAACACTTCTTCTTCTTCCAGGAGAAGGAGTACCGTTAAAAAAGCAATGGCAAAAACCGGAATGGGAAATCTGTCTCCGAGCAAAGGGCGTGGCTCATTTCTTTTGGGGATCGAGGAGTGAAAGGAGCATTGGAGTGAAGGGAAGGGATCTACAGACATACGCACAAACATGTGCTTTGAAATTAAGACATCGAGGCTACTGTCACAGTGCCGTCGAACTATGTGAAGGTAACGATATCTTTCGGTGGTTCAGTCTCTAGCTTGAAGGGGGCGAGATTATGAACGACAGCTCAAGGACGACTTTTCTTGCAGGCTGTACTTTTCTTGCGCTTTTGGGGGTGACATCTGGAGCTTCTGCATAGATGAGCTCGTGTTGGGCGTGACTTGCGCGTGACGTCACCGTGACTTGATGCGGCGGATACGATTGTTGGCTTAGTTTTCAAGTATGTAGCTTCCTTTCCGACATTTCGCGAAACCGAAATTGAAGATTATGCGTAAATCAATATAAGTAGGTGCCGAAGAAAAAAATTGTATGCCTCGTAATTTGTGGACGCTGACTACTTTAAAAGAAAACACAGTTAATAATGCGAAAACATTATATGTTTCTTGGAGTTGCCTTTTCAAAGTGAAACTAGACTGAACTTCAGACGTACTGTACCACGCTATGAAGGGTACGCGTGTGCGTGTTGCCCTAGCAAAGAAGGCTCACTGCGCGAGCACTCGTGGCACCAGATCTTTTTTATAGTCTAACTTTTACCCCTCGCTCTATGCTTTTTAGCAACGTTATCTGAAACGTCAAAAGCGCATTGCATCGCTAATTTATGTTGTTTGACTGCTCTGTGTTGTGGTCGGTTTCCCTCGCTGCATTCCCGACCTGGAGGAATAACCGGAGCCAACGATTTCAACAACAAGAAACTACATTTAATTGGACATGGACGAGACGATGAAGAATACTAACAGAAAACCAACGAGCACCGGCGGCGCGTGAGTCCAGCCAGCGACTGCCGATGCGCCGCCTGTGATCGGCCTTGACAAGGCGGCGCGCGCGATGTGCGCATGGCCTGCTTGACTCTTCCGCCACGCGGGCTGTGGAGCCGCCAGGGTTCCCTCAGTGTTAACTTTCATTGTGAAGATACGTATATCCTAGTGATACTGGCACACTTAACTGCAGTTACACTTAACCACAGTTACCGTAATATATACTCTTGGACAGCGTTCTCTGTCCATGCAGTCAAACCCATGGGGGTACTTGCGCTTGTGTGTCTTGAGTGCCCATCACAGCTGCGCAGGCGCACTCTTCACTCGTCAAATAGGTGTCCAAGATTATTTTGTTGTAACTCTAGATAAGCGTATATGCAGTTACATTATACTTAACTGCGGTAAAAGGTGCCCCCGGAACTAGGGTATTAGAAGAAATTGTGAGAGAACACAGGAGAGTAGAGAGAAAACATAGTTAAACATAAAAAATAGCGCAAAAAAAGACAAGGACAAGAAGTATAGAGGACAAGCGCTGACTTTCAACTAGGTTTTACTCAGGAAAAGCAAGTATATATATACACACGACAGGCAAAGCAGCACAACATAAAAGTTGACTACTTTTGTGCACGGTCATTCAAAAACTGAAACTCATTACTATGAAGTACGATAGAAGTGTCGCTGACACATGCCGTTTCACTTTTTTTTATAAAGAATGCTTCCAATAACTCTCCAGCGACCGTCTCTTGGCTTCTACCCAGAATCCTTATCTGCTGAAATCGCGGAACGCAGCCACACGTGTTGCGATGTATAGGCAAATGCGAGCCATATTTATTTTTTACTGATAATGCGTGCTCCCGTGCTCGGTCATTGATGCACCGCCCCGTCTGGCCGATGTATACTTTTCCACAACTCAGTGGGATTTCGTAGACCACACCCACTGTGCAGTCCCCGTAAGGGGTGACGTGTTTCTTATCACATTCTTAATTCTTCAATCACTTCCAGCGAGTTCCTGGTCTCGAAGGGGTCATCCAGAGTAAGTACATTAAGGTGTTATAGCAGATATTTGCTGTTTTGCTGTTGCCAAGTACCTTTCTCGCTAACGATACTTCTGAACGGAAACCCGTCCTTATGCGTCTTTATATTAAAAAATGCCTTTAAAGTAACATTTTTTTGAATCGCAGACAACTTTTGCCAGTTTTTGTAGCTCTAGGCTCTTACACAAAGAAACAGCATTACGCTTTACCTTTAGCGGTTTGACGTTAGCCAGGGCAAAGTTCTTCATGATGGCCTTCTCTACACAATCCTTGAAACAGAAAAGGCCATCATGAAGGAACTTTGCCCTGGCTAACGTCAAACCGCTAAAGGTAAAGCGTAATGCTGTTTCTTTGTGTAAGAGCCTAGAGCTACAAAAACTGGCAAAAGTTGTCTGCGATTAAAAACCATGTTACTTCAAAGGCATTTTTTTAATGTAAAGACGCATAAGGACGGTTTTCCGTTCAGAAGTATCGTTAGCGAGAAAGGTACTTGGCAGCAGCAGGTCAGCAAATATCTGCTAAACACCTTGATGTACTTACTCTGGATGACCCGTTCGCGACCAGGAACTCGTTGGGAGTGATTGAAGAATTAAGAATTAACAGCTCTGTTGGCTACGCTTTCTCTATTGATGTAGAGGATTTGTTTTATTCGGTGCCCCATCAAGAAATGTACCGTTCTGTCATCAGGTGTATCGAAGCAAGTGGCATGGGGGCTTTCCAGAATGTTTCTAGGTATTCCTCTGGACAGCTTCATGGCATTACTGGAATTTTATCAATGTAGCACGTTTGTGTCGTTCGATGACAAGCTGTTTATCCAGCGCAAGGGCATTTGTATTGGGTCATGCGTCGCTCCTCTGCTTTGTAACATATTTTTGTCCGCTGTTGATCGTGATTTGAAACGTGTTTTAGACGCCAACAATGTTCTTAAGGTTTTTCGATACGTGGATGATTTTCTTGTACATTTAAAAACTAACACCTCTGTGACGCACTGTGATACAGTACAAAGTATTCTATCAGTTTTTGAACAACATGGAAAAGGTTTACTTTTTACTCATAAACTCCCTGACAACAATCATTTGCAGTTTTTAGATATTAACATCACCATCAACGAGCGACGTGTGTGCTGGATGTATCGAACTCGCTCGCGGAAAGAGTTACTTCCTTTCGATTCAGCTCATTTGAAGACGGTTAAGAGGGCTATTGCAACTTCGTGCCTGGAGTCTGCGCTGCTGAAGTCTTGTGACCACCAGGCGGATGCTAGTTTTAAATATCAGATTTCTAGACTGGAATTGGCTGGCTTCCCGTGTTCGGTCTTGGTTTCTGTGGCGGAGACCGCCCTACAAAAAATGAAGGGGTTGAAAAGAAAGGTCCCAACGAGGCAGAGAACAAAAAGACCAGAAGGTATTCCGTACATCCACAAGGTTGCCCACAATCTGAAGAAAGTGGCAAGCAAGTACGATGTTCCCGTTGTGTTCTCTGCCCCAAAGAAGTTGGCTGGGTTGTGCTCCCGCATCCCTGATGAGAAGGCAATAGCACCATGTGATAAGAAACACGTCACCCCTTACGTGGACTGCACAGTGTGTGTGGTCTACGAAATCCCACTGAGTTGAGGAAAAGTATACATCGGCCAGACGGGGCGGTGCATCAATTACCGAGCACGGGAGCACGCAGTATCAGTAAAAAATAAATATGGCTCGCATTTGTGCTATACATCGCAACACGTGTGGCTGCGTTCCGCGATTTCAGCAGATAAGGATTCCGGGTAGAAGCCGAGAGCCGGTCGCTCGAGAGCTATTGGAAGCATTCTTTATCAAAAAAGATGGGGCGGCATGTGTCAGCGACATTTCTATCGTACTTCATAGTAATGAGTTTCAGTTTTTGAATGATCGTGCACAAAATTAGTCAACTTTTATGTGGTGCTGCTTTGACTGTTGTGTGTATATATATACTTGCTTTTCCTGAGTAAAAACTAGTTGAAAGTCAGCGCTTGTCCTGTATACTTCTTGTCCTCGTCTTTTTAGCGCTATTTTATATGTTTAACTAAGATGAACCAACTAGCCCGACAACGTACCCTACTAGAAAAAACATAAAAGAGTGCGAAAAATATATAGTTGAAACAAGGAAGCAATAATGGCGAAATCTCCGTAAGTCTGTGAATGATGCTGCACAGGCTAGCGAACGAAGGGAAATCTCGATGAAGGCAGAGTGAGTGAAAAAAAAAAAAACATTTACTCGCCCCAAGTTTGTTTAGTTGGTAACATAAGCTTGTTAGGTTCCCGTGCTAACTGAAAACAAAAAAATAAATTTGGCTAACCGATAAAGCGTACTAAGCACTAAACCCACAAGGCGTAAAAACGCAAACGATCTCGTCCTACATTGACACGTCTAAACTTGTTACCCTTTCGACACGTGACACTGACATATTTTCTGTATCCGATGACCAGAAAAACCTCCTAGAAACGAGGCAACACGAGACAGGCTTTCCAGGACTCGTTCCAGTAGTACGTGTTTCATGTTTCTGTTCTCTCACGCTTTTAGGCGCCTCAAAATTCAAACGTATGACCACCCACCCTTAAACAATAAAGCACACAAAATAACCCGAGAGCTTCTCTTTTTGGCATCTATGTACCCATAATCAGCCTTTCTTGAAGTCAATTTCTCGTGTATTGAGTTACAAGGAGTCTTTGTTTTTTTTCTCTTTTTTTTTCCGAGAAAGTCGATCTCGAAAGTTTCGCAAATGCCATGTTTCTTGTTTTAGTTTTGTATGGCTCCCATTTTTTATATAACTTTTTCTATCTTTCTTTTGCTGTATGACTGTACATATCCATTTCCCACTTTTTTCTACTTCTTTCTCTCTTTGTTTCGTCCTCTGTCTCAACCGGCAGGTTGAGTTTCGAAGTATCACGTTTTCGTCGTCTCGTTGCAAGTGATGTCACAAAAAGCAACGTAGTTTTCTGATTCAACCTGGTTCGACATATATAGTCATACAACGCAAATAAAATAAAAATAAGGTTGATGCTTGTTTTAAACATTTAAGGTGATCGTAGACGCAACAAATAATCGTATATAAGTCAGCACTCTATGTGTGCTCTTGGGGAGCTGCGGTTCAAATTACGAGGGGCGTTCATAAAGTTTGTATTATAGGCACGAAAAATTGAAAAAAAAAAAACGGAACGAAACAGGCATCAACATAAGCGCGCGTCCCTCTAGTTTCCGCACAGTATGAACATCGCAAGCTATAGTAGCTCAGAACGCCGTTAGACAGTCGAAACAAAAATGACACCGCCCGTCGGTGCCAAGCACATGCAGTGATCTGTTTTTTTTTTTCATTTGAAGGGAAGCAATGCCAAGGATATTCATTCCAATCTGGGAGCGTTGTTCGGAGACAACACCCCAGTTTATGACACTTTAGTTAAATGTCGCAGACGCTTCCAGTGTGGCCAAATAAAAGGAAAGCATTTCAAGGACCGCGATCAAGTGATTGTTGAAGTGCAGCGATTCATTAACACTCAAAACGAGGAGTTCGATAACAATGGCCTCCGGCATCTGGTGCATCGCTGGAAAAAGGGAGTAACTTTTGGTGGCGAATATGTAGAGAAAGTCCCAACTCCTACTCGAGTTTGATTGCTGAATCTTTATTCCTTTGTGACAATAATACGAACTTTATGAACGCCCCTCGTATTTGATCGCGTTGTTTATTAAACTTCTAATGGCACCACTGTTTAATTCTTCGTTAAGTTAAAAGCACCTTCACTGTCACGTACGAGCTTTGTTACAGTTCCTAAACAGAATAAAAAACAAACAAAAAACATCTGTTTCGAAAGGTCAATGTCCAGATAGCCTTTTAAAACGATCGTATTATCTTCCCGAGTTTAACGCTTCAACTAAGAAAGCACTCAAAATAAGGACGTTACCCCCAAAAAATAGAGCGAGGATAATCTAAGTACTGCAGGTACAAAAGAAAAACAAGGCTTTACCCCTCAGTGGGACGATGAGCTTAATTCTCATGATTGTTGACTAAAGTGCGCAGATTACTCCCCAAGTAGCCAAGCGACTTATACTATATATATATATATATATATATATATATATATATATATATATATATGTTACTACGCCCGCGCGTAGTCTGAAGAGGTTAAATTTCAAAGAGGTGCCCACACCCACCTCTTGAACGTGGCACGTTTCTCTTTTTAATGTATTTTAGCAAAGATCCGTATGCTTGAAGATTGTTACAATTTATTGTCTGGGAAGCTAACGTGGGTAATTGGATGATCCTCCTTACATCCACAAGATTACGTTTATCGGACCTCATTAAGGACTTCCGGTAATGGACTAAAAGCTTGAAGTGGATATTGTGTCGCAATGTTTGGCTTTTATTTTGGATTTTTCTACTGTTTTGAGGTTGTTTTTATCACAATTGTAGAGTATCATTTTGTTTCGCAAGGTTCCCCCGTGCGAAATATTCATCGCCGATAAAAAGTTTTCCTGTTGTTTGTGTCGATATGGGGGTCGATATGCGCACTCTTGATTATTAATTCACTTGAAAGTAAGCTTCTTAGATTTGGCTTCACGACTAGAATCCAACACTCGGGCTGACGTTGCAGTATTCAAAAAGACGCAATTGAACGTTGGTTCTTCATTTCATTTTTCTTACCTTTATTACCTTCGACGAGTGAGAGTCAAATGGGTTCATGATGGGACCGCAGTCTGCCCATGATTGATTTAACGGCTACATATAAGTCAAAGTCAAATTTGGGGGGTTTTACGTGCCAAACAAACGACGGGCATCTGGCACGCCCCAGCGGAGGACTGAGGATTAATTTGGACCACCTGGGGATCTTTTGACGTGCAACCGAAAGCTCGCTTACACGGCGCCTTCTCCGCAATAAACCTCCGTCAGATTGCGGGCACCTCGGCCGGGATTCGAACCCGCCACATGGGGATCCGTAGGCCAGCGCTCTCGCCTCGGAGCCACCGAGGCGGCTCTACATATAAGTGGACCACTCACTCACAGACAGCCAAATTAAAAAAATCCGTAAAAACAAAACAAAAACATTTAGACGTGTGCGAATGTGCAGTACAGTCACAGCTATCGCCAGCGACACCTTATCGAATCCTTGCTAAGGAATCCTTATACTGACGTAGAAGCCCAACGATCTCTCGCTGCATCGGCAAGCCTAGCTTTTTCACTCCGCTTTTTCTACCACGGTCGGCACGCTACGTGGAGGAGCCATCGTCAACATCTGCTCGGATAGTGACATTGTCAATGTCACGCTTCCAAAATTGAAGTTGTATTTTGACCTATCGATCAAACCATCACATCGAAAATCGCCTATCTATGAGGACAACACAAAACAGTCAGCTGTTTTGTTTTGCGAACATTGCTGTGCACATGTTTTGTGTGTATGTATGTTTGTGTGTGTGCGCGCGCGCGCGAATGTGTGTATGTATGTGTTGGTGTGTGTCTATGACGTCACGCGACGTCATGGTGTCACATGCTCTTATGAGATCGCGTGACTTGTTGACGTCACTTGACGGACGCCCTACAACCCGCTACACCATCATTTCGAGTGTGAGGCTCGTAACAGCTATGGCTACAAAGAAGGACAACAAACGACACGACGACACGCACCTTCAGCAACGGAGCCGCCCGTTGCCGCCGCCTCGGGAACGGCAGGGGGGCTTCTCCACTGACATTAGGATACGCAGGAGAAGCACGCTTGCGGGGCCCGACCTTCGACCCACTGTTTGGGATAACTGCAAGCCCGTCTGGACAAATCCTTTGGACGGTCGAATAAGCCGGTCTATGGATTATGGTATAAATGGTTTTAGTTTCGGGGGGCCCCGCCGAGGATCACGAGTGTCACATGTCCCAGATATTAGCAGTCACGCATTCCGAACCATCGGTGCTCTCTGGGCCGCGGAAGGATGGATGGTGGGCGCTTATGGCCCAATCTGGCGTCCCTGTTTCTTCGGCTGTCTGCGTTGCAGCTGACGACGGTTTATATAGTCACTGAGAAATTAAGAAATGCAGAGCGTGGCTTATAGTGTTTACGCTTCTTGCACTGTGATTGGTTATTCGGCGCTTAAATCAGCTAATGTGGCAATCTGATTGGTTACAGAGCAATTACGACATACCTGGAAGTTGGAACTCGCAACGGCCTGCGCTTCTCGGTGACTATAGAGATTAGGTTCTTTTTATTGACGATCAACGTGGGACAAACAAGCCACATGAAAGGTTTGCTCGTAAAAATGAAGATTTTATGTGGGCTGCAATTTAGTCTGATGCGAGAAGTAAAGAGCAAACAACGTTGAACTGACGAGGCTGCGCAACTCTTGTACACTGTTTAGAAGTATAATGAAAACACAAAGAACAAACGCGCAGAAAATTAATTTGGCAGATCGTAAGATCTGCCAAATTGATGGCACCAAAATCTGATGGTGGTTAGATGGCCCCCCAAACATGTCTTAAAGTTCGAACACACGTGCAAAAAACTATCCGAAAATTGCACGAAATTCAGAAATGGAAAATTAGTTCCGCATTACTTTTTAAGCATTTTGTCACAAAACGCCCCCCCCCCCCCCCCCCCCGAAACACACACACCAAAATAATAAAAAAAAATTACAAAGTTTTCTTTTTTTTTACAAAGGTCATATTTTGTCCAAATGTGGCGCTAGCGGTACGAACCAGATTCCAAAGTTGCAGACCTACGGATATCTTATTCAAAAGTTGTGAATGATTCTTTTTTACATTGTAATTGACAAAATGGCGGCCGACGGAGCTTTCGAATACATGGAGCTGAATGGCGTCAGTTACCGAAAACGAGCAAAAACGGGCCCTTTTTTCTCATTGACCGTTTCACAGAAACATATTTTCGTATATTCTGATGAAGATAACGGTCAGTTCTGAAACTTTGGAATCTGGTTCAAACCGCTAGCGCTACATTTGTGCGGAAAATGAGTGCTCGATAAAACGTAATGTATTTGTGACGTAAAAAGAAAAATATATATATATATCTATATACTGTTTATCTTCTTGTTTTTTTTTTTGGTGGGGTTGGGGGGGGGGGGGACACACGTTGTACTAAGATTGCAAATAAGTTTTGATCAAAAGCAAATGTAAAATTTACATGCAATGAACACTTTTTTTTTTTAATAGACTGAGGCAGGTTTTTTTTCTATGCTTTAATTTTCATATCAGTTGAGCTTGCTTTTTCGAGCATGTGTTCCAGCCATTATACATAAAATCTGATGTTATAAAATCGCGCCACAATTTGATGCTTTTGGTTGATGTAATTCCTCTAGTGTTATTTTATTTGAGTTTTTTTCGGGCAGGATATCAATAATTTCCAAACGTTTTCGAGGCAGTAATTGATTGTCGTCACGCGTTAATACGTGGCAAAGTCAAAAATTAACCGCATCTTAGTTATAACGATCAAACTCTCGATAGATTGCTGTTCTTCAAATATTTTATGTCCCTCCACTAAAGTAAGCTAAGAACGCCGACCTTGCGGCGCGCTGGTAAATGCCACGAGACCACAACAGTCTCAAAATGTCCACCTTGAAAGCGTGCAGCAAGACCGAGCAGCGCTCATTAAATCGGGTTTTGAGTGTAGAAGGGGAAAGGTACACGGATATGCATCGCAGGACGTCGAAGCAACATGGAAGCGTTTCTTTGTCACTTCGGCAGGGGTTCGAGTGGTACAAACATTTTCTAAGCGCAGGGTCAAGCCTAATTGATGCCCCTCGCTCCGGCCGGGATCGCACTTCGACGACGCTGCACTCAATATCAGAAGTTCATTAGATTTTAAGGAGCTCGTGTCGCAGAAAAGCCGGCGTTGGTGGAGTCGTGATAATCCTGATTGGTCAATGAGATCATTACGTCACAGCCACATGACCTCGCGCGGGAATTTCAAACAACCCAAAACACTCACGTGAAACGTAATGTCACGCGTGGAATGAAAGTGATTAAAAAAATGATATGTGATGCGAATTAAAGATCGCCGCATGTCTCAAATGATTTTACTTCAAAACGAACTTAATTTTTTTTTAGAGAAAAATTTGACGAATAATAGGTGGGATTCGCACCCACCTCCCTTCGGTTGCGAGCCAGACACGACCAGGCCATGTCCGCCGCACTTTCTGCTTACTGGCAAGAAGAGCGTGAGAAGCGAATGCGAAGGTGATGCGATCGGGGCCCGATAACGCCATCCCGTTCCACTCTGAAGCCGGGGTGACACTGCTTATACATCATACAAAAGACAGTTTGCAAACAGATTCGAACGCGAGTCGCTGCGAGATTCGTGTTTCGGAGGCCACATGGCAATGAGTTCAAGGAGAACACTTGGCACGCAGCATCCTGAATCACGGTTATTGCGGTGATTCGTGTTTGCAGACTGTCTTTTGTATGATGTATGAGAAGTATGACCCCGGCTTTAAGGGCGGAGCTAAAGCGTCCTCCAAGTTCTAAACGAAAACTGCCGTCTCCCTATAAATGAGATGGCTGAAGAATTAATTTGTCGTGGCTCGGTGCACCTCATGATTTATAATATTCAGCAGTAACATAAAGTGTCCGCAAGATGAGTTCGAAGACAAATTACGCCAGATATTAAGGATCGCCTTGTGGGTGTGTGCGAAGCGCTGCTCCGACGCTATGCAGCTAAGGGAGATGATTTTTTTTTTTTGAACGCATTGCAATTGGGGACAAATGTTGATTTCACTATGCCCAGCTAGACATCAAGCAGACATGCAAAGAGTGGTCGCACACTTCGTCACCAAGACCAAAGGAGATCACGGCTGTTCCGGCACAAGGCAAGGTCATGCTTGCTATACTCTGGGAACGTGCCGAGGGGACACTGTGTCAATAGCATGTCGCATTGTGACCTGCTCAAAAACTGCTTAAAGTCTGTGAACAAGTCAAAGCGCCGCGGTTTGCTGGTGACCTTTGGTGAGATGGGGCAGCACGACTATGCGCGCCCCAACACGCCACGTGCAGCAGCGGAAAAAAAAATCGAGCGTCCGACGTTTTCAGTTCACTACTCATCCACTATACTCAAAGGAGCTAGCGCCGAGCGATTTAAATTAGTTCTGACCACTCAAAGCACTTCTCGGCGGTATAAAGTTCCGCACAATGGGAGGGCCTGTGGTGCATTCCTGGCTTCGGAGTCACCAACAAGATGTTTTCTTCCTCCGCATCCACGCGTTGGTGAAGCGTTGGCGCCCACGTGCTGAACGCTGGACTTTGTTTAAAATTTGCAAATTGCTTTTAGTCCTGTCCCTAATATTATGCGTACAAAAATACAGGGTGGTTACTTTTTTTTACTTTGCCTCGTGTGATCGGAACTACTCCTGTTGCGACCATCACGAAGAGTTTCTGGAACAGAAGAGATTTTGTTTTTGTGTTGCATGCACGTGACCTTGTGCGCAAGCCCCGCTTGAAGTGGTGCGCATTATTCGGAACAAAAACTGACTGACACGCGAAGCAACTCTACCAAAAAGTTATGTTGGGATCATTTTAACGAAACTTTGGTTCGAGTTGTCCCAAAACTCGGTCTCCTATCCACACCGATACCTGTCAAATATGTGTAAGTTTGAAAGAAATGATATCCACTTAAGCTCCGTAAGTGCTTGAGTGCTACCACTCGAGTTACTCGTGGGTTACGTTTCAGCCGAATTCAGGAGTGAATAACAAAAAACTCTCGGCACAGACTGGACAAGGCGAACGAGCGCTCGATCGCACTGTCGAAACATCAACGTTTAAAAAAAAACATAAAAAACGACTACTTTCGGAGCCGATTTAAGTCTCGGCCACTCTGTCAGCGAAAACACGCGCGTTCGCACAAAGCGCCTAACTCGACATTGAGCGAGTAAATTCAACAACGTCAGTTGAAAGCCTAAAAGCCGATGACGGAACGATGGGTACAAAAAAGACAAAAAAAAAACACAAAAGCGAGTGTATTGAGCGGTCCTTGCGCGTAAACAACCGCTTATGTAAATTGTTTTCATCGACGAAGCGCCAAGAAACTTCACGTTGTCTCGCAAAGGGAAAAAAGATGCTGTATCGCTTCGTTCGAGGTCAAAACGAATTTAGACTCAGGTAGAAGCTGTCGGATTTTCGGCAGCTTCGAAACTTCAAAGTCAATGTTTGTTTGTTTTCGTGTGTATTTTTTTTATAGCGGTGACAATTTGGTAAGTCTGGTTGCAGGCGAATAAGTTGCTTCGTCGTGCTTTGTTTTCAAAAGCTTATTACTGTCACTGCCGCGAGATCTCGGGCTTGTATAAAATAACGGGAAAAGGAAACACTCTGGAGTGCTCAGCGAAGAGACATTACTTTCAAAACGACCGTTCAAGAACCGTTCGGGTGGCAAGCCAGCGCAGTTTTGAGATTGTCTTCCACTCTGAATATTTTGCACGCTCTACCGTGGAACTTCCGGTTTACTTTGCCGAAACAGTCAATTTATATAGTACCAAATCACAAGAAAAATTGTATTCCCTTCTAAAGCCTGGAATTAAATTTATTAGTTAATAATTTTAAGTTGACTCGCCAAGTTCGGGCAACAGGCTAAAATCTAGGTGGGAGAGAAATAATTATATTTTAATCAATTAAATCAGAATTATTTGATTGAAATCGGACTTACTTTATTTAAATCAAAATAATTTTTATTTTTTTTTTATTTTGATTTAATTTATTTAATTATTTTTTTTTATTTTGATTTATTTGAAAGGAGATATCACATTTTGTTTTTGTTTCTTTCGCGTTTCGACTTGCCTTCAGATGGGCATAAAGGCCCGACCACACTAGCGTCGCGGAGGCTTGCCGCGCGCCGCTGGCCGCCACGGGCTGACGGCCGGAACCAGTTTTCGGCCTCATCCGGTCGCCGTTCGGCGCCGTCAAGGCAACCTGCCCGTGCGCGGTTGAGGGCTCGCCGTTTCTCGCCGCAGAAGAAAGGGGCCAATGGAAGGTGGCGTACATAGTGAGGTTGCGAGGCCATGGCAACGTGCAAGCCGCTTCTCCGCACTGTCTTTCACGTTGCAAAGGAGCGTAGCGTTGTTTCGTTTCGTCTGCTACCCCCATTTCCCCCGATGCCTTTCCCAACGAAGCGGTTCCTTGAAACTGTGCGACTGTTTCCCTTTCTACATGACAACTCGCAGCAAGGCTACCTAAATAAGGACGCTAAGAACAATCGCTGGGAAAGTATCGGAGATGAATTCGGAATAACAGGCGAGTTTCTCCGTGGAACTTGTCGCATGTCGCTTGCGTTGTGGCAGATGTGTTCATTTGGTGACACCCTCGAAAGTACCCTTCATCTCTGGCGCGCAGCCGGGGCAGCAAAGCACTGAACTGTTCCTGGCTGTTTCGGTAGAACCAACTCGGCCGGACCCCAAATTGATTTTGGGGTCCGACCGCGTTGTCGGCCGCGATATCAAAATCAAACATTTTGATTTTGATATATGCGAAAGATGAGAGTCGAAACGGAAGAATCTAACAAAGAGCAGACGACAAAAGAGCAAAATTCGGCGTAGGCGCGCGCGCGATCTCGAGAACGCGAGAGCCAGTGCTGTCACATGACTTAACGCCTGCAAAACAGAGGCCAATGTAGCCTTCTCGCGTTGGGACGCCGGACGGTGGTGCCGCCCAGTGGCCCGATCGGCGACGCCGTTGCCGCGAGTGTGGTCAGGCCTTTACGCGACTGAGGAACGACGGGGAAGGTAGAAAGGAAGCTCAAGACTGTGATTTGCTTGCAAGTGCACCTCTTTTTGCTCGCGTTCAGCGTGCTATAAATCTTTCTTGCTTGATGGACCTTTAATTTAAATAAAAAACAAAATTGCGCAAACAAACATTGAAATAAAAACTATGTATCCTGATGGTTATTTACGCGGAAGGGGTTAATTTATATTATCATAGTAAAAGAGGTGTTATTAAAATCATGATTTAAATTATCTTGACTTTTATTCTCCACCTTGGCTGGAATCGATGTTTGACTTTTTTTTTTTTTAAATATATAGTTTGTCGTCAACTACGATGTTACTTTGCTTTATTAGGCAGATTCAGCGCACTAGGCACCCAGCACTTTCCGCTTGCATGTGCGCCGATTTGAACAACTTTGCGGTCAGTTTGACACATCTGAATTACTACGCGCAATTTATCTAATAGAGAAACTGTATACACGTGTTCTGCGTTTAAGAATCTGTTAGCGCGAACGCGCGAAAACGAGATTTTAATCAGATATTAGCTTCTACAAATACGAACATCGCCGTCTGGTAGACGTTTCTCACAGCTAAAAGTTGAAAACAAAATTGATTTCCTTTTCTTCCTTGTCAGCAAGGAGGCGACACGTGCGAGTCCAAGCTTCTTTTTTTTTTAAATAAATAAAAACATCAGGTTGGGAAAAGCGCGCGTAACTGACAAAGTAAGATCCCTTAAGCGGAGGGGCATCCGAATTATCAAGTTGAATGGCTAAACCTTGCCACTCAGCACGAACGCGTCGTTTTACTGCCGTAGCAGAAAAAAAATTAGTTTGCATAATTTTGTTTTCATTAGCGTTACAAAAATTGTATGCACGTCTTTTGTTGCATAATACAATAGCGTGCTTTCACTCTGAGACTATTAATCTTATTTTCCGGGGGAAATAAATACCTTTAATTAACAGGAGAGAAACAGACATCTCATGTTTGATGTCAACGCTTTAGCTCCACAACGTAAACAAATGTGAACATTTCCCCACTCATCTCTAGAACCCATAGCAGAAAAGTAGTCTCTCTTAAAATGCAGAGCTGCGTGATTTGTTGTATTGGAACGACTTGACAAGTACGGTAAGACCGTTAACGGGGGTCCATAAGCTCCACAACCCGCAGTGGTAATTATGCGGGTGCACTCAGGTGCAACAACGCCCGTTCACATCGAAACTGGAGTGGGATTCTAACTCGCGATTAGCCCGCATGGCGAGCGAACTTTCGGCCCGAATTCCCTGCCAACTTCCGAGGCACTGGTTTGCAACGACACGCACCACAGCCTGCGGAACAACGTCTTCACTCCTCGCCGTACAGCAGCGCCCCCATGCGAAGTGACCCTTTCCGGGCTCTTTCGTCCGGGCACGATCTCCCTTTTCCCCATTTGGGATGCTAACGAGGGCCACGAAAGCCGACAGGGACTACAAGGTCTGCGCTAGTTTAATAAGGGGAGCTACTTAGCGGCTCCTTGGATCGACTACTTCCAACCCGGTTACCCCCGGTGAACCACTAACACCTCAAACTACCGACCACCCACACACACAAACAAAAAAGAAATAGAATCAACGCTAACTTCATGTCACGTGCTCATTTGCATAAACAAATTTTGCGCCCTTGCTTCTCTTCGCAACGCTGTCTACGTGTTCAGATATTAACCTAATTCTAACCTCGCTCTTTTCTTTCTCCCCAAAAAGGTCCCCGTCCTGAACTAAGGGAACGGGGCGGCCATGTTTCTTTAATGTAATTAAGCCCCCCGTCTTTCTTTTTTTTTTTTTGTGGGACGGCGTGGCTTTTGCGGAATGGCGACTGAGTTGCGGGACTCTCCTGTTTTCCGGAGAAGGCTTTCGCTTCGTGTCGTTGCGCTACTGTTGCCGCATCTAGGCGTGGTACTATAGACCTTTTTTTCAAAACCCAACGTAAACAGCGCCCAAGAAATAGCGGTCGCCATCTCTTGGAAACGAAGCGCGAGACTAGATCCGGGTACCCTCCGGACGCTCACGCAGCTCTCGTTTTTTATATAAACTGAGCTGAGTTCGCACCGAACACCGATGGAGCCTTCGTGTCATGTACAGTGGCCCAAGCTTTTAATAATATCATAATATCGCCGGGACGGCCTGCTCCGTACCGCGGAGGGATGCGGCGACACGGAAGAGATTAGGCGCGTGCGCACAAAGCTCTTTCCGGCGCGAGCGTCGTCTGCTAGGTTATTCCGTTGACCGCACACAGCCCCTGTTCATTATCTGCTGGCGTAGTTAAACGCCTTTAAGCAAAGATCTGAACAGCGTTTGCTTGCGTGATACTGCTCAGGCGTGGCATAAACCGCGCGTCATCTCGAGTTTAATTTACTTTCTTTTTCATTCCATGTTTGCGTTTACTTTGTGAGCACCAACAAAAATTAAAAATACGATGACGTGACAAACTGAACGGAACGATGCATTGAACTATATACCGCAGCCAATGCTACGAGTCATCAAAACCAATCCGGTGCTTTCCCCCTGCCACGTGACTTCGTGCGTCCAAGTGCAGTTGTACCCAACGGAAGGCCACGTGACACTTTTTTAGCGATGGACTGGCCAAGCTAACTCCTAGCGTCGGCTGCGGTGCAACACAAAGTGAAACGGAGTATAGACAGGGTTTCCGCTTGGGCTTGATGTCTTGTATTATCGACTTCGTTGTTGCTGTCGTCATCTAGCCTATGTAGCCGGGCAGTCACACTTTTCTTTGACCAGCGGCCGCGCGCACATTTTTATGCCGTTTCGAGGGCCCATAGAAACACGGGAACGTGTTGTGAGAATGTCGATGGGCGGCATGAACCAAAGGGATATAGCAACAACAGTCGGGGTTACACAGGCTAACGCCAAAAGGATTGTGAACGCATTCCAAGAGGAGGGGCGCATCGGCGATGCACTTCGGCATTGCAAGCGCCCTGCCCTCCTTTGCTACGGAGCAGGGGTTGTGTGCGATCAACGGAATAGCCTAGCAAACGATGCTCCCCCCAGAAAGGGCTTTGTGCGCACGCGCTTAATCTCTCCCGTGCCTCCGCACGCCTCCGCATCATGCTGTACATGCTTAGCGTACGTGCCCAAACAATGGCGGACTCCTATAATTGGCGGAGCTACCATCAGATGGTGCGCACTGTTTGAAAAAAAAAAATCTATGTTGAGCGCAAGTTTGTCTGCTTCTTTTGCAGAGGGTTGTGGTGACGTCAGAAAGACGCCGAGCTCTGATTGGTTCTGACTGAAAGATAGTGGGTGGACCTCGAGACAGCTTGCTTTGAGGTCTACCCACTATCCTCCAATCAGAGCCAATCAGAGCTCGGCGTCGTTCTGACGTCACCACAACCCCCTTGCAAAAAAAAAAAAAGCAAACGAACTTGCTCTCGGCATAGCGTTGCGTCACAGTCGTGTTGTGCGAAGTGCTCCAGAGGAGCCAGCATGGAGCTGTTGCGCCACTAAGCTGATTTGGCGTTCGCGCCCCGGCGATGATGGTTCCACACGGTTAATCAATGCTTTAATGGAAAGCTTTTTCTTTTCCGGCAAGAATTATTATTCTACTGCCTCGTCTGGCGTTTGTCACTTTTGTTGGGTAATGTTTCCGAGTTTGCAGTCTTTTCGGGCGTCGAGAGAATTGGTGGAGCAACCATTCGTATATAGTAGCGACCGGTGTGCACGGCACAGCTGCCACGTGTACTCCGGTTTTTGTCTCAATTGCGCACGGCCAGGCTTCAATTTGTTTTTGTCAAGGAAATTCTTACCTCCATCACGATAGATCTCGTCTTTTTATGTCAAATTCGACTCCTGCGACACATACTCCGTTTGGAAACCGCTGGATTAGGGCTCTATTTTATTGAACGACAGTCGTATTGTACGCACCTTTTCTAAGCTATCGTAGCGTCGCTGCACCTTCAAAAACAGTTTATTTTTCTCCTCTGTTGAAGGTGTTTTATTATATAAACTTGCAGCTAACTATTTATGAAAGTTTATAAAATTAACGCGATGTAAAGCACCTTCGAGTTCTCCGCAGCATCGTTTAATTTATTCCTTTTTCAAACTCTTCTTTTAACCGCACTTTCATTTCTTTTTATTTGCGGTGTTTAAATAGATATATACTATTAATATATATCACCCATAAAAAATAACTCAGTGGTTGCCCGCGTGCGATTAAGTGCGCTGCTCGAACAGCAAGCCAGTTGTGTGCGTTTCCAGTCAACATCAGTCCCGCATGATCCTACCAAAATCCTAAAAACGCATCTGAAAAAAAAAAAAAAAAAATTCACACATTCAATATCAGTGCGTTTGCCTGCTTGTTTTATTGGTCCCTCTTTCGTCCAAGTCCACGTGAAGAGCAGGATCGAACATTCAGCAGCACAACGGGGCATGTACCCGGACATACAAACAGCCGAAAAGAAAAACGCGCCATTGGAAAATACACGGTAACTCCGTAAGTCCCCGATCCCATCGGAATCTAATTCCTTAGCCTAACAGAAGAAATAAAATGTCGGTGGCATGCCACCGGTTATTACGAAATGCGTGGGGGCGTGAATGTAGATTAGAGGGTGTTTAACGGGAAAGGATGTTAAAGGGCACGTGGCGAGTGACATGCAAGAAGCGGGCTTTCGTCAGTCAAAGTCAGCCGCCGAATGCAACAATAGCGTTTGTCCGTACGAGATGAGTCACAACGCGACGCGTTAGCTAGTGATAGTGAGCATTGCTTCGTCGGCCGTCGAGGACTTGGCTCCTTTTAACGTGCGGTGTTAGCTGTTGCTTTCTTTCCAACCCAACTGTTGCCGACCAGACAGAGATACCTTTGTTCTTCGAGTCGCGTTGTTTCATTCATATGAATGGAAAAATCTTCGCCGAGAAATTGATTGACACTAAAGTCTATTTAGTTGTCTCCTAATTCCTGGGATACAGCACTATACAATATCTTGGAAGCAGTGTTTGCGTGTTATCCGCGATTCCGGAGGACATTTGGTTATCTATTGTATACTTCAACGATACGCACCGGTATTGCACTAGTGTACACGAACTTCGTTTTATAAAATCGGGACAAACGGACACAAAAACAAGACGCTAAATTCAGAAAACTATAAACCTTCATTATACCTAAATAAATAAAGATATAAATCAATGTTATTTGCATATTATTATTGCCGTTATGATGATTTTACGACCACTAGATAATATTTTGTTTTCGGTAAAAAAACGAGGTAAAGTAAAAGAGTGGTGTAAGATCATAAAAGTACGTGACACGCGTACTTCGTACGTATCTGGAGGCTTAAACTGCTTTGCCAGGAAAATTAATTTAATTTAATTTAGTTTTACTTTATTTTATTACCCCCTCAAAGCTACATAGAAAGAACATTACATGAGGGAGTACGAGAAGACAACTTTGAACTACATGTGAATTCGAAAAATAAACACAGCTGATTCATTAGGAACATGGTCTGTACAAATATTGACAACAAAAAAGGCAAAAAAAAATCTAAACAAGAAGGAACAATAGGTGGTGGTAGCTTAACATGGTAATTATGAGCAGTTTGGAGGTGTGCCTTGCAAAGATCTTTGAATTTATCGTGTTAGTTTCATTTACAATTAAATGAGGATGAGAATTCCAGTTATTATTGGCAAGAGCCAGTGAGGAGTTCTTAAATTTATTAGTCCTCGCGAATAATGGCTTAATTTTTTGGTCATGGTCGAGGCACATGGAAATGTGTGAAGGCAGTTGTAATTAAAGGTCACAAAAAGAGGAGGAGGAAGATAATATTTTGTGCAAGATGACAAGACGGGAAAGATCAGTTCTTTCAGACAATGGGCACAAGCCGAGAGCAAAGTTTAGTGAAGATATGCTGGATAGTTTTGAGTAATCATATTATATAAAACGAGTTGCCTTGTTTCGAACCGATTCTACTTTGTTAATAAGATAGTATTGATGAGGCCATTAAAGAAAGTTAGCATAGCTTAATTTAGATCTTTCAAAAGTTTAAAAGAACGTGGGGTGAGGTACAAGTAACTTTGAATATATCTCAGGGATTTACAAGCACTGGCCCCTATAGACCCCTTTCAAAATACGGTACTTTGTTGGCAGCTGTGAAATCCCTGCACAATGGCGGACTAAACCTCAACGTCACGGCACAATAGAAAAAACACACCCACTAAAAAAGGTGATGATCGCAGTGACGTTGCACTTTCGACGCTGTATGATTGGCTCGTCGGCTCGTAGTGTTGGCCGCTCTCCGACGCTCGCTATCTTATGGAATGACTTGCACGTTCCTCGCTGCAATCGCTCCGCCATTGTGCAGTGGTTCCGACCCTCTAATAATCGGCACGTGACTTTTGAAAGGGGTCTATTGTGTTAAAATGGGTATTCCAAGTGACGTCGTCAGAAAGTGTTACGCTCAGATATTTACAGTTTGACAATTTTACAAGAGACAGCGTTAGCAAGGATTAGTTACGCGTTGCTGGATTACGATGACCGGTGATTGTTCATAGCTCACACTTGTTTACATTTACTTTCATTTGCCACGTATCGCACCACTGTGAAAATGTATTTAAATTTTGTTATAATAACGCAGAGTCATCGGGGTTAGCAATACAACGATAAAAAAACAACAGAATCGTTCGCTAAAAGTATGATAGAAAGTGTTAGATGAAAAGAAAGGTAATTAAAATATATACGGAATAGAAGCGGTCCCAGAAATCAATGCTCAGAAGTAGGTAAGCTTGCCTTCGATTCCGATTCTACAACTTGCAGTACGACCCAATGATTCGATTTTGAGACAGCGGACAAAACGTTGATGAATGCCTCGACAAACGCCTTCATAACACTGGATATGGCTCGCCTCCTAGAAAGGTTTTCCAAACAATCGCCCTTTCCATCATCAAGAAAGAGGCGCTTTGAGCTTTGTAACCGCCAAAGGCAGATTGAAACACGGAAGTGTAGATGTTTGTTTTCTTCCGCCTGGGGCCTACTGCCTTTGGAACACTTCATTCAAAATTCCTATGTTTACTTGAACAAATCAGCCATCATAGCGGTGAAAGTTGGGTTTCAGGAAGAGCATTCTAACGCGTTTATCCATCCAGTTCTTGCACGTCTTCTGCGGGGTTGTGGCGCTGTCATGTTCAAACGCCATCGACAGGATGCTAACACTGGATCTGACAGATAATGTTCCCCTACCTTCTAAGAAAGAGCAAAATAACGTCGACTGGGAAGCCTCTCACATGCAAAGCAGCGACAGCGACTGTCGTTTCCGAAGCCTCGCGGCGCGAGCCTTTTTGTGTACGCTCTGCGGTTCCCAGTGGCGGCCCAAGCGCAGCTTCATCACGCACGAGTGACTCGCGCAAATCCTGAGTGCTGTATACACACCTCCTCTGAGCTCTCTTTTTATTTATTTATTTGAGCACTGCGACATCTAGCCCCCCCCACCCCCCTCCCCCTTCCCGTTCCCCCTACCTTCCACCCCTTTCTTTCCATTTCCCTCCAGCGTCGCTTCGAGTTCAGGCGTGCCCGAAAACAAAGTTGCGAACTTAGTTCCGTCACTAATTCCCTCGTTAATATATTCAAACAACTTTGCAACATTAGAATGGATAGGCACGTCAGATGTGGAAGGACTAAAAAAAGAAACGACAGTTTTTAATGTCTTCACTTGTTAAGTTGGTTCGGCGACGGGACAATATTAGTAGTGTTTCTTTAGTCAATCTGAATTCAATTTTCGACGGGCGTGCACGGTAGCGGCGGTAACCTTTGTTTGAGTTCTTCACTTTAATCGCTCGATGGACGCGCTCGCAGAAGCAGCGCGAAGCAGGGGTTAATTAAGCATAGCGAAAACAAAAAAGCTAAGGGTGCAGATGAGCTGGATTATATTGAACGGGATGATACACCCTGACACCGGGGGACAACAGAGTTAAGCAAGAGGACAGGAAAGAAGCAGACGGCTGTCTCTCCCCTTTGTGTATGCCCTTTTACTATTTTAACTCTGTTCTTCTCCAATGGCAGGGTTTACCGTCGTGCTAATTAAGCATGGTATCGAATTTCGCAGGCACGCCCTCCTACGCAAACACGCGCATAGTATACAATGGCGGGAGGGCGGGCGGGCCTGCGCGTGCGCAACAACCTCGAGCTTTTCCAGTGAGCTTTCTTCAGAATAAATTTTGCCTGGGATCGTCACGCGCATTGTTTTGGGGACCGCAGTTTTCGCCCCAGTTTCGTCGTTCTTTTTTCTGCACTTTCTGTACTTAGGCACGTGCGATAGTATAAGCCTTTTTATGGACAGCTGCTGTTTTTTGATAGGCACTGCTTTTTTCTTCCGGGAAGGATCGGGAGAATCTGTCTTTTTTCACGCATTTGCAAACAGGGAGTTCTGAGGTACACTTCACAACAACGCGTCTCTGTTATTTTTTTTGTCAGTGTGGTTGTTTTTTCTGTGTTGCGTTTTGACGTTGCAACGTTGAGAAGTAGACAATGTCAGCGAATTTTGAGAGCATGGTATAAATATTTAGTGCGGTAAATTTTTCTACGATATAACACTGAAAGACACAACCCTCCTCTTTAAAAAAACATCGGTAACGTTGAACGTAAGAACTAACATGATGAAATGGGATATTGTCACTGCGTTCCGAGTCCCCTCAATTGCGTCAACACTTCCCCTGGACTTGGTCACAGCCTGAGGTGCTTTGTTGTCAAAATCGTGAGCCACCAAAGTAAAATCGTGGGAGGCCATGGAATTTTCAGTTACCGATGCTACCGCGTGCAGAGCTTTGCGAGCTAGCCGGCTAGCGCTAAAGTCACTGGATCCTAGGAAAGTGGCAGCATTGCATTCCTTACCTGCTAGCCGGACACAAACATATACTAACATACAGACGACCAAAATCTCGCAAGACGATTCACTAATCTGTCTACGTTGCCATGGAAATCGCCATCTCGGTCCATTAAATTCTTCGAAGCTTCCAGAGTGTCGTTCTAAACCAGTCGCGCCAAGCTCACCATGTAGCATCATCGTACTGGAAGCGTTCCTCGCCAATATAAGCGTCTTTGGCACTGTGTATGCAGTCTACTTATCATCTATATCTATCTCTTCGGATCTTTTACAATTATATTGTTCTTCTTGCGTATTTTAAAACAGTAAACGTATTTTTCAGTGCCTCCAAGCACCGACACAGCATGTGATGGTGGTACCAAGATGTACGCTTGTTTAGCCGGTGTGTGGATAGCAAAACTCGCTATACAAGAAAAGTCTCCATAAAGCTGCCAGTCTCCAGCAAATTTAGATCGGCTCACTAAGAATGGAAGGGTTAAGGAGAAATTGCTCATATCACGGACCAACATGGCGACCATACGGGGAGCTTGGCGCTACTTTCTCAGGATCTAGTGACTTTAGCTAGCGCTAGCCAACCTTTTTTTTTATGGAAGCTTAGCAGCCATATATACCCATGTCCATGTCGTTTGTTTCCAACAATTTTACGCACTGGTTTGGTGCTGCATGCACGCAAGTGAACGCAGTATGTGTACGCAGGTAACTTTGGTTGCCACGCAGTCGAACAGGCTTACGATTCACGAGCTGCGGCCAGTTGCCTTGCTTGAACGTCGACATCATTGGACGTGTTATTGCTAGTCTTAATGATGTGGGTCATTCACCTTTCTGCAGCGCCGTAGCTCTTATGAGCCAGAATAGAGGTAACCTTGTCTATGACAAGGATTAGGCCTATGGGCGAATATGGCAGCGCTCTAGTGACTCTAGATCGCACGACAGCTCTGCCAAGAGCGACCGTACTAAAATAATATAATTTACGCGTGCTCTTTCGTTTGTACAAATATAAATATTGAACAGTAAAGATACGAATATTTCCCTGCAACTTTATAGTTATGTCTGAGACAAAAAAAAATGTTTATAGAATATCTGAGATAAAAAAAATTAAGCTCGTGAATTGATTGTATGCACATTGCTAATAAAAATATTGTCATAGACAATTTTTAGTTCAGGGTAGAAAATGGAAAAGAGGTCATTAAAATAAAAAGACGACGTTTATTACCTAGGGAAACTATTATCAAAACATGGATATTATGTTATTTTTTCATTAGGGCAGTGAGCTCAGCGCAGTCAACAACAACCCTTGTCCACCTTTAATCACACGCAGGACACTAAACAACAATCGTTATACGCACGCGTACCTAAATTGCTTCAGTTAAAAGTCATTTAACCCGTCCATGTAAGGCGGGTACTTATAAAATCCCCCGAAATAAAAACGAATAAAGACCTCAGTAACCTGACGCGATGCAACGTTACAAAGAAGAATACCGGTAACACGCAACGAAGGCTTTCTTTTTAGTCTCTCGTCTCGTGTAACCATAGCTTAATGAAAAAGTTGTTGTTTTAGGCCGAGTCAATTTTATGCGTGCGGTGTGGTGTCTGCTTGATTAATTTCAGCTTTTGCATTTCGTCCGCCGTTTTTTAAGGTAGCCAATCTCTCTCCAACCGTGATTTATTTTCTCTCTCTTCCTCTCTCATTCATCGCAGGCACGCTAAAAGACGTTTAGGGGACGAACTTGTTTTCACGCCATTTTATTACGATGTACATACATGCTCCAGATTTTGTAACAATATCGCGCGAACGCCGACCGGCCGGTAGACCAGCGCCTTATCGCGGCGTGAAAGAGCACGTCAGCGAGACCGACACCACCAAGAATAATCAAAGCCTGCGCATCGCCTCCTCCCCCTCCGTGAAACGTCATCAGAGTCGGATCTCGCTAACTCGGCTATTGGGCCCGAGTCCGGCCTTCGACGCGCTGATTGGACACGAGCCCAGGCCGAACACTGACGCAGCACTTGTGCCCAATCTCACGCCTCGATCGACCTGACTGTGATGACGGTGCGGAGGTCTTCTGCTTATCTAGGTGGTGTTGACAAGACTCCGCGCACGTGTGGCAGAAGGCACACACCTAGCGTCGCTGACCTGCTCCTTCACGCCGCGATAAGGCGCTGATCTACCGGCCGGTCGGTGTTCGCCTGAGATTGTTTAATAAAATCTGGGATACAAATGATGATGTATTGATGGCCAAATATGAACCCTGCAGCTTCACATTTCATTATTGAGAATTAATTTCGGAACAAGTTTTGTACCTCTACATATATACAAAATAAGTACAAAACAAAAACTATTTCGCTGCCGCAAGACACGTGGGAGGATGATTACACGAGCTAATCAGGGTTCCCCGAAAATGCAGCCGTGGAACTCTTTTTTTTTTCAAGAATGTCCTTGCGTCAACTTTTCTGAGAAGCCCCCGGAGAAGCAATCGCTGCAATCTACGAAAATAGTTTGACAAATGACGGGTCCAAAACTACGTTTACAACTATGGTAATGGTAAATAACCTGTATTTGTTTGTGTGTGAATCATCAGAAGATAATAATATGCGCGTGCTATCGTCCACCTTCTAGCAATACATCTTTTGTTGTCAATCTTCATACCGTGCTTAACTCAGTTTTAGTGCGCTTTCCTTCCTCGCCTATCATCCTTTTGGGCGATTTTAACTATCCAGATTTATCGTGGAATAGCCCGCATGCTTTCTGCCGACCATTTTCGTCAGAAGCGTCTGATTTTATAAATTTATGTAATGACTTCAGCTTTACTCAATTAGTCACTCTCCCCACGAGAGTTACCGCTACCACAGCCACCGTGTTAGACCTCATCCTAGCAACATCTCCCGAGTTGATTTCTTCAGTAACAAATATGCAAGGTCTCAGTGAACATTCTTTACTGCATTTTCTACTTAATGTTCCAACTAAAACCACCCAGAAGAAAGTTAACACGATACGGGACTACTTTAGAGCGGACTTCGATGCTATAAATAGGGAACTTTGTTTGTTTCTTGACGATTACTTGCCTAACGTTTTGGACCGCTCTGTAGGTAAAAACTGGGAACTATTTAAAATGCAGGTAGTTAATCTTACGAACAAACACATTCCTTTACGAAATAGTCCAGTTTTCTCGGAAACTCCTTGGTTTAAAATTACTTTGAAAAAGCTGTCTAATAAGAAAAAGCGAAAATTTTGAACGGCTAAGTTTTCCAATTCAGATGTTAAGTGGTCTGAGTATCATGACGCAGCCAAGGCCTATACATGTGCTGTTGCTATTGCAAAGACCGTTTATTTTTCAGTCACCTTGCCGTCCTTCCAAACCAATAACCCTAAACAGTTCTGGAATCTGATTAGTCATAATAAGAATCAAGCAATATCTCTGTCTAGTCCATCCGGCGAACCTGTGCCCCTTGATGACTGTGCGAATTTTTTGAATTCTGCTTTTGTTGATTCATTCTCTGATGCGCTTTTTTTTCTGTGATATCCCCCTTTCGACAATATGACTTCATTCCCATGTACCCCATTGTACTTGAGACCGGTGGCATTGTTAGTATAATTGATAACTTAAAAGTGTCTTGTTCCGCAGGGTCTGACGACATTAACTCCAAATTTCTAAAAACGTGCTAAGAAATTTTCTATTATCATACTTTTAAAGATATTCGAACAGTCCATTGCTCTTGGTTGTTTACCGGACGATTGGAAGGTAGGTAAGGGGGTTCCGATACATAAAACTGGCGATAGACATTCTCCCCTCAATTTTCGTCCCATTTCTCTATCAAGCATTCCATGCAAAATTCTTGAACACGTCATTTATTCACACCTGGTCAACTACCTTGAATCAAACTCTTTTTTCACTCAATGGCAACATGGTTTTCGTAAATCATTTTCATGCGAGACGCACCTTCTGACCTTCACTCATGATCTTCATCTTATTCTTGATCGCACTTCCAAAGTTGATTGCATCTTTCTTGACTTCTCAAAGGCATTCGATAAAGTATCTCATAAATTTCTACTTCATTAGCTTAGCAAACTAAATATTGACCCTAATGTACACATCGCGACACTGTTAGCACGAACACGACATCGGCGCATTTTCGCATTTTACTTCTAAATAGTATTAGCGAGCACGAAATTTTATCGCTTCCATTAAATAACTAAATGAGCTCTTTCCGTAGCAATAATAACTTGGATGACATCTCTTGATTTCAAAGAGAAAAACTGCAAAAACCGGTGGTCGCGTGTTCGCGCTAACAGTGTCGCGCTCTGTACTTGCCTGGCTTCATTCCTTCCTAACTAATCGGTCCCAATTCGTGTTCGCAAATAATACATCATCCAGTCTGGCTCCCGTTACGTCAGGGGTCCCTCAAGGCTCCGTATTAGGTCCCCTGCTTTTCCTTATCTTCATAAATGATTTACCTTCCTATGTTACATCTTCAATTAACCTTTTTACTGATGATTGCGATCTATACCGTGAATGACTAACGACTCCGATGTTTTTTGTCTTCAGTCTGACCTCAATCGTGTGTGCGAGTGGTGTGATTTATGGAAGATAAAACTTAAGACGAAAAAAATGTAAAGTAATAACTGTTTCATGACTTAACACCGACTCTTCTTGCTACTTTTTTAACAACACTTCTTTGGAACAAGTGTCATCTTATATGTACTTAGGTGTTCATATTGCGTCCAGTCTATCTTGGGAAACTCACACACAGTACATAGCAAGTAATGGAATCGTAGGCTAGGCTTCCTCAAACAAACTTATCCGTTTGTCCCTGTATCTCCAAACACTCCTCCTGTACAAAACACTTGTTCGTTCAAAACTGGAATATGCCTCTGCCCTTAGGGACCCCGGTACTGACGTATCAACATCTGCAGTCGAAGCCATTCAAAATAGATCTGTTCGCTACATTCTTACTAATTATCACCACACCACCAGCGTAACACCCATGAAACTAACTGTGGACCTGCCCGATCTTGCACTCCGTCGGGAATTCTCCCGTCTGTGCCTATTTCATAAGGTCTTTCATAATCCTTCCTTGCGTGTCAGACTGCTAACTCCACCTTCTATACATCTCTTCACGTCTGGATCACCAGCACAAGATGGGTCTCCCTGTCTGTAAGGCTACTACTTTTTACAATTCTTTTATTTCTAAAACAACGGCCTCATGGAACCACCTTCCATCGTCCGTGGCATGTATAACTGATCACAGTCAAATTTAAGCGTTGCCTACATTGCCACATTTCTGCATCTCATTAGAAATGTTGTGTTTTTGCCCTTAAGTTTTGTTTTCTATTCTTTTTTGTATTTGACCTGTTAACCCACTCCCCTTTGTAATGCCTTCGGGCCCTGAGGGATCATTATATAAATAAATAAATAAATAAACCGCCAGCTTAAAGAAAGCAGGGCTTCGCTTATTATCTTCACACCTCGAGATTCGTTTTCCGCCGCTCTTCCCGGCGATTGCCGCAACCTCATTGGCTGTGGAGCGGGTATAAGATGCTCAAAATTTGGCACGCCACGCATTTCTTGACATGTCGGTTGCCAGAGAAATGAAACTGAGCAACGTGACACTGGGCCCGACGTTCTACGCGCTTGCGTTAGATGGCTCCGTGTAACGTGACCTGTACGCGAATTCAGTTACCCCGCTACATTTAGCGGGAAAATTGACGTCACGTGACCTTGACACCAATTCAGGTTTCCCAATATTTTTTCCCCGTAGATTTTAGTGATTTGCTCGTTTAAGTGCTTTGCATGCCTCGTCAAATTAATGAGCTTACAGACTTGATAAACTCGCGCGGCTCCTCACCGAACTCACGGACTCAACAAACGCATGACCTCCTGAGCTCATCGAACTAACGTACTCGCCGAACTCCTGAACTTACCGAACTCCTGAACTTACTGAACTCGCTGAACTCGTGAAATCCCGCAACTCGCCGAAACACATGAGCTCACCGAACCCACGCCCCTCGCCGACTTCACGCCCCTCACTCAACCTCAAACCTACGAGTTTTCGAGGCTTGCGAACTCATTCACCCTCACCTCACGCCTGATCGGTGAGGGTGATACAAGTGAGTCAGCGCACTCTTGAGTGAGTTTTGCCGAGGTATGGAACTGCATTAAGAGAAACTAGATACCCCATAATACTTAGAGTGCAGTCAATGACAGCTTAAGAAACTCAGAGCGCGGTGAGTCTCCAGCAGCTTATTGTGGCTCCGGAACCAACCAACTACGACATTTGGAGATAAGAAGAACGCCGAGAAACAAATTTAAAAAGAAAAAAAAGTTAACACTTTCCTGAAGCTCTCAGGTACTATATAGCCGTAAACGATGCTAACAGCAGCTTGCTTCTTTAGAAACAACCTCCCAAAATAAGACCCTAAATATATTTTCTTTTTAAACAGTCATTCATGTCTTTTGTAATAACAAACCTGCGTATAAAACACAATGAGCGTTAAAATAAACGCAGCCAGCGTTTTTTTTTTCGTTTTTTAGTTTAAGCGGGATGTTTGTAATTTTTCTTTATCTGCAACTATTGCAACACCGGAAAAACAAATTCAATACACGAGCTGCTGATTATATTTGCGAGAAATGAGTCCCGATTTATCGCGGGTAATTAGGCCAAGGTCCAACATCAGCAAGCAAAGACCACCGTGACCAACGTCACCTTCAATTAATACCTAGAGCGGTGAATCCGCCCAAAATTATTGTTTTGCCCAGAGTGGCAGAGCACGACCCCTTGTGACTTGATCGCTCCCTCTCAGCACCCCCCCCCCCCCCCCCTCATCTTTTCCTTTATTATTATATTCTTGCCTTTACCACGGAAAAGAGGAAAAGGACCGGTACTGCGGTTTCCGCGGTCCGCTGGCCATGGAGCGGAATAAGGACTTCCGATGCGCGGCCAGCGTTTCCCATCAGCGTGCCGTGTTGCGAAGAATTGCTCTGACCCTCGGCATCATCAAGGACCAGCGTCATGCGACAACCGCTTCTTCAACTCTAGTTTCATGACCGATGGAAACTTGTTTCGCTAATTGAGGCTCGTTTAAGTTAACCCCACGCAACTGCCAAAAGAAATCCGAACATCGTTTTCGATTTCTTTATTTAACGAAGAGTAGTATCCATAATATTTATAGGGACAGTTGCGCACTTGTTGTGCCAGAGAGGACAGCGTTAAAATGCGGAAAACGCACGTGCTCAGATTTTTCCTTACAATTTGCCTTCCTGTTCACTTTGTTTTCTTTAACCTGAAAAAGTTTTAGTTTACGCGTCTCTATTTTGTTTCCGCTGTATCGTTTATTACAACTATAACGCGAGTTCATCGCAAGAATAAATCCAGATTTCGTGCCTGTTTCGGTGTTCGTGCGGCCCATCGTGTTGTTAGCACCGAGCGCCTAAACATGCTGTGGCCCATTGATCGAAGTAACGTCCCCCAAAGGCGGCTTGGCGGTCTGTTTGTCGGGGCTTCGCATTTCAATCTCCCGTACCCAGCGGCTTGGCCCCGAATCAACACCACCAGTCAGGACCCCTGCGTCACTGTTAGCGTCTGTGCATCCCAATTAAATTAGTGGCCCTGATCCCGGACACCCTCCCACCTTTTTATTTCTTCCTCGCCCGCGCGTACTCGACTCCCAGCGTGCGTATGCACCCGTATCAACCGCCGCGTGTGCGTGATGCGTCTATCTGTTTGCGTGCGCGTGTGTGTTCGTGTGTGTGAGTTCGAGCGCGTGTGTATGTTCGCTTCTATGTGTCTGTATGTGTTCGTGCGTGTGTGCGTGCATGGTGTGTGGGCGAGTGTCATGCGTGCGTGTACGTGGGCAAGTATCGTGCGTGAGTGAGTGCATGCTCTTATGTGTATGTCCGTGTTTGTATGTGTGTGTGTGTGTGTGTGTATGTGTGTGTGTGCGTGATCATGTGTAGGCCATAGAGTTATTACAATAAACGCTAGAGGCTCAGCTGGCTGTAGTGTCTACGGGAATTCCAGTTGCAAATTGAAGCAGACAGCAACCAGTCTACTTTTTCTGTCTTCCAGTGCATACCCATGGGAAAACGTACGTGATATATTTCTCTACGCCAGGGAATAATAGAAAGCAGTGTAGTTTCTTTACTCGTAACGGGTACTATGCAGCTTTATTCACATTATAAAAGAGTAATTTATTTTGTTAATGTTTTTCTTTTATATTACTGAGCGATGTTTAAGTTAGCGAAAATTGAGGCCCAGGTCAATGTTACAGCATGAAATGTCAATACAAGCTCTCAATTCGAGCAAAAAGAACAACAATAATATTTATTTCAGGGAAACAACAATCGGTTACTGCTTTATTTTAATTATTCATGCTGAGTTAGTTAGTAATCCAGTCCGTGTTCTTCGTTCCATAACTCCATGCTTTGTTCTTGTCTTCTGTTTTGATTGTTTGATTTTGCATATATTAGCATCTTTTGGGTGTTTTGCTAAGCTGATTCACTCTGCGTGCTTCATAGCATTGACTGCATGCGTAAATACGTGCCCTATAATAGCAGTCTGCAACATCAACACGTATTATACATGTGTATTGGGCTATTTTATAGCAGTGTTCGACGCCGTGAATTATATAAAAAAAAAAAAGAAACTCTAACTGACACATATTTTTCTACATCCGATTGTAAAACGATCCAAACTTTTTATCTTGTCCCAAAACTATACTTATAATCGAGCGCGAAGAGAAAACGCATTTGCGTTTTCCCATAGGAATGCGATATCGGAAGTCAAATTTAGACTGGTTGATGTCTGCTTCAAAATGGAACAGCACACTAGCGCCACCTGAGTCTCTATAGCGTTTATTGTTAATAACTTTATAGTGTAGGCTAACGCGCTGTTTACAAACAAGCTTACACGAGGTGTGGACAAACCCACGGTTTCCACACTTGGTGGGGGCACTGCGCCTGCGCGTGTGTGTGTGCGTGCGTGAGAGGGCGCTTGTGTGTGTATGTGTGTTTTTGTGCGTGTTCGTGAGAATCGGCGCACACGTTTACCTCTGGTTGTGTGTGATCATGTGTTCGCGTGCTTACGCTAGTGCGTGTGTGCGTGTGCACGAGGGTATCTGCGTGCTGTTTGTGTGCATTTGTGCTTGCGTGCATGTGCGTGTGTGCGCGCACATGTGTGCTTGCATGTGCGTGCGTGCGCGAGTGCGCGCTTAAGTGTGTTTTCGCGGGCTTGCGCGTGAGCTTACGAGCGTGTTATGCGTGTCTGCGGGCAAATGTGCGTGCATGCAAGAGTGTGTGTATACGTGCCAGCGAGCGTGAGTTCGTTTGTCAAGAATAGGGATGCACATACTTCTGTACATGAAGTGACACAAATGGATCCATCCCACTTTAAAGAATTTGAAGAACAAGGTGTGAGCTCCGACACTTTAACGTGCCACTTTATTGTGGGTAATATTGGTCATTTTAAGTGAGAAATTATAATTACGAGAACGTTACAAAGAAAAAAGAAATTAGTATACTGCGAACAAACGTAGAGCTGTTTTTTCTTCTTTTCTTCCTGACAAAGTGAAATAATGTTGAGTAAATTTATTACACAGTATTAGCCCACCAGATGATACTAATTTTATTACACAGGCGGGGGAACGAAAAAAAAACTACTGAAAGAGTCTTTTTCTCCTCGTCTGCTTCTGGAAAATAGAGCATTCAATGGTTCACAACAATGTTACCGTCGACATTAGGGGGGCTTATATGTTTTTACATTTTGTCCTACGCAAGCGTTTTCGGTTTATTTTTTAAAACCACATTCATGGCCCACCTGCACCTTCGTTGTAAATTACAGTGGCATAAGATGCGGAGTTGATTTCTGTGAGTTTTAAAAATGCATATATGATCCGTTTGCCCTACCAAGAATGTAACGTCAAATGTTAATTATAAAGCAAAAGCCTGCGAAGTTCATAGCACGCAAAGCTAGCTTTAAACTAGCTGTGTATAAAACAAAACATTGCACGCGTGCTGCTTTGTCAGGCTTCCTACTAGTATGAAGGAGAACAATAGCCCTTAATAGAATTTCTTCTTTACTTCTGCATTTCAATCTTTACTTCAGCGGACAAAGCTGACAACTCAACTTTCCGTCTACCCAGACTTTTAAGCCGTGTTCCGATGGCTGTCATACATTTTTCGATTCCGAATCCTGCTGACATTTAGCTGCGTTTCTTTTGGTTTGTGGGCAAAAAAAAAAAAAAAAACTAAAACTCTTACTCCCTAAAGGATTTTGTACGGACACAAATTTCTGTTTCCAACATACTGCTGATACTGCAACTTATAGCTACATGGTCAGATAAGTTGTATAAGCTGCTTGGATCGTACACTCTGTTAAGAAAGCGGCTTTCGTTATTATTTATACTTTGTTTTGACTGTGGAATCGAGCGCGATGACCAACTAGGAGCAACACAGACGCAGAAAAAACCCTACTGAACGCCCACTGCCACAGTGCATCTTTTCTGGTCTATAGGATTATTGGAGGATAACACACTTGTAGATAATCATAAAATACTGTTGCGTTGCGCAGTTCGCGCGACTTGGGATCCTCGTCGACTCGTAACGCCGCCTATGTTCCTCCGACGCCAGCTAAATTAAAGAGCTTCCTCGTTAAACCCACAGCGTATAAGAAAAATGAAACTGACAAGTTGGCAAGTGTATGAGTTTATAAGAACAAAACTTGAAGCAAAAAGCAAGTTTGCACGATTTGTATAACACCTAGGGCTTCACATTTATATTCTTGACACTAAAAGGCTTTAGAGATTGCTGCTCTCAACCGCATAATACCTCAGTCAACTAGGTGGAATAATTTATTTTGTTTGTCGACACCATTTTTACGGGTCATGAACGAAGGAAACGGTTCCATTGCTTTTGAGGTTTAAACAAACTTGCATTTATCTTTGTGACGCTGATTTTTTATAAGCTATAATAGACAGTATAAAGGACACCACATCCGCCTTCCTTTTGAACTTCCTTCCAAATAAACAAATTAAAAAAAAAAACGCTGTCGTCTTTTACAAGAAAAGAAAATGTCAGATGGCAAAGGAAAGCATATCACTTCAACGGTGGTAAGAAAAAAAAACAACATACATAGCACATTTAGAGAAGGGTGAATGTTATTACGGCGACCTCGTCTAGCTGTGTCAGGGAGCGACGCAGTCGTTGAACTAATTGCGAAGGTGCCGAGAGAGAAGGATGACCAAAAATGACGCGCTCTAGTTGAGAACGGAAAGGAAAATTGTTCGAAAGGCGAGAAAGTGTGACCTTCGGAACGAATGTCGTTTTACCAAAAGCCAGATATATCTTGTTATGGCATCAGTGCTTTTAAGGAAGCAAAAAATCGTCCTTCTTGATTTTTTTTTTTACAAAGCAATGCAGGATTATTAATGGGTCTTGAGACCATATGTGGAGAAACGTAAAGTTCATCGTGAAACATAGAACATACAACAACGACGTGCAATTTGCAAACTTTTTACACGCAAATGCATTCAACGATTACTTCCTCGATAAATACCTTTATAGTAGTAATTGATAGCTGTCCGAGTATGTAATGTGGGAGTAGTGTTTTCATTTTTTTATTATTATTATTTGCTGGGAGATAAGATAAAACAATTGCTAGCTAAACAACATTTCTTCTTTCAACACCGATGAAACGCTGATTCGGCTTTGAATGGCTTATGATCATCATTTATATCCTACCTTGGCTATGTTTATAAGGTTCATGTTCCTAGTTTTATTGGTTAAGCTCATGCAACACAAAAAAGTGTTTCGCACTTAAACCTTAAACAGACATTTTTTACTAGTATATCTCGTGCGAGTTTTGTAAAGAAATATAACGTAATTTTTTTTTTTTGTTTTTTACAATCCTACGAAGAACTATACTCAAATCAGTCATTCCTAAAATGGTCACTGTTCAAAGGCAGCGGAGTTTCTTCAGCAAAGCAATGCCGTTACTTTGTTCATGCCTTTTGCGTGTGTGTTTTATTTTCCCTAGTTTTAGTCTCATTCGTCAAATGCAGAAAAACGCCGCACTTACAAAATTTTCCTAAGTCATGGCGGCTAATGAGTATTCTTATTATAATTACAGATAAATATGTCTGCACCGTTTGTGAAGGGTAAGCATTATTAATGGTGAAAAAGATAACGATACAAAAATATATAAGAACGCCAGTCCGGTTATTTTCACTTCAAAGTTCCGCTGCATTTGGTTCGTGGACTAAGAGGGAAATTACTTAAATTTAGTATATCGTACTCTACGGACAGAGGCTCGAAGTGCACCTGTTCAACCATGCTCCGAAGTGTCATGACACCAGCTTTCGCTAGCAATACCATTTGTTGCGTACGTTAAATTAAATTCCCCAATGCCTCCTTCTTTTGCCAATGCCATAGCCAGCTTGGGATTTTTGAGTTGACACAGGCACGCCATTTTATTGGCCACTTTCGCGCACTGTAAATTATAGTTCCTTTTCTGAGCTACAACCTTAGCGTCAGACAAAAGAACGCAGTGAAAGCACACCGTCGCCAAAAGAGCTCTCCTCACAACAAAGCAGAGGCGCCGGGAACCGAACCATAATACCTTTAAGGTGACTAACTTGTTAGCTTTCCCATAAGATCAAAATCACACGATCGCAGATTGCGGTGTCGCAATGGGCCCAACTCTGCTTTTATGCACAACCACCGCCGTCCTCCAAAACGCATCTCCTGAGACGCTATCCCAACCCTTCGCCGCCTCTTAATTAAGCAATAGGATATTAGGAATCGGCTGTTTGTCGCAGCCTGCAGCCAGCGGTTTTGCTACACAACCCGGAGAGGTCCCTTTTTCAGGCACACCCGTCTCCCAAATACTTCCCCGCCAGACTTACCCCTTTTACTTGTATTTCGTTACTCTTTCCCTCCGTCTAGTCTGGCTTCTTGGCCAGATCGGTCCCTCGCGTGCCTCCTGTATCTCATCCACCTTTATTATTTGTACTTCCTGCGGAGTGTAGCGGGACCGGGGGGAAACAGGAAGCGAGCCGAACGTCTTCCTTTGTGCGCCCTAAACAAATACTTATTGTTGTTCCTTTCTTTTCGGTTCTTTTACGTTGCGGATATTGATGCCGCGTCTGGCGCACTTCCTCCCTCCGGGGGCGGTGCTGGGGCGGCGGGTTTGAAACCCGCGCCAGGTGAGCCGAGGTTTCAAGACGGCGGCGGTCTACACGTCGAGTTCCGGGGCTTTTGCTAAGATGAATGGCACCGCGCTGTCGGTCCCCGGTCGCCGGGTTCTATCAGGCCGGCGCTGAACGCAACCGAGGAACCCAGCTCTCGGGTTTCGGTGCCGCGCTGCCCACGCGGAGAAAACGGCAAGGCTCGCAGACTGGCGTAGATAAAGGAGACACGCGCAGTCTTGTCACGCGGAACAAATCCCAGATCGAAGCGGCGTTCCGAGGGGAAGCGGCGGAAAATTCGGTCGACCGTGCTCGTCCAAAAAGTTGCGGAACTTGAAGGGCGCATCGTTTCTTATCCTTTTGCGCACGGGCGCTCTCTCGGACTGCCAGAAATCAAGGGCTCTCCAATCGTTTCTTTCATGCGGAGGCGATGTATACGATGCTCTTGATGGAGCGTGAAACGGACGAGCCGCTTATCGCATCATTGGATGGGTTTCTGAGAGGTGGCCCGAATCGCTGTGAACCTTCAACTGCGGTTGTTACCACTCAATGACTTTGGGCGGTGAAGAGCAATGAAGACATGGGTACTTCCATCTTATTTTGATGGAATCAAAAGAAAACATTTTTGTCGATCGTTCTGCTGTAATTCACGAACTAGGAAAAAACGGCAACGTAGGGGGACAACGCGGACGTCTCTGTGATTTCTCGATGTGGTCATTGTCTAAATTTTGCTCACAAAAAAACTGCGCGCATTTTTGTGTTTTTTTTTTTTTTTTAACTGAGTTTAGAAGATTTTAAACGTTCTCGTGCGCAGTTTTGATTGGCGCTCGAGAGACGTCCGCGCACGGGACAATGCTGTCCCCAAGTGCAGACGATTCCAAGCGTCTCTTTCGGGTTCCCATCCTCACGCGTGTACTGCTTGTCTCCCGTCCTGCTCTGGCAGCGCGTTCACGATCGACGCGAGGGCAATAGCACTTACAGGGTGTCTCAAATAGCGGCCAGGCTTTTTAAATTGACCGCAAAATTCGTTTCCTAACCTATTGCGATATGATTTTGTGCTGCGTTGCTCACAAGTGGTGCATTGTTTCTACAAAAGTTGCAAAGAAAGACCTTACCCGTGAAAAAAGTAAAAAAAGAAAAAGGTTTAATTCCTATGGAACCGCAGCGAAGCCACCGGTGTTCAAACAAAAGAGATAGCGCAAGCGGTCGCGATTTCGCCCCCCGCCAACGAACGAGCAATACGGCGCCGTGAGCCGGCGTCAAATAGGAGACGATATTTTTGACTCGGAATCGGCGCGAGCTTTTTCGATGTCAGTTGTCAATGCATAATTTTATTGTCCTTACTAATAAGACACATTGAATGGACACGTCATCGATTAAAAATGGTTTGTCGGGTTATTTTGACTGTTTTTTTGAGGGGTATTTATGGCGTCTGCTTTGCAGTTCCTTGTTGTTACCGCGCCTGTTCTTGGTTCTGCGACTGTCGCGGCCTGCGGAACGCACGCCGCTTTTGAGTTGAAAATATCGTCTGCTAATGACGCCGCCTCTCGGCGCCGTATGCTCGTTCGTTGGCGGCAGTTGACGTCGCGACCGCTTGCGCCATCTCTTGTCTCCCGTGCCAAACGGCGCCGTATTGTTTGAAGACCGGTGGCTTCGCAACGTTTTCATAGGAGTTAGGCCTTTTTTTTACGTTTTCCTCAAGTAAGTTTGCTTTTTGCAAATTTTATAGAAAAACGGCACCACCTGTGGGTAACGCTGCACAAAATCGTAGCGCGACAGGTTAAGAAACCGATTTCTGCGGTCGATTTAAAGACCCTGCCTGCTATTTGAGGCACCCTGTATAACACGAGGGCTGCACCTTCCCCCCTCCCCCTCGAAACGTCGTCGCCAGTGGATTCTTGCCACGTCACCCAGCTTGCATCAGCGTTGCCAACAGCGCGTCTCGCAGCGTCTCAATACGAGCGCGACGCTAGGACGCGGCGACGACAAGACCGACGCGAACCCGGCGAGACTCTCGTAGTGCCCTGCGCATTTGTCGCTTGGGGCAAGTCGGGGCTCCACTGAGGATGACGTCATGCGGAGGCCTTGATTTCGTGGCATTGCCTAGAGACACCGAAATGTTATCACATATGGGAAGCCTCGCGCTGAAGGAGGAGCAACTGATAGACCCAACGTCAGCTCCCATAACATAACGCAAGGCAACAAACGCTACCGTATGAACGTGCCTTAAGAAGTTAAAATAAAAGGTTTGTTTTTGTTCATTTTTTAATGAGTTAGCACAAGAACGCTCGTTTTCACGAAAACCCGCCGGTGTAGTTCGTGTGTCCGTTTGTCAGCGCCATGCATGACGTCGCAAGGAGAGTGGTATCGTGTCGGCGGCGGGGAGAACGTTGAGAGTTTGACACGTGCTGACGTCAGCGCTTTGGACCAATACGAGCGTCGTACAGCTGACGCGGATTTCAGAGATAAGTAGGCGCTACGCCGCGTTGGAATGCGGCCCAGGTCAGTTGCCGCCCCGGCGATGGATGTGGTTCTTTCCACGAGTGTTACCCATATCCAAAAGTGACGACGGAAGGAAGTCAAGGCCTCGGGTCGTCGACGTCAAGCCGATACAGAGGAAGAGTGTAAGCGTAGTTTGGGTGTCCCCGCAGAGGCAAGGCGACAGAAGCGTGCAGCAGAAAGCAAAAAGAAAAGGCAACGGCAGTAAAGCGGTTAAAAGTGATTTCCGACGGGTCCTAAACGAATGAAAAGGATAAAAAGGGGGTGAGGAAGAACCAATGCCCACGCATTTCCATTGGATAAATGCCATTGATCATCGAGCAATTTTATTTTTTTACTTTTTCGGAGGGAAGGCCGGTTTAGCACATCAGATAATAGTTAACATGATGTTAAACGCCTATATTGGAGGCATAAATCTGTTTTTCTTTCCCACCGCAGTCTGAGGGTTTATCATCATGTTCAGTGTACACCAGCTTGCCTGCGTTTTAGACTTAATATAAAAGTTTAGACGTGGGTGAGTAAAGGCGAGTTCAGAATACCCCGACCGTCCTTTGTGTGACGCACCGTTCTCCTCTCACCCGGGTGAGAGTTGCCGTCGACGCTGCATGCACGCCGGTGACAGCCGGGACCCGAGTCTGCCAGGCAGCTATTGTTCGGTCGCGGGGTCACGGTGCGTCCCATCTCGGGAGCGATCCCTATAGCGCGGCGGTCGCGAGTGTCGGTTTCGGCGGGGCGTCCTTCTCCGCCCGCATCCCTTGTTTGCGCAGCGGCGAGAGGCGCTCGCGAGCGTCGACCTTGCTCATTTGCCTCGTCTCCGTCGCAACGAAGAGCGGCGTGCCGGTGGGCAATTCATTAGCACACTCTACGGTAGTTCCCCTCCTCGCCCGAGGCAGGGCCCGGCCGCCAGATGCCAACGCAGAAGCGCGACGCGGCTAATTGTTGGCCCGCACTTATGTACACTCGGGCAAGGTCCGCCCACCGCCCTTACTTACCGGATTATTTTGCTCGTTCTGCGGCAGTGCGCTCTTCTCGCGTTCTCAGGCGCGTTGCTGGGAAGAAAAACAGCCGTGGGCGCGCGAGGCGCAGGCACCTTCGGGTACGCATGTTTTCGCGAGCTCTGGGTTTTCTCATTAGTAGAGTCGGGACAGCAGCCGAGGGAGTTTACGCGGAGGTCGTGACACAGGCGCCTTTGAAGGAGCGATGAAGTTCCTCGCTGGAGGGCATGTCTGCGGCGGTTGTGTCACACTCAAAATGGCGTGTTTTTAGTTGCACCAAGTCTTTACACTGAAAATATTAGGGGTAAGAGATCGAAGAGGTCGAAGCTTCTTCGACCACGCTGTTTTATCTATTGGCGTTTTAGTAAAAACTGCAGCTGAATTTAGTGAACAACATTCGTGAATAGAGCATCGAAACTAATTAGAACAAAATTGGTTGCAAACTCTCAAGGTCAGTCACACATTATGCGGGTGGAGCTCAAGGAAAGGCTCCACTTCTTTTTTTTTTTTTTTTTGCCGGGAACGAGCTTGCACGTTTGTGATTGATGCGATGAATAATAAACGAAAACAATCTCTGCAACATACGATCTAAAATATGCGGAGCGCAAGTTCGTCTGCTTCTTTTACAGGGGTTGTGTTGACGGCAGAACGCCGAGCTCTGATTGGCTCTGACTGAAGGATAGTGGGTAGACATCGAGGAAGCTTGCTTTGAGGTCTACCCACTACCCTTCGATCAGAGCCAATCAGAGCTTGGCGTTCTGACGTCAACACAACCCCTGCAAAAGAAGCAGACAAACTTGCTATCCGCATACGAGCGTCCTACTCTGACGAGCTGGTTCACCTTCGTTTGTATACCACACGGCCACTGACCAGCTTAAGGAACGCAAGGAGTTACGAGACTCGACGACATCATTGTCGCTCGGCAATAAGATTGCAGTATTCGCCGATAAGAACGCCGAAGAGAGATAGGAAACCACGCCTTGTTTTTCTGAACCTGTCGGTGATTAAAGTACACTGACGTGAATAGATCCCTTGAGCAAACGCGCTTCTTTTAAACTTTCGAGTGTGTTCGAAGACAACACGGTATGCTTTTTGTCCTCACCAGTTCACACAGCTTAGCGTCCGAGGAAGACTCAGAAATGGTGATAATGGCGCTTATAATTTGATGAGCTCTGTCAATGGCTCAGAACACTCGAGCAGCTGAAAAAATTAATAAAACCCGAAACACATTTTTTGTAAAAGCCCGACGAATTATAAAACGGTCATTTGAAGTTAAATCACGGGAGTCTTAACGACTCGTGGCATTCCTCGGGACATAAATGAGCCTATTTCGCGGAGTGGTTTTACTAACACTGCGCAAATATAATGGGCTATACGTGAGCTGTCTTTAGAAGTTTCCCCCCTCCCGCCTGATGATCGCCTTTTTATTATTTTTCTCCGTCAACTTTGCGCTATATGGTCTCAAACCCTACGAGCCCAAATTGTGGATTGCCCGGAAATCACTTGACAGTATTAGTGCTGCCTTTATATTTTTCGTTGCTAGAAGCGTGTTGCATAAACGTCGTTAGGCGGAGCGTTCCTGTAAAATCTATAACGTTTATATATATACGGGTATAAGATTGTAATCACCGCTAGTAAGCTGAAACACTTTTTTTTTTAGTTAATGTCATGGCTTCTTGACGTGCTCAAGGACTGAATTGGTTGGACTTACGAGTTACCCGGCCCTATAGCAATCGAAATGTTAGTAAGTGTAAACCTTCCAAAAAGCGCCGGCAGAATTTTGGATGGAGATGTAACTTGATATTACTCTCATTATCATATTGTGAACTAATGAAAACTCCTGAACACAAATGCATTTATTTCCTTTGGAAAAGTTTATGAACGAACGGATATTGTTATGGCTCTTACAAAAATATTTCAGTCTATAGAAATTCTATCCGCATTTTAACGACACTTTCAATCCAGCCACGTTGTATCGACAATTTTCAATTGATTTTCTAGGCTTTCTTTTAACCGAAGTCTATAGACTACAGTTGAAAAATGATATAGAATTCATATTGCCTCGTCTCAATAGCCTTTTTATTACTGTATTTATATAAGCTTTCTCTAGACTATAGTTGATAAAATAGTAAAATGCAGTGGGGAAAAGCGACATCCCGTCCAGTTGGAACCTCTTTGCGGAGTCTGCTTTTTTAGACTGTGTCAAATAATTATCGACTGTTGCAATGTTTTATAGTTGGAGATACAGGTCACCGACCCTTAAAAGACAAATTTTGCATACATTATTGGCGAGACAAAAGCAACATACTTGTAATAATTTTATCTTCTGGGGTGGTCCCCGTTCAAATAATTGTCTTTCAACTGTAAGGAATCACCGTGGATTTGTCAACACTACTGAATTACTAGAGTTATGACTGCTCCGTGGCGTGTGTATTTGTGATGTCTGTTATGGGCACAAGGCAAGTTGCCAGTGCATGTTGCCATGCATGTATTGTGACAAACCTAAAATTAATGTTCGGAATTTTTTCTTTCGCAAAACTGGCCAATCGTTTAGAATAAGGCTATACAAGCGTCCTTAGAGTATCTATTTGTTTTCTATACAATTCCCACTCAATGTACACCCTATTACACTAAGTTTTATAGAAAGTCTACAAAAAGGTGATCGAAAAGCTATACACGTGGATAGAAAGATGGATACATTTTATTCCGAATATTCATAGCCCTCATATATTATTTCCTATAGCACTTGTGTACAAAGTTAATAAATAATTTTATAAGGGTGAGTAAGCAATTTTTAACGGAACAGCTTGCAGCTATAAGAGGGGACGGGAAAAAATCTCTTCGAGAGATTCATGAATGCGTTGTTAATTGGATCCGCACGAGGGCGCATACGCGAAAATGGCATATTCGAGCCTCAGTTTACGCTGACCGCTTCGCACAAACTGGCACTGTATTCATTTGAATATATGCGGGCATCCCAAGTGCTTGTGTTTGCAGTTTGAGGGTGTAGCTGAAGGTCTGCGCAGCTAATGGTAAAATGAGGCTGCACAAATTTTAGTCGCTCGAAGCGAGCAATAAGAGATATTGATAACATCTAGAGAGTCAGATGCAGCTAAACAGTTATATCTAGAAATAAAGGGATGTGCTCCGAGGGTGGCAAAAAGATTGAAAAGCGTCACCGACTACTCACGCTGAGAAACATTGAAGGGGGTACTTAACGCTTCGCTCTTTATCACGCAGTTTACTTTCTTGCGCAGTTTACGCACACTTTATTCTGTCATATCTCTTATAAAACTTTCAAAAGCAAATCGCCGGCAGACTTTGCTGGCTCACATGGTGCGATTCTGCATCAGGCTCAAATAACTACACGACGCGACTACCCTTGAAACTCGAACGCCCGTTCTTCCACATAAAATAGAAAGCAGCGCATGCAAGCGCAACGGCTATTGCTGGCAACAGATATCCGAAAACATCAAAAGAAGCTTCCGAAGAGCGGCAAACACGGCTCGCTTTGGAACGAACTGGCACTATCTTCTTCCGCATCCCACTCATGACACGCATTCTGTCCGCTGAGAAAACGCAGCCATGTCTAAGAAATGTTGTATCCGTTACGTGTTCCTTTTTTTTTTTTTTTTTCATCTCGTCTTTTGACCCAACGCCGAAACCACTCACGCCGGCCCTGAGCCGTTCTGGACGCAGGAAAGTCCTTGGAGAAGCCGGTGGATGGTCTGCCCATCCAACAAGTGGCCTAGCTCCTATACCACTGCTGTTCCGAAAAGAAACAAAAAAGAGAGGCACCCGCACAAAAAAAAAAAAAAAAAGAACTGGTACCGGGAATGGATTTGCGCGGGGAGACCCCAATCTACGCTTGTCCCTATCGACGTCGTCATTTGTCTTTGCCGCTAGGCCAGCCGCATCGAGAGACCGCGCCCTGCCCAGACGAGGTGAGCCCAGTCATTCCTCAAGCTAGCTCCGCAACGACCCCGCGTCCGAACTGCGCTTTGGGACCGAGGTTGGCTGAACCGTCTCCTTCCCTTTCCACCGTTGGGGCCGGTAGACTTTGGGTTGTTCGACCGGTGGGCCCTAAGCGATTCCTCAATTTTTATGTCCTCCTTTCTTTTTTGCCTTTTTTTTTTTCGCTCTGTCGCTTTCTGACGACAGAGAAGGCGGTTTCGCAAATTCGTGGTCTAGTAGGTTTTTTTGTTTTTCTTTTTTGGCTTGGCCCATTTTACGATGTACGGTTTCGGTGAGGTAGACTTTTCACCGAGATATCTGAACCGCGAGTGGCGCGGTCAAATAAAATTTAAAACCGAAATGTTTTTTTGTTTTTTTTTTTGTAATGGCCACGGAATGATGAAGTGGTGTCTGACAGACTGCGAAAAAGCACCTGCGTTAGATGGATATAAGGACGGAGATTTACTCCCACTGTGAGGAACTTGAGCCACGTTAATGCCTCATTTTAAATGAGTCTGCGAGAATCATTGCGTCAGTTGCACGGGGGCGTTGCCTAGACAGCTCAAAACGCTACGCCCGTTCTCGTGGATTGTTTCTGTTCATTCTTCACCAAACGATAGTGCGACCTTCGCACATTTTACACCTGGCGGTTCTTTTTACTTTTTGTCAAGCCATTCATTGCAGCGTTTTGCGCAATGACATCCCTTCGTGGCACTTTCAGCGCGCAAAAGCGGAACCGCGATTACTGCCCTTTATTTTTTTTTTTTTTTTGCTTTTCAAAAATTTTAAACCAGAAAGGAAGAAAAAGGGAAACTCTTCACGATAAGAGCTCGCAAACCATGCACTTCTAACGAGAATACTGTACAACTGTATCGAAGTCAGTAACCTCTGGTGCGACCATAGTAAATAAGGAGAGCCACTGGAATGAGCTAAACACGAAAAGTGAGAAGTCGTTAGAGCCGCTTTCACTAGCATCTAAAAAAAAAGAAAATCTGTAAACATGCACGCTATTAGCGTGAACACGCGACTTCGGCGTTTATTGTAATTTTAGTTCAAAAGGCAGGCAGAAAAATTTACAGCTTAGGGCCGTGCCCCAAATGAACACTTTCAAGCGCTTTAGTAGTTTTAATGATAGTACTTCGGTTCTGGGAGAATGAAGAGAAATAAAGCGTTAATTTTTTGGTATTGTTTTCTCGTAATTTTTCATTCACCCTTTTCTGCACAAATTAGTTAACATTTTTGCTCTGCATTCGTCGGTATTTGTTTCATTCTTTCTCTAACTTGCGATTTATTTGCGAAAGAAATTGTCTGTTTGTTTAAAGAAGATACAACTCGGCCTTTTTAGTGACTAGCGAAATAACGCAATATCAACGACTAGAGTCTCCAGTGCATTGATGAGTATAAGGACTCGTGGAGGCATTCCTGGGAGAGCTTATGCCTCTTACACGGTTGTCTCTAAGTTTGACACCGAGAAGTATATTTATTATTTTATTTTACAGCTGCTCTGAATCGTCACGGGATTTCCGAAGAAGACCACACTTACCGCGTTTTAAAACAGCGACGTCTTCCCGCATGTTACTCTCACTTAATGCCGATTATATTTTGTAAATGAGGATTGCGTTTATGTGTCAAGAGTACGTATATTTGCCAGTGCGTAACATCCAACTGCGCAATCGAGGAAAAATCTTTTTTTTTTTTCTTAAATGTTTTCAACTTAGGCTAATTGTTTGAAAATAAACGAGACTCGTTTAATACCCCTGTCAGACGGGCACCTAAAAGGACCTTTAAGCCAAAGTCCTTTAGCGTAAATGTCATTTAGGCAGTGCCACACGGCAACTCAAATGGCATTCAGAGTAAAGGTCCTTTTCGAGAACCTGAGTTCCCGCAACTCCTTTACGGCTGCTAAAGGCCTACTCTCGTCAGCAGCGGTCTACACTAGAGATGCGAATTGAAATAAAAGATCGCACCGATATCTAAAATCAATGCTTCTGCAATTTTATTATTGAAAAAGAACGTGTTTCACGTATATTCTGTACAAACCTCGCTCTACTAATAGTTTTCTGTACTCACGGTCCCAGCTATCTGTAGGCCTCGTCGTCGCCTGCTCGCGTCGTCCGCTTCGGCACTTCGGTTTCCCTCCTCTCGATTTTCCTTACAACCATAGTTATCTAGCTTTTATTTCTCTACTTTATAATTTATCATCCTTTAATAGTGTATTGCTATCTGTACCCTGTATATTTAATATTTTTTGTACACATATATATTTCTGTATCTCACTCTCGCGTGATGTCGAACTACGGAGGAGCGTCCACGACTAGGAAGGTGACGCCACGCACCCGTCGGAGCGTTGAGGCGACCTGGGCGCTGATACGACTTTGGGAGGATCGGCTGAAGGACCTCCGACGTTTGCGATGAAACTCAAGCACGAGCACGACGCCCAACCGAAGAGGGCAGGGCAAAAGCGTAGCAGAAGCACGGAAAGGAACGGGAGCGCGAGCAACGTCAGGACTAAAACCCAGTGAGCGGGGGGGGGGGGGGGAGGGGGGGAGGGGGGGAGGGGGGGGGGGACGCTCAGGGTTGCCGCCAATTGCCAAAAAACCACTTTGGTTGGGCTTAAAATTGACTTTGTTGTAATCACTCGGCTAAACTCGTCATTTTGTCCTTGTTGATATAGTGTTTCCTTAAGAAAAACTGAAAAACTATTTATATCGCCAAAATATTATTTTTCTGGCGTGAACGTGATTTATGCGTTTGAACCGAGCTACGAGACTTCAATCGCTGTAAACATCGTCTAAATGACATTTACTTGCGCTGTCTGGCACGGCAAAACGTAAAGGCCATTTAAAAATCCTAAAGGCTTTTGGCGTAAAGGTCCTTTTAGGTGCCCGTCTGACAGAGGTATTACACATCGAAGTGTAGGCATTGTGTGCGTTCGGGAGAGAAAATTCTCTAGCACTTTTTGAGCTATTAGTCTCTGATAACCCATCTGATTATTGCGCCGTCAAACGATAAGAACGTTGAACAACAAATTAAGAAGCCTAATCATAACCCCACGTTTTTTAACTGTACCTAACGATACCGGAAAATATTAAATCATCAAATAAACATTCTTGACCGCATTTCCCTAGCACGCGCTTTTATCTCCGTGTTTTGAGTGGCGCTTTGTTTTAAATCTCCGTCGCAGGCTTGATCGGCTGGCTTTTCATTCAAGCCCCACGGCTCAAAGTTTTCTCTTGAAATATCGCCTCTATATGAGGTGGATTCCCGCCCCCCTGGCATGCGCAGTGCTGTGTAACCCCTATCCTAATACGTACGTTTATCTTTTTGTTTCACTTATTCCAACAGCAGCAAAAAAAAAAGTGTCACTTTTTGACAATATATTAAAATGAAAATCAATGGCGCAACGAGAAGGGGCTTAAAATTCTATCTACGATCCGTTAAATTTTTGCTGAGACTGTTCGAGCGAGTGTCTGTCTGCCTTTATGTGGAGCTGAGGCTGGTACTTTTCAGGTCTCAATTTTTTTATTATTATTATTGTGTTTTACATTAAAAAAAAAACTTTCTTTTTTTGAAAAATAAAGCATTGCCGATTTTTATATGTATGATTCATCTCGATTTCGGAAGAATTCGCTGTTCATTCGCTGAATTGCGTTATAAAGAAATAGGCTACGGTACTCTGCGTAACATCCGTAATATATTATCCGCTGAGAAAAATTGACAGCGTGATGCATCATTTTTTACATGTTTGCACACCCTGCGAAATGAAAGATAAACAGATGAGCCCTACGCAAGCTTTGATAATTTGATTTGCAGGCTTATATTGATAGCTTAACACTTTTTTCGCAACAACATTTTATAAAGACGTCTTCTTTTTTTCTGTTTGAATAGATTACACAATCATATATATTAGGGGTACATTTAGAAAGTAAGAACCATTTTGGAAATAAGGAAGTTGTGAAAATATTTATTTTCAATTAATTCACCATACTTTCAGCGTAATTTCCTTTGATGTTGAAGCATTTTTTTATATCGTGTCACAAGGTTCTAGATACTTGTCCTCGTTGAAGTACTTACGCCCGACTCTTATTTTCCGCATCTTTGGCGTTCATCGTGAAAACAATTTGTGCTATTGAATTGTTTCGTAACGATTTCGTGAAGTAATTATTTCTAAACTCCAGGTGCATGGGATGCAAGGTCAGACGTTCTAAAGCGTCGGTTTTCTTTGTTTTTTTCTTCATTCATTTCCTACACTAAATTGTTTGTAGTGACATGAACGTTCGGTACCCTTTCATTAAAAATTCCAATCAATTTTCGCGCTCTTACTTCGCTCATTGTGTTTAGTTATAATATGTATATATATATATATACTTCGCATATTTGTCGATGGATCTTTCATTTTCTACAAGGTCAGACAGTTGTTTCATTAAAACTTATATTCACAGACAGGACTTCGGTGTGCGTGGGCAGTCCTACCAACAAAATGCAAACCTAATCAGGGTTTCGCGAAATGGCGTCAGGGCGCGACCAATGGTAGAGGGAACACATTTGCGCATCAGTGACGCAAACATTAATAATCTCACGGGACAAATGAGCGAACGGTGCTTACTTACTGAATAATAACCCCCGTATACATAGAGAGTAAATATTTTTAATCAACGCAATTTTTTTTTTTCTTTTTAAGGAGGAGGTGCCTACTGGTTAACTTTCTCCGCGGCATTTATAGCGGGCTCACTGAGCAACAAACACTAGGATAACTAGTGATATCAGCGATCTGCCTAATAAATAGGTACTTACTTGATAACTACGTACCTTCCTAAATCATGCCTTAATGAGCCCACGTCGCAGTTTCAGTTTTGAAATCAGTCTTTAATAGAGGCCAACTTAGCTTGTCCCGGAAATAATGCGGAACCATTGCCCACACCATAGTCACTGACATCGCAAGAAACACGGCTCGTGGCGAGCCTCCTGCATCTCATTACCGTTCCGCAGCCAATGCGATTGCGCCATTAGCCAATGGAAACGCCGACGACCCAATCGCGAAGCAAGAAATATCAATACGATTATTAAGTGCGAACGTGCGTCGATTTCAACGGGAATGACTATGTATGTAATTTAGCAAATCGGTGCGCGACTCCCAAAAGGTCGTTTTATTCGCAATTGTATTTAAACTTGATTGTGAAGTTTTTTTTTTTTTTTTTTTATGGTTATACTTTATGTATTTTATCTTTATTATTTTCCTTTTATGTTCTTCCTTTCACTCATATATATTTTCTCTCTCTTTCTCGTTATGGAGTAGCCGGTGTCATTTAAAGAATACCAGCATCTCCATAATAAAGAACTTATCTCTCTCTCTCAATATAAGCCGCGCCCTGTCTTACTTTAGCTGTCAGCTAACTGTAGTTACGCGTAGAAGAGTCACTTACTTGTGGTGAGGGGCATGTTGTCGTTATCTATGCGTGGCGCAAGTTGGTCTGGTTCTTTTGCAGGCACTGTGGTGACGTCAGAACGCCGAGCTCTGATTGGCTCTGATGGAAGGATAGTTGGTAGACCTCAATGCTAGCTGCCTCGAGGTATACCCACTATCCTTCCAATCGAGCCAATCAGGGACCGCGTCGTTCTGACGTCACCGCAATCCCTGCGCAAGATGCAACAGACTTGCGCTCCGCATAGCAAACACAGAAAAGCGACGAGCAACGTGACGATACCCTTTCGGTGCTGCTCGAATGGCTCCATCGTAACATAACATCGGCTGCGGTCGCACTTGAAGTGAAACGGAAAATAGTAGTCTCTCTAACGAACGATATTGTTTGATTGTTTGCTTGTTTTTAAAGCATGAAATGATTTTGTTAACGCTACCCCCCCAAATCCCAAAATCGTTTCCGTTCGTCCGTGCATTTCCCGCAAAATTTAAGGAAAAAAATTGATGTCACGTGATATAGACTCGAATTCAGTTTCCCCACTAAATGTAGCGGGAAATCTTATGTCAGGGGACCTAGAGACCAAATCAGTTTCCCCGCTAAATTTAACGGAAAAATTGACGACACATGACCTATACACCAATTAAGTTTCCCAGCTGAATGGGGCTGGGAAATTGAGGAAACGTAACCTGACGTCAAGTGATCACTATGCACCAATGTAGTTTCCCCGCTAAATTTAGCGGGAAAATTGACGTCACGTGACCCCACGGTTTTTGTCCTTTACCCTTACCTATCTATCTATCTATATATATATATATATATATATATATATATATATATATATATATATATATATATATATATATATATATATATAGATATAGATATATGCCACGTCACCTATTCATTCATTCAGTCATTCATTTGTTTTTGCGCTCATGAACAGCTTTCGCCTTTGTAATGATGCACAATTTACATACAGCAAAAAGGAAGAATTTTTCTACAGGTTGACGAGAGAAAACTTCAACGCGACAAATGATGGGTTACAATTTATAGATTTGTAAGAGAAAACTTGAACGCCACAAAAGATGGGTTTAAAGCGTCAATGCAGGAAGCGTCGCAAATATTGTACAAGGTCTGAATGCGTGTCATAGGGCAGGTTTAGAATAATTTATTAACCTTAAATTGGAGAGAAATTCGCAAACATCTTCTCGGAACATGAATATTTATCGCTGAAGTTAGGTCAGGGCAATCAATGACTCCGTGAAGGCATTTGAACAAAAATATGAAATATCTGTCGCGTCGTCTGGCACTCAAAGTAGAACAATTGTATCGTTCTAAAAGTCTTCTATATTCGAAGTAAACAGTGCGACCGACATGCCGGTCGTAAAAAATTCGAAATAAACGTTTCTGGACATACTATACAATAGAAGACTGTATAAATAGTCTCCTAAAGAAATCAAATTTATAACTTCCTAAATACTGGATTCTATGCATTATAGGACTTTGAAAATAAAAATAGCTGCCAATATTTTTTGTAGGAGCAGCTTTTAGAGCTTCATATTTTGACCGCTATACTCACTGACAGAAAATGGAGTGCCCGGCCATCAGCACGCGCTCCATGCCTTCCATCGTGCTTTGACTGCGCGCGCGTGCTCGAGGTGCGCGAGACGCTGAAGCATTGTGGAAGGCAGGAATCTTGCTCTGGAGCCGAAACAGATGAAGTTCCTCCTTACCGTTCTGATAATGTCTGGGATGATGCAGTAAAAAAAAGCGGAAAAACATTATTAGCGGCGAGATATTTTGGTGGCGCCCTCCTATGGTTCCCCCTTGTGACGTCATTACCTTGCAAACAACAAGTTCGATGGTGTTTGTAAATAGCATGGTGGAAGCTTGAAATCATTGCGCTCTCAAAGGAACGCTGCCAACACCGTCAAAATTAAAGTTCTTTCATTCCTCTTATTTCCGTCGATGATAAATCCTTTTCTGACGTCATAGTCAGCGTTCAGCCAATCGTGGTAGGCCGACCACAGCGACGCTTTCGGTCGCGCACGTCGCCAATATTTAAGAAGAGTTGAGGGTCAACTAGAGTTGAAAGCTTTCTAAAAAAAACGTTCGACGCATTATTAGCAACTTGTTAGTGGTCAGGACACTTTCCCCTCGCTTACTTAACTCAAAGAATTCTATATGTTATATATAGGTTGGATCGACCTCGCGGAGTGTGATCCGTAGTCTTATTTAAGATATCGCACCAGTATCTATTAAAGGACCGGTGCAACCATATTCAATTGGAATGTTTTTTTTTCACTTTACACGAGCTTACTGGCACTAGTGGGACTCAAGGATGCTCACACGCAACGCCACTGGCAAAGAAACTCATTTGTTGTGGTGTAATTTCAAGGACAAAAGCGATCATTTTCATTCAATTTCTCCTTTGCAAAATTTGATGACGTAACGTGGGGATCGCAGTACACCCCAATGACGATATTTGAATGCTGTTCATAGATTGGACCCGAGCATTGTATAGGCACTCGATTTGGGCTCGTGATCATTACTAGCTCGAAAAGCATTCGGGTAGTGGCCGTGTCCAATCGCTGCAATGACGAGAATAGCCGAGCCATAACAATGTCGGGAACTCTGCGCGTGTCCTGTGCTTTGCCAACCCCAGCGCGTGGCTTTGATCAACATTGGCGGCATATAATCGGCTCCAGATCACGTGGCCGCTTGTTCTGGCTGCGAGTTGAGGGGATGAACGCTGCTCGTTTTTCTTTAATTTTTTTCTGGGACTTCTATTGCGTGGGGTGAAAAACAAACGCGTGTTTCATAGGTCATTAACGTCAGGGATCCGTTTTAAGCAGTATTTGCGCAAAGTACAAAAACTGTTGCATCGCCCCTTTAAAGGGCCTCTGACACGCCAAAAAAAAAATTTTTTTTTCACGCTAAACGTTACAATGGCATATCAGGACATTACAAAAAAATTGTTTCACTATAGAGTTGCGTAGTTTTTTTATAAAAAATAGAAATACGAGGCCCAATTCAAAGTTCCCGCCGTGCTACTGTGACGTAACAGTGTACCGCAAGGTGTCGGGGCGGTCAGAAAGGAGGCATCGAGCTACGTCACTAAAAGTGGGTTAACCGGAAGTCGCGTGAGTTTCACTCCTCGTGCTCTCTGCGACCGTGCCTAAGACTTTTTTTCTTTTTATTATTCTGCTCTTCGTACGAGCGATCGTAGAAAACGAAGTTTCAGTTCCACTAGCTCTTTATCCCTGCACCGTTGGTTAGTTTGCGTGCTGTAAAATTCGAGGACGAAGAGTCAGTGGATCGACGTGATGGAGGTCAATGATGAAAGCGTTGCGAGTACAAGCCAGTGTACGAGTGCATGCCGTCAGTCCGATAATACAGGGCTATACTGGGCGCAAAACAAGCTATCAAGTTTTGAAAAAAAAAAAAATTTAGAACGCTCGCAGAAATTAGGATTGCTAGCATACGACACGCCCGATCGCATTGCTGAAGGTTGAGACACCGAGGTCGTTGAATCATCGGATACTCTCCAGGCTGAAGATGCCTGCCGTCTAAAGAATATGAACTGGTGAGTGTACCAAGTACAAGTAAACGTCGAGCACAAAGTACGTATTTTGTCTAGAGCATGAGTAGAACTTGTTTACTGGGTGCTCATGCGGCCGATATATGTCTCTCAGAAATGCATGCAGTGTGATCTCTTCTTCAGTTGCTGAAATACCGGGACAGTCCCTCACACAGCACCTTCTAGGCATTGTAGTTGATCACGTCAATTCACTGACTCCGCTTCTTCTACCTTTACAGCAACATTAAGCGATGAAAAGCAAATAAAAGAAACCTTGTCTGCTTGGATCGCTCGTGGAGGTGCGGAGAATAACAAAAATATTAAAAAAATATTACACGCGCTCGCGGTAAGCACGAGGAGGGATACAACTCACGTGACTTCGGGCGATGCCTCCCTTCTGACCACCCCGACACCTTGCGGTACACTGTTACGTCACAGTGCACGGCGGGAACTTTGAATTGGGCCTCGTATTTCTATTTTTTATAAAAAAAACTACGCAACTCTATAGTGAAACAATTTTTTGTAATGTCCTGATATGCCATTGCAACGTTTAGCATGAAAAAAAAATATTTTTTTTTGGCGTGTCAGAGGCCCTTTAAGCTTCTAGTTTCAATAAAGTTAGGAACAGTTTCCAAACGGTGGATAGACCTTTCTGTCGGTTAAGGGGGATCGGTGGCCGAGTGGGCTAGCGCACACCAGCTCGGAGCACGTGGAGCGAAAGCTCGCGCTGCAGAACCCAGGGATCCTCGGTTCAATCCCCACCCCTGCCCGTTTCGATCTGGATGAGCATCGTACCGGCGTGCGGTGGTGTGTCACTACTGCGTGGTGCACGTTAAAGACCCCAGGCTAGCGGTTGTACTGCACTGGCTAAATTGCTCATCTACAGCGAGTGACTCGTCACAACATTAAAAATGGCTGACCAACGACTCGCTGTATAAATATCCACACAACCCCAATTATTATATTGTCGGTTAACCTCCGGCACGAGATTTCTGCGTTTAATTATGCTGTGGCGTTGCGAACGTCTCAGCAGATTCCAGACGATGTCAAGGGACTGAGAAATGCAACTGGCACATACTGGAAGCAGGACAGTTAACGTACACCTATATTTCCATACATCCTGCTAGTTAATGCATTAATATTGCGTTGACTCGAATGACGTTCGTCATACGGTGTGCGAATATTGTTTCACTATAAAACTTTCTCTTAATGAAAGCAAGAATATATTAACTTGACTTCCAGCTGAAGTGCAACTCAACTCCTGTCCTTTATAAGTCGTTGAAAAAAAAATTCGCCTTATCAGGCGGCTTTTTTTTTTTTTTCTTTGGCACAGTTTTTGCTTAGAGCACACTAGTTGGGCTGCATTTCAGGGAAAAGTCAACTAAATTTATTGTTGCACAAATTTCTTCCACCTTGGAGATTCCTCTTGAAACATTACCCTCGAAGCTTTAATGAAAGTTTGGGAAAATGTATGATAGAATAGACTGATAATATACCATACACCTGAAGTGTTTCTGTAGAATGAAGGTATTGTTTTACTCAATCAGACTCTACCTTAGATTAGCTTCTTTTTTTTACGCTTTACTGTTTTGACATTTTGATGCTTAAAATAAAGCAGTTTCTTTTTTATTCCTCGATTTATTTTTATTTTTTACACAATGCCCACAAATCACCGTTACCGAAATCACACACAAAAAAAAAATCTACGCATTGCTGGAAGCAACTCGTTATAAACGCCGTCCTATTGCACATCTCATTCGGTATACGCTGCCTTCAGCCCGGCTTTAGCCCGGAACCAACTTTGGTGGAGGCCATCTCGTTATAAGATTTGGCTCAAGAACAAAGCAAAGCACCCTCGTCGTCTCATCGCTGGAACTTCGACAGCCGGCTTTGTCGGAGCTTCTTAAGTCCTTTCGTCGTCGCTCGATTTTGTGAACCGCGTCTAATTTTAAGATCTTAGCTTTTCTATTGGCCTTTTTCTCTTTCTTTTTCTGGAAGAGCACTTTTTGTTCTGGTAAATTTGTGAACCGATCTAGCCGAGGATTATTTACGGGAACCTGCGTCAATCCGTTCAACAGCCACGACGACGACGTGACAGTGAGGACTGAAGCTTTCGCGAAACTCTTTACTGGCATGACCGCTGGAGCCAATCAGGTTAAGAAATAGGTCGTCGTCTCTCGTTGGCGTTTTGCTGAGGTTCTCTGCTTATTTCGTGCTCTCCCTTATTCGGTTTTTATTCTTTATTGTTTTCTTTTACCTCTGTGATTGAAGCGTTACATAATAAAAAAGGAGCGAAAGTAGTCATTGAATTCGCAAAAAGAAAAAAAAACTACTGTAAAAGTCTGCATGTAACCACATTAAGAAGTACCGTGTGTAATTTTTTTATGTTATTAGTAGAGGCTTGGTAGGGGCGACTTAATGGCAAATTATAATTTCGCCGTGGTGTCGCCCCCTTCTGCAAGCCGAAAGCAGGAGGGGATGGGATGAAGGAGGAAAAATATTGTCACCGACAGTTGAAGAAAAGTGCATTTTCTGAGACAAAATATTGTAACGCTAAAATATAACAAAGATGTTAAACATCTATTCTGCGCGTTCGTTAAACACCACACTCAGCGAGAACGTATAAAAACAACGCTTCACCAGCTAAACCCACGATCATTAAATGATGCGTTTTATAGGCAGGTGAAATCTTCATGGGTACTCAACAACATCGTGCAATCGCGGAAAAAAATACACGAAGAAATGGCGTGCGGTAGAGTGATGAGTAATCACCAATGAAACACAAGGGCTCGATGCAGCAAACGCTTTGTCACCCGGTCCAGAGAAAAGAGAAAAAGTAGTAATCATTGTGAAGTTACTCGTTTTAGTTTTCGTTTTTGTTCTTGCGAACACTACTGAGCTCTTCTCTTGCTCGTAACGTTGAGTGCTGCAGCCGAGACGCACTTGCGCACGCCCGCACATTCGGAGATAGTCGAAGCAATGTTCAAAAGCGTCCTCCCCCCGCGCTTTCAATTTCTGAATTGCGCGATCTAATGCAGAACCGAAAACGCGGACACCTTCAGGGGCCCCAGTCTCGTTGTTTCTTTCACCGTGAGATCGCCGAGGGCGAACTGATTCTCCGACCAAATGGAGGTCCCATACGCGAGGTTGCGTTAACCCAACGAAGCGAACCGTCAGCGGGCAGATTCGACGTTAACCCCTTTCCCCGTCTAAAAAAAAAAAAAGAAAGAAAAAAAACTCTGCTTCTTTACATACAACAACGTCCGAGTTTATCTTACGCGTGAGCGAGCAAACGAGGTGGCCGGCATTAAGGTGTTAATTGAAAAACGCGGTCAAACGCGCGTCGTGCTCCATTAATGCGGGACGGAGTTCGCCTTGAGGGGGAACGCCGATGAGAGTGACTGGGAGACGCACTTGGATTTCCCGCGGTACTGCGCTGTGAATAATCGCGTTGGAGGCAGGTCCTCGTCCGCCGGTAAGCGACGGAGCAACGACGTCTCGCGCAGATGCCGCGTAAGATTTCGGAGTGGGCAAGTCACCCCTCCAAAACGATTCCCCCTGATATTGAGAAAATTCAGCAAAGCGTGCAATCAGCTGACTCACATCTGTGAATATTGAGCAGTCTGAATGTTGAGACGGAAGAGCTCCGCGTAAGCGTTGGCGATAAACTAGAGATGCTGAATTTGGGATAATTACTGCGCTAGATCTGAGGGGTCCGTGATTCGATTTCCAGACTAAATTTTCGGTGGCGGCCTGATTACGTTATGGAGTGTAAACTTCGTTATAGCCTGTGTATTCTAAAGGCACGATCGCAATAAGGGTCGGTTCGTTCAGACACACGGTAGTGGAAAGACACGCGCTTAATAATCTAAATGGTCTGGGTTTTCTTCCCACGTGACGCGAACGCTTTTTTTTTTTTTTTTTACTGCGCAGTGCCGAGCCTCGAAGCCACGCTCTTATCCAGGCTTCACTTTTCAGCTTCACGAAATGACCCGGTGTCTTACCCAACTTACACGCAATGTTGTCAAACTATCGCGTCATAAACTGTATCACAGATTTTCTGGATAAAGGAGCAGTAAAGCACCCTAGTAACCGCACTCAGTGTTGAACGGACAGCTGAATAGAGTACGCTTCTTCGATTAAAAACACCTCCCTGCACTCGTTGTGCGCACCCAAAACAGTTTCACAAAATATCAACTCATTATTTCAAGAGTTGCAAAACTTTAGAATGAACGACGCCACTGAGCTGCCTAGAAACGCGATACAGTGTAAGCAGTAAACATCGAGTTCATTTCCGTGGTTTCATTAACTTTCACCGAACTGATTGTCGACTCCCGGTTCGTTAGTGGCACGAGCTTCATCCCGTCATCCTCGTCTTTTATCTTCGGTCAGAGGCCCCGTTGAACGCGGCCCATACGCCTTTGTTCTGGCCGTTTCATTGTGCCGTCGTCGCAAGATGTCGTCGGAACCGTCACCGCCCCCAGCGGAGTGCCGGTGTGAAAGCCGTCGAAAGCCGCTGCTCCTGGTTTCTGACTGTACGGCCGCCGGCGTGGTGTAATCCGTTGCCCTAAACCGCCTCTAATCCGGAGAGCTTTTCTCGTAGGTGCCTTGAGCGGGCTATTTCGGACACTGGACCAATTAATTGTCTCTCCCGACGGCGTCGGCTGTTGCGTGCCTCCCTGGGGGTTATTTTGAATTGGCTTGTGCCCGTTGGGTCTCCCCCTTGTGAGTGAATGAAATAGAGAGAAAGAGAAAAGGAATGGGCAGAGGTGACTGCCTGTCTCTTATGTCGGGGATGCGGACAATGGTGAATTGTGGGAAAACGAAAGAATTAGTTTCGAAACGTTTTTGAGCGGCATGAATAGTTACATCGCTCGTTCGAGTAAGAATTGCTGCGAAACACGTTCGGGCCAGAACGAAATAAAACTACGAACAGAAGAAGAGAAAAAAAATAAAAATCCTCCAGTGGACAATCGTTGTTTTGTTAGACATAATGAAATAAATAAAAAAGTAACTGTCATCGCGTGTTTTAATGCACTAAAGATTCATATTAAAATATCTTAAAAATATTGAAGGACATGGGTTCTATATACGTTACGAATATTGCAGCCTGCTTTCCAAGAACAAGAGCATAATTGAAAAGTTTCTGTTATGCCCAAAATCTTTAACCTCTCATTTTGTGAAACGTCCCTTGAGTAAACCATCCTTACGAATTTTTAATAAATATATTGTTTATGAACTACTACAATGAAGAGATAACCAATTTTTTCTGTTACGTCCCAGTAGTCTTTCCCGGCATTTTTTTTTTGTTATTGTTTGAATTTTGTATTGGTTTATTTTATCCTTTCAGCTCCGTATGCATGGCTTTGAAAACAATACCAAGAGGCATCAATTAGATTTGTCCTTTTCGATTGTGTATTTAGTCGTGTTCCTTAATCTACAAAGTACACCTATCATTTTGTGCACAATGCCAGATAGGACATATATTATTAATTTTAAAAAAAAAGTTCCAATTTGAAATTAATACATTTGACGCATGAGCGTTAAGAGCCATGCCTCAAAAATGTTTCTGATTGAATCTTAGGTACTCAGTACACGACCCGTGTCAGACGGCGTTTTAAAAATCCTTTTTCACTAAGCTCCTTTATAAAATCGGTGAACCAGCGGACGCCGTAGGGCACGTGTGCACTCAACATCGCGAGCAGATTGGCCGATTTTATAAAGGAGCTTAGTGAAAAGGATCTTTAGAACGCCGTCTAACACGGATGTTTCGGGCTTTTTTAGACAAGGCGCCGATCTTTCTAAATGTACATGTAATGTTTTCATTTAAATTTCATTTTTTTTAAATTTCACGTCGTGTTTTTGCTGTGTTTCATCTTTTGAAAATAAAAATGAGTTCCACTTCTTATACTCTGACTAAAACAGTATGGGGAATGGGATTGAAGGGCTTGCGTAGCTATGCGATTTTACAACACGCAATTCCAATTCGACACGGGTCATTCGAGGCACTGAAGAAGGCTGAAACTCAGGGTGCGGGATCTATACCCAACGTGGATTGGATTTATGGACGTTGTTCTTTTATTGTTTGTAAAAACTGCTCGAGTCATGCCATTATCTCGGACAGAGCAGCAGAAATTTATTTCCACGTTAAATCTTTACGGCGAGGAACGCGTCCACCGATTCTAGAGCTCTTTCTTTCCTCTAACGGCTGCCATTATTTCTAGTTGGGTCTTCAGCCTGATCTTAGAAAAACAATAACGTAGTTTACTCTTAACATCCATCATAGATACTCGCGTACGTTCCGAAATTCTAAGGACTGTCTCTAACTGTCCTTACCGTACAGGGCACGGTAAGTATACTCACCTTGCACAACAAAACCAAGACACCTGCTTGGGTATCCTTACAGGGAAAAAGCTCACGTTAAGAACGACGGTTTATTCAGAACGTACACTGCGCGACACTGTTGTTATAGTCACAAACAATCTAAAAAATGCAGACGTGGCCCAATGAAAGTGCGACACCCGCCAATAATAACGACGTAGAACGAATTGCGAAGCAAGAAACGTGATTGTAGTAGGCTACGCCATGCGTTGTTTTTAGGCTCCCAATGAAAATAGCGCGAACACGGGCGCGGCGCATTGCTGCATTTTACTGAAACTGAGTATCGAAGGGCGCCAAACTTTGGAGCTTATGCTACGGCCCCAAATAAAAACGTTCCGCCACACTAGCTGTGTCTCCTTTTTGTTCATTACCGCTGTTTAAACTTTTTTTATCAAGAAAAAAAGGAAAAAAAAAAGTGCCGGTTGCTTGTTTGCGTCAAAGGTGTCGCACTGTGTTTACACTGAGAACACCTTGCGTTCCGCTATTCCGTTGACGTTTATTGAGGGGTCTGTGTCCCTGCACCCTCCGATTCCCGATGTTTAAAGAATAAAAGAAAGAAACGAAGGGAGGTCGTCTGGGGTTGAGGAAAGACGGACCCTTCTTTCTTTTACGAGCCACAGTTTGCGCTGGAAACGTTGAAACGGCTTCGGGGCGGCGTCCCATGTGACCTCCGGTGCATCGCCTCTTTACGGCATCGTTCGCTGCTCTGGCGCGTAAAATCGGTGCCCAAAGCCTCGGATGCTGTAGGGAAAAACTGCGCTGCGGGAGTGCCGTGAGGCACGGCATATTCTAGCAGAGTCTTTGAACGACTTTCTGCTCGAGTTTTTCTGCCGCTGCTTACTGATTCGGGTCGGATGCCTTGGGCTAAAGAGACGTAACGCGGAGATATTCAAAATGGGCAGCCGTCATCCGAGGATTCGGGAGATTTGGCGTTACATTTTTTTTTTTTATTGGACAATTTGGGAGTGTTTTTTGTTTCTCTGTGTATGATTATGTGTATTTCAGGTGTGTGCGCGGGGGGTGCAAGTCTCGATGTTGCTTTGAACGACGATCGTGACTAAACTGGGAAGTGGGCGGGGCACTTTTATAGGAAATGTGGGTAGAAGCACGCCGGCTACTGCGATGCCAGAATAAATATTAGGAACCGATACTCGAAAGATTGTGAGAAAAATTAATGTTGCGACAACCACATCGCCCTCCATCACCGCCGTCACTCAGGAATAAATAAAGCTACCAGCACCGATAAAAGCAAGAAAAAAATAATTACAACTACCATATTAACGATAAACACCGGCCTTGCTCTCGCTGTCGATTTTTTCCGACGTATTTACAATTCTACGAATTTAGCACCCTTAACTTTCTTCCAATCGCAACCTGGCTCGGAGATTCTGGCGTGGGTTTGACGAGCTCCACGATTCCCGCCAGTATTTGGGAGATAGTTCTTCGGAGATAGTAAGCACGAGACCAGTCAAATTCACCCTTCATTCACTTTGCCACCCTACACTGCTCGTAGAGAGCTCATACTTGCCTCATTCGAGGGGAGGGTTCGGTTCATTCCGACACATTTAGTGCGAACACGAAATCGGAGATGGTGTGTGTTGTCTGTCTTTTTAAGCGTCTTCCCTTTCCATCCCTGTCTCATGTTAAGTCATGTCAAGCATTCACCCTCTTACCTGTGCGCTCACGTTTCTTTCACGACATCGGTGCTTTTACTTAGACAGACAACTGGCGGGTAAACAATTTTCTCGCTTTAGTTCGTGCACCAGATGAGCACATTCCCCCATACTCCCAGTTCTTGACTGCAGCGTTTCACTTAAAAAAAAGTACAGACACCCGCGATTGGCTGTTCCTGCTAACTGTGTTGCACTCCGTACGCTGCTTTTCGCCGATAGAGTGCTGCATTTGTGCTATGTCAGCACTGATGCAGTGCTTTCTGGGTTAGCGCTGTTCCTATCAACAATTTAGCGCTGACATGGCTCTGCGCTGCACGCGAGAAAAGGTATTTATTTCTATTCGGGAACAACACGTCTAACTATCGTGCTTGATGTAAAACAACAAACATTGTATTTCGCAGCATTGAGTAATACTGAAAGCAGACCAAGTCAGGCTGAAGAGGTCCGCATTATCCCTGGTCCAGGCACTCTGCGAAGAACGCTTCTATAGCCAGCAGGCCTGTCTATGAAGAGCATTTGTCTTTAGCCACGATCACCGTGGAAGAAGGGAGAGGTGTCTGAACGGCATCGCCACGCCACGGAGCAAGTGTGTCGTAGAACGCCGCGAGATGGCGCAGTATGATAGGAGCTCAAGGAATCGTCCTTATTCTCGAATACGTTTTCAAGGCCGCGGGTTGGGGCACAGCGTGCCTGCACGCCGAGCCCCAACCCGACACTGCCCTGTCGGGCGATACGCTGAGCCCGAGTGAAATTTCGAAACCTCTCCTGGCCGTGTTCCGACATCCCTCTGTTGTTTCACCGTTGCCACGATGGTTCCGCAGGCGTCGGAAGACAAACAAACCAAGTTCTCGGTTGTCTCGGCCTTCTTTTTTCGTGGCCCTGCAAACTTTCTTGCTTCGCTCACTACCCGTTACTTCGGGTCGACGTATATTTCCTCATCGGTAACAATTATGCGGCAGCCGGCGTACGAGCTCGAAATGGCAACCAACACACGCGAATTTAATTAGAAACTTGGAAATCACGATTATGCAAATCGTCCGGATGATTGGTCGGCAACGGTCCAGTTAGCTTTGCTCTCACAGACTGTGCTTCTACGCCTTGCTGTTGTTCTTTTCCGCACTTTTTCTCGGTAATTCATTGTGCTCGTTTGTCGCTCGAGAAAGTCGTAGCGCTCGGCTTCTTATTGACGCTGCTCGTTCGATGGAAAAACCCCACTGGCGAGTTCGAATGCGCAGGCAAAAACACGAGACCGACGCACGAACTCTTTCGCATCGCTGAAGGCACTACACGAAAAAATATCCAAGTCTGAGATAGAAATATAATATTTTCTGTCCGCACCCCTATGTAGTACATACGTGTATATAAATGGTTAAAACTAGTTATACATAACCCTTCGATTTGCACTGTTCAACTTACGTGGTTTAAAATGTTAGGTACATATCTATATTAAATGGAGTGCATTAGAGTACCAGGCACTGCTTAAACAATGACATATCTCTATATAAAAAAAAAAGTGCATTGATTAGAGAAGAGAGGCCCTGGCAAAATAAATCGGCGCGTCCTACGGCGGCAAGTATCAAAGAGTTTTTATAGACTCTTCTTTCACTCCAAGATATTTGTGTCACACGTTTATTAATTCGCTAGTCACTATACTATACAAATGCACTTTGGAAGCACCATGTTCCATGGATAGAACCCCGCGCTTCTCAGTCGCTCGGCGGCCCTTGCGCGCCGTCTACGTGGTATGCTATTAATTAACATCCTTTTTTTTAATACTGTTATTACTGGCGATGGGATTCCCCGCTTTCTTCTCAGCATGAGGTCAGCTATACACTTACGCTATAAACTGAAGATTCTACGTGAACGGATCAGTTAAAAAAGCGCAATAGTTGTTGAAGTTGACAGGGAGGGTTTGACATGGAGGATTCAGCGCACAAACGCCCGAATTGCGTGAAACTGTGTTTATACCAATTTTGTCTCGGCGATTTTGGCTCAATCAGTGCTCACTGCTGCGTTAATGCGATGTCTTGTGGTGATTCCAAATCTACAGAAACACGATTTTTTTTTAAATGTAATTATATTTGATATTTCCTTTTCCTTTCCTTGACATTATATAAGCTTTTGTTTTCGTTGTACGTATACGCGTGGTAGTCCATTGTAATTCGTATTAAAATCCAGGGCCCCCTTGATAACCAAAATGATGTTTGCTCACCTTGCTAAAATGAGCAATCATCGCCTGCGAGCACTCCAACAGCCATAACAACCACTCATCATTTTTTTTTTCCGGGAGTGTTTATATTTTTTGGCTAGTTACAATCCAAACAAAAATGTCATGAAGTGACATCGTTAGTACAAGACTCGTTTACAAAACGACAACGCCCGTCGTCCCAGACCATCATTTCAAATCTGCGCGTTGGCGATAGACGTCCGCGAGAGTGGCCCGTCTGTCACACTTCCGCAGAAACGTGAAGTGTTGCGCGGCGGAGAATCCCAACGCGTAATAATAAAGGTCATAACTGGGTCGCTGGAAAGTCGAGCCTCTTCTTTCTTCCCCTCCACGCCATGTTTCCGCTGACGTCTGGCCCCGTGTATGCAGTGCTTCGACCCGCGAGGTTTAAGCTCAGCGAACTCGCTAATCTCTTCATCCGCTTAAGAGGAGGGAACGCGTCTGCGCTTCGTGTGCAGTTCGATTTTTACGCCCTGGTGAGCTGGAAGGACCGAAGGCGGATTCGCGAATGAACGTACGCCTTGCCTTGCATCGCGCCGTTTCTTGGTCGTTTAATCGTTCGCTATCGAAAAGCGTGAAACAGGCGCCCGTGTTTCTTCGCGCGGGCGTCGCAGACTGCGCAAATACGGTCTGAAGTTTCTTTCTAATGCTGTTCAACAGATGTAGATTTTTTTGTGTGTGTTTTTTTTAGTCTTTCAGGAAAACTTGTGAGGCAAGGAGCTTAAAATTAGATGCTTCTTGACATTCTATATAGTCTCATTCTAACGGAGCTGCTGCTGGGTTCATCGAGATTTCAAGCATGCAGTGTTGTCTCTTTAAAAGTTCGGGCGAACTAAAGTGAGAGCGTCGGTCGTCGGACAAGGCGATGTAAAATGAAAATTTCGCTCGCAAACGACCTTGACATTGGTACAACATGAAGTCCCGCAACGAATTATACCGTATACGTGACGCTTCGATTTGTGAAGGGCTTCGTGTGTTTTAAGCATGACGTCCGTGGGTTCATGGCTTGATTTGGACATGCTAGCGAGTCATTCCGGAGGGTGACTTCCTAATTTACTCGAATTTTATAGTTTCTAAAGCCATTAAAAAAACGGGGGCGGCTACTTTTAAAAAGTTTATAACGAGCTTCTTATGAGACCTTTTTTAGAGCGCAGCTCCATTTCCGGCTTGAGCGGCGTCCGCGTCGCCGTCGCTGTCGGCGCAACCGCGCGGTGCATTATGGAAAATGTCCCAAAATTCACTGCGCGGGACCCTCGTGACGTCACTTGTGGCGTCACGTGTGACGTCACGAGGGTCTCGCGTGGTGCATTATGGGACATTTCCCATGATGCCACTCGCGGGGAGGAGGAGGAGGAGGGGGAGGACGAGGTTGAGAAGAGGAGGAAGGGGAGGTGGAGGAGAGGGATAGGAGGGAGGAGGAGTGTGAAAGGGAGAAGGGAAGAGGGCAGAAGGAGGAATGAGGAGGAGGAGAGAAGGGAGGGGGAAGAGGGGAGGAGGAGGACGAAAAAGGGGAGGGAGGAGAAGGGAGGACGGGTATACTCTTTCCTCAGTACCCTCCCCTTCTCCTCCTCAAGAGCTGCGCTCTAATTCGGCGTTACAGGGTATTTTAAACGTCTTTCCTTTTTTTACCCGAAAAACAACAAAAACATCTAGTTGCGATGCAAATACGTTTCTACAGAAACAAGATTTACCACATTGAATATTCGCCAGAATACTGGAAGCACCGCCGAACGAGCCTTCACCAGAGCCCAAAAGTGGAAATACCCTTAGTGCTTCTATCGCCAGGGTACCCTCATAAACACGCGCTTGTCTATATTTGATGACATCTTGATCATGTAACCTCCCAAGTAAACTTCTTTCATGTTGTTGTTGTTGTTGATTTTGCAAAGTACACACAGTCTGGCGTTCCTCTGCTCGAGCGTATGGCCGTATGCGGGTACAAATTGAGTGAAAGAAAGATACGAGAGCGCGCAGGGACGCCAAAGAGCCGAACTCCGGCTGGAATGAATAGTGGGTAGAGGAGAAGCTAGCTGCCTTTGTCTCTACTCACTCTTCGAACGACTTGGAACGCCGAATGCCGGCGTCTGGCTTCCCGCGCTCCTGTTCAAACCCGTTCGAACCGTGAGTAGCTAAGACAAAGATAGCTAGCTTCTCGTCTACCCACTAATGAGTCCAACCAGTGCTCGGGTATTTGGCGTCCATGCGCTCTGATCTCCTCCTCTCCTTCAGTTGCTGCCCGCATAGCTTGAGATTGCGCATTGATACACTTTCATTAGTCGAACTTCATTATTCGGCACACGGTAATGGTACTCGACGCACATATAATGCCTTCGCCCTGCATCTAGGTGATTCATTATCCGGCGCTTTACACAACGTTAAGCTTGCGTCACACACTTGCAATTGCTTACGACCGTGTGCCATAAAACCTCTTAAAATCCCTTACTACGAAAGAACATAGTGGCACCGTCTATCGTGTAGATGGAACACCTGGCGTATCCGTAAATTATTTTCTGTTATTTTTCGCTCATCATTGCTTAATTTGTTGCTTGAAAATCTTTAACAATGTTATAAATAACCGTTTCTCGCAGAAAGTACGTTTATTTGATATCGCAAATACCGCACATCCTTTGCACTAGTGAAGTGCAGTTCACAGTTCACCTGATAGATGGCGCCAGCGTGCCAGTGTATTCTCTGCAGTATAGATTGATCAGAGGGTCTATCTCAAACCCTGGGGAGCGTTTGCAATCTAGTGGCGGACACCTCCTGCGGCGATCTGCCGAAGGTGCGCATGCACTCGCGTTTTAATGTGGCGGGGGGAAGGCGAAGACATTTGCAGACGATCCATGGTTTCGTCACCTCCTCGCGTATCGCAAATGCGGTCCATAAACCACGTGATCCAAATCGAGCAGTTGGAAACTCTCAGTAACACAGGCTCTGTAGTATTCTCTCGTCGTAAGACATCGCAAAAACTCGGTCGTAAGGAAACGAAAGTGTGTCAACGGGCCTGACACTTCGGTTCAGGTTCGGGTTCACGGCTGTCGGTTGAGTTTCGGTTCAGTTCCGGGGAGCAGAAATAACGATTCAAACCGGTTCGAACCAGTTTGGGCAGCTAAACTGAGAATATATTTTTGCGTTGTTTTGGCTATAGGCGCTATTTCCGCCGTGAAAGGAGTCATTATATAGTTGTTATTTTTATCGTTCGTACAATCAATTTTTATTTTCATATACAAAAAAAATAAAAAATGCCGTGTTTATATGAATCAGCATCCAGTCATTTACTCCAGTCAAACACATTTTACCTGAATCGAAAAGTTTTCACAAAGGCTGGTAGGTCGCCTAAAATACTTGTGATCGGTACAATTTCGCGTCGCAGTATTAGAAGTTAAATCGTAGATGTGCTCTTGAACTAAGGAATTAATTATGGTGCATAAAATCATGCAATGGGCACCTCATCGCCATATCGCCATACATACTGTGAAATATAGTTTACGAAATATGTTTCTGATATGTATGATGACGACGCAAATGGCCTAAAAGCAATAATGTTTTCAAGATCTCACGAAAGTTTTAGGGCAAGCCCTTTCAGTCTACATTTTACTGAAACACTTAGCGATAATCAACTCTCGTTTTCCTAACGAGCATCTATTGCACTCAGCACCGTGATGGAGGTGAAGAATCACGCAGAAAGCAGTCATCAAAATTATTTCCTCTAATCTATACGAACTTTCGTACTAAAATCGAATCTTGCCTAAAATAGCGCGTCCCATTTAAAGGTTTCCACACTTGACACCACCGCAGACGAATTTAGCGAGCTCTACATTTGACACCAAAAAGTTTAACGACCAAATATTCTTGAAAACAAACTGTTCCGCCGCCCAACCTGTATTGTTTGTGCCCGCCCAAACATCCCTCCCTCACTTCCGTCGCCTAGCGGACGTAATAACGCCACATTACAAAAGCCTGACGTTTTCGACGCCTGATGCACGCCCCAGGGAGAAGTCCCCCAGATTTCTCCCTTATGCGAATACCGCTTTATAACACAGTACGTTTTTAAAAACTATCCCCCCCCCCTTTCTTTTTAATTTTTTTTGTTGCTTTTCCAGAGAATACTTTTTTTTTTTTTTCCGGGGGGGATCACTTCTTCCGTTTGGGGGAGTAATTCGGCAATTATATTTGTGTCACTTGTTAACAGTAATTCTCCATTGCTTTTCTTGTGCTCACAAAAACTCTGAAGTTTAAACCAAACACGGAGGTGGTCAAAGCTTCGGGAAGAACTTTAGAACGGCACTCCTGTGTGACTTAGAGTGACTTCCAACGTTCGACTGTTTCTATGAGGCCACTATAGGTCTTTCTTTTCAGGTATCCCTCCCGTAGGCACTTGCAGTTCTAAGTAACGTCGAATTAGTAAGTCACAATTAATCCTTTCAGTGCTTCTATTCTAAGGGACAACTTTCTGAGTCTGTTCAACAACAAAGAAAAGATGTATGGGCGCCTACATTATGTGTACATGTAAAACGGGTCGTGCAACAATTTTTGTACGTTCAGCCAATACCGCTACGAACTAATCCCTGATGTTGATAACTTGCAAAAACACCTATTAGTTTTGCTCTCCAAGCAAGGGCAGCCGCAGACAAAAAGGGAAGAAACAGCTTTCCCCTCCCCAACTCACAATTAGAACAAGTGGCCGCGTGACCTGACGATAATTATATACCGTCAGTGTTCATCAGGGCCGGATTAAGGTACGGGCTAAGGGGGCTGCAGCCCTGGGCCCCAGGCTGTCAGGGGGCCCCATGCTGGTCCCTGAAAACTTGAAGATGTTAGCCGTTTTTTTAGTTAGGAAAGCTCAAACAGAGAGCAGAAGAAACACTCCGAAGGGCCTCTGGCGCAATGGCCTTCTCGTTCTTTTTTCTTCAACAGGGAAACAAGGAGAGCCATAAAGTTTCCGTTTCAAGATCACCTGGCGTTTGTGAGCTCGTTGTACAAGAGCGTGCCAGAACAACAAAATTTAACACGGCTTCCTCATGCGCCTTCTTAGATTTTTTTTTTTTTTCTAATTGAAGCTTGATGGAAGGACGGTTATGGAGCTTTCTTTTGTATTGGAGCCCCCTTAGTGTGTTTTACAGACAATTGTGGGCAGAAAGTTAAGCAAGTGTTAAGCAAGCAACACAGATGGTTCACAAATGTTGTTTTAAACCTTTTCGCAAAACTCCATATGGAGTTTATTCCAGAACGATAAGTTTGGAACAAGCGAAAAGGTGCCCGTAAATCTACCGGACACCGTCTCTAAAACCACCAACAAACAGGCGTTTCAAGGAGCCGGCTCTTGAGACGCCCCTCAACAGTTTTCGATGAGTACTGACTGCAAGCAAGTGCTCTAGAGTCGGTATCTGGTCTGCCAGTGAAACTGAACACTCTTCCTTCCAGCGACTAATACCAATACTGCAATGGTTTCACCAACCTCGGAGGTATAACCTCTTATTTTTTTAACTTTGAGTCACAGAACAAAATGGCCGCCGAGGTCTAAATTACTGCATTTAAAAAGACAGCGTGTATATACAAAAAGAAAATATCTTCTCGATTCTCAAGATACATTCTTCAAATGCAACTGTGCTCGAACGACAGTGGTCGATGTCTTAGAATCGCATGGAGTTTCGCCTATGGTTTAAATGTGGAAGTCTGTGTTTGTTTGCGAAACGAGGGTTCAGTTATTGGAAGAGCGTTTACGAAGTAGTTTGATCCCATAAAGACTGCTTCAACCAACGTAATTTCTTTGTTGCCTATGTCACTACCTTCGCTATTCACACCAGTAATTAATTAACAGAGGGCTAGTTAGAAGTTAAAACGCTTCCAATAATTTGGAACAATTATAAGATTCAGGGCACTAGATTTTCGAGGCAGTTGTCGATTTGCGAGGCATGCCACTTAGGAGAAGCGAAATTATAATGGGAATTTTGCAGGATATCTTTTCGGTTGCTGCATAACTCAATTCATGTGTGATTAATGATGTCACGAGACATGTTAGCAAGACATGTTACACATGTCGACCTGTGCTACAAGTCGACATCATGATTAATTTGTGTAAACTGGCCCGGGCATGTACTCTATAAATCTAGCTGAAATTCTAGTCAAAGAAATTCATGAACGGAGTCAACATTTTAAACAAAAGCAGTTTAGTGTTGTTGTTGGTGGTGTTGTTGTTTGTTGTTAAATTGCTGGATATGATCGAAAAATCCTAATATTTTCCGCAATGTTCATATAATTTCAATTTTGTACCTCAAAATTACTATATTGTAAAGTGCTAGAGCGGTTGATTATTTGCGAAGTAGCTTCTAATCAACAATCGCATCCGCCTCAATGCCAGCAAGGAAAACTTGAATTCCATGAATTCCATTAAATCTATGGATCTAAACAAGGTTCGACAATAATCACACGATGAAATATATTTTGATTTAACAAGTTCAAAAATATACATTTTTCCGTCGTCATCGTTACCTCCACCACCACCATCATCATCATCACCACCACCACCTCTATGGTTATTATTATTATTATCATAGATAGGGGCCTCATAACAGCCTTAGCCCAGGGCCCTCAAATGCCTTAATCCGGCACTGGTGTTCATCATAGACATGCGCTTTTATCATCTTTGATTGAACACGAGTCATTACCCGAATGTGTGGAGATGGTGATTCTCATGAACCCGAGCACTCGACTCGGGCTCATGGCAGTCGAGCTCGTCAGGGTGTCACGTGACTCGCGGTGCAAAGTCGTGATGTCATGCGACGTCACGGTGTCAATAACGCTAATAAATCAATTCTCAATTTTAATACGACTTGACGCAGTGATTCACGGGACTATGTTACGTGACGTCACGGGGCCACGTGACGTGACATTACTTGACAGCATGCGTTGACACCATGATGTCACGTGACCACTTGACAGATGATTAATCATGGTGTCAATGCAGAAGCATAAAAAAAGCCACAATTTCTCATACATTGCAATTTTGTCTATGAAGATTTGAACAATTCGCAACTTTTAGCGATGGTGGTACCCCGCTGTGAGAATCGCGCTCCCTGCCTACACCTCCCTGACGTAAAAAAATAGAGTAAGGCTCTAATACTGCTCGTATATAGCAAAACTAGAATTACTTACGCGTCGCAGACCCAGCCTCGTACTGCTGTTCTACGACGATCTTCCAGATGGCAGCCATTTTGATAGGCGCCAGTCCGCCCCCTATAGGTCATGAAGGTGGTGAATACATAAAAATACAGCTTCCAACTTCATTCTCCAATATTCAATTTGTGATACTAAAAAAAATAAAAAAAATTACCTTGAATCGTTTAGAACAGGTTACCGTTATATTTTGTTACGGTTCAGCTCCGGTTCAGTTCCAAGATAGCGGCAAAGATTTCGGTTCGGTTCAGTTCCGGTTCGGCTAAAAATAACGGTTCGGTTCCGGTTTTCGGTTCGGCTCGGCTCCGGTTCGACACTTTGCCCAAAGGGTCAGGCGTCTGATCATTGCGATCATGGCCTCCGAACTGCCAGTGTGCACAGGCAGTCTCGAGAGACAGAGCAAAACGATATTGCTTGAGCTTCAACACGCCGTTCCGAAAGGTCATAGCGCCGCATTTTCCTATTGATACTATCGCCAACTGCACCCTCTCTACACAAGAGTGTTCACAACCCTTAGATTATTAACACGCCCGCATTGCAGTGTCAATATCCTCAGCGTAGCTGACTAAGCTGCTCTGGTTCCTTCTATTGCCGGCAGTGAATAGGGGGCGCCTCGGTCGTCTGCTAGCCCGCGTGGCTGGTGGCCAAAAAGTGGCAAATTTGGGAAGGCCTAGCCACCGAGCGATTGGACATGAGCACAGCGTCCTAGTTCGGAAACGAGCTCGGTCATTCGAGCTTGAGGTCGGCGGCCAATGATTGCGGTGGCGGGCCGTCACAGAGTCGCAAAGAGTTCAGGTAGGATGACGCCACCTTTCAAACCAAACATCGTTGCCCGGTGGGTATTGGTGACGCACGCGACAGACTTCGCTGTCATCGGCCTTCCACGATTGGTCAAACGGTCACCATGACGTCTTTAGTAGGATGAGTTCCGCTCTCGTCGACGAAAATAAGAGCAAAGTCAGACTGTCAACTTTGACGGTGTTGATGTGGGAACGTGATGACCGGGCTTCCACCGCATATTTTTTACGCACCATCGGACTTGTCGCTCGTTACCAATAATCTCGTTCGTGACGTCAGCGATATAATTCACAAGAGGGCGCCACCGAAACATCTCGTCGCCAATTCCCGGGAATGTTCGCGCGAAGAGAGCACTATCCTACCGAGCCACGCTCTCCCAACTGTGCCTTTATCGGCACCGCCATAGCCTCCTCTATACTCACAAAGCCTGGCAGTTCAACGACGGAGCCATAGGGTGCCCGGTCACAGATTTGGAGTAAGAGGATCTGGTAGCACAAAGCATCAAAGAGCCATTTCTCGGGGAACCTGGGCGTCAGCGCACAGCTTTTGCAGTGGCGAGGACTCGAAACACACTTGTTCGCTCGGGAGAAGTGTGTTTGGGCGTCTCGCCGCAGCGGGGCGCCAGTCGCGTGGCTCTCCTCTTATCCGTTGTCTTGCGCTCCACCTTTTCCATTTCGGCGGCCGCTTCTCGGGACGATCTGCCAGGCTTTGCCAGTATATAGGAGGCTATGGCACCGCAGTCAACTGTGACTGCAGTCACGACAGGCACGAGCTCCCCGTTTCTCGAGCCGCGGACACACTGCTACTACATCGTACAACAGACTGTGTACAGACACTGTCTGATCATTAGCGGCGAGATGTTTTGGTGGCACCCTCCTATGGTTCCCCCTTGTGACGTCATTACCTTGCAAACAACAAGTTCGATGGTGTTTGTAAATAGCATGGTGGAAGCTTGAAATATAGCGCTCGCAAAGGAACACTGCCAACACCGTCAAAATTAAAATTCTTTTATTCCTCTTATTTCCGTCGATGATAAATCTTTTTCTGACGTCATAGTCAGCGTTCGGCCAATCGTGGAAGGCCGACCACAGCGACGCTTTCGGTCGCGCACGTCGCCAATACCAAAAAAATTCTCTTTATGCATATTCCGAGCATACGTACGCATGAAGCACACGTTCTTCGGATATGCCTAAAGCGTGTACGCAGATAGTTGTGTCACCACGAGTTCGGCGAACACCGTGTCTTTTGTATAATGTACGAGCAGCGTCACGGCGGCCTAAAAGGTCACGTCTTTGCAGCGTGTTGATGGCGTCGACTCGTCTGCAGTGGCGAATAGCATAAGTTATTCATAAGAGCAACCTATAGCGAGTTGTATAGTTGTTTGCTTTTTTGTGTCCATTTGTTTTGTTGTGCAAGTGAACGCACGGACACTGAATCCAAGATTAGCTCGCTTGATTGCTTATTTACAGGGTGATTTTTTTTCTCTCTCTCTCTTCTTTTCGTTTTAACGCTTTATTCGACATCCTCTTGTTTCAAGGTGAGGTCACGGTGCGCCGCACGTCTCACCCTAGAGGAGTCGGTGTAAGTAGAGCGAGCCTCTTGTACGGCAGCTGGCCCGACCGTGAGCGCGGGGCTGGGGCTCGGGCTCCGTGATTTACGACTCCGCTGCCCGGTCCCTGTCCACGCCCTCCCCCTTTATTCCTTCCTTCCTGCCTGGCTGGTCGTTGCCACGGCCGAGTGAGTTACGCGCTGCCTCCCACGCCGGTGCTCTTGCCCTCGTCCGCGGCCGACTATTCCTGGATTTTTTTCCTCGCAGAGCGCGCACCATTATGGAACCCTCCGCGCTACGCTTTTTGTCATAGGTGAGTCGTCTCTGAATATTGCAAACGGTAGCGTTCTTTTTCTTGGTCGGTTTGGTCATTACGACACAAAGACAACGTTGAACTGTGGAGGGTTTGTTATTTTATGTGATGGTTGCGTGTGTTCGTAGGTAGTTCGCAAGTAGTTCGGGAAACGAAGCCAAGGTTCAATCTTATCTTTCCTTTTCGTTTTAAAGAGGCTGTGTAGCGATATTAAATAGGAACGTTTCTCGCTTTACACTAGCTTTCTGGCACTAGCGGGACCCAAGAATACTCGAACGCAAGGCCGCCGATTAAGAAGCGTCTTCTTCGCGGTGGAATTCCAAGGAGAAAAGCGGACCTTTTCTTTCAGTCTTTCCTTCGCAAAACTTGATGACGGAGCTGTGGGGACAGTGACAACACTGCCATCCCCAGGAAAGCGTCGTCATCTTTTTCGATCCCCGCTGTGACGATATTGAAGTGCTGTTCATACGGTGGGCAAGAAGACTTCGAAGGCATTCGATTTTGACTCGTGACGATGTTTAATGCTGCTCACTGGCAGTGGACACGAAGACTGTGTGGGCATTCGATTTTGGCTCGTGACAAGCAATGCCTCGGCATGCACTCGTGCCCAATCGCGGGGATAACGGGAATAGTCGAACCTTAAAGGGCAGTGTCAATATCTTTTTGACTTCAGGATTATTACTGTTTTCAGCTCAAGCTGTGTCTCTGAAATGCAATTTATAATTTTTTTTGTTCGATATTTTGTGTGGTTTTTTAAATATCACGGCTCAAAGTTTGGTGTCGGGCGTCTACGGCTAAATCGAAACTATCTGCTAGAGAGATGGCAACACTGATCACCAGCCGTACAGCCACGACGTGACGTTACAAGTATGGTGCCTGGATCGCGTCTCCGACTGGTGTGTTTAGCGTCCTATCCCGCCCATACATCAAAAGTGGCCCCGAAGTGGCAACAAATGACGTCACAGAAACCGGAGTGTCATGCTGTTGCCTGTCGCGATCCTAGCGGTTAGCCGTAGAAATGCTGGCGAAAAGCACGAGCGAACGCGAGTGTCGCTGTCGTCACGGAGTCCCACGCGTCTCAACATCCGGCTGCTTAAGCGTCCGTAGACTGTCACAGTGGAGAGCTACCTACAGCAAAACAGGCGTCTGCCACATGCATCACAACTGTTGGGACGCCGCCAGGATCGCGATCGGCGACAGCATGACACATTTATGACGTCATCAGGCGGAAATCGAGGTACTACTTTTTTGGACGCGGTAAACACACCAGTCGGAGGCGCGTTCCAGGCACCATAGTCACAAGAGTGCCGCGCCAGTGTTTCTTGACTAAAAGCTAACCCGCTTGCCGCCCGCTAAAGAGCTGCTGGCCGCATCTTGAAAATCGATTTTAGTGGAATACGCGGCTTCATTTTGACGCGATATTTCGGTAGCGATCATATTCTGTGCCATTAAAGCAATCGTTTATTTTGGTTTCGTTTTCGACCGGAGTTGCCCTTTAACAATGCTTGGAACTCAGCGCGCGCTCTGTGCTCTGCCTACTTTAACACGTATGCTAAAAAAACAAAAAAAAACATTGGCGTCATGTAACTGGCTCCAGATCATGTGGCCGCTTTTTCTGGCTGTGAATTGAGGGGATAAACGATGTTCCTCTCTCTCTGGTTTTTTCTGCGACTACCATTGCGTAGAGAGAGAAAACAAAAAAGCAACGTGTGTTCCATACGTCATAAATGCCAAGGAATATTCTTAAGCTATATTTTTTGAAAGCAGAAAAATTGTTGCATTGCAACAGAATCGTTTATAAAAAGCCGCAAAAGCCACAGTAATGCGGTTTGTGCTGATGGGTTACACGGCCAGGGTGACATAGTACAAGGTGTCACAAAAAAAAAAAAAAATTTACCCTGTCTCTTTTACCGCAAAAATAAACTAGGCATTGCCGAACGCTCATTCTCCGCCCAAAGGTAGCGGTAGAGGTCACAACCAGGTGCCAAGGTTTCAGCCCGATCCGATAATTCAATCAAACGTTATAAGTGATTTTCTGAAAATTTTCATGGGAAAATGGCGGCCGACGGAGTTTTCGAATACATGGGGCTCTATGGCACCAGAAACCGAAAACGGGCAAAAATGGGCTCCATTTTCCCATTCAAATTTTCAGAAGATCACTTATAACTTTTGGTTAAGTTATCGGATCGGGCTGAAACTTTGGCATCTGGTTGTGACCTCTACCGCTACCTTCGGGCGGAGAATGAGCGTTCGGCGATGCCTAGTTTATTTTTGCAATCAAAAACACCCTGCAATTTTTTTGTGACACCCTGTATAAGGGGACTAATCGTTACGACCAGCCATCTAATTAACTAAATGTTTATCGTTTTATTTATTGAGAATGAACATATGGTTCTAATTCGAAACTTGCTGAGCGTCATCGTAAACCACTAAATCAATCAATATATATAAAGACCTCGAGCACGTGCGAAGCACGGTGGAGCGTTAAAGTTACCACGCGTGCAGCAAGAGCAAGGCTACCTGTGCAAAACCGCGCCCGCGCGTTTTTTTTATAATAATATCCGCGATTTTGTGTTTTAGCCTTGTACCTGTTGCATATTGGAATGCTAAACGACATTTCGCCGAGTCTCGTTTGAAAATTGACCAACTGTAGCCCTTGACACGTTCCACCTTGCGCGCGCTAGGCTTAACGCTCAGAGTCGGGATCGCAAGCTGATTCGCAGTTGCGCCAAAATGTCATTTGAAGTACCGTTCAGCAGTAGAGTGATTCTTAACACGCACAGCGGCCCTCCACTGCTCATAGACAGCAAGAAAAAATAATTGCATTGGTTGCTTTTCCTGTGTATATATATCAAGAAATCAGGTCTTTCAAATCTCTGTGGAAACTTCACAAACAGTTTATATTTACTTATTCAACTTGGACTGCACCGTATACTTCCTTCCCACCTTCGTCTCTCTGCCCGTATTTTATACCTTTCATCTTCGTGACGTTAGATTCTACCATCACAACTCAGGACGATATACTTCCTTATGGCTGAAAAAATAAGCCGTCATTATTTTATAGCTCAGCCATAAACCTTCATTTCGGTGTATCTATTTGACCATTTGAAATTTAGTTCCTCGGCACGGGCATCACCACGGCTTTCGAAATAGATGGCGTCCTAGTACTGAAACGGGTCCTTCCAAGATCACGTCTCTGCGCTAGTACGTGATTTCCCCGGCCAGGGCGCAGAATCTCCCCGCGTGTCTCGAAGGAGCCAAAAACCACGTCACTGCCCAAGAAGGCGATAGTACGTGCGGGATCGGACACCCACCAGCATGCTCGGTTGACTTGGAGCCCGCGTCCGAGATTGCAAACTCTTCGGGCGTCCCCTCCTCTAGCTTTACCGGAGCAGAGACAAACTCGCTTCCGACCTCGGAGCGCCAAACGCCTGGCCGTTGCTTCGTGGCGTCTGTTTCTTTTTCGACTTGGACTTGGCTGGCGGCAGCGTACTTCGGGCGGCCTGGATAATGCAGTGGGTCGTGGTGTGCGGCGAACCGTCGCCCCGGCGCTGGTGTGTATTTACGGCGGCCTGCGCCGGCGTAAATACGTTCCCGTAGAGAAGGAGACCTCGGATCGATCGAGCCTCTGCCCACCGAGCTGGAACAGACTAATACAAAATTACAAAAAAAAGTTGCTTGAATTGGATAGGGATGTCTATATTTATTCCATGCTCAAGCTATAGTTGCTTATGATGGCTTCTGCACGACTGAATAGAAAGAGTAAGAAAAAAGATTCGCAAAATAAGACCGCTGCGACCAGGAACAATTGAATATGTAGCGCAGTGCTATCCTTGGGCTCTACGCTGAGATAGAAGTATGCTGAGCAAGCCCTCGAAAGCTGTTAGACGATGATTATTGCCAACTTTGTTTTGCCAAAACAGAAATGATTTTAGTTAGGATGATGTATGATGTCAGTGAGCTGCGGCAGCGATTCGCTCGTAAATTACTAAACTTCTTTTTTTCTTGTATAAGCCAAGAGTTCGGCAACCGGCAATAACAATCTAACACGAGACATTGCAAGTTTCTCTTACAGCCAATTGGAGCACGTCAAGCGAGCAAGTACAGTTTGTCGGATAGGTATTTTTTTTTTTTTTTGCGATTCCTTCTAAACACAAAGTAAGCAACGACCAAATGTTCGAAAAAAAAATAAAAATAACACTAAGCTTTCTTCCTCGACTTGGCTGCACAATATAGATTAGACGGATGGATGAATGGGTGGATGGATGGATGAATAGATGGATGGATGAGCCTGAATCCTTTGAATTGAGCGGCGGCTTGCTGCCACCTAGCCAGAGTTGCTCCAAAGGGCGACAACTAGCGGCAATTCTTTTTTTCTTTTTTACTTTTTGGAATTTCATAGTCACGTCTGCTATCCAAGTGCTGTGAGGACGAAGACGCAAAGACTGGAGGCTGTAATTATGTTTCGCGCTTCAGGTACCAGAGTTTCACTTATTCAAGGAGAAGATACATGCGTGATGATATCAGGGCAATACGAGTACATGCCCACCAAGCTCACTGTTTGCCTGGGTATGTGAAACGCCTGCAGCACTTCGTTTTAGGCGACATTCTAGCGAAGGACCAATCAAACAGCACCAAAAAGACAGCGCCATGCGCTCGGCATCTATCTTTACGTGTTCTAGCATCTGCTAACCAAATCAATCCCAGTGAACGTCACGTGACTTCACTGTTAGCGTCTGTGTCGGTGTTTGCATCTGTTTTAACTTTCGACGGTGCTTGGACTTTTGATGAAACAAAGTATACGCTTTTTTATCGATTTTAACAATTTCATGTTTACATTTGAGGTACGGTACACTTTTAGTCCAGTTGCAAAAAGAAAGAAATAATAACAGTTCCGTATAATTTTATATTTGTTCTGCATTCTAGGCAATTTCTGAGAGCAATCAGGTGATAAATGTACATAAAAGATAAATCAGATGCATCTGCTATTGATACCGGATTAGCAAACCTTAGGTTGCCAACGCGTAATGTTGTAAATTCAAATATCAATACACGTTTCACTTGAAGAAAAAAAAAACTCCTTATCACAGTGCCATCCTTGAATAGGCGACGGTGTAAACTATCTGCCGCTAAAATTAACATGCAAATAAATAGAGTGTGCCCGTCGTCAAACTAAAACTACACATAAATTCTCTGGCATCATGCAGTGCGCCATTACACAGTGCGCCAAACCTGTATCATCATTTGACCGGTTTGTTATTTATTTACAAATTCTACTCACATTCGCCAGGTTATAACGTCGAGTTGGGTAGTCTATCACAAATACCGCAAGTTCTATGGTGTACGACTGTGTTAATAAGAAATAAGAAATATAGCCACTTTATGCACTATTTGTTTATGTATGGCTATGAGGATAAACCTTATGCCTAGCCGTCGAACTTGGCTGATCCAAGCTTGACGGCTACTTCCTAACTTGTGATGAAAAGGCAATTACTGCAAAGGTGCAAGCGAGCTGGACAAGAATACCGATAATAATCCCTAGAGAACGGGAACAAACTGGACGAAGGACAAACACAAATCTCCAAAACAGCTAGGTTACTGGTGCGCGGCTGAAAAAATCCGCCTGGTTCTGGCATCGAACCAGGGACCTCTCCATTTCTAGTGGAGTACTCTATTAACTAAGCAACCCAGGAGTTAGACGTCCGTGGAGCAAACTGGTTTCAACAGTGGCCACCAGTGTAACTCAAACAAGGGTGAACGACCTGCATTTTAAGGTTATGATGAAAATGCAATTAATGTAAAGGTGCAAGCAAGCTGGAAATGGAGATGTCCCTGATTTGATACCCCGATCAGGCGGATTTTTTCAGTCGCGCACCAGTCAACTGAGCTGTGTTTGAAGACTTGTGTTTGTCCGTTGTTCCACTTCTCCGGGGATTATTATTGTTACCCCTAACTTCACCGCCTGTTCGTCTGTTTCAAATTTGATCGCTGCCACCATTCCTCGGTTAGCTTTAGACACAAAAATAAAGCGGCGCTCAGTCATGCCATCCATTTTACGTTTTCGAAGGGAAGCGTGAAGAACGAGCGAATTCCGTTCCGACCGAAACTCGAACCTCACGAAAGCCTATGCCTCACGTTTCTCGATGATTTCAGAGACACGAGGAAGAGCGCCCGCCGCACATTTCAACGAAGGCGCAGAGTGCACGAAAAATGACAGCGGCTGGAAGGGTTTGGGAATCAGATAAAACTTTCAACCTTCTGGCAAACAAAGAAACAAAAAAAAAATACTTTGAGGGAATGGCTTGGAAGAGTTATGAGTGGCCGATTCTTGTTTCGCAAACTTCTGCACCACTGAACTTTTTTTTTCTGCACAGGGTTGTGTACGAAGTCCATCACGCAAGCGATGTGTCTTCGTGTGCTTGAACCTATGCTTAGAATCTGGGCACGCCACATTTTGATAAAATACTGCGTTGTTAAAATTTTTTTTTTATTATTCTTTTCGCCGAACCATGAGAACCGAACAAGTGTAAACTTGTTCACTCTAACGACGTATGCATTTATAATAGACATTTCGTTATATTACCCAAGCAACGAAGGTTCGAATGCCGGCGCCCAATCCGTCATTGCGGAGAAGGCGCCGGGTTCGGTTGCGCGTCAAAAGTTCCCCAGGTAGTCAAAATTAACCCTCAACCCTCCGCTGGGGCGAAACAGGCGCCCTTTATTGGTCTGGTACTTAAATACTCAAATGTGTCGATAGATGCCGTCTTTATTTGGAAAAAAAGTGGTTTTAAAACTGTCTAAAAAAAGCTATTTGTTTCTGAAAGCGCACCTTCAGATCCACGAATAAGCGCCCTGACCTTAACCTCAGCATCTTTCCAACTGGGTAATACTTAAAAAAAAAACAATTCAGCCTCCGAGTTAAACAAAGTGACGAAGGACAGGAGCTGTCGGTTTCTTTTCCGTCTATGCGGGGTGTTGATTCAGCAACCTCTGGTTTGTTGTCTTAGAGTAAGACACCTTCTGGCATCAAAAACCATCTAAAAAAAAAAAAAAACACAAGCTACCGAAAACTGAAAATACCGTTTTCGTCAAGCAAGCAAGGAAGCAGGCAGACCTGGTTCTAGCGTAAAGTGAATTTTTGGCAACTTGCCGCAGTGCTGCTGTATGTTCGCTGTCAGAAGCATCGCCCTGCCGAGAACAACCGACTCCTTCGTTTTTCTGGCATTTCTCTTTCGGAGTTTCCAGACAATTCCTCTGGCGGAAAGCGGCTAACGCGTTTCTTAACGCCCCCCTTCCCCCCAACCCACCACCTTCTTAAACATCAACCTACGTTGCTTTATTTCATCTTTCCTCGTCAATTTACAAGTTTGTTTGTTGTTGTTGTTGTTTTTTTTTTTACCAGAAGCAACAGAAGTAGGTTAGGCTTGGTCTTTAGTCAGCTTAATGAACGCAGGCCTTGCCTTATGATGTTTGCGCGTCTTGCTTCGTGGCTGGCTTTTCGGCGTTCTTATTGGATAATGGCGCAATCTCAGTGGCTGAGAAGCGGTAACGAAAACAACGACCTGCGGATCTTGAGCTGTCGTAATTATAGTTTGACAAATAGTCTAATAAAATGGACGTCCGCGCCAGGGAAACCTCCCGGTCGCGGAAGGTCAAAGTCAAGGTCGCTATTCCAGTCAGCTGGCGCACTTGCCTTGCATCGCGAATTTAAAATAGACGAATTGAGTGCAGGGTTTTGATTTGTGATGACATAAATAATGATTTACGTTGGAAGACGCACCCTAGAGAGAGCAGTAAATAAGAGAGCGCCAAAACAGGGTCTGTCCGTGTATTCTTCAGACGCCGGATGTCAAGCAGGAAAGGAACCCGGAGAACTACAAGGGCCAGAGTGATTTAAGAGTAAATGCTAAACACGAGGTGAAGGCCAAAAAAGAAGTCCTGTTTGTTTATGTTCAACATATTTCTAGAAACATACAACACTGCTTATACAAAGGAGGTTCAATTTCAACTGAACTCTTTCGCACGGAATTTGTTACCCTGTTTTTATCTCGATGTTTTGAGAGAAAAAGATGCGAGCACTCACGTAGGCCGCACACCCCTACCTAATATTGGAAACGCCTCCTAAAACCAGGGGGTCGGTAGCCGAGTGAGCTTGCGCTCACCATCTCGGAGCACGTGGAGCGAAAGCTCAAGCTCCGAGATCCTGGGTTCAATCCCCACCCCTGCCTGTTTCGATCTGGATGAGCATCGTACAGGCATGCGGTCGTGTATCAGTACTGTGTGATTCACGCAGAAGGCACCAGGCTAGCAGTAGTACTTCACTGGCTACATTTCTCATCTACAGCTGTGACACCAGACGCACATTGAGACTGACTAACTTCCGACTGTATAAACATGCACACGCCATTAATATTATATCCCAAAACCAAAAACAAACCTGAGATGTGAGCAGAACTTCGCTAGAGTTTAGTTTGCGTAATATTGTACGTATTTAAAAGTGATAACAATATTCATTGACCAACGCATAAAGCCGAGAATATAAATGCGAATACACGTGCCGAAATATTTTAAGTACGAGTGACGCGGTCGTTGCGACAGCAATGGACCTTTTCAAGAAGCGTTCTGCGCACGCGCGAACGCCCGATGCCAAGCGGCGGAGGTCGGCACGAAAAATGGAGGAAATTCGGAAGGAAGCTGTGGATCAGCGAGTAGAACACGTAATTGCAGAATATATATAATTGTATGCACAAAAAAAGAAAGTGGACGGAAAGAAAAACACGAAGTTTGGGTGGACGCCACGGATGCCCCTCTTTAAAGTCGCGTTGGGCACGCGCCGCAGCTCAGAGAGCGAAGAAACTGGTAGCGTAGCACCAATTATCGATTGGTAGCGCAGGTAGGTCACTTCCTCGATTTTAGTTCGTGCAGCCACCGCCTGGTGCCGTCGGTATGGGGAAAAGGTCCATTCACGAAGGAGGAAAAAATATAATAACGATGGCACAGGCGCTCTGTTTTTATCAAAATAAACCGATAAACACCCGCTAGTCAGTGAAACAGAAAAATAAAACCCGAAACCTACCAGTTTCTGGACATTTATGACATAAGCAACGTTTATTTAAATCAAATTGTCTCCTGCTTAATACTTTGTTGGGAGTTATCTCAACTAAAGCAATCATCCTGACAGTCTCAAATTTGTGGAATAACCGACCTTGGAGTACAGTGGCCTGAGGGGTCGTCAGTAAGTCACAACAAATTGTCGCAATACCAAGTGTCTTGGAAACAAGTGAACCGCATTTTTCTAACAAACAAGAATAGGCTGCGCCTTGCTGGACGCTCTAAATTCGCCCAAATGTAGAACCAGTAGTTGGGATTAAATGTTAAAGTTTTGTAATTCAGCGCATAGCGTATAGGCGACTTTGAAACATTTTAAATGAGAAAACGAAACCCGTTCATGGTAGCAGAGACACCTTTCATATCCATGTGTTCGCGGACGTTGTTGGCCGCAATTTCGTCAATTGAAAAACTTCGAAGGTCACGTACACCTTTACATATACGTAACGGTAAGCTTAAAATCTTTGGCCCCTAGCCTCAAACGCTAGTCGTACATTTGATCGGAGCCAGAACGTTCGACGACCCATCGTTTATTTTCGCAAAAAGAAAAACGCTGTTATTTTTTTTAAACTCCCGGTACTTATTTTTATGATTACTTAGGTAAGAGCTGAGAGTACGGTATACGAAACTACACTGGCTGTCTTTTACGGCTGTTGAATCTTGAGAAAGAAGTGAAAGCAGCTTTCTTACCTCCTTGCGTAAACATTTTGCTTAGAAGCTCTTCACACTTCGTCGTCTTACGGGGCCGCCGGGACAGGAAGAGAATAAAGGCTGCGCTGATAACGTTAAAGAGTGTTCGGATGTTGACACGCGTTCGCACTCGTCTTTCCTTGTATGTATAACATTGAGACCCCACAATCACCTGACAGTCGCTTGGTTCCATCTTGTCTCGATGCACGTATTTTGTTTTTTAATTGCCGTTCCAGATTGGATACGCCGCCACAAGCACGGTGGCGCTTGCCGTGTTTTCTTCCCGTCCTCCCTCTCCACTTTCCTATCCCTTCACCTTGCTTCTATATAAAACGCAAGCTGCGCACAAATAAACTTTGTTGCTTACCAGTCAATATCGTCATCTTTTCTGCAGCGTCGTTATATTTTTTTTTTTTCATAGTAAGAAACATACGATCCGTCTTTTATTTTGTTGAGACACTCGTTCTACCTTACATCCGTAAAAAAACAAAAACACATGTTGGCATGGCTGAAGCGATTGTTTTTGTTTTATTTATGTATGCATACAACTAAGCCAGGTGTGAGGATATATGAGCAGGAGTAAGTACAAGTAGTGAATTGAATATACACCCGGTTTATTTTGAGCTTCGCGTCTGTGCGCGCCTATTAGCAGTCTTTTTGTACGGATAATTGCCGTTCGGATAGATGCGGCCTAAAAATAACGAAAACCACCGAGTTTTTTTTTATGACGTATAGTTTGTTAGGGGTATAAAAATGCAATGTAATATTACCTCGCTTGTTAAGTTTGTTCATTTTAAGAAATTGGCAGCTAAACTAGCTCTTTATGCGGTAATTTAGTCTACTTTTTTTTTAAACCATTGGCTCAAATAATCTGGGTTATACATAAATACACGTGGGTACGGAGAGTCCTATCCTGAGAAAAAAAATACATATAAAGCCGAGTCTGACCCTCTTTAGCGCAATTCTGCCCGTGACCTACCAGCCAGTCGTGTCTATAAGGATTAAAGATGAAAATGAGCAACAGAGCTCTCTTCGCATCTCGTTCGAGCAGCCTCAAATGTATTGTCTTTTCAATAGGGCAGACGATGACGTCCATTATGTTGCGTTTTCAAGCAGTATGTTCACGCCTCGAGTTATTGTTTTCCGCGTAACACCCTGGCTGCTCTCTTTAATCTTTAGCGCTAGAGCCCTCGTCTTTAAAAAGTGCTTCGCGTCAATTGTGTTTCTCTCCTCTTGGTTATTTTTTTTTTTTTTTTTTGGTTCCGAGTAGTTGCAATAAGCCGAAGTCACATACGGTTGATACATCATACAAGAAGCACGGAGTTTCTCTGCAAACACGATGAGAGAAATATCTGAAGAGAAGCCCAAAGCATCTTCGAAGCCTGTATGCTTCGTACATATGTATGCTTCGAACTTGTCTGCAGGTTGTTTTTTGAATGATGGACTAACAGTGTGGCCGCAGCTCTAATTAGTAAGGACATACATTTTGATGCTGAATACCTTGGCCAACGATAGATTCTTTTTTTTTGTTTTTGTTTCCGAGTAGTTGCATTAAGCCGAAGTCACATACGGCTGATACATCATACAAGAAGCACGGAGTTTCTCTGCAAACACGATGAGAGAAATATCTGAAGAGCAAGCCTAAAGCATCTTCGAAGCCTGTGCGCTTCGTACATATGTATGCTTCGAACTTGTCTGCAGGTTGTTTTTTGAGTGATGGACTAACAGTGTGACCGCAGCTCTAATTAGTAAGGACATACATTTTGATGCTGAATACCTTGGCCAACGATAGATTTTTTTTTTGTTTTTTTTTTTGGCAGGTGATAGCTGGCACTTTAGAGCAGACGACGGGAATATTTAGGATTACCGATCCAGACCTGACACGAAACGCCATTTTCCAATCTGCCTTTGTAAAGTCGTCTTTTCCACAATAAGATCGAGCGTGCGGCAAAGTCTGAAGCGTAGGAGCTCGAATCCCCCAATTCGAACCTTAGAAAACTCGGAAAAGCCAATTCGTGAGCGCGGCAGCTTTACGTCTGAGTAATGAGTACGGAAATGTGTTCGAGGAATACGAATAAACTTAAAGAACAAAGACTTTTTTTTTTTAAGTAATCAATGCGCATATTTAGGCAGATATGGGGATAGTTCTCTGAGTGTAAAATTGATTGGATCCATTTTTTTTTTTGCTCGGTAAATCAAAACACGGTTTTATACATTTTCTGTTTTATTTTGTTTAATTGATTTGCGATTTTGCGCATTTGTGTATATTACTGCGGATGGCACTTTAATATAAACCTGCATTAAAAAAAAGGCTAAACGAATACAATTTCTTTCACCTTGACTATACTCGAAACGAGATTTCGTACGCTTCGCACTGCAGAAATAAAGCCGATTCGTCACTACTTTTCAGCGAAAAAGAGAAATGTAAAATAAAATTCGTTTTTAAAACGCAGTATTTTTACCGTGCTTCAACCTGAAGACGATAATACGATCGCAACGCGATCATCAAAAAGAAGTGCTTCGAACGCTGGAAACGTGCAGACGTTAATTGATGCCGAGCCCAAAAAGGAAATAATTCCGCAACTAAAAAGCGAGGACCTTAGATCACGTCTGCCGATTCCGCAAAAACGATCCGACGCTGGCAGTGAAACAAACGACTTTGTGGAAAATTGGATCGCCTCTAAATTACCCCCCCCCCCCCCTTTTCCTCCTCCTCCTCCTCCCCAAACGCCGGCCACCGACGTTCACCTCACCGACGCCACTAAAGGCTCTGTTATTCTCTGAGGTTGAGCGCAGCGAACGTAGCGTAGCGCAGAACGGGGGCTTTTGATTGGCCGGCGAGCAGAAACTTGATACCTGCGACCAATCGGTAGTGGTGTCCGCTGCACTACGCCGCGTTTGCTGAGCTCCACGTCGGAGTTTAACAGAGCCTTTAAAGCGGCGGATTTGATACCGACCTCTGTCTACCTTGGGACGCGTGCGTTTTTAGAGTCGCTCCTTTCCGACAGCTGTCTAAGTTGCCCGCGCGTTTCTTTGGATAAATATAGCGTAGACACCTGTTTACTGCAGCGTGCCTCTGTGCTATTTGCTCTTTCGGCGTTCTAATCGGCTCGTGGCGCAATCTCATAAGCTGCAGAGCGATAATTAGAGTGCCGGGAATCGCCACGCCTAGCGTTTCCCAAGCTGCCAAGTGTCCATGTATACGTACGCATTCTTCGGCATAGTCTAAGAGGAACGTTATTGTCGACCAAAATACTGTAGTGGCTTTTTATAAGCCTACGTCAGTGTCTGCCAAACGTTTCAAGAATGGTAAGAGAATTTTTATTCGATGTGTGTTTATGAAAAATGATACGTTACAAACGAACGCGCAAGTAACGGTATGACTACGCTCGTACTCAAATAAACATGACCTGGCTACTACCACCTAATAAAAAAGTAGTTCTGTTTTTTTTTCTTTTTTTCGGCTATAGCGAGATTGCGGCTACAGCCAAGCGATCGCGATTTCCCACTCCCTTTTTGCACTTCGTTAACCAAAGTCGGTCACAACGAAATATCGGATATATCGAATTCATTTCCCATTCCCCGTTGACTTCGTTATTACCGGTCTCGACCGTAAATCATAATTTAAAAACTAACGCGAAAGTAACGTGCGTTACTTTCCAACGGTAACGGTAACGTTTACGTAACGCACTTTTTTTATTTGCAAGTACAGTCATATCTCGTTAATATGGACCCCGTAAATATGGATACCCCGCTATATGGACACCACTTTCGGGGACACATTGGGAAAATACATGCATTTTTGTCTCGTTATTATGGACGATTTTTTACGGGAACGGAGTTGTCCATATTAACGAGACATCACTGTAACGAGTAACGTACCTGGTTAGTTTTTGTTCGGTAACGTCCTATAACACACATTTTTAGGAAGTAGTATATAGAGCAGCCTTCGATGAATTGCGGTTCATTTTAACCATAACGCAATAATTAGGAACTATACTTAAAACTCATAAGCCAAACGAGAAGATGGCAATAAAGCTAGTAATTATTAATCAAATGCTAAATATAGCGTGCACGGGACAACACATATTTTCAGATAACTGTTTTTTTTTTTTTTAGCCGATATCAGACGTTGCTTTTTTTTTTCATTTAATAATATAAAATGTTGCTACTTTCTTTAAGAGTATGGGGGCGCTGCCGAGCACAATAAGCTAAGACATGGAACCGTAAATAATATGGTTACGCTTCTCGAAAAAATACGTGGACAGGATGGTATACACGACGTTTCGGGCGGACGCCCTTCTTCAAGTGATAGACGCGAAAAACGGTAAAAAAACAGGCAAGGGTTGTACACGTCCCAAAATTTTTTAGCATATTAAGAGGCATAAAACTCAAAACTAGTGCATATACCTCTAACGGAATGTATGCTGGCTAAAAAAAAAAAAAAAAGTGCGAAAAAACGCGAAGCAAAAAAAAAATTAAAAAGTATTTTTTTTACAGCGTGCTGAAATTGAACGAAAAGTGAAAACCTTCTTTGTTTCATAATTTATTTCTCAGTACTCGTACGAGATTAAGACAAGAAACTTACATAACTTGGAAGGCAATGAAAGGTTCTACACGTGGTAATATTTTAAAAACAAAACTAAACATAGTCGACAAAAAAAAAATCCGCAGTTTAGGTAACAGTGATTCGCGGAGGCATGTTTGGGGATTTTTACAAAGATTGGATCGACGAATAATAAATAGTAGTTGAAATGTCGTTTTACCGACTTGCATAGATGTCACAATGAAAACATATAGAAGCTCTTTTTTTAATACTTTGAGATTGAGAGTGGTTCAAAAAGGCCACACATGAAAATCGTCAAAACCCGCCATCGGCATTTGCTCTTTTTTAGCATGCTTAGAGGCTTAAAACTCAAAATTCAAGGCAAATACCTCTAACGGAATGTATTCTGGCTAAAAGAAGGGTGTGAAGAGAACGCGACGCGAGGAAAAGAAAAAAATTAAAAATGTTTTTTTTTTTTTTGTATATAGAGTGCTGAAATTGAACGAAAAGTGAAAACCCTGTCTGTTTCATAATTTATTTCTCAGTACTAGTACAAGATAAAAACACAAATTTTGCTTACTTTCGAAGGCAATGAAAGGTTCTACACGTGGTAATATTTGAAAAGCGATACTAATCATAGTCGACTCAGAAAAAACAAATCCGCAATTTAGGTCCCAGTTGTTCGCGGAGGCATGTTTGGGGATTTTTACAAAGATTGGATCGACGAATAATAAATAGTAGTTTTAATGTCGTTTTACCTACTTGCATATATGCCAAACTAAAAAAATATAGACGCTCTCTTTTGAATACTTTGAGATCAAGAGTGATTCAAAAATGCCACACACGACAATCGTCAAAACCTCGTCGTTCTTCCCCGCTTCTTTGAGATTTTTTTTCTCAGAAACTAAACATGTCAGGACATTAAAATAAAAGGATTGTTCTTCTTGGAACATGCGCCACGAAATATAAAAATTTGAAGCAAAATAAAAAAAATACCACTGCCCCTCGTTGCCTGAATCCCAATGAAACCGCCCATATATATATATATATATATATATATATATATATATATATATATATATATATATATATATATATATATATATTTAAGCGCCTTGGTTTTTTTTTCTTATTTTTGCTTAGCCTTTTTAGCTGTCTTAATTTTATTGGTTTGAAAACAAGGTTGCTTGTGTTCAAACCAATATATATATATATATACGGAAGTGACGTGTGCCTTGTTCACTACTCCTTTTTTTTAATTAAAACGTCGCATGTTATTAGATGGCACGATTCCCCCAAATAGACGATATTAATATAGGTGCAAAAAAGGACGTCGACAACTCTATGAACACCAACAACTTAAGAAACGCTTGACCTGGTGCGTCCACGAACTCTTGTTATTCTTCCGAAGCCGATGAGATTCCTACATTAGTCAATAAAAACGACGAAAAACGCATCACGAAGCTAGAAACGTGTTCACAAGCAGCTGCGGCATCTTGCGTTTAACCCCTCTGTGACTAAGGAACGAATATTGTTCCCCGTAATTACCTTGCGCGCCAAAACGTCGTTTATTTCATAATATAGCTTATTTTCCGGAATAAACACTAGACGTCTAAAGAAATTTATATATCATACTGTATATTAAAAAACACGTTAAATGCATAAATTTAAGGCTCAGTGCCACGACTATTGAGGACATGTCGACACCAAACACTCATTCGCTTCGGCGTTCGGGCTGCCACGACAGCCGGCGCGTACGTCGACGATCACTACGATTGTCTGGTATGATTGCGGGGTCTTTCGTCGAACGAACCACTAGCCTACTTTTTATACAGGGGGTGTCATATAGAGCTTTTCTAACGTCCGTTGGTTCGGCATTCACGTTTTCTGACAGGGAAGATTTGTAGGAGGGGTCGCAGCATCGGAACGAAGCTGGCTTTTGACGTCACGGCGTTCGTGCGACGAGCCACATAGAGCAACGCGCTCTTGAGTGGCGAGGATCGAACTGCGGCAGCGAGAACACCAACAGAGTGGGAAAAAGCATTGGACGTAACCGGCAGATCCGCTATTAAGTTTTTGCATCGTATCTATCGAGGGTATTTGCTGGACGCCATATTTGAGGGCGCTGTTTAAAGCGCATGCTCAAAACGAGCTCGCATTAATAAGCTGCCAAGACCGGCACTCTTGATGGTGTTTAATTGTACGTTGCAAAAGGACAGTGGAATCCCGCCTTCAGCCCGTGCTCAGCAGTCGCGCACACAGCCACCAGATGGTGCTCCAGTCTTTGACGTCCCAGAACACTTCCGGTTAAGGAAAAGAACAAACAAAGCACACTTCGACACCGATGCTTCAAACGTCGATGAAACATTTAACCACCAATTCTCCAGGCGAACGTCAAAAAAAAAAAAAAAACAGGAAGCGCGATATCTATTCAAATGTTTCGTATATTCTTGTAAAGCAACTTGTGTCCTTCAAGAAGTTAAATCGTACGACCGAAGGTCCTCGCTAAATCTCCAAATTTGTTGTGAGTGTAGCATTTATGTTTTCTAGCCCTGGTGACATAAGCGAGCTCGACAGGCTTGCAAAGGCGGACCGACCGGAAGTCGCTTGGGACACAAGCGGCAGTTCATGTTTGTTAACAGGAAAGTGGTTTATAGGGAGCATTCACTGGTGGCCATATCTTTGCAGGTTCCTTTCGCAACGTAAAAGTTTTTGCTCATGGCAGACGATAATTTGCTTTACCCACAACTCGTGCTGATGACCACATGCAAACATTTTTTTTTTATATATGATGGGTACGTCGGTCAACTGTCCCTATTTCCCAAAAAAGACTTCTAGAATTTTTTTTTTCTTTCTTGTTTTAGTATACATATAATATTCCAATAGAGGTGTCGGAACTCGTTTTCCGGGGGCTGTGACTCCGTACCAATTACTACATTAACTAGCATGTTTACTTCCTGATTGCGTTCATTGACAGAACAATAACTGCTTGCCGATGAACGTGCCTTCGAAATATGGAATTTATCATGTTGCCTTTCATCTCGATGTTTGCTTCATGTTACATCTAGTGAGGCAAATATCCGTTAGATGATTTCTTTTTTTTCCCCTCGTTCGCTAATTTGCAGTGTGTTAAGGCGAAGATGAAACCGCGTAAAAACAAATGGGGCAATTGCTAAATTGTTGATCGCTGACGCGCCAATCTTTGCTTTCAGTTACGAAACCTATTTGTTTGATGCACTGCGTTTTACCTTACGTAAAACCGCGGAGCGAGCAGTCAACTGCGGCTTAAGAGCGCGCGCAAGGTCACGGCGTATCCACGGCGTGGGATTGGTTTGAGACGGTCGTAGCACACGCACGAAAAAACGACCAACACCGAGACATTGCAAGTTTGGCACTGCTTGAATGGTTCCATCGCCGCGTAACGGCGGCTGCAAGCTGTCCTACGGTAAAACGAAGTGAAGTGAAACTCTCAGCGTCTCGGGGACAACGTCGCTCCAAAATGCTCGCTATTTCAAGCCCGAATTTGAGTAACACGGCCGAAAGTATGCGATATAAAAGTTATCGCGATATACTAACACACGTCTTGTTAACCGAAGTCGTTCCTTATTACCTTCCATGGTGCTCTTAGAGCACGAACGAACTACCAATAGACGGTAAATCGCGTTCGAACAAAATTTGAGACCGTGATAACGTCAGGTGGTCGCATTGCAGGTATCCATATTGCCGTTCTTCGGCTCAGTTTCAGCTTTCGTATACGAGCATATATGTGCACGAGACGTCCTTGTTTTTTGTTTAACTGTGCGAAAACGTTTCTTGCCGCGCTCTGCGCGGCGAGATTAATTCTTAGCAAATTTACGCGCAAGTCCCGCTTTTTTTTTTTTTCAGTACTTACGGTGATTAAACATACGCCGTGTAAAATCACCGGCGAAGCTGACTGCCATTTTGAGAGGGGAGAAATAATTAACGAGGACGGCGTCGGATGTCGCAATTCGCTTCCCTCCCATCCTTAGCGCCGTACGCTGTTCCGTCGCTCGCACGTTTCATCGCGAGAGTGGTCGCCCCCGCCGAGCGTGCACGCTGAGCTTGATTGAGGTCTTCTGTTCTCTCGTCAGAGGATTATAATTTATGAACGAATCTGACACAAACCCTTTAGCCGCCCCTAAGTGCGAAAATTATTGAAACGCTTCGGGTTTGTAGCGCTTTGTATCCCTTTCGAAAGACACACGCGCGCGAATGTTAATGCATTGTCCCGCTCAAGCAGTACAAAAGCGCGTGAAGGCACGATATTTTACGGCAGAGCTGGTAAGGACTAGTTTTCCCCAGTTTCGTGTCCGTGAGCAAACAAATGATGACACAAAACTCTGGACAGCTACCGCCATCTTATGAGTTGCGGCGGCCACCAGACAACCGGCTTGTCGGTTGTCTGGTTGTTGTCGTTGCTCATAGATGGCGCAACCTTTCCAGCCTTTCCCCTCTGACTTGCCAACTTGCGGCCGGCCATTACTTCATTTCCACCATAGTACAGCTTCGCTGGTCTTCCTCCTTCACCAGATTGGGAAGGGCTGAAAGTGTTTTGTTTCCCATTTTGCCTTACTACGAATGTTGAATGTAAAGTAATACCTCCAGTGCTCGGGTGATTAAGCAGCGCTGCAAAGGAATAGAAATAACGACACTGAGATTAGTAAGACGACACCACGACGTGCACAAATTAATGCGATTCCTACATCTTCGCTAGTAGCAAACAGATGGCAGATCTGGCCCGCGACAAACAGTAAACTGAAGTGTGGATGTTTTTGTTTTTTTAAGAGCTTAGTTGGTGTGAGGTTGTTACAGTGACTGATTGTGGATTTATATTGAAGAGAAATCAAATCTCGTATAGGACTCTCGTGATGATGATGTATTACTAAGTATAAGCAAGGTAACCGCGGCTTAAGCAGCGTGCTGGCATCGAATCCTTGACAACAGAAGGTGTCACCCCAGTGAAAACTTACAGCGTAATGTAAGCCGTTTACGGTGATTGTGTTGGTATGAGCACAGTGCGCTGTTGAGCCTAAAAAAATGCGAAGATCGCAACAGTACAGAATTCTAATGTCTGTAAGGCTTTAGATGTAAAAGCTACGGCGACAGTATTTTTTTTTTTTTGTAGATGGATTTTTATATATACTTTCGATATACTTATTTAAATTATGAATATCGATGAATTATTTTAGATATAATTTAGGCTCATAGCCGAACGTTGCTATTGGCGTCATGGTTGAATGCAGTGTATATTAGTTTCCAGCCAACCAAACAGCTTCAAACTTCGAGATGAGAACGTCCCCAGACAAAGTTTTGGAGCCAATTTGTCCGCGTGTGTCAAATTATTTGGCGCGCACCACATGGAGCTGGTGGGTAGCGAGGATTCGAATAACGCGTGTATAGAAGCACAAAAAACCTGGGAATCCTCACTCCTTCCCTTAAGAAAGGAGTTCAGTTAGAATAACAATAGGGAAACCTAAGCTGTTCCTGAGTCCCCACAAAAAGAAGCGATTAAAACCCAGTCTTGTCTAAAAAAAAAAGAAAAGTAAAGCTTTTTTTGTTTCGTTTTTGTTTTTTGCACAAAAAAGCGTGGTAGGAAAGTAACGCACGTTGATGGCGCGCAGCCGGCTGCAGCTCATCTTGACTGGGCTTGTAAATTTTCCCCAGATGTGTGAGTTACGCTGAAACCTTAACGGGGCCATCTATAAGCTACGATCCCAGGACGGCGATGATGCCTGCCTTTCGGAAGATGAAAACAAAAATAGACGTAGTAAAAAGAGAGAGGATATGTTTGCGCCGGCGAGCCCCCGTCAGAAGAGCGCCCCTCCGAAAAACGACCTTCCCCGAGATGGTCATAACTCAGCCAGCGTTTCAATCGCCGCGTGGCGTGCCCGCGACGACCCTTTTTCCGGACGCTGCTTCGACACGCGGAGCAAAATAGGACCTTCCTCGCGAAGAAGGGGGCAGACACGCACGAGGCGTTAACAGGAACATGACTTTGTTCTGTTCTAGAATCATCTGCAGCCTCTCAGTGTAGCTCGAAACACAGTCAAAAGTTGGAAGGAACGGAAACACGCACACGTAGCCTGAAAAGGTAATAAGAGTGTGCAGATGCGGTAGAACTGAAAAAAGGTGGAGAAAACAAGGTTCCCCACCCAGCCAAATGCACTGGTGTGCATCAGGCTAAATATGAGTTATTTTCTTTTCTTTCTTTCACGACAACTTAGAGGAAACAAAATGGACTGAACCATGTTCCTCTATTTTCGCTGCGTCGGAATACAAGTGCATTCGTACTGAGTAACGTATACACTCCCATGAAAACAAAAATAAGACGGTATAGTCTTACAGCCCTTGTCCCATATTATTACACCCTAAACCTTCAATTCGACGCATAGCGCACTGTCGTCGAACCAACGGAGCGGACCTTCACGAGTGGCTCGATAGCCGAGTGGTACAACTTATTCAAATAACTAATATACGTGTTACTGACTAGAACAAAATCAGAGTTTTCATGGCTTTACTGCAAAACTTCAGTGGGTTTTTCGGTTTTTGTAGTTTTCGATACGTACTTTAGCTATTTAATTAGGTATATCGCACCTTTATCAATCCCCTCGTAAAAGATGGGGCCGTCAGTTCGACGTCGGTGCTCTGTACACATCGCGACACTGTTAGCGCGAACACGACATCGGCGCATTTTCGCATTTTACTTCTAAATAGTATTAGCGAGCAGGAAATTTTATCGATTACATTATACAACTAAATGAGCTCTTTCCGCTGCAATAATAACTTGGGTGACATCCCTTAGTTTTAAAGAGTAAAACTGGAAAAACCGGCGATCGCTTGTTCGTGCTAACAGTGTCGCGCTCTGTACGTCGAACTGAATTTTTGAAGTGTATTGTGGGAAACAAATGGTGCAAGACTGCACCCTTTTTTCCCAGAGTGTAGGTGATTAGTTATATTTCCTGTGATTTCGACTGGGAAGCATCAGCCGTATTATCAGGGAACCCGGCACCCAGCCTTTTGTTTTTGTCTTAGTTAATAAATAAAAAAAGCTGTCACTCATTACAACAAACATTTATGTAATTTCCGTAGTACATTTCGAACAATGTCACTGCCAGCCACATCCAATGGCGAACTTTATCTGAACCTTCATCTCTCTTAACATTTCAGCGCACAAACTGATTATCTAAGGGCGTTTTCGTGGTAGCTTGAATGCGTATTTCAGTAGGTTTCCCGATTTGTACACTTGAATTAAGTAAATATTAGCTATTACGGCACATTTACATAAAAAAAAATATGGTTACGTATCACTCGTGCTCCCCTAGTGCTTCTTCTTTTCTTTTTTTTTTTCTTTTTTTTGCGAAAGAAGGAACGCCGTTGGTAGTCCATAATTCCTGTTCTTTCTTTGCAACGATCCCAAACTCAGAAAAAGAACAAAGAAATCCCACGTGAGCACTAACCTCTGCCTGCGTTGCGAAAGAGAGTGAAAGAAGGTAGAAAAAAAGAGAGAGAAAGAGAGAGAAAAGGATCGAATAAGAAAGAGAGAGAACTAAAATCTACAATAGGGGCCTTTTCGTAACACCGTGTGCGCGTACAAGCTCCGGTCAAAATGTTTCGCAAGGAAACACCTGCTACGGCGTCCTCAGATCAATGTCTGTCTGGGGCGTTCCGGGGCACATACTAAGCATACCCGGTCGGAGTCCGTCGGCACCGGATTTGCAATCACGTAGCTGTTCTGTGACGCGTTACGATACAACGAGTTCGTATTACGCGCGGATAAAGTATATTAGGTGGCTGGCAAAGTGTAATGACACATACGAGAAGAGCACGTCGCGGCACACCTCGAGCCCAATTTCCGTGGGGGTTTTGTTTTCGGTTTTTATTCGAGTAGATTTCGTGAACTCGCAACAGTTGTCTCGCGTGCCGCGCCACCATTTGTAATCTATGTAGTTGAGGTGCTTTTTTTAAGGCTGAAGGAGGTTGATTTACACCTTCTAGATAAGAAGGTCGTATTGCTAAAGTTCTTCGTCGCCTACCGGAGGCTAGTGCGAATCGCAGATTGGTACCCAGTGAATACCTTATATGCATAGCTTGCAAGTGTCTCCATAGCTAGGAACTGACGGTTATTTCTTTTTACGGGGGTTCCACCGAGCTCCTACTTCTGCGGTGTGAAAAACGGTGAAGCGAACGCTCACGGCACATAAAATACCTTCATGGCCGCGAATGACGTTACGGGCAAGCTATGGACTGGCCATAGGGTGTACAGTCCTCGGATATTACTACTGGGCGAGATTGACACGCGTTGACGCCACCAAGCAGTAATGCTCGCAACTACAGTAGCCTTGGCCGTGCAGGAACTCTTGACGTCACGAACGCGATACGCATTGCGTTCCTCGCTGGCCGATTTTGAAGCGAGAAGTAGGAAGCTCGCGGCCAGCGTCATTTCGTTTCCGTACCCCTTTATTCGGCAGGAGATCGAACTATAGGGGGCGCCTTTATCGAGCTTGTTGGTCCCAGGCTTCGGGGTTTACTAACATATCATAACAGAGAAATTGAGCCGGGCCTAGCACGATCCTAGTCACGTGCGCTTCGCCCTGACCATTGCTTTAGTCGCGCGAGAAGAGGCCTTCAAATCCTCATCTTTGACTTTTCGGATCAGAAACAAACAATAAAATGCGGTTTGTTGTCTCCACAGCTGAAGCGTAAAGGGCTGTTTATACTCTGACGTTGAGCGCAGTGAACGCAGCGTAGCGCAGAACGCACGCCTTTCGTTGGCCGGCAACCAATCAGTATCTGTGCGCGCTCCGATACGCCACGCCCGCCAGGAAGGCCTACACCTTCCTGGCGGGAACAAATAATGTAAGGCTCTGATACTGCTCGTATATTGCAAAGCTAGAATTACTTACGCGTCGCAGACCAAGCCTCGTACCGCTGTTCTACGACGATCATCCAGATGACAGCCATTTTGATAGGCACCGGTGCGCCCCCTATAGGTTGTGAAAGTTGCGAATACTCGTACCTTAACACTAAAGGTGTTGCTGTTCGATCTCCTCCCCAATAGGGATGCTGAGCCAAATATGCGTCCATAATAAGTGGCGCAGGACCTTTCCACGAGCCAGCAGCCGCTGGTGTGCGCGAGCGCACGCAGCGAAATTGACGTCAATATTATCCATTCACACCTAAGATGACAGTGCAATGTATGGGCTCCGTGCAAAAGGAGAATAAAGAAAGAATTTTCATCTCCGCAAGTGAAAGCTACGTGCTCGTTTGAACAATTAATCGTTACCTTTTATCACCAGACGCCACAGTGGAGATGAAAAGTCTGTTATTATTTTATTTTTTCCCGGAGCCCACTCATTTCAAACGGAGGATACTGACGTCAATTTCGTTGCGTGTGCTCATTATGCGAGCCGTGCTCATTATGCGAGCACGACTCGCATAATGAGCACGGCTCATTATGAGGGCCACGCGAAACTGCTCAACCTCGCCCAGTGTAGCTAACGCGACAAAACTTGCCTCAGTCTTTTTTTTTTTTTTTTCTAGGCAATGGCAGTCGCCCCAAAAAATTCGAGAAATATTGCCACCCGCGTCGGCGAGCGACCGCGTGCGTGGCCGAGTGGTTACCGATCTTGACTGTCGCGCGGAAAGTCAAGGTTCGATTGCGGTCAGTGGAATGTTCTTTTATTTATTCTTTCAACATTACGTTCTCGTGAGTTCGAGATCATTCTCGTCTGATCGAGTTCAGAATGTTGTAGTCGTCGAACGTTCTAGGCCGATTGTTCCAGAAGCCAACGCTCGTACATAAGGGGCTCCGCGTGGCGATCTGCAGTCAGTCTCGCCCCAGCGTTCGACTCTGCTTTTACGCCGACTTCGACGCCCGCGACGCTCCGCATGTTATCTTCTGTTTTCTTTTATTTTTGGGCACAAGTTCGCCCTATTAAACGTTTAGTTTCTTCAGTTATCACCGCCTCATCCATTGTCATTCGTGACAATATGGGCATCGTTCATCCTCTCAACTCGGAGCCAAGAACAAGCGGCCACGTGGTCTGGTGTCTACCTATGCCGCCAACGTCAATCATAGCCACGCGCTGGTGTCGGCAAAGCAGAAAACGCGTGATGAGCTCCAGGCATCCTAAAGGCCGGTTCAGACACTTGCGTTTGAGTGCGTTTGACTGCGTTGTGTCGAGTAGTGCCACTAAATAAGCTACGCTTCAGAGTAACGACACTTGGCCATCTTGTGGCTTAAAATCATGGTTGCCAGTTATCTGAAGCTACATCTGAAATCACAGGAAACGCTTTTTCGTCCTCGACAAATGTTTAAACAGTTCGCGACAGAGAAAAGCAATATTACATGAGCTTCCTAACACCAAATCAAATGCTGAGGAAGTCGCACTTTTGAATCACGACGATCGGCAGTTGCGTCTGCTCTGCACAAGCCCGAAACTGGCAGCGCCCACAACAATGTCGGGGAACGGAGTGCCGATACTCTAAGCGCAGTTCACTTCGTGGCTCTAGCGTCGAGAACGGAAAGCGAGTCACCGGCACATGTGTGCTTCGTATGAAGCCTGCAATCAAATTCAAGGAATCATCTCGGCACGCGATATAAGCAGCAGGGATGTCCTGGTTTCTCGCAGCTGCCACGCAGTCAAACGCAACTGTCTGAACCAGGCTTTAGAGTTCGGCTATTCTCATCACCGCAGTGGTTCGACACGAGCCGCCCCCCGAGTGTCCGCCGAGGCATCGATTGTTACTATTGGTGACGTGAGCGATCGAAAGCGTCGCTGACTATGACGTCAGCGAAGGATGTCGCATCGACGGAAATAACAGGAATGGAAGAACTTCAATTTGGACGGTGTTGGCAGTGTTGGTTTGAGAGTACTATGATTTCAGGCTTCCACCTGCTCAATTCAAACACCATTGAACTTGTTGTTCACAAGGTAATGACGTCACGAAAGGTAACCAAAAGGAGGGCGCCACCGAAACATCTCGCCGCTAATAGCCAAAGTCAAGGGCTCACGCAGTTCTCGTGTCCAATCCACAAGCCGCGCTCGACTGTCGTCCGGGGAATGGTTTCGATCCCACAATTACGTCATCGAGCTTTTGCGAAGGAAAGACTGAAATAAATATAGAGCCTTTTTAGGGGCGAAGCTCCTTAAGGTCTAGCCTTGTCCATCCGTCCGGCGTCCGTGCTCACATCGATTGCCATCCCATCTGTCTTCTTAAAAAAAAGAAAACAATGTTTGCGCAGTCGACAGGATTCGAACCTATGCGTTCAGACCCCAATGGATTTCTAGTTCATCGCCTTACCCACTCGGCCATGACTGCGGGACGAGTAGGGACTCTGAGATGTGGTGGTAACTCAAGAGCTGGGGATGTCATTGATGAAGCGTTGCATGTAGCCGCTCAACGTCTATAGAGCTTTCCAAAAAAGAGCGTGTGGCCGGTGCCATCTTGAGCGTACGTGCGTATGGCGCGTGCTTTCCTCGCTTTACGAAGCGACGAACATGCACGTGCTGGGCTGTGAAGATCGCACGCTGGACTGTGATTTTGTAAACATTGGAAAGGTCTATACAGGAGAGTGCGCTGCTGACAAATGCGTATATAATCCCGTTAAACTTTGCATGCATTGGCTCAACGTTTATAGGCGAGAGGGCGCTGCGGTCAAATGCTCAAATGCGTATATAACCACGTTTTCCATACCACACATTCTTTTTCTGACATGGACCGTTGACTTAAGCGGTGGAGATGCGTTCCCAACTTCCCACGGCTTCTAGCGGATCCAAGCTAATCTGCTAGAAGAACCACTGGCTCTGCATTTCACTGACCATAAAGCAGTAATAATAAGTCGAAACGCAACCCGGAACTCAGCACTACCTAAGAGCCATAAGCAAAAATCAGCACCATCAGCACTACCTATGAACAATAAAATCAATATCATCAGCACCACCAGAGCTTCGCCCCAATCAACATCATTCACCACGTGGAGATGCTGTGATTTTATCCTCGCAATAGACCCCTTTCGAAATTCACGCGCCGGTTATTAGAAGGTCGGAACCACTGCACAATGGCCGAACGACTGACGTCGTGAAACGTGCAAGTCATTCCGTGTGGGAGCGAACGTCCGAGCGCGGCCAACGCTAATCCGACGAGCCAATCAAACAACGTCGAAAGTGCAACGTCACTGCGCTCATCACCTTTTTCTGTGGTATGTTTTTTTCTTCTACTCCAACCAAACGCATAAAGTGTGCCGTGACGCTGCGGTTTTAGTCCGCCATTGTGCAGGGATTCCACAGCTGCCAACAAAGGGCAGTATTTCGAAAGGGGTCTATATCACCACGACAAACAAGCTCCTGAATCACAGTTGCTGTCTGTGTGAGTGTACTCGAGCCAGACTAGGGCCACTATATACGCCTCTGCAAAGTCGTGAACATTCCAAACACGATATCGTTTCATGACTTTGTTTAAGCGGCGTTAAACTGCACCGTCACAACGCTCATTGTCTTTATTGGTTTTGCTATCAGCGGTTGAACTAATCACGCACAAAGAAAAAAAAAACTGCAGGACTGCGGAGCATTCGCTGTACGCGATTGGTTTAGTGAGTCGCTGATGGCGAACACGCAAAAGCGACGAGCGGCGTGACGGTGCACTCTTTGGCGCTGCTCGAATGATTCCCTCCGACGGTGGCGTAGGTTGCGGACTAACTTGGAGTCAAATGAAGTATAACGGAAACCTAACAATTTCCTTATATTTTGAGCAATATTTTCGCATTCCCCTAAAATATGCCTTCAGGCTGTTGTAGACACTTCCGTTTGCCACAAAAAATAGGTATGTCATGTAATAGTTGTCGTAGGCAATCGAACACCAATTCTGCGAAAACACAGGACTTGATTTGTCCCGAATTGATGACGATTAATTGTGACACTATACCGTTAACACGTATCGGCCCCCTTCTGGGCGAACAAAGCGTAAAACACGACAGCCGTGCGTTGAGCGCTAATGTGCGCTAGCGCGAAGCTGCTTGGATCGATAAATCGAAACTCGCACTGCCTACTTCAAAGCGGGAAATTGTTAAAACATTATTCGCTGTGTTTTTTTTGTTTTTTTTTAAGAAAGCCATTCTTGAAAGAAAGAAAAGGTGCTGAGTACACTATTAATTCTTTTGCGTAACGGCGGGTACCTTTTATGTGAATATTTTTATTGATAAATTAAACGGCCATATACATTTAAGTTTATTTCATTATCGTGGGCAGTTGGTTAGAGTGCAGGATTCATATTACAGTTGGTGTTTAGCTGGTCCGCTTGTAGCTTTGTCATCTCCGTCTCTATCTTAACAATCACGGTCATCATAAAATAAACTCTAAGACAAAGCAGTTTTTTTTTTTTTTGTGATTCGGAGTTTTACGCGAGCCGGTTGCCTTCCATCGTACTTTTGCGCGCGTGTTCACCTTGGAGGCTCACACGACGGCGAAGCATTATCGAAACTAAGAAGCTCCCACTAGAGGCGCGACAGTTGAAAAACCTCCCGGTCGTTCTAATCTTGTCCGTGACTGTAGCGTGTTCTAAGCTTATTTCCCATCGTCGTGCACAACATTCTGTCGACAAAACATTAGCCCGAACTTAAAAGGCTTTGCGTTGGTCCACTTCCGGCAACTGTCACGCAACCGTTTCCACAACACTTGTATATTTGTCCACTTTCAACATACCGGCCCTGCGGAAAACGCAGTCGACAAGTCACTCGCGTTAAAGGGCTAAAGACGAGGCATGACGAAATGGCAAATCAATGGCTCCTATATGTTGATGCCACTGCGATGGACACCGTGATGTCCCGCTACCTAAGAAATGATAGCGTGAAATGTAGCAAGATAAAGAGAGAGAGAGAGAGAGAGAGCGGAAAAGCAAGATTATAAAAAACTGAAAGGTTAGCCTGGGCTAACTGTCCTGGTTGGCTATCATCTTGGTAAAAAGGGGCGGGGAAAATGTTTAAAAAAATTAATAACATATAGATGAAGGTAACACCGCTTAGCACGTACAAGCACTGGCACATACAGCACTGAATGTAAGAATTAAATCGGCCTTCTAGAGGTAGACGTTTTCGCGTGGTCCAAATTTATAGGCAACGAATAACATTTCAGACCTTGGATTTTCTGCGAAGGTTACACCAGGGCCCCTAAAACTCGTCAAACACAATGATGGGGCCGAAGTTGACGGAGGACGCCGATAGGCCTATCACGACGATGACTTCGCGCTTTTTTCGCCAACGTCCAATTGGCGCGCTTCGCGAACTTTTGGATCCAACTTTGTGTTTGACGAGTTTAGAGACATAGGTGCCGAGACTTTCACCTCAGAAAAATGATCGGTTGTCAAGTTCCGCCAAGATACTCTTGAGCTTCGCTCTTTTGATATCGTCAAACGTGCAGTCACGCGGTATGTAAGTAGTTGTTCCATCACATACACGACGTGGACTGGTATAAAACGTACCGAGCAAAAAATTACAGGAGCACACTTAAAACTGCTTACGAGTAGAAAGGCTTTCGCATTCCTACACGCAGCGCATTCCTACAATTAAGCAGCCCGCCACGTCTTCATTTTCCACACGAGCTCCGGCGATGACATCACGCTCCCCCACTGCGCAAGCGCAGCACCGCCGCCGGCTCCACGGCTTCCGTGACGATGCATCTTCGTTGCTGTGCGTTTCTTTGTGTTTTATTTCTGAGGCGCGTCCGCTTTGACCTTGAGCGGCCCGCCGGCTTCCGTGACGATGCATCTGTGTTGCTGTTCTTTTCTTTGTGTTTTATTTCTGAGGCGCGTCCGCATTGACCGTGATCGGCTCGCCGGCTTCCGTGACGAAGCATCTGATATGACGCATCGCAGCCAATGGGACTTTAGGTGCCGTTTCGCTCAGCCGATGGGAAATGGGAATTTAGGTGCCGTTTTTCGCTGCTACAGACACCGCCGGCTTCGCTATATGGGACAGTTAATGCTTCCGCATGAATATTGAGGCTCTTCCATCTCAAAACGCTTAGTGGGTGTGACAGTACGGCACACTCTAGAGTAGGCGGTCGGCTCCACGGCTTCCGTGACGAAGCATCTGATATGACGCATCGCAGCCAATGGGACTTTAGGTGACGTTTCGCTCAGCCGATGGGAAATGGGAATTTAGGTGCCGTTTTTCGCTGCTACAGACACCGCCGGCATCGCTCTATGGGACAGTTAATGCTTCCGCATGAATATTGAGGCTCTTCCATCTCAAAACGCTTAGTGGGTGTGACAGTACGGCACACTCTAGAGTAGGCGGTCGGCTCCACGGCTTCCGTGACGAAGCATCTGATATGACGCATCGCAGCCAATGCGACTTTAGGTGCCGTTTCGCTCAGCCGATGGGAAATGGGAATTTAGGTGCCGTTTTTCGCTGCTACAGACACCGCCGGCTTCGCTCTATGGGACAGTTAATGCTTCCGCATGAATATTGAGGCTCTTTCATCTCAAAACGCTTAGTGGGTGTGACAGTACGGCACACTCTAGAGTAGGCGGTCGGCTCCACGGCTTCCTTGACGAAGCATCTGATATGACGCATCGCAGCCAATGGGACTTTAGGTGCCGTTTCGCTCAGCCGATGGGAAATGGAAATTTAGGCGCCGTTTTTCGCTGCTACAGACACCGCCGGCTTCGCTCTATGGACAGTTAATGCTTCCGCATGAATATTGAGGCTCTTTCATCTCAAAACCGCTTAGTGGTGTGACAGTACGGCACACTCTAGAGTAGGCGGTCGGCTCCACGGCTTCCATGACGAAGCATCTGATATGACGCATCGCAGCCAATGGGACTTTAGGTGCCGTTTCGCTCAGCCGATGGGAAATGGAAATTTAGGTGCCGTTTTTCGCTGCTACAGACACCGCCGGCTTCGCTCTATGGGACAGTTAATGCTTCCGCATGAATATTGAGGCTCTTTCATCTCAAAACGCTTAGTGGGTGTGACAGTACGGCACACTAGAGGCGCGACGTTGAAAACCTCCCGTCGTTCTAATCTTGTCCGTGACTGTAGCGTGTTCTAAGCTTATTTCCCATCGTCGTGCACAACATTCTGTCGACAAAACATTAGCCGAACTTAAAAGGCTTTGCGTTGGTCCACTTCCGGCAACTGTCACGCAACCGTTTCCACAACACTTGTATATTTGTCCACTTTCAACATACCGGCCCTGCGGAAAACGCAGTCGACAAGTCACTCGCGTTAAAGGCTAAAGACGAGGCATGACGAAATGGCAATCAATGGTCCTATATGTTGATGCCACTGCGATGGACACCGTGATGTCCCGCTACCTAAGAAATGATAGCGTGAAATGTAGAAGATAAAGAGAGAAGAGAGAGAGAGAGAGAGAGAGAGCGGAAAAAGCAGATTATAAAAAACTGAAAGGTTAGCCTGGGCTAACTGTCCTGGTTGGCTATCATCTTGGTAAAAAGGGGCGGGAAAATGTTTAAAAAATTAATAACATATAGATGAAGGTAACACCGCTTAGCACGTACAAGCATGGCACATACAGCACTGAATGTAAGAATTAAATCGGCCTTCTAGAGGTAGGACGTTTTCGCGTGCGTTGTCCAAATTTATAGGCAACGATAACATTTCAGACCTTGGATTTTCTGCGAAGGTTACACCAGGGCCCCTAAAAACTCGTCAAACACAATGATGGGGCCGAAGTTGACGGAGGACGCGATAGGCCTATCACGACGATGACTTCGCGCTTTTTTCGCCAACGTCCAATTGGCGCGCTTCGCGAACTTTTGGATCCAACTTTGTGTTTGACGAGTTTAGAGACACAGGTGCCGAGACTTTCACCTTAGAAAAATGATCGGTTGTCAAGTTCGCCAGAGATACTCTTGAGCTTCGCTCTTTTGATATCGTCAAACGTGCAGTCACGCGGTATGTAAGTAGTTGTTCCATCACATACACGACGTGGACTGGTATAAAACGTACCGAGCAAAAAATTACAGGAGCACACTTAAAACTGCTTACGAGTAGAAAGGCTTTCGCATTACTAACGCAGCGCGCATTCCTACAATTAAGCAGCCCGCCACGTCTTCATTTTCCACACGAGCTCCGGCGATGACATCACGCTCCCCCACTGCGCAAGGCAGCACCGCCGCCGGCTCCACGGCTTCCGTGACGATGCATCTTCGTTGCTGTGCGTTTCTTTGTGTTTATTTCTGAGGCGCGTCCGCTTGACCTTGAGCGGCCCGCGGCAGTCGCATTGACCGTGATGGCCGACGGCTTCCGGACGAAGCAATTCTGATATGACGCATCGCAGCCAATGGGACATTTAGGTGCCGTTTTCGCTCAGCCGATGGGAAATGGAATTAGGTGCCGTTTTTCGCTGCTACAGACCACCGCACGGCATTCGCTTCTATGGGACAGTTAATGCTTTCGCATGAATATTGAGGGCTCTTCCATCTCAAAACTGCGTAGTGGGTGGACAGTACGGCACACTCTAGAGTAGGCGGTCGGCTCGCACGGCTTCCGTGGACGAAGCATCTGAATAGACGCCATCCGGCAGTCCACTGCGACTTAGGTGCCGTTTCGCTCAGCCGATGGGAAATGGGAATTTAGGTGCCGTTTTTCGCTGCTACAGACACCGCCGGCTTCGCTCTATGGGACAGTTAAGCTTCGCAGAATATCTGAGGCTCTTCCATCTCAAAACGCTTAGTGGGTGTGACAGTACGGCACACTCTAGAGTAGGCGGTCTTGTGTTAGCGGACTTTAGGTGCCGTTTCGCTCAGCCGATGGGAAATGGGAATTTAGGTGCCGTTTTTCGCTGCTACAGACACCGCCGGCTTCGCTCTATGGGACAGTTAATGCTTCCGCATGAATATCGAGGCTCTTCCATCTCAAAACGCTTAGTGGGTGTGACAGTACGGCACACTCTAGAGTAGGCGGTCTTGTGTTAGCGGACTTTAGGTGTCGTTTCGCTCAGCCGATGGGAAATGGGAATTTAGGTGCCGTTTTTCGCTGCTACTAGACACCGCCGGCTTCGCTCTATGGGACAGTTAATGCTTCCGCATGAATATCGAGGCTCTTCCATCTCAAAACGCTTAGTGGGTGTGACAGTACGGCACACTCTAGAGTAGGCGGTCGGCTCCACGGCTTCCATGACGAAGCATCTGATATGACGCATCGCAGCCAATGGGACTTTAGGTGCCGTTTCGCTCAGCCGATGGGAAATGGAAATTAGGTGCCGTTTTTCGCTGCTACAGACACCGCCGGCTTCGCTCTATGGGACAGTAATGCTTCCGCATGAATATTGAGGCTCTTTCATCTCAAAACGCTTAGTGGGTGTGACAGTACGGCACACTCTAGAGTAGGCGGTCGGCTCCACGGCTTCCATGACGAAGCATCTGATATGACGCATCGCAGCCAATGGGACTTTAGGTGCCGTTTCGCTCAGCCGATGGGAAATGGGAATTTAGGTGCCGTTTTTCGCTGCTACAGACACCGCCGGCTTCGCTCTATGGGACAGTTAATGCTTCCGCATGAATATTGAGGCTCTTTCATCTCAAAACGCTTAGTGGATGTGACAGTACGGCACACTCTAGAGTAGCGGTCGGCTCCACGGCTTCCATGACGATGTTAGCGGACTTTAGGTGCCGTTTCGCTCAGCCGATGGGAAATGGGAATTTAGGTGCCGTTTTTCGCTGCTACAGACACCGCCGGCTTCGCTCTATGGGACAGTTAATGCTTCCGCATGAATATTGAGGCTCTTCCATCTCAGAACGCTTAGTGGGTGTGACAGTACGGCACACTCTAGAGTAGGCGGTCTTGTGTTAGCGGACTTTAGGTGCCGTTTCGCTCAGCCGATGGGAAATGGGAATTTAGGTGCCGTTTTTCGCTGCTACAGACACCGCCGGCTTCGCTCTATGGGACAGTTAATGCTTCCGCATGAATATTGAGGCTCTTCCATCTCAGAACGCTTAGTGGGTGTGACAGTACGGCACACTCTAGAGTAGGCGGTCTTGTGTTAGCGGAGGACTTTAGGTGCCGTTTCGCTCAGCCGATGGGAATGGGAATTTAGGTGCCGTTTTTCGCTGCTACAGACACCGCCGGCTTCGCTCTATGGGACAGTTAATGCTTCCGCATGAATATTGAGGCTCTTCCATCTCAGAACGCTTAGTGGGTGTGGACAGTACGGCACACTCTAGAGTAGGCGGTCTGGTGTTAGCGGACTTTAGGTGCCGTTTCGCTCAGCCGATGGGAAATGGGAATTTAGGTGCCGTTTTTCGCTGCTACAGACACCGCCGGCTTCGCTCTATGGGACAGTTAATGCTTCCGCATGAATATTGAGGCTCTTCCATCTCAAAACGCTTAGTGGGTGTGACAGTACGGCATACTCTAGAGTAGGCGGTCCGCTCCACGGCTTCTGTGACGAAGCATCTGATATGACGCATCGCAGCCAATGGGACTTTAGGTGCCGTTTCGCTCAGCCGATGGGAAATGGGAATTTAGGTGCCGTTTTTCGCTGCTACAGACACCGCCGGCTTCGCTCTATGGGGCAGTTAATGCTTCCGCATGAATATTGAGGCTCTTCCATCTAAAAACGCTTAGTGGGTGTGGCAGTACGGCACACTCTAGAGTAGGCGGTCTGGTGTTAGCGGACTTTAGGTGCCGTTTCGCTCAGCCGATGGGAACTGGGAATTTAGGTGCCGTTTTTCGCTGCTACAGACACCGCCGGCTTCGCTCTATGGGACAGTTAATGCTTCCGCATGAATATTGAGGCTCTTCCATCTCAAAACGCTTAGTGGGTGTGACAGTACGGCATACTCTAGAGTAGGCGGTCCGCTCCACGGCTTCCGTGACGAAGCATCTGATATGACACATCGCAGCCAATGGGACTTTAGGTGCCGTTTCGCTCAGCCGATGGGAAATGGGAATTTAGGTGCCGTTTTTCGCTGCTACAGACACCGCCGGCTTCGCTCTATGGACAGTTAATGCTTCCGCATGAATATTGAGGCTCTTCCATCTCAAAACGCTTAGTGGGTGTGACAGTACGGCACACTCTAGAGTAGACGGTTGGCTCCACGGCTTCCGTGATGAAGCATCTGATATGACGCATCGCAGCCAATGGGACTTTAGGTGCCGTTTCGCTCAGCCGATGGGAAATGGGAATTTAGGTGCCGTTTTTCGCTGCTACAGACACCGCCGGCTTCGCTCTATGGGACAGTTAATGCTTCCGCATGAATATTGAGGCTCTTCCATCTCAAAACGCTTAGTGGGTGTGACAGTACGGCACAGTCTAGAGTAGGCGGTCGGCTCCACGGCTTCCTTGACGAAGCATCTGATATGACGCATCGCAGCAATGGGACTTTAGGTGCCGTTTCGCTCAGCCGATGGGAAATGGGAATTTAGGTGCCGTTTTTCGCTGCTACAGACACCGCCGGCTTCGCTCTATGGGACAGTGTAAACTCGGCGGTCCGGCATATATTTTATTTCTCTTGCGCATTATCCTTTCTTTCTTGGCTCGGAAAACTTTTGTGAATGTTATAAACGAGCCTTTCTATGGGTATTACGCACATTTGACCTCGGAGCTCCCGCAAAACCTTCGCTCTTGTGAAATGCAGTTCCGGGGTCACCGCATAGATGGCGCCACAATGCCAGTGTGTTTAAGGCCCCTGTATACGGAAAGGTAGCGCCATTCTTTGATCCTCCGACACACCCTCACCCTCTCGAAGAATCCTTCTCCTCCTCTGGGAAGTTCTCCCGCCCGCCTTCTTTGATTGGCCGAGCCTGGCCGAGTCCGTGAGGTTTCGGTTCGCCACTTCCGTCCGCCATAATTTGTGGCCCACCGCTTCGCCTCCACCGGATGCATACTACGTTGCCGGCCGCTCGCCGGAGCTTGTATTTTTGTGTCGGCAGGGTGTATGTCGAATGTTTTGCTTTTAGAAACGACATAAAGCTGCCGCCATGACGTACTGCTGTGCGGTAGGTTGTTCGAATCGTCCAGAAGGAAAGAAGCTCTTCCGAATCCCCCTTGGGGTGCGGGACAAAAGCGAAGGAAGGTTTGAATGTTGCGAATGAAACGAAAGAATTTCACGTGCTCGCCCTCAACCAGACTGTGCGAGGTAAGATATGGCTCAGGAGTGACCTCTTATTATCCTATCTCGTAACTATCAAGCGTTAAAGTCAAAATGGCAGCGACTAAAGAGCGACCGTGAAGACGCGAGGTAGCTTGCGATCATTGCGGCGCGAGTGCTCGACCCGCGCGGAGACAAGATTGTTCCTATACGTTGTAAACAACCAACTGGCCTTAAACCGGCCCAATTCCAAGCTTTGCTGGGCTTCAATTCTAAGTTGCGATCGTGTGCTGTGCCCGCGTTCTTCGCTGACTTGTCAACATAAACATGATCGTAGTACAAGGTGTTCAAATGAAAGTGTGAGGCACCGTGGGGGCATGATTCGAGTTACCACGAGTGAACGGCTTGTCCTGGCCCTCATGGTGTCTCACGCGTTCATTACCGAGACTTCCTGAATGGACAATCTAGGGTAATGATGAAATCTGTGCGTGTGTCAGGAGGGGTGTATTTCTAAGTTGTCTGAAAATGCCTACGCGCTGAATAATAAAAATTACCCGGTCGCAAGAAAGCTGGTCTCGTAAAACGATACAATGTTTTGTCTGGTTGCATTTATAAGAGTGTTGTTTCAACTATTAATTTAGGAATCATTGAGCCAATTAGAACGGGCCTTCGGCCCGTGGTGCGCATCAACCCTCCCAGATCAAAATAAAAATTGTCACCCTTGTGAAACAGCAGTGCGTTCAAAGCGAGCAAATCGCCACGTTCGTCAATTTCACGTGCACACGTAGAACGTACCAACATCGGACTAAACGAGCCAAGCCACTTTGTTGCAAGCATACAGAGTTCTAGAACGGACTTGGATCGAACTTATGGAATTTTAATGCTCGCCCTGCGTTACTAAATCACTTGCGAGCGCCCACAAAACGCTTGTTAACGTTTTTAGCCTCATCCCTTCGGCGTGTGAAGGCAGAAACAAAAAGGAACAGTCTGTTTCGGAAACGAGCAATACTGCAACTCGCTTCAATAACAGAAACAAGTGTTATTTCGCGCTAAACGATTTGACGACGGCATGTTGAAAAGGCAGTGGAATTAGGACGATGTGTTTCACAGTCCAGTTCAATATTAAGAATGTTTTTAAAGAGGAATATTGCAACGGACCTCGAGCCGAATGATCCAAGCGGACGAGTCTTCGGCTCAGCCGAAGCCTCGGCAAAGCTCGCGTCCCGGCTCCAAACGTGAATCAATGAACAGACATACCTACTTTCAAACATGTCGGGGACATCAGTAACTAATATTCCAACAAAAACACGAAAGCTGTGAGCCGAAATTGCGCGGAAAACACCGATATAGGAAGGATTTGCCAGCAGACTCCTGCAGCGGCGCTCACCGGTGGGACACCGTTGGCGGCGCTAGCGTCGGAATGGGAGAGGGAGCGAGTCGCGGAGAGGAGGAAAGAGCGGTGGAAAGAGGAAATGGCGCTACCTTTCCGAGTATACAGGGGCCTTAAGTGTGTTCCCTCGTTCTAAAAAAATTTAAGAAATTTAAGAGATCTCGTCTCTCTCAGTCGTACTCGGTCGCAAGAGTGTGAACGGGCCTTTATTGGACCGAAGAAATTAGGAGAGCAAGGTCGACGAGTGGACATGACTATAAGGAGTATTCACTGGGCGCCATATTTGTGGGTGCTGTCTAGAGCGCATGCTCAGAACGAGCCCACATTCATAGGCTGCTAAGACCGGCACCCTTGATGGTGCGGAATGCACGTTACAAAAGAACTGTGGAAGCTCGCCATCAGCACGCGCTCAGCAGTCGCGCACACAGCTATGGCCGCCAGTGAATACTTCCTATTGTCGCTCCCTACCACTCCTATGCATATCTGCTTCATTCTGATTATTCCCTGTCAACCCCGACCCCTATTTGTCTCCCCGACCACGCAAGACGACGTTGAACCTGCTAGAAAATAAGTAACCCGAAGGACAGACAAGGACATAAACACAAATACGAAACCTAGTACCGTCTGTGTCCATATCCTTGCCTGTCTTTCGCGCTGTGTATTGTTTATAATGCTTATCCAACCCACCTTGATGTTTTAGTTGAAGCGTGGGTGACTTAGCATTATCGACATTTTTTAATGTTATTTTATAATAAAGAGAGTACACGCACGCACAAACACACACACGGGCGCACGAACACGCACTCAAAGAGTGTTCAAAGCCGACTTTCATGAGAATTTTTATGTCTACGCTAAACAACCTTGCACAAGGATATCATCGCTAAATCCGGGCTGTTATATCTGTTAATAAACTTGAGGCTGAAGGAACGTGCCATCAACTCAATGGCGGAAGGCAATACAACCCGCGAATCGACAAAGCCAGACGCCACTTTCAATCACGCGCTCATCTTCGCAGCCGCTCGCGTTCATCTGGGTTCTGTCACAACAGTCGCCGCTTCTCGATCGCTCCATATGCTCCGCCCCCTGGACCTTCAGCCAAATTGAACCTTCGAGGCCGTCGATTCAATCGGAATTTTCGGACGAATACTGACTCTCGATATTGCGCGTCCTAATGACTCATTTCCGGTGCGGGAAACGCGAGTCAGGGAGTCAAACGGCTAGTACGAATGAGAATTGGGCGTTTCTTCTTTCGCGCGATTGAGCGGCCCTCCACGAGCCCAACAACTACAGGCTCCGTTTTGTCTCGCAACGGACCTCGGAGGACGCTACAAAGACATCAAAGCTAATCGAAAGCCGTGCGAGTATCACGCGACCTTCGCGTAGGGATGCCGCGACACGCAGAGTGTGTAGTCACGTGTCAGATTTGCAGCGTTGGAACGGCTGCAATGGTTCGTTGCGTCCGCTGAAGCCCGCCGTAACCTGAAGCGAATTTGACTTCGGGTCCAGCAACAACATTGGCTGGCTGTCACCGCCTTGTGATTCGATCAATTCGGGCCAATTCTTTTGTTTTCTTTGAGAGAGAGGGGGCACCCCCGGTGACAGGTCGTCTTTTTCGCTTAGGGGGGTCGGGCTCGCGAGTCGAGCCCGAAGCGCATTTCGGCGGCGATCAGGATTTAGGACCCCGCCGAGGACGGCCTCGCTCGACGCAGCGTCGTCGCCGTGGCTTTTTTTGTAGAGAGCCTAGGTTTTAGAGAGCGAGCAACTCAAACCACGGAGGGCGTTTGCGATTTAATGGCGGACGCCTCCTGCGTGGGTGGGTCGCAAGCCTGTATGCATTGCGTTTTCGGGTGGTGAGGAGAAAAATGGGTGGATAGGCGGAAACGCTTGCGGACGATCGACTCTTTCGTCCCTTCGTCCTCGCAGCTCGCATTGCAAACGTAGCCCACGAACCACGTGACCCCCTATCGAACAGTTGGAAACATCTCAAGATGCGCCAAGGGATGTGCAGGGGCAAGAAGGTGGACGACACGGGGCGCCCTGTATAGTGCACCTTCTTGTCCCGTTGTATACATTTATTTTGCGCTTTTTGTTTTTCTTTTGATTGTGAACCGAATGGCCGAAATTTTCGTTTTAATGCAGTTGGAAACACTTTGAAATGTAGGCACACTACTTTCTTGCCGAGCCCAGGGCACTGTCAGAGAACGGGAGGCTTGACGACGACTGGATCCGACGCGCGCCGAATCTCGGCTCCTGTCAAGTCCGTTTTCGCGCCCCTTACAAAACCCGTTCCAGATATTTTTTTCCTACATTTTCTTTTTTTAGTTTTTATACCTTTTAAGGTGTTTCGCCTGTTTGGCGCCGATTCGTTTTATTTTGCGAATGATAAAGAAGTCTTAAGTTATTTTACGTTCTTTCACCGAATGCATCTACAATAGAAGCCTGTCCTTCCGGTCCGGAAAAGAAAACTCTAAAGAAGCATGTAGCGCTTCAAACTTCAAAAATGTCACTTAAGGCTGAAGCTGTCCGAATTCATATATTTATTTACGTTATAAACCGGCATTATCGTTTTTCCAAAAAAAAACTGAGACATTTCGACAAGTGTCGAGCCCACCCCGGCAAACCCGAAGGTGGCACGTCGGGTGTATACACGGCCAATTTTTTCTCTATTGTCGCAGTTTCGGACGAGTTCACTAATTCACGCACAACGTACTCACTTCGGTTCGTTTTAGTCATTCATCAGATTACTCGTGTTTAGGGTTACTGTCGAGACCGGTTACTGTCGAGACCGGAACGGGAATCGGAAATGACGTCGCTATATCCGCTTTTTCGTTATAACCGACTTCGGTTATAACGAAGTGCAAAAGGAAATGGGAAATCGTGATCGCTTCGCTGTAGCCGCTATTTCGTTATAAGCGACTTCGGTTAACGAAGTGCAAAAGGGAATGGGAAATCGTGATCGCTTCGCTGTAGCCGCTATTTCGTTATAACCGACTTCGGTTAACGAAGTGCAAAAGGGAATGGGAAATCGTGATCGCTTCGCTGTAGCCGCTATTTCGTTATACCCGATTTCGGTTAACGAAGTGCAAAAAGGAATGGGAAATCGTGATCGCTTCGCTGTAGCCGCTATTTCGTTATAACCCACTTCGTTATAACCGGTCTCGACAGTTTTGGGTAAAGGGAGCAACTGGTCTATCCAGCCCAGAGCCGCAGTCACACTGCGTATAGTCCATACAACAGACACGGTGTTCTCTCCAGACAAGATGACCGGATTACAGCTGTTGGAAGCATGTTTGAAGTATGTTCGCTTCGTACATTTGTTTGCTTTTGAACGTGTCTTCAGACAAGTTTTGTACGACCAATGTGAAAAGCCCGTTATATGAGGAAAATACGTGCTCCAGACAGTGTCCGCACTCTGTATTTTTTAGTGATGTATTAGCATTGTGACCGCTGCTTAATACTTTGTTATAACCACTTCGTAATCACGTCAGAAAAAAAAGAAAGTTAAGTTGACACGAATAATTGAAAGGAAAAAAATAAGTAAGAATATATTTAAAAACAAAACACGAGACACTACTTTATAATTGCACGTTTTCTTTCAGGGTGGAGAGTCAACGTGAAAATATTGTCACGAATGACAAATGATGAGGCGGCGAATAACTGAAGGAACTGAATGTTTAATGGGGCGAACTTGTGCCCACAACAAAAGAGGAGGAGGTTAGCGTCTCAGGCGTCGATATCGATGAAACAGCAGGATCAAGAGCTGGGGCGAAACTGACTCCGGCAAGCCACGTGGAGCCCCTTGTGTAGACGCGTGCGCTCCTGGAACAATCGGCGTAGAAGGTTCGGCGCGTAGAACATTCTAATCTCGAATAAGCAACAGTGTTCTCGAATTTACCACAACGCGACATTACAGAAACAACAAAAAGGGGCATCCGCGGCCAGGCATCGAACCTCGGCTTTTCGCGCGGGAGGGAAGCACGATAACCGTTAGGCCACTGGCGCGCTGCCTACTTGCTCAGCTGCGCGCGCGGCAATATTGCCGCAAGTGCAGCTGACTCAGTAGGCAGCGCGCTCGTGGCCTAACGGTTATCGCACGTGCCTTCCACGCAGAAAGCCAGAGTTCGATTCCTGGCCACGGGTACGCATTTTTGTTGACTCTAATGTAATGTTCTGGTAAATTTGAGAACCGTGTTGCTGATTCGAGTATAGAGTGTTCTACACGCCGAACCTTCTACGCCGACTGTTCCAGAAGCCCACGCGTGTACAAAAAGGGGCTCCGCGTGGCCAGCCGGAGTCAGTCTCGCCCCAGCGTTCGATCCTGCTGTTTCGCCACCATCGACGCCTGCGACGCTATCCTTTTTCTATTCTGTTTTTGGGCACAAGTTCGCCCCATTAAACGTTTATTTCTTCCTGCTTATTTATTGATATTTTGGTCACCACCCGTGACAAAATCGCGTGAGTGCTTTGGTCGTATTTTAATCCTCTAAGCCAGTGGTCCTCAACCATCGATGTTTTGCGGACCCCTTGTGGATCGGCGGAGATGATGAAGGGCCCCATTTGCTGTGAATGGAGGGGGGAAAGGTGTAGGTTAAATATAATCATGATTTAATAAATGGATATGACTAAGGGCTAGCGTGAAGTAGACTTCTCTTATTAACATACACGCGAGGAAACTCGCCCGAAAACTGAAACATTTCTTGTCAATATGAAAAAAAAAAAAAAAAAAACAACTTTTATTGCCGGGTTTTACTGATGACGCAGGGCTTCCCGGACCCCTAGATGGCCTTCGCGGACCCCAAAGGGTCCGCGCCCATTTGAGAACCACTGCTCTAAGCCTTGCAGTCCAAAAACATGCGGTCCAAAAAAAAAAAAAAAGAACTCAGGCGAGAAAATTGAAAAAATAAAAAAAAAAACATATATGAGAAGTACAAACATGGGTTCCCGACTGGTGCCCCATGCGTGCAAACAGTTGCAACATGCGCGTGAAGATAGCTTTGGCAGGCTTGCACTTGCACGTGCTTGCTCACACGAGCAAGAACATGGTGGCGAGCATATGCCTCGTTTTAAATTGTCTATACTTGGGGACAACCTTTCTTAATATTGAAGACAAAGCCAAAGCTATTGGCTCACGTGCGCTCGCACACATTGAGCGTCGATCACAGCTGTGCTAGCGTGGTATTCACTGCTTCGGAAAGGCCAGGAAAAGTTGTGCCAGAGTATAGACCTTTCCAGAAAAGAGCGTGTGGCCGGTGCCATTTTGGCTGTTCGTGCGTATGGCGCGTGCTTAGCTCGCTTTTTGAAGCGACGAACGCGCACGTGCTGGGCTGTGAAGATCGCACGCTGGACTGTGATTTTGTAAACATTGGAAAGGTCTATAGACCATTCTAAAAAAGAGCGTGTGGCCGGTGCCATTTTGAGTGTTCGTGCCTATGACGCGTTCTTTGCTCGCTTTCCGAAGCGACGAACACGCATGTGCTGGGCTGTGAAGATCGCACGTTGGACTGTGATTTTGTAAACATTGGAAAGGAACCTATTGCTTAATTACCCAAGCATCAAGGAGAATGCTGGAGATGTATATAGGTACTCGCACAGCCTACGCTCGCCTTCCCCGTATAAAATATTCGAAGCAAATAACCAAAATAAGGCGTTGACGAACGCGCGTGCAAGATGTCCTTTGTTTTAGTCTTTGCTTTAAAACAATGACTTTCGCAGATTCCGGCACGTGTGACGCTTGTAACTACACTCGCAGCATGCTCCTTGGTGCTTGGATAATCTAGGACTGGTGCCCCATGTGTGCAAGCACCTGCAGCTTGCGGCGGCCAGTCGCCTTGCTTCCAATCGCCTATACCTGTTTTCACCTCAAGAACCGAAGTAAAACAAGTCCGGCTCCTCGCGGAACATTACTAATTTCCCCCTTTATGTGGATAATGAAGACATATGTTGGTGAATCTTAGATTAGATATATGTTATCTTATCAAGACGTAGACGTTCCAAACGTCAAAAGCATCGCTTTTTCCTCCGACAACCGAATCTCCTAAGAACTACTTCGCGCCGCGTAGGAACAATGCGCAAAACGTACTTTTTTCTTGAGGTGAAAACAGGTATAGATACTGAATGATGTCGTGACAAAAAAGGCTTTCTTTAATTTCTAAACTCAGCACTGTAAAGTGGATTTTATCCGAATAGTGTTAAGGAGCTCGTGTCGCAGAAAAAAAGGCGTCGGAGTCGGTGTCGGTGGGACGAAAAAAATCCTGATTGGTCAATAGGGTCATGACGTTAAAGCCACATGACCTTGCGCGGGAATTTCAAACAACCCACAACGCTCCCGTGAAACGTGACGTCACTCGTGGAATGAAAGTGATTAAAACATGGCGTGTAATACGAATTATATTTTTCGGCATGTCTCATATGATTTCAGTTTATAAAGAAACTAATTTGCCTGAAAGAAAAAAAATGAACAATTTTAGGTGGAATTGGAACCCCCGACCCTTCAGTTGCGAGCCAGACACGCTACTGGCTAGGCCACGCAGACACGCTTGCACAGTTGGGAACTAGCGGGAGTGGATATGTTTAGCATAGCCTCTTCTATACTCTCAAAACCTGGCAGTTCGACCACGGAGCCAAAGAGTGCCCGGTCGCAGATTTGGAGCGCGAGGATCTGGTAGCACAGAGCATCAAAGAGCCATTTCTCGGAGAACCTGGATGTCAGGGCAGAGCTTTTGCAGTGGCGAGGACTCTAAACACCCTTGTTCGCTCGGGAGAAGTATTTCCGGCGTCTCAACGCAGCGGGGCGCCAGTTACGTGGCTCTCCTCTCATCCGTTGTCTGCCGCTTCACCTTTCCCATATCGGCGGCCGCTTCTCGTGACGATCTGCCAGGCTTTGCGTGTACATAGGGGGCTATGTGTTTAGCTATCGCGTTCCACTCTTAAGGGCGAACCTTAAGCGTCTTCGTGTAATTTTTAATGTCATTTGGTGATTCTTTTGAACTTGAATGGAAGTGTTAGTTTTGGGTCAGTTTCTGATTTTTATTTTTTTACTAAGAACAACAATTTATATGTTCATAGCTATCTGCATGTGACTCGTTTACACATCCTGAGGTGTGCAGATCGAGTACCGGACCCCATTCACACAGCTGTTGAACTGTATCTATTAACAGAGTATGGACCTTTCCAATGTTTACAAAATCACAGTCCAGCGTGGGATCTTCACAGCCCAGCACGTGCGTGTTCGTTGCTTCGGAAAGCGAGCATAGCACGCGCCATACGCACGTACGCTCAAAATGGCACCGGCCACAAGCTCGTTTTTGGAAAGGTCTATATCCAGTGTTCGATTAAAAGGACAAACAGACTCGCGCAGCGATTTGTACTTGTTCCACCTATCACCATTGGGATACCCACTTTCAACCGGACATTGTGTAATGAAGTGGGATTATTGTCTTTGTGTTTATAAATATTTTTATATTAGTTCAAGAGGAGTTGAAAACTTTACCACTAAGGAGCCGTCAAGCTGTTTGTGGACACTAAAAATGAATTAATAAATAAATAAATTAATTAATAAATACTGATTGAATGAATGAAAATGGAGAGCATCAAAATATAATAATAAACCAAATTTATTTTCAAATTCAGAACATGCATTTCCTTTTGGTATTATATATATATATATATATATATATATATATATATATATATATATATATATTATTTTTTGAAAACAATAATGATTCTATCGACATTATTTGTTTCTAAAACATACAAAGTCTATTAAAATACTATTACGGCACGGAGATACAAATTTACAACCAACCTTTCCCACGTCAATCGTTTCTCCAGTCAATGAGAGATGTAAGCACCTTGTAAGCACGGGGCGGGGCTTAGCGGGCTGCGACCTCCACATTTCGCACCTTAATTGCTTCTAGCGGCGTAAATATTGGTAAAAAAAAAATCGTTTTACAGCGGAGCTGTTAAAGGCTGGTTTCCAGAGGATCCTGTCCGGTACCAAACAAATGTCGACACCCATGGCCGACACAACACTCTGGTTGCCGCCGTTGCTCATAGATGGCGGTAACTGTCCAGAGTCTTGTGTTTGCCGGTTGTCTGCTTGCCGCCGTCGCTCATAGATGGCGGCAACATTTCTTCGGAGGAAGAAGAGCGGGAACGGAACGAGTGGCGATGTGCGCAGTAGCGCGAATGGTTTCGCAACCGCCGCGAGGCCGCTATCGCCTAAAGTTCCACTGCATCGGGCGCTTCAGATTCCCTTGCGAAAGAAGAGCAGATCGCTCGCCTGGAAAGCCACCGCCGAGAACAGAAGCTACAGTTTCGCTGCTCTTCCTTCTTCACCAGAGTGGAAAGGCTAAAAGTTTATTTTATTTTTTTTTATTTTTTTAAGATATATTTGTTTCTTTAGAAAACAAAATTTTGTTTCATTGCAGTGTCCCTTTGAGAATACGTGGTGCATATTGAAACGTTCTCTTAGAGGTCCTGCCCAAATATAATCCCGTGAAATCGGCCGTTGGTTTGAAAGTTGATTGAAGAATTCGCGCTTGCTTCTCTCGACAGCCATTGTCGGTGCTGAGCCCAAGTTCCGCACGGTGCCAAAATAAACAAAAATCTAGATCGCTTCTCGGGCGCGATTGTGCAGCGCCGGCAGAATCGACTTATGCTACGTAAGAAGATATTCGGAGTGGCTCCTACGAGTCCGGCTGTCGCGTGAATTTCGTTTCAATAACTAATAACGTCTTCACAAGAAAAAATGAAAGACGTTTACAAATCTCCGTGACGCGGTATTAGAGCGCAGCTCTTGAGGAGGTGGAGGGGAGGGTACGGTGGGGAGGGTATGCCCCTTTCCTTCCTCCGTACCCTCTCCTCCTCCCGTCCCCTCATTTGCTCCTCCTCATCTCCCCTCCTCCTCCTCCTCTGCACCCTCCCCTCTTCCTCCTCTATAACCTCGCCTCCTCCTTCATACCCTCCCCTCCTCCTCTATTCCTTCCCCTCCTTTCAGTTTCCCCGCTAAATTTAGCTGAAAAATTAACGCCACGTGACCTCGACAGCAATTCAATTCCCCGCTATATTTATCGAGGAATCGAATTGTTGAGATCACGGGCCGTCAATTTTCCCCTCTAAATCTAGCGGAGGGAATGAACTTGTTCATAGGTGACGTGACACCAAGTCATGTGACGTCATTTAGCGGGGAAACTGAATTGGTGCTGAGGTCACGTGACGTCAGTTTTCCCGCTACATTTAGCGCGGTTACGACGACGACGACCTCGACGCGGACGCGGTGAAACACGGAAACGGGTGCTTTAGAGCTGTGCTTTTAAAGATATATTTTCTTTCTCGCAAGTTTTGGCCATGGCGTGTCTCCGCTTCCTTAGAACGTTCTGGTAACTGTACTTGGTTTCACCTTCAGAACGCAGCGGATGCTACGAGCCAATGAGTGGATTCAAGTAGCGTCAAAGGCGCAAAATCGTGGCGTTCGTCACGTTTTTTATTTGCATTTTTTTTATTGGATAAACAAGTCGAGCGCAGCGAGCTCCCGGTGGCTTGCGTTTTAGTGTGTTCTACGTATGTCCGTGTTCGCACGTGTTCGGGCCTTCGACTATACGCCATGACGTGTGACGGAAAACAAAATATAGCATGATATAGACCAACACGCGGCCCTGACGTCACGTAGCTGTGGTGGCGCAGTCGACGGCACGGCGCATGAGCAGGCGTTTCACTTCACGCGAATTCGGTTTCTGCGCACGCGCAGTGCCCACACCTGGTGTGGGCAAACACGGGCTTGTTTGTAAACAGCGTGTCGGTTTATAGATTGACAAGTTGAGAATGTCACGAGTGCGCCTCTGTCGCTGCTTTCGCGCCCGCAGACGCTGCATTCGTTGGGAATCTGAAGGAGGTGAGAAGAAGGCGCGCGGGAACAAAAGAACGCGGAGCACTGTCTGCTAATGATTAGTGGATAGCCGACAAGCTAGCTGCCTTTCTCTCTATTCAGCGTTCGAACGCAACCGCTGGAAGGCCGTGCGCAGGCGTTCGGTGTTTTTCAACGCGTTCGAAGAGTTAGTAAAAATAAAGGCCCCTGGCTTTTCTTCTATCCACTAATCATCATTCCAACCGGAGCTCAGCCCCCTGACATCCGATCGCGCTATCATCATGTCCTCTCCATCAGTCTCTAGACACGTTGCTCTACGCCCCGGAAGCGTAATGTGGGTCACGACGTGGCGCTACGTGTTCGTGCATCATACACGACCCTTCTATATTCACACGAGTAGCACTCTGCCCAGAATTACGCCTCTCTCTACTAGGTGATATCAGTTTCACACGAGACCCGCCTCGCCATGACGCGAGATAAAATAAGCGCCTCATCCGACCTCTCGGCGGCGTTCGGGTATACGTGAAGGGCGATGATCAGATTACAAAGACTTTTCATGTTCCTCGGCACGGAAAGCTTTCCGAATTTCGAGGGTATGTGGTATAGAATTTTGACAATATGCGGACACCCGATCAGCTCCTTCGATCCGAGGGTGTTCGGGGAACAAATGTCCTCGTGGATTTACCGTCGAAGTGGTATCCGCCCAAGAAACTAGTCCGGTCCCGACGGACACACCCTGTCTCATGCATGAATATGCCTTAATTCGACCGGGAAGACGGTATCCGAGACACTGATTTTATTAGACGGTCCCTTTCGATCCGACTACGCCGCTCTAGACCGATGCAGTAAACTGTCTGCCGAAATAGAACGGTGCCCCTCTTGACACGTTCACGCGTCTGCTGTGTCGCGCATATGCAAAGTGGTTCCCGGAACGTAATCCAGGTCGTTTCTGCTCAAACAACGCGACACGCAAACAAAAAGGGGATGTCGTATTGGTCTCTGATAAGGGACCTACTTTGTAAACAACTTAATTTTCGCGAATTTCGCGACTCGAATATTACCGCCAAAAATAGTTCCCGCGAATATATTTCCCAATGGTAACAAATACGTAGCATACCATCCTCAATCGCGGCGTTTCGTGCCGGCGAAATGTTCCCGATTGCAACATTTCGCCGAATACGCCAAATATTCAGCCCGCGAAAATGAAGTCCTTTACAGTATTTAGAAAAATGATTAACGTTCGGTATATTTAGCTTATTCATTACTTTGCAGTACTTTACGTCATAAGCACTTCCGGGGCATCATTGAAAAACACTATATTTGACTGCTCCGAAAAGAAAAAGAACTACACGACATGCGCAGCATTTTGCGGCGTTGAAAAAAAAATGTCGATTTTAACGCGTTTCTGAACTGATACTGATCATAATTTTTCTGAATAAACCCTTTGGCAGTGACCAACACGAAAGCAACCTTTTACATCCGTGATCTGTGCTTTTCCCAGGCGCAATGTGGCCGACGTTCCGGAAAACATCATGTATAAACATGCGGGCACATCCTGCACCCGAGTACAGGCTGGGATTAATCTTCATCAAAGGCGTCCTGCGTTTATGCTAACGCTCCCAGTTTTACAGCGGAGCTGTTAAGGGCTAGGTTCCCCAGGATCGTGTCCGTGTATGTCGACACAAACCTACCTGGACAGCTACCGCCATCTATAAGCGACGGCGGCAAGCACACAACCAGTATGGTTTCCGCCGTCGCTCGTAGATGGCGGCAACCTCTCCAGCTATAATAGAAGAATGGATAGTTCGGCACGTTGGTGGGACTTCATCGTAGGAAACAGCGCAAAAAGCAGACGACGACGAAGAAGAAGCACACAGTGTATCGAGTACAGCTCCGCTGGCCTTCCTTCTCCACGAGAGCGGAAAGGCTGAACGTTTTTTGCATCTTTGGTTAGCTGGAAGAAAAAGCGAACATTTGTTAAAGGCTGTCGATTCTTGTCCGCTGCCTCGCTATATTAAGATAGATAGAGTATACTGAGAAAGAGCAACATAAGATAGGATTGCAACGCGATGAATAAGTATTAGGATAGCAGCGATCTCGTGTCGCCTGACAAAGACGTATTCCCTACATTTCACGAACATCTTGCCTCAAGCTCGGCGTAATTGATTGTACGTCGAAACCGTCTCTGTCATTGCGAAATGCTCACTCTGCAGCGCTTAGCTGAAGCTGTGACCATGGCTGGAGCGCTGCTCGCAATTTCTGCAATTCCATGTCGTTCCGAAAAAAGATGGAATCTGTTCAGTAAGAGTGTGTCGATTTAGCTTGGCCACGTTATCCTGTTTTCCTCTCATTGGGGAGTTTTAGCAGGGCATGCTTTCGTGTAACATCAAGAAGTGGCAATCAATCAGCGCCATAAGTACGTACATTGTCATAGCGCACGTCGTCTGCGTGCGTTCGCTTTCACCTGCTAGACAAACCACGCAGAGAGAAAAAGCTCAAGGCAACAGCGCATTTACTCTGCGTGATTCGTTCAGTCGGCCATACCCAACTCACAAAAGCGACGTGCCCCGTGACAATATACTTTTGGCACTACTTGAGTGACTCCACCTCACACCACTCGGTGTGAAAAGGAGTATATAGTACCTGAAGATCGTGCAATGGCGCCACTGATCATCGTCTCGGCCACTTGCTTCGAGGGGGGGTAGAGAAAAAAACTAAAAACATTTGCATTTGTATTTTGATCTTTTGATGAAACCGTCATATCCAGAATTGCATTTGATACCTTCCAAACACCCGACGTCGCGTCTAGCGTCGTCACGTCCAGCTTTTGTACAGATTTCTTTTAAAGCTTTCGCAGCTTGCGAAGTCTTCTCGAAGCGTCTCGGAGTCCTCTTCCCTGCCTCTTTTATTTTTGTTCTCTTCATAGTTGCGTTGTGTGGCCGTCGGAACTCGTGGCGCAGGTGTTTGGCAGCCGGCCACCTTTCTTCGACCGTGGCACGCTTCGCATGTCGAGGCTAAATCAGAGTTAGGCTCAGTAAGAATGTTATTCGGCATCAAATTTGAAACTCTCGTGGCTTCGTACCGAGAAAAGGCACGAACACCGGAACCTCGTATCTGGTTGGTCTAATTAAGACTAGTATTGCCTGAACGTGCCAAGTTCCTGCCGCGTGAATCTGCACAGATTGCCTTACTCCGGACACTGATCATTCAGAGCGTTTCCGCCTTCCAGGAACTCTTGCAATCGTTCCTTCTCCTCCTTATCACGCTCTAGTGTTTCGAAAAATGTTTTTTGGTGTGAGATCAGTGACTGGAGGAGAACTAGTCGCGACCCTTATCAAGAGGAGCGGGAAGTCGATGTTTGGTCGAAACGACGGCGCACGTTTGTGCAGATAATACGTCGGTGGAGAGAGGGTGGCGCACGAGTCCGCGTTTTAAAAGCTAGCATACCTACCGCCGTTTTCGTTGCTCGTTGCTGGGCGGTTCACGAAAGCTGTAAGATGCAAAAGAACTTGTAAGCGAGCCTCAGGGTATCCGCCCTTTTGTGCCATTCGCATAACATTTTTCACACGCAGCCTTGTTGTTTGGTTACTCATTGTCAACAAGATAGCGACAAACCTCTTCGCTTACAGTGGAGTTGGAAAGCCATACCAAAAGTTTAGAAGGCTGTCGGACCGTATCTGTAAGTACTAAACTCATTACAAATTTCTAGTTACATTAGACAGTGTTATTGAGTGCCCGAGCATTTCGCCCTGACGCTTGGATCGTAACGGTCTATCTGCTGGATGTATTCGAGCTTTGATACTGTTCCTAATCACCAAGCGACTTTAATCGTGGCTCTAAGTGTTTTTTCGCATACATAAAAGTGATTGTTTCGTCAATCCCTTTTTTTAAATTGTTTTAAGAATATATTTATTCTGCTCTTTCGTGCCTCTATCTTCCTTTCTTTCCTTCCTTTTCCCCAGCCCAGAGCATGCACGGCTAGGAAAAACGTCTAAGTTGATCGCCCTTTCGTTCATTAATCAACCTCAATCAGTCGATCATCCAGCTGGCGCGGTGACTTCGCGTTTACTCGTCAACAGTGACAGAGGCATAAGAACTCGAATGTCTAAAGACAAAAGCAACCTAATACTTGCCAACTTCGCAGGTGAAAACGGGACACTGATAAGAACGTGAACGTAAAACACATCAAAACATCGCCCAACCGAATGATCTCAAATAAAAATCTCCCGGGAGCCTCCCAACTGCAGCCCACAATGTACTGTTCTTAGAAGTAGCTAATGGTCTCAGCAAAAAGACTGCTATCTTCGAGGGATTTTCGGAAGCTTCGTTGTTGAGCTCTTACCAAATTTGACTTACGTAACTTGGCTGAATACGCAAGAAGTCTGTTCGAGTCGAGAACTAGTAAAAACGTGTAGGTCTACCAAATTTAGTGAATCCTATCCTCGGCGGAGGACAAACGTATGGTGTATAAGTACAAAGGGAGTTACCCTTTTAACGTTTATAAGCGAGGACATCCGATCTAAATTTTAATTTAAAAAAAAAACACGACGTTCGCGGATGCCTCAAAACATCAAATGGGTGCAGCTAATCCTGCGATTGCAAGATCGCAGATTATGTATTTTATAAGAATACGAATCAACGACAAAAAGTGTGATACAACGCTTCTGAATTCTTAAAGTATCGTGCTCATACCCTAAACGAAGTTTATCAGTGCACAAGGAATTGCGATTTTTGCTTGCTTGGACTCGTAGATCGAGGTCGCCTGTCAGGACGGGCATCTTTAGGCAGCTCTTGCGACAATCTGGTTGGAAAAGTGTGGATGACGAGATTGGGGCCGGGGAACAGATGTGGGCCGACTTGTTGCGTACCCAATAATCTCTTGGAACGGTCGAACGAAACTGTCACCTTGGTGACCAAGTGCGGTACGAAACGCTTTGTCACCTTGTTGTCACGGCCACATGGAATGTCTTGGGTGAAACCAGCTGAACAAAGGAAGAAAGATGACTGGTGTCACCCAAGATGTATCAGAACCAACTAGCTCAGCTTATTCCCTTAGTAAGTCACATGGAATGTATTTTTTTTTCTTCAAGCTTCTAGCATTTTGCGTACTACGGGTATTGATAGCACGGCATATGTCCCCATCTGGGCGTCCCCACACTTGGTGTTTATTGTTATCCTAATAATTGACTGTCTAGACTCATGTTGCATCCGTTATCTTTTCGCGTGCTCAAGTCAGTGTTTTGACTATCTATAATTACAGAAAATATTAGGAATCAACACCTTCATACTCGCGAGTTGACGTATTGTGAAGAAGAAATACATATTTAATAACCACCAAATACGAAATATTCAAGGTCTCACTTTCCCAAAGATGAGGCATGAACTCCTCATGCGTTTTAATATCTTCCTCTTACCTTTACTTTGTTGACAAATTATAATTAGAGATGGCATTATAAATCAATGCCTTTATGCTTGCGGGTTGCAATATTACGAACCAGAAAGGCGTATACAATAATTATCGATAAAAGAATATTCGAAGCACCACTTTGATTAAAATGAGACATCAGCATCAAGTACGTTTGAGGCTTTTCATCTTACCTATATTTTGTTGGCTAACTATAATTGTAGATGATGCTAACAATCCATACCTTCATACTGGCATGTTGAAATATTTTGAAGAAGAAAGACATATTTCATAACCATGCATGTGAAACACCCGAAGCCTCTCACCTTCGGAAAGATGAAACATGAACTGCTCGTGCGTTTTAAGCTCTTCCTCTTTTCTTTATTTTGATGACACTATATCCACCCCGAGATCAATACAAACAAAATCATTGAACCCCGATGATCATTTTTTGTAATCTTCAGCGGTTTGGAAAAATGACGCCACCACACGAAATCGCCTAAGACTCAAGATTTCCGAACTTGTGGGTCTGTCGTCACCGGCCCGCCTCTCGTAGTCCCGTTAGCGGTATTGTTTTTTTTTCCCCTCGACATGAATGATCTTCCCGCTTGTTGTTGGAGGAGCCGCAATTTATTCTCGGCTTCTATTTTACTTGTGATGACGTTTCGTATCAGTCACTGGAGTTGGCAAGTGGCCGAAGAGAGCAAACTGCTGAGACCACCGAAATAATCCTGGACGAATAGACAACACTATCCAGGAAGACAGAGATCGCTGGTCTCCTAAACAAAAGAACAAAATGGGCTCCTTGATGGTACGATGCCACGCTATCCGGTCCCAGAGGCTATCTTTGTGAAATAAAGTCATAACCATGGTATTGGACGCCGCAACACTCGGTCCATTTGTCATTAGACCTTGCGAAGGTCAGTAAACAGTAGAGCGAGTTTGAGAAATGCGACAGAGCTTGCATCATCATGCAAGAATAAAAATGCGCATGGCTCGTGTATTTTGTTTCCTTTTTAACATTATTACGAGGGCTCGCGAGTAAAACAAAACCAGACAGTGGTTGCAAGACGCGTTTCAAAATATACAGCTTGCGCTTTTTAATGTATGTTTTTCCCCGTTTAATAGAAATGCTTTAAATATTAACGCTTTAGAGGTGTTAGAATGGTGAAATATAAACTCGAAATAAAGTTTGAATTGAAGAGTGCCGAATAATGGTCAAAAAAGTTCAATGTCGAATTGAATACGAATGCGAAACAGTTTATTCTAATTGTTTGCAATACTAAACAATATAGCCGCATAGATGAGAAGAAATTAAGTTGTGTTTATTCTCTTGCAGGGGCTGACGGATGTGTCCACCCATCCACGTGTGGATCGCAACGTTCTGGATTAATGAACAGGTATGTCTAAACCGTTTAAATCGGGGGACTTGTTGCGTCACCTAACCTTGGCACATCACTTCGACGCTGTGGGGAACGACGGATTAGCGAAAGAGACAGGTTTAGTTAGCAGTGGTATTTGTAGTTTGACAATAATTTGTCATCTTATTGACGTGACAATGGAGAATAGGTTCATAGCACACTGAGCTGGCTGAAGATGACGCAAGATATTTTTTTTATTCAGAAAGTGCGTGGTTTTTGGGCTTTCTTTGAGCGCCTAAAAAAAGCTCGGTGCATGACTGCCTCGTTTGAGAAACACAAGAAGCGATTTGTTTTCCTGTTGAAATTGCGCGTTAGTCAAAGCTGTTGAATGCAGGCTTGATTTAGATCCAGCAAAAGCCTGCAAGGACTATTACAACTTATCATATGAACAGCCTTCGAGAACAAGCCTTAATTGTTTTGCGAGAGTACTATGATTCGATGATTATAATTATGTGTTAAACTCGAATACTAGGTATTTGAAAGTCCAATCGAATTATTCGGACAATTTTTTTTTGTATTCGAATTCTAAACCCGAATATTCCCACACCCCCAATATTCTTCATTTGTGTCGTTATGCACTACCTAACAAACGTTGGGGAGGATAGTAAGATATGTGTTTGAAGTTGTGTTTTGTATACAAATCTGTGAGCGACATTTCATTAACGCCACTACGACATATAGTTCGCGTTCCTGAGATAAATGACATTATTATTCGACATCCTTGGAACATGATATATTTTCTCGTATACTTAGACAGAAATACTCTACTAAATTATAGCACTCTTGGGTAATAATTCAATTACAGCAATTGAATTACTGTAATTTAATTACTTTTGTGGTAAGTTGTAATTGTAATTAATTGCTTTTTGCTAAAAGAAATTGTAATTGTAATTTAATTACTTTCTAGCGTCAGCAGTCGCAAAATTTGAGGCACAATTACAATTACTTTTGCGACACTTTGCGCCGCCGACGGAACCTCTCTGAAAGCCTCAGCGCTCGCACAAGCGGCCTAGCTCTCGGTGAAACCAAATACTTTACTAAGGGAATGCATTCTACTCCGCTCATTTGCATTAGACAGAACGCCTACAGCGCCGAATCCAGCCCTGACAGAGGGAATAAATAAATTACATTTTGGAAGTAAGTTACCCATGTATGAATTATGGCATATTTCCCTGAACCTTTTTTTTTTGTTTATTCTGATTATGGCCACAAATTGAACATTGATCTGTCTGTTTGTGGCGTTTTGCATACAAATTCAGAAACACGGGAGGGAAAAAAAGAAAACCTAGGTTCACATGCTGATTGGTTTCAGAGGTGCTTGACATGACTGAAGAGGTCGGGGGAAAACCTCAGCCTGCAGTGACATTGCCCATATAAATAAATAAAAAAAGGATCCGGTGTCCTGTCAGACAAGACTGGATTATCTGCGCACATGCGCCAATCATGTTCGAAGAACGATTGCTTTATACATAGGTATGCTTCAAACATGTCTGTAAACAGTTTCTGGAAGACAGATCTTACAGGACCATCATTCGAGGAACACACATGTCTCAGACATTGTCTGCAGGTTGTCTTTTGCGCAATGTATGATCAATGTTACTGCTACTTCAGGCGAAGTTACTGAGTGCAGGCAGGAATAAATAGCCACCAGATCATTGCGGGGAAATCACTGTATGGTGTAAAAAAGTAAAGGAGCCTCTCGTACCTTATTAAACAAGTTGCGCCAAGCTCCTTGAGAAAACGCAGGGTGGTGACGCGGATCAAAAATACTTGGATCTCGGGAGCATTCGCATATATGGGAAGGTCTTTCTAAATTTACTAATTTGTACCGGTGCTTCATTTTACTAGGAAGCACGGGATTCGTGAAAAAAAAATAGCGTAACATTTAAGGACAACACTCTAGAATTATTATGCTCGGACGACGTTGAGGAGTTAAGTTAAACGCAGAACGGTCTCGCTTCTGAATTTAAAATGCAAATTAAATCTCACGAACGCGTCGCAAGAACATCTTACTACTCGACGCCAGTCTCAGATCGTATATTTAGCCTCACTTACAAAACTCTGCCCCGAAGCGAGCTGCTTTCTTTTCGCATTTCCGTGTGTACAACGTACAACTCAAGGCCGGCTCATGCAGCACCGCTTGCTTACGCTGCGTTATGTGAGGACATCTTGCATCTGCTCACGTCGAGAACCAGCGGCACAGCTGTGCTTCATATTAATCGGGGCGACCAGTTCAAGAAGTGGCCTTGCACGCTGCATTGGACGCAGGGGTATTTCGGTGACTCGTAACGGAAGAAAACGCAAGCGAATGCTCCTGCATGGGTGGGCCTTAACAACCTTTCTATTATCACGTTTTGCCACCTCGTAGTATAGTCTTGAGAAGCCGAAGAGATGGACTCAAAGGAGCGACAGCCACCTTCTCCGCCTTCGCGAACAGATGCGTAAACCTTCACCACGCAAATAAAAAAATAACAAAAAAACGGTTCACTGCCTTAGAAAAAACATAATTAGAGGCGAGAGAAATACGCGAACTATAGTCCAAGAACACAGAGAATCGAGAGTGCATCGCCCTTCTCCTCAGTAATTAAAGCAATCCAAATAATGGAGCACGAGCCGCCTGATGGGATGAGATGAGCCCGCGGCTCTTTTCTTGGTGCTCTCGGGAACAGAAAAAAACGATGGAGGGGCCTGTGCCAGTACCACTTAGAAGATAAGGCCTGTGCCTGACGTCATCGTCCATAGATCACCGACCCGCTCCAAGCGGCGAACACGATGCAGCTCCACGAGAGCCGCCGCAAAGTGGCAGACGCGTCTGTCTTGGCGTCGCCGCGTCCTAAGGTCGCACTCGTTGTGAGATGATGCAATTCACACTGCCGACGACGATGCTGACGCAAGCTATGGGCGGCGCTGCGTGTATCCACTCGTGAGTCGTGATGACGTTTTGGGGAGAAAGTCTCGGGCCTTGTCTTTAATAGGTGATATTGCCTCAGCCGTGGCCTTTAATTCACCCCCCCCCCCCCCCCCCCTAAGCCGACAGTGCGGTGGGAGCTGCGCGCTCGGGCCAGGCCAATCGACCGCCTCCCTTCCTTTCATCACCTGACCCCCGCTCTCTGCACGTGGATATGGACGGGAGGGTGATCGCGTGGAGAAAGAGACACATATATGACCGATTCAACGAGCACGTATAGCTTCCGTGGCACTGTCAGCTTCGTGGTGAACAGAGCGTACCGACCTCTGATTGGATGGATTAGTGGGTAGGCGCAAAGGCTAGCTGCTTTGGCCTCTGGCCACCATCTCCCTCCATTCAGAGCGAACAAGAAGCGTCGCCTGCTCCTCGCGCAGGACCCGGCGCCTATCCGTTGTCTGCACCTCCTATCCGGCCAATCAGAGCTCGGCTCATATGACGTCACTGCTGCTCTTTTCTCCTCTTTTATGTTCTCTCCGTACAGTTGCAAACTCTGCGTATGGGCTCGGATGGCCGCTCGTGATCCTCGCGCGCTGTCGAAAGAAGCGGGCGCTATAAAGGCCGGTTCACACATGCAGCGAAGCGGCGCTATTATCGGCCACTTCAATACACAAGGCCGCTCTCCATCATGTTTCTCCGCTCTCCATCGACAGGCTTCTCGTGTTTGCGTGTTCGGCTGGCGGCGCGGTCGATATGGCCCAGCGGCACCTCATAATTGATTCCGTCTTTCTGTGCCGACGCGAAACAAGTCGCCGCAAACTGTTTCTTTTTTTCTTTTTTTTTCTTTTTGCGTTGGAAGAAACAAAGCAAAGCGGGTGATTTGGGAATTATTGGCGATCAGTCTACCCACCCCTGCCGCTTCAATCTGGATGAGCATCGTATACGGCGGGCGGTCGTGAATCACTATACGCTGTTGCACCTTATGATGTACCGCAGGAAAGGCTACAAGCGCGAGCTCCTTGCTCTAGGGCACCTCTCGGCGGCACTTGCGCTTCTAGCCTTCGCTGCGCTACAACATAAGGTGAAACGGAGTATAGTGTGGTGCACGTTAAAGACTCCAGACTAGTGGTTGTTCCGCAGCGGCAAAATTTCTCATCTACAGCTGAGACACCAGACGCCCGCTGTGGCGAACTAGCTTCCGACCATATAAACATAAACACACCAATTTTACTACCGGATTTATTTTTTTTTTGCGAAAAAAAGTACAATCCCCCCCAAAAAAAAATTAGCTTTTTTTTTTTTTTTGCCGCAAAAATAAATTTTGCGTTGCCGAACGCTTATTCTCCGACCAAAGGTAGCGCAAGAGGTCCAAACCAGATGCCAACGTTTCAGTCCGAACCGATATCTTGTTCAAAAGTTACAAGTGATTTTCTGAAAAATTCAATGGGAAAATTGGGCTCATTTTTGCTCGTTTTCGGTTTCTGGCGCCATATAGCTCCACGCATTCGAGAACTCTATCGACCGCAATTTTCCCATTGAAATTTTCAGAAAATCGCTTATAACTTTTGCATCAGATATTGGTTCGGGCAGAAACTTTGGCATCTGGTTGTGACCTCTAGCTCTACCTTTGGTCGAAGAATGAGCATTCGGCGACGCAAAGTTTATTTTTGCAACAAAAAAACAAACAGTAGTTTTCTTGGGGGACACCCTGTAGACTGCAGACCGGCATGGTGCAACAACGTTACGTGCAACCCATGTATAGCGCTAAATCGGTCGAACTTGCGTCTTCTTTCCTTTTGAGCTTCGCGACGCCTCAGAATAAAAAAAAAAGCTGAGTTGGATGACCACATTCACGGTTGTCACAGGATCATCATCAACGACCGCCTTGGTTCACGCACGTACCGAATGTGAAAAACATGGCATTTCTAGACATGATGTAGGTTGAACATTCGTAAAAAGATCAGAAAACAAAGGTCTTCGACCGGTACCGCCTTTACTACCGGTACCAAAGTTCTTCGACCGGTACCGGCTTTACTATCGCTACAACCGATAGTAAAGCCGATTCGATATAAATGAATTGGATCCTTGGATCAAGTGGAAATTCCTTAATAAAAGCCAATTTCGTAGGGAATTAAAGAAAACCGGGGCTGGCCAAAAGGAACAGCCTGGGGAAGACCAGCGGGGAAGGGTCCATCAGTGCCCGACCCCCATCCAGACTTCTACCGTACGCATTACAAGTAATCAAATTACTTGTAATCGATTACTTTTTGGAGTAATTTTGTAATCATTTGATTAATTTTATTAGGCAGTAATCTCAAGAGTAATCTGATTACTTTTTGAAGTAATGAAAATTACTTCTAACCGTTACTATTTTTCCACGGGACCCCACACTTTTTTTTCCTGAATTTGCTTCTTTTTTCGAACAGAAACAAGATTTTTGAGGAGCTGCAGGAAACGATGTCAACTCCTTACTATGAACAGCTTTTGTGGAATGTCCGTTTTTTCTCCGAGCTGGGACTGGGAGTGGGAAGCCCCAGGAAAGCCCCAGTGCGCCACAAAGGCCATCCAGGGCGAAGTTTGAGGGAGCAGAATGTAACTTTGTAAGTCCTTCGTTCAAACTAGCCCCCTCACGCACACACACACAGAAATAAACAAAAACAATCCTGCTTACGATACCTACTCGCAGCCCGCAGGAGAACCAGAACCGAAGAATGTCTAAAGCGGATGAAAAATATAACAAAGCCAGTTCAAATACACGTCAAGATCCCGTATTTACCCTACGTGGTCTTTGTGACAAGCAAGGTTTCGAGTTGAGATGTGGTCGGGGCGATCTCTTCTGCTAATGGATACTACACATGATCCGTTTCAAATCCTGGAGCTGCTGCTCTTTTGTATAACATGCGAGTTCATTCACATGTGAATAATATCTGGAGAAGCGCGTGTGTGTGCGAAAGAGAGTAAGGGCCTCTTGTTTGCCAGTACAAGAAAATATATAGAGCAAGAAAACAAAATACCTTTTATTTGGAACCAGAGATTCCAAGAAGCACTCTAAGTTTCTATTCATCACGGACCAGTGGAGATGTTTTGGGTGAAATAGCGACTGCGACACTGCTAGAACTTTCGCAGCTAGAAAAACCAATGGTCTCATGATGCAGCGCGCAGAGATGGCTGATGCTGTAGAGTGGACCGTTTTTCTTCTTTAACGCTTGTCAAAATGTTAAATATAGGTTGGAAGTAGCTCATTGTTATGAGCGCTAAATATGTAAGTCTTGACACAATAAAGTAATCGGAAAAGTAACAGTTACTTCTTAAAGTAATGTCCAATTACTTTTGCTGTGGAGTAATCAAGTAATCTAATCAAATACTTTTTAGCCAAGAGTAATAGTAATTGTAATCGATTACTTTTTTTTAGTAACGTGTACAAGACTGCCCCCATCCAACTTCAATGGGCTATAAACATCTTAGAAATCCACAAATCATAATGATGCGCGGCCGATTTCCCTATTAAAAAAACATTCTAAAATTGAACACACCGAGGCCTTCTCCGGCGATGGGATTAATATTGGTCCAAAAGCCAGGACGACATTTGACAAATGAAAACGTGACATTGCATTGAGATTGCAGACGCTGGATTCACGAAATGTGTATGCTTTTCTAGGTGAAGAGTAGTCGAAAAATGTCGATTTTTTGCGGAGAGGGAACATAATACTGCAATAATTGTCTCAAAAACAACACTCAATGTTGTTAAGTTTTTTGTTTTTTTTCTTGCGGGTGTGATGTGTCCGGTCGTCAGCTCTCGAGCGCGCGCTCACTGGGCTGAATCGTAGTCCGAGCTGTATGGGTACAGTGAACTAGAATCAGAGTAGTTGAAAAATAGCCGGCCTCCAGGTGAGGCGCTTCGTGTAGAACCTGCCAGGTAGCGCTGGTGTTCGATTCCGGAGCACTCCTGCCAGCGAAGTTCGCGCCAAGCGTAGCTGTTTTTGATTTTAGCGGTTCATTAGTGTGGCCTATGTATGCTTTATGGGTTTTTCATCGTCTATGAATTAATGTTGAAAGCTTACTTGGGCAATGTAGTGAAAACCGGGGTAACCAGTCTTGCATGCTGGCGCGTAGCGGAGTGAGTGAAAAAATGTTTTATTTTCAGGTGGGGCACCTGTCGCCCCTGAAACTCGTCATTGGCTACAGGGGGAGGGGAAGGAAGGATTGGGGCTAAATGTAAATATCAAGTCCGGCGGACTTGATGTACTCTATCAGCGAGTCTACAATTGCTTTTTCTGTGCTCGGGGGTGCGGTCTGGAAGAACCCATTCCTTTAGGCAGGATGGCCTTTCTTGTGGCGGTAGAGCATTCAGAGCTAGTTTCCGCTTGATATCACTTTTGGGACAATCCCAGATGATGTGTTTGATGTCTGCCAATATTTGGCAGTGATCGCACATGTCAGTTTCGGCGTCTCCCCCGTTGTTGCTTTTGCAGAATTTATACTTCAAGGCCGGTGTCATGGCGGTTCCTGTGCGCAACCCTCGTAGGCATACACACTCCCACCGACTATAAGATGTCGATGGAAGTGGGTGTTCGTCTGGCCTGCGTAGATCGGCGAGTCTTTGGCTTCTTTCTAGTCGTTCTTGGGCTTTGATTTCCGATGGGTCGACGTCTTCTTCGATGTCTCCATCTACGACGGGGTGCACTGAGCCTTGGCCGGGTGGGACTGCCTGTAGCTTTTCGCGTGCGGCTGCATGTGCCTCGTCGTTTCCCTGGACACCTTGATGTAGCGGTGCGCAACCGTCTTTTTTCTCTTTGTTTTCATTGCTTAGCGACAAGACTCGAACTTATGTTGTCACAATGCCAAGCACTTGACATTCATCAAAACAAATTGCGAAAATGACCATAGACACCACAGAAACTATCTGAGAACATACGCGACGCCATATCCCATGTTACAGTAGCCATGTCCTCTCCGGATTTCGACAACAGCGCCACTCGCGGCAGTCTACACTTCTGGCTTCACACGGCCGATGGGGCGCCACCGACGCTTTTTCCACTGCCCCTGTATTCATTGGCAACGAGCTGCGCTCATTCGAGATATCCCTCCGCGGTTCCACCGGTCGGAGCTGCGAAGATCCCTCGCTCGCTATTGGCTGACAGTGGTCCTGGTTTCGGAACATGCTCCTCTGACCGCCAGAGATGACAGCGGCGCGTTCCGATCTTTGATTGCTTTTTTTATAAAGAAATCGGCCGCGTATCGTGATGATTTAGGAATTTCTAGGATCCCTGAATCGCAACTGTGCGTAGGGGCCTTAAAGGGATACTGAACCATAGAATTTAGTGTCAATAATAAGTGGCGCACGTTCTTTCCACGAGCCAGCAGCCGCCGGTGTGCGCGAGCACACGCAACAAAAATGACGTCAAAGATCTCCATTCGCGGTTAAGATGGCAGTGAAATGCATGGGCTTCGGGCGAAAGGAGAATAAAGACAAGTTTTTCCTCTATACAGTGGTGTCTGGTGTAAAAGTTAAGCGATTAATTGGTCTAACAAGCATGTAGCTTTCACTTGTAGAGATGAAAAGCCTGTCTTTATTCTCCTTTGGCCCGAAGTCCATGCATTTCACTGAAATGCATGTTTCAAAGCCAGGAGCGCGGACTGGCTTGTGCTTCTAGCTTTGGCTCCAGTCTCAGCTTAAGGGGGAACGCAGTGCAGTATGTCAGCTAAAGCTGCCATATACAGTGGATCTAGATACAGCGCGTTGCTACATGGTATGGACTAACGGAATCTAACATCAACCAGTGGGGCTGAACGCTTCATTCGTTATCAGAGACAAGCTGCGTGAAGTGTCGCGAGAAAGGTTACACTGTTGGGAAACTCGTAGGATGTCAAACTGACGGGAGAGGAAGTTTTTCATCAGAATTTAATAAAATACTGACATTATTGATGAAGGAGAACATATTTTTATTTTAAAAATTCACCTCACTTATGTTCTTACGTCTGAACCCCCCCCCCCCCTTTTTTTTCTCGTTTTTTTCTATTGATTAGTGATCCCCTGTAACGGCCTTTTGCTTATTTTAGCTCCACGCCAAAGACTCAAAAACATTTTTTTTAAGCGTGAAAAAAATACCAAGTTTTATTTGACATCATGTCTTCGTCTTCTTAGCATGTCCTGCATCCCTCCAGCAGCCCGGCTGATGGCTGCGCTGATCTTGAGAAATTATTGAGTTACTTCGAGTAGTGGCAGGACGACGAAGAGAATCTTTAACAAAAAAAAGAGTGCTTATAGGCTTAACGCAGTGGGGGCTTCGATAAAGTCCTTGGAACGCGCGTGAAAGTCTCCGCAGGAACAAGTTGAGCAAAGGCAGATTACCCTCGTGCTTCTTCTCTTTCTCCTTTTGCTCTTTTTTTTTTTCGTCTAGATTGTTAAAGAAAATTAAAGGTTGTGTCATATTTTTGTTTCGTATATAAAAGCAAACCGAAACTTGCATGAAGGAACCGTCTTGATCGGTAAGAAAAAAACGAAAAACTGTCGGATAAATTAGTTTTTGGACCTTGAACCAAACTTTCGTCTTGCTAGAGTCAAAATAGCACAAGCTAGGGCTTTGGAGCTTTTCTCCAGATTTAGTTTAGCAGACAGATAATATTTTTCGGGCTTTTAGATATGCCGTTATTCTAATAAAAATGATAAAAGTAAAAACCGACGCTTTGTTCTCAAAAAGGTTAGAACTCATTTGTGACTGTTTTCTCAGTTGGGTAATATTAGGCTGAACGACATTTTTTATGTTTGTATCTATGGCCACTACACTATTAATGCGCTTACAATATCGATATTGTTCATGCTGCTCAATATTTTTGTTTATCAAGGCAGTGAGAAGAAGAAACAAAGTTGTTAATTGGACTAGTTGGTTTGTTGTTTAAAACGTTATAAAAGCGCCGTAACCAACAAGAACCAGAACGAAGTAAGAGAAATCAAGGCTCTTGCGCTGCATTACTTCGTGTTGGTCCTCGCAGTTTTCGGCGCTTTCATGCTTTTTAGTAATGAAGGGTTTCCTGAAACAAATTGATATTTTTAGAGGCCCTTCAAGAACTTGGAATGCCATCATGCGGGAGCGCTTTCGTAGGGTGATTATGTGTCGGCAATGTTGCCGCACGATCGAGCCTATTTTTTGAATAATTTCGGAAAGTCTACCCACTTTCAAGTTTTTCGCGAAGAATGCGTAACTGTGGCTAGTTTTTCTTTTTTTATCACTTTTCGCTCAGCGAAGCGCAGGAATATAATGAGACTGAAAAGTTCTCAAACGAAGTGCACGAAGCCACGCAAAGAAAGAAATCAAACCACGCTTAGAACATTTTTTTTTAATGTTTATTCTTTTTATACAATTTATTTTCTTTCATCTTAACGAATAAATTTGCAGGGTATAAAATAACTTAACATATTCTGACGTCTAATCAGTAAACTAAATAAATTACATGGTTGTTGTGCATAGCAGTTGATCTTGTGGTGAAAACGTTCGGCTCGCCAGCTCGCCAAAAACCAAAATCAAAGATGTCAATTCAATATTTTATACATGATCAGTGTACGGCACAAAAAGAAGGGGGGGAGGGGGATAAAGGAATAACCGTGTGTGAAAAAGAAAAACGCAATAGCCACGCAATGATGTCGCTAACCAATCAGTGCCCTTCTAAAAAACGCCATCAACCAAGAATTCTATGAGCGCACTTGTAGCGACATCCCAATATGTTTAGCCCACTATCGTGCGCGCCCAACACCATTTCCTGCGGTATAAGGTGTTGAGTGTGTCTGGCAGGGCGCTAACCATTTTGTGAGAGCCACGAGAGCGCTCATACAACATCTGCCAGCTACCGCCTGGATATAACGTCTGCCGCCTGTAATTCTGGATTCTCATTTCTTCTCCGCATAAATTACACAGTCGGAGATGAGCTGGCTATATGTTTCTCTTTGTCCGACCGCAGCTCACGCTATAGACCACCACAGTGTTTACAAACAAGCCCGCTTTGCCAACACCAGCTGTGGGCACTGCGCATGCGCAGAAACCACATTCGGGAGGAGTGAAGCGTTTGCGCATGCGCACTACCGACAGCAGCGCCACCGCAGTGATCTGACGTCAGTGAGTGTAGTTGATCTACACGATTTGACGTAGAGCCAATCAAGCAACACCAAATGTGCATCGTCATGGCGCTCTTCTCTTTTTTTGTGGTTGTGCTAACGAATTGGGCACAGAAAAAAAAAAACACGTAAATCGCGGGACATTTCTTGTGCGTGATGGGTTTAGTCGGTAATATCGAACGCACAAAGGCGATGAGCGGCGTGAGGATGCACATTTGGTGCTGCTCGCTTGACTCCATCGGATTGTATGGTTCGTCTGCTTCTTCTTTTGCAGGGGTTTTGGTGACGACAGAATACCGAGCTCTGATTGGCTTTGATCGAAGTAAAGTGGGTAGACCTCGAGGCAGCCTGCTTTGAGTTCTACCCACTACCCTTCGATCAGAGCCAATCAGAGCTCTGCGTCTTTCTGACGTCACCACCACCCCTGCAAAAGAAGAAGCAGACGAACTTGCACTCCGCATACGTTGGTTGCAGACGAGAAGTGAAACGGAGTATATATCTTTCCCAGGGCGCATTGGCGGCTGCGCAATGGGAGGAATATCTCTTGTTATGCGGAGCAGGAAGTCTAGGGTAGACGTCAAGCCATTCAAATTGAGTGCAGCACTGACTCGAACCTACGTGGGAGTCGCAATCGGGGTTTAAATGGGTGCTGCAACGATATCCAATTGAAATGTTTTCTTGTTTTCACTTTTTTACACGAGTTTATTGGCACTAGTGGGACACAAGTATACCCACACGCAACGCCATTGACCGAGAAAGCCCTTTGTCGCGTTTCCATTTTAGGAGTAATGGCGCATTCCCACTGGAAGCGGATCCGCGTTCGCAAAGCGATTGCGAACGTGGTAGTATAAAGATCCAGTACAATTGTACGCGTATTTGATGACATCAAATGCGCGTGCACTTGTAGTGGATCTTTATACAACCGCATTCGCAACCGCTTTGCGAACGCGGATCCGCTTCCAGTGGGAATGCGCCATAAGTGCGATCGTTTTCTTTCAATTTCTCATTCACAAAACTTGATGACGTAGTTTGGAAATCGCAGTGTCCCCCAGTGACAATACAGTCATGTCTCGTTAATATGGACCCCGTTAATATGGATACCCCGCTATATGGACACCATTTTCGAGGACGAACTGGGAAAATACATGCATTTTTGTCTCGTTAATATGGACAACTCACATTACGGACGATTCTTTGGGGGAACGGAGGTGTCCATATTAACGAGACATCACTGTATATAGTATCCCCGTTGACGATAAATGAGTGCGGCTCATAGATTAGTCCTGAACATTGCGTGAGCACTTTATTTGGGCTCGCGATAATCAATGGCTCGACAATCAATCGGGTAGTTGGCTCGTGCCCAATGACAATAGCGAACCCATAACAACGCGTGAAGCTCGGCGATTGTCTTGTCCATGACCAAATCCAGCGCGTGTGGCTATGATCAACATTGGCGGCAGAAATCGGCTCAATCACGTGGCCGCTTGTTCTGGTTGCGAGCTGAGGGAAAAAACGCTGCTCGTTTTTCTTTCGTTTTTTTTTTTACTGTCATTGCACAAAGAGGAACAGAACTAAAAAAAAAGGGAGCGTGACTTACTCCCTCAGGGGGCTAAATACGCTGCCACAACCATTAGTCCCCTAGGGGAGCAACGGTAAAGGGAGCAACGGTTGCGCCCCGTCCGTTAGTCCCTCGCACTAGCACCGTTGTTACACCGTTTCAATTGCACCTCAAGGACCAACTGTTAGGCCCTTCCACACTGTCCGCTGGGACCAACTGTTACACCGTTTGAATTGAATCCCGAGGACGAACTGTTAGTCCCTTGCACTTGGACCCCTGGGACTAACTGTTACACCGTTTCAAATGAACCCCAAGGACCAACTGTTAGGCCCTTGCACTTGGACCCCTGGGTCTAAACGTTGCGCCCTTGGATTTAGACCCCTGGGACTAAAGGTTTATCCTTTACATTTGGTCCCGAGCCAGAAATCTCAGAAACGAAATTGTGCAGTTCAGGTTAAACGTAGCTTTATTGCCTCGTAGATACACATCGCATTCAAGGATGACTGAAGTCAAAGTTCCTGGGAGGTAGAATCCACGATAAGGCCAAATTCCGAAGAGTGCACTTGCGTCGACGATGGCTTGGACACTGGGACGTCTGCCTAAACCGGTCGTGGTCAAGGCACTGTTTATTGGGGCACCGGCGGCTTCTTGCCTGTTTGCGAGGAATTTGGATTATTAGTAACAGGGCAGCGTGAAATACCCGATCGCTCGACAAAAGTATGATATATAACACAGGCATAATAAAATAACAAATAGGCTGCATAAGTGCTACAATGGTTCACATCCAACATGCGATCTGTTGACAGTAGACCAGCGCAATATTAGACTTTTAGTAGACTGTTCGCTGCGAATTACAGACCCAGCGTCTGCGTGCTCAAACTATGCTTCAAAGTGACGGCACGAGCTCCCGCCATCAACGCGAAAGTCTATACTTCGTTTCACTCAATCTGCGAGCGAAGCCAAAGCTAGAAGCGCGAGACCAGCGCCTTTTGCATTTCTCCCCAGCTCGCGCGCTCGAGCAAAGCCTGAACGCACGGAGCTTCCGTGCTCGCGCTTCCAGTTTTGCCTTCGCTCGCACATAAGGTGAAACGAAGTATAGTGTAAAATCAAATAAATGTCTCCGGTAAGGCCGGTTCTCACACGCAGCTAAGCACTGGGTCGCTAAACTCGTCAGATACAACTTTCTTCGTGTTATGACATAGCGGGGGGTGGAGCCGAAAGATTTCTGCGAAGTTTTCTTTTTCTCACAAACCCGGAGATCCGTAGATCTTCGTGACGTTTTTCATTGAAAGGGGGAAAAATCCCTACTACTCCCTAGGCGCCGAACAAGAGCAGCACGAGAAAGCACGCGGAGACGAACGTGGTTCGTATACGTATAATGTCACGATGAAGATTTTCAGCTGCGACCTTGATGGTCTCTAAAAAGCACAGCGGAGGCTTGGGTAATTGCATTCTAAAATCAACACCGTCCAACTTGATAGTCTGATATCGTTCTTATTTCCACCGATAAAGCAGAATTTACTAAAAAACGTCCCTGTCGTCCCTTTTATTTATCTCGGCCTTTTGAATTTGATCAGAGTGTAGCCCGACGTGGCTAGGTCACAACCACCGTGGTCACAACCTGCCGAGTAGCATTGTCCACCTTTGGACGGATTTCGCTTACAGGCAGTTGTCCCCCTTCCGCGGGAGATAAAATAATTTTATGATAGACTTTCAAAGATAAGCCAAACTGGGATTAATTCTGCGTTCATCAACTGAAATAAGAGTAATGTCAGTTTGTTCAATATTGACAGTGATGTTTCGAGAACGCGAGGACACCAAGCTTCCATCGTTCACAACCAAACTTTTCACCGTCGACTCGAACACGCACCATCAAATTTGTCGTTCACAACTGATCATCCTGACCCTGACGTCAAAGGTATGAACTATAAAAGGACGTCACTGAACGCGCCTGCACACAACGAGCCCTGGCACGAGCCTCTCGATTGAAAGTCTGTCATGGCCGCTCGTAAGTTCATGGAACGCGCCCCGTTTTAATTCCAGAATCTCTAGAACCATAATTTAGAAAATTGCACGCTGTGCTGTTTTTCGTCATCACTCAATTGGAACGCCTCCAAGCAGGGTCGTCGAAACAGAAGAACGGGGAGGGGGGCGATTCACCCCTCTTCCCCCCCCCCCCCCAAGTGGCGTTCAAAAAGGGGGCGCAAAGGGCATAAGGGTGTAAGGGGGGGGGGGGGGGATATCGCCCCAGCCCCGGACTATAGCATTTTAGGGAGTTATAATAAAAAAATGACAGACGTTTGCAGTTCTCTATAATGTCGAATTAAAGCGCAGCTCTTGAGGAGGAGGAGGGGAGGGCACGGAGGGGAGGGTATGCCTTTCCGCCCCCCCCTCCTCCTATCCTGTTGCTTTCTCATTTAGCGGAGAAACCTAATTGGTGTCAAAATCACGTGACGTCAATTTTCCCGCTAAATTTAGTGAAAAAACGTCCCATAATGCAACGCGTGCGCGGTTACGCCGACGGCGACGCCGCTCAAGCTCGAAAGGGGGAAGGGATATCCCCCTTCTTCACTACTATCACCCCACCCCCCTTCTGTCTCTCTCTTTCCCGAACAATTTCTACGGCCTTCCTGACCCCTATTTGCGTGTGTGTTTGTGTTGGTCATACCTTTTTTTCCCTTTCCCCGGCTTTTTCTCGCCATTCCCCGCCGCCTCCTCATCTCTCAGTCATTACCGACGCCTCTATACATAACGCCTGTGGGTGACCCCGGTCGCGTTGTTGAGAGTGGCGGAAGATGCGCTCTAAAACCGCATACACCGCGCATGGCTCCACAATATCACAAAGTTTAATCTTCGCCTCGATTCCGAAGCGAAGATTTTGCCCTCAAATAACTCCTTCCCAAAGTTGTGAAACGTCACTTTGTCGTCAGCAATAACTTCCACAAACGACGATCTTGCGACGAGAAAGTTCAGAGTATTTACAGCCCGCCTAGGTACATTCTACGTTTCATTGACTCTATCGCGGCGTAGGGATGTAGGGACACGCGGGCGCGACGTCATCAGTGCAGCCGTTCAATCGGCTGGCCCCACGGTGTTGCTCGCGCGCGCTCCGATGAAGCTCGCTACAACTTTGTGCCCAACATTCTCGCTGGAATTTGAGCACCGAGAGAGCTTGGATGATTGACATCTCGTCCCGCGTGACGCCAACGTCGCGAGAGTCCAATCAGCACGCTCCGCGAACTTCGTGCCCAACTTTGTGTTTGACCAGTTTAGCGACCCTGATGTAGCGCTGCTCACGTGTCGTCTGCCATGAGCAACAGTTTTGACGGTGTGATACAAAGCTGGTGACCGCTCCCGTCAGCACGCGCTTAGCGCAAGGTCAGCGCTATGATTCTAGTGCTCCGCTGCATGTGTGGACAGGCCTTTATGGTCAAGCGATCCTGCCAGGGTCTGCAAAACACCAAAAAAAGCCATTGGTAGAACTGGCGTTTCGCTCGATACGATTGAATATGAGGTCTCTGTGCTGCATAACAAAATCAGCAACCATGGTGCCAAAAAGAATAGAGCATGGCGCGCGCTTTGCACTGTCTGAAGCCGCGGTTAATGAATACAAGATAAACGTAAGACTTCGACATACCTTAATCGAGTTCCCTTGACTTGTGACTTCAGAACAGATCAAGTGCAGTGCTGCAGCACCGCGAATCCAAACCGGATCCCGCCATGAGCGGAGACGACACAAGGAGAAAAAACGGCGACCAGCTTCCGAGGAAGGTTGTATTTCAACTTTTAACTTACTAAAAACAGGTTCTTTTGAAACAAAGACCCCTTCCCATTTTCCCGACGGACCCTATCTGCCCCATCTGTCCAACCCCTCGCGTGAGCGAGGAGCACGAGAAAGAATGCGGGGTAGGGGGTTGGTGGGAGGGGGAAGGGCGCGCTGAAGAAAATCACTTTTCCCCCTCCCACTACACCACGGTGTAAGATAGACAGGTGGGGAAACGAGAGCCAAATGAGCGGCCGGATTGTGTCCCCCTCGGTTTTCTCTTTTTCTGTGGCGTCATCTATGTGGAGCACCGCGAACTCTCACTCCGGGTGGGCGACCGGTGGCGACCGGCTAAACTGACGTAGATGGTTTCTCGTGGATTTTCAATGGAGGACTGTCGTGCTCTCGGTTTATTTTGCGCACTCTTCCTTAGAGTTCCATGCAAATCTGATTCCGATTTTTTTCCTCTCGCCGCAGCGCCATCTGTCGCAAATTGGGGGTACCCGCAAGCAGACGAGTACACAATCCGGTCACGGCGCTGCGGTAGGCTTCTATGGGCCGTTTCCCCACCTGTCTATCTTACACCCTGCACTACACACAACACACGGACACAGCACAGCCCCAAGGACGGGAGAAGGTCGCCATTTTCAACACGCCGGTCGAGTGACGTACAAGCAAACACATTTTTTGTTTTTCTTTTATCTCTCTCTCTCTTACTCGGGTGCCTTTTTTCATTTAGTTCGCATTTGTTTTGTATTAGCAGGGTGTTGCCATGGATGACGTTCCGGGCGTGGTTTGTTCTTCGTTGTTCATCTGGAATGTTATCTGAAACAGCGACGACGAAGGTGTGAAGGCGTCTGGATACTGCCCCTGAATGTTCTTTTTGAGTGGAACGTGCCGTGCATCAAATGTTTCGTTGCGGATTTTGAGTTCGACATTGGATTACCCAGAATGGTTGGTCACGGGAAGACGCAGAGACGAAGCTCGACTTGTTCTCAGTAACTCAGATTTAGCGATTGAAGTGACCATTTATTCTGACTGCGAGACTCCGGTCTTGAAAGCGCGGCTTCTACAAACTGTTCAGTTACATTTAAGAGAAAAAAAAGTGTTAGTATTTGGAGGTGTTGCGTTAGAATAAATGCTCATTTTTTGTGCGAAAGCAAATTACGTGAATGGGACTTGTAAAATGTCAACAGATCATTTTTGACACGATAGTTGGGTGAGGTCGAATCAACACATTCGTTAACTCGCATTCACACAACGCGCGAAGCTCTACCATGTAATGTCTTAACGTTCGTGGCAACCAGATGGTCCTTTCGGGAAGCAACTGGGAGTTCAGAGGACCAAATGCTGACGTTAGTCCCTTGAGGCAAACTTTTTTCTCAGAGTGATATAACGCATGTTTTATAAGTTATAAACGTCAAGGGTTCATTCCAAGTGGTATTTGCGCAGAATACAAACATTGTTGCGCTGCCCTTTTTAAGGGTCCTCTGTTTATGACGAGAGTACAATCGGGCGTGGTGTCACTATGAATCAAATCACAACTGGGATGTCAGAGGCTTGAATGCGCACTGTGATGCGCACTTTTGAGATGGAATTTGATTAGAAGCATATGAAATTTTCATAGCGTTCTCATTTTGATGGGTCCGATATCGCCGCTGCGTATGTTGCCTCGCTACCAGATATCGCACAGTAGCTGGGAAACCATTCTAGATGCAGCTGGTCTCATCTATCTTGACCTTGGCTCAAGAGTAAAATTACGGTCAAGCCTTGTCCACGATAAGCTTGAGAATTTCGTACTGGAGATTCGTGAACTGCTAAATTCTAAACTACGCTTAGGAATAGACAATTTGCAGTATTCCCAAGCGCCCCGGCCCACACTCAAGGAATCATGGGAACGGTGTTCCTTCAGCTCCCTATTGATCACTAATTTTTGACTAACTCCATAATTACACAGTTTTAGAGCGTAATTCGAGTTCACCCTGAACAAGCGCCTGATATACCCCAAGGACCTGTCATATCACTTTTAGAATTGCTCGTAAACATCAGCATTTTTTATACTGCGCATGCGATCCATCTTTCAACCTGGCTGAGCTGCAGAAATCTCTTACAATATTATGATTCTCGTGATTATTGTTTGAGCAGGAATAGCTTAAAAAATCGATAATTCACAAAAACAAAAACCAGGATTTAGCTCGGAGTCCGCGGGGCGTTTATAGCATTTTTAGCGTTTCTAACTTAATATCAGCATGATAATAATGTAAGAGATTTCTGCAGCCCATCCAGGTTGAAGAATGAACAGCATGCACAGTATCAAAAACGCTGACATTGAGGAGAAATTTTAAAAGCGACATGGGTATATCAGGCGCTTGTTCAGGGTGACTCCGAATTACGCTCAAAACCTGTGTAACCAAGAATAGGGTTGAAATTACCGATCACTAAGGAGCTGAAGGCACACCGTTCCCATGATTCTTTTAGCGCGGGCCGGGGCACTTGGGGGATATAGCAAATGGTCTGTTGATGAAGATGGTTCATGCCTGTTGCATTGTCGTCGCACCGCTTACTGATGGCCATGGCTTTGTGAATACGGTTCAGAATGTCTCATGACTAAGTTTGTGTGTATGTATCAAATTGTTTCCACCAAACCCGTCTCCTTTGGTTGAGCTTTTTTCACTAAGATTTTCGAAGAAAACACAACCATTTTCTTGGGGTTTAAAACACAAATACATTTCACTTAAAAAACACAAAGAAGTTTATAGCCATCATCCAGAGTAGTTCAGTTAGTAGTTGTCGAATATGTAATTAATGTATTTAGAATGCATCTATTTTTATAATCATTTGTTTTGAAGTTTCAGATCCATTGAAACAACGAATAATGAATTAGCTATATATAATAAACATTTTTAAACATAAAAATAGAAAAATCAATACAAAGAACAAATAAATAAATTTGACTCAAATAAAAAAGAAACGTAATAATTATATCTTTTTAATTATGATTATTGTTTACTTTGTTTTACACGCTTCAGATTTGTTGAAATTGCTGCTTCCGTTGAATTTTTTTCTGCCTCTGTCTCCTCGCCTTTTCTTTTTTCGCTGCTGTGATGTTATGCTTTCACTCGGAGGTTTAGACCTCCCATTCGTCTGCACGTCCTTGTGATTTATTCCTGCGGCCTGCGTGCTTCATTGAAGCCCACTGCTTTTCAAGAGACTCGGAGCTCTTCCAAGGTCCCAGCGGGGGCGTCGTAAACATGCTTTTGAGCGAAGCACAAGTGCTTAAATGAGGTCCCTCGGTACCGAGAGCAGCGTCGCATTGTGCACGCTCTCGACGTTCGCTTCGGCCATCAGAAGCCGACCTCTCGCGTTTTGCAAAAGAATGATTGCTCATCCGTCTCCTTTTCTCCCTCTTCTCACTTGCCACAAGGCGGGATTCTCGGGCGCATTCGCAAATAATTTCTGAAAGGCTGCGTGAGCGCTGAAAAGTATTTAGTAGGTTTATTTTTCTTTCTTTTTTGCGTGTGCCGTATTGCTCGGTATTTCGCTGCCTCAAATGAAGCTCGCTTGTTCTTCGTAAATAGCCCAAATAGGGGTTGTTGTTGTTTTCTTCTTTCAGTGTGAGCATTTCGTTCACTCTATTTGGTTACAGCCCCGAAGCGAAGGACGTAGTCAGCATGAACCACATCGCTTAGTAGAATGAACATTTGGGCAATTTGGTATGAGTTCACCGTGAAAAAAACAGCGCGAAAAAGACAAGGACGAAAATGGATGGCTACGCAGGACAAGCGCTGACTAATTAACTCAGTTGTTAGTCTGCGCTTGTCCTGCGTAGTCCTCCCTTTTTTGTCCCTGTCTCTTTCGCGCTGTTTGTTTGACGATGAACCATATCGTCATAGGGAGGCATAATATTATGCTAAAATTTTTAAGTATTTGTTTAGCAATTGCGGAGGCAAAAAAAAAAAAAGATAAAGAGATGTAGTCACTACCAGTGACGTAGCCGGGAAAGTTTTTCGGGGGAGAGGGGGGGGGGGGGAGGTGGCTGGCATGTTCATGACTTCAAGTGGAAACAGGGGAAAGGGGGGGGGTCAAAATGCATGTGTATATTATAAGTAGGGTTCGAAGTTTTCGGTTGAAACCGATAAAAACCGATAAATGTACGCCGAATCCATTTTCGTAAATTCAGTTTTAACCGAAAAAGGTCAGTTTTTAGGTTCGACATTTTCAATTTAAAGCGATAAAAACCGATAAAAGTACATCGAATTCATTCTTTTAAATTCAGTTTTAACCGGAAAACGTCACTTTGACCTTCCAGTCGTACCGCAGAGCCGTGGCGAAAACGTGGAACGACAGTGTCTATCGAAACGTGTCCGAATGTATGGGATACACGGATGCCATCGACGACGTTTTGGTTTAATACGCGCATTATCGATAGGAACGTGAAGTCAGAAATGCCCCGTGACTTCGCCATGTACGAGCCCGTTTACAAACTCGTCGTAAGGACGACTGACTTGATGAAAGCTCTGCATGTTCTGTTGTGCTTCAAAACGTCGCACCGTGTCTCTTTTGGCGGTCACAATTGGTTGATTGGCCGATTTTGGCTCAGGCAGCGCTTCATCTCCTCAGCCTGCTAGTGTCCAGAGTTAGCGTTGAGAGGGTATTCTCGAAGCTCAGGGTCATATTAACAAGAAAGAAAGAGTGCGGATCAACGAGGAGAACCTGGAAAAGTACATGTTTGTGTACTATAATAAGATCACGTAATCCTGATGTACAAAAGGTGAAGATCCATGTTTCTTTCGGCATGGGCTTCGTATCTGACTTGTTTTTACTTCCGTGTTTTTTTTTTCTTGTTTCTTTTACAGTTCACACATTTGCCAAATAAAGTGTCCATTTATTTTTCAATGTATTTGTGCCGTTATTCTTTGAGTAATCACAAATATCAGAGCTAGAAGGATCATCTGATCCGGTGTCCGTTGCTGTTTATTTCATATTCACCGAAAAAAGGCGATAATCCTTTGAGGGCATACATATACGCCGAAAAAAAAAAAAAACTAAAATTGATTTCTAAAATAAACACCCAAAAAAGTACGCCTAATTTTGAAAAAGTAAAAACCGAAAACCCGGAACCCTAATTATAAGGTCGGGTGAATTTCGGGGGGGGGGGGGGGGGGGGGGGCGGGGGAGGGGGGGCGGAGGATAAAACTCCAAAATCTCCCCCCCCCCCCCCCCGCCTCTCGCCCCCCAGGCTACGTCCCTGGTCACAACGATTATTTTCTGAGGAGATGAGTGACTTGCTTAAAAACACATTTATTGAATGTTTGAAACGCAAAGGTTCAGTTTTTGTGTGAGGTCTGCGTTCCCGCTAGGCCTTTCCCAACATTTTTATAGACCTCTATATTTTGTTGGCGTATTCTCCTCCTCTAATCGTCCAACTTATAGTTAAGGAACATAAAAAAAATTATACGAGAATAAACCACCCGTCTACATTTTGAAGTTTTGTTATATCGCTACTTCTTTCCGAGCCTTAGGTATTGCTATCGAACAAACGTAAATAGCAACACAACAAGCCCTGTGCCAGACACTCTGTACCTAGTGCTAAATGCCCAACACTGGGTGTGGGTATAGAAGAGTTGATCACCTAGGCAACTCGCTTTATTCAAACCCTTTCGTAAGAAAGGCCTTGTGAATTGAACGAGTCTGTAGCGTGCACCACGGAAGCTGCTTCAAATGGTGCTCAGCCGCAATGCAAACGTGCACTAGGCACAACAACCTCAAGAAGACGTCCGACTGCCCAGGGAGAATTTTTAGAAACCGCGCCATGAAAAGATGTGTCGGATTGTTGGCCATCCCACGTATCTTTTCTTAGACGCCGCGTCGAGGAACGGTGAGGCCCGTAACTGACTTCTCGTGACGAACACGCGCATCAACGGAACGCAGCATTGTGCGAGATTCTCACTTTGCCTCAATACACCCCGAACTTTCTACCTCGCTGTTTGCGTGTGTTTTTTCTGTGCCTGGGACGAGCCATTTTGTGTTCTTTGTATTCCATGCACCAAACTAACCCAACGTGACGCCGACGGGGTCCCCTCAGTTCATTCCAAGATACTTCATCCCAGGACACTTCATCGTAGGGACTGTTCTCGCATCACATGTCGTGGTATGCATTGTCCATGGGGTAAACTGTAGTGGGGTGAAACATCTTGAAATAAAATGACTTTGGTATGCTTTGTCCAAGATGAACTGTCTTGGGATTAACTGCACTTGGGAAGAAGTGTGGTAGAGCCGACGCCGACATCACGGCCAGTGATCATGTTCTATATGTTAAGACTTTTTAACACAGCATGCATTTTATGAGTCGTTTTCTACGAAAAAAGGTGTTCATGAACGAGTGTCATGAACCAGCGTGATGAACGATCGACATGAAAGCGGGTCACGAACGAGCGTCATGAACGAGCGACACGACGGGAGCGCTTACATGACGGTAGGTGCAGTGGAAGTCGGATACTACTCAGCTACGTAGCACAACTCTTCTGGAAGCGTTACGCTCTTGGCGAAACGGGCCGGTGGCAGCGGTGCGACGCCGTGCGATGTGACCACTCGTCTTATTAACGTCACGCGTCGCGCAAGAGGCATACAAAATCGCCCGTGCGCCGCACTCGTTTGCTTGGTCTCGCCCTGGCTAACATCTGGGGTGCACAGGGAAAAAACTAGCACCCTGGTTTTTGTCGGCATGATCAAGCTTGTTTTCTTTTTTCTCTCTTTTCAATTTGTTCTAGGACAATATAAAAAATATAAAAAGCGCGTAACCTTTTCCTTCTTTTTTTTTTTTTTTGCGGGAGGGGGGGTATAATTTTTGTGAAGTTAATTTTGAACTGTAATCGTAATTTTACATCAAATCTGTTCTTTTGACTCTGATTACAACCAAACATGAAAGAACAGGAGTCAGAACAGATGCTAGCTGCGCAATATATTTAACCAAAAAAAGGTGTGAAATACTTACGATGCTAAACTCGTATCACGGCCGCTCTCTCCCGCGAGAGAAGGGGATCGAGGAACCGTGCTCGCATTCACATCAAGAACTGTAATAAAAGAGTCCGGCTTCTCGCGGAGCGTTACTAATTTCCCCTTTCCTGTGTCAAATTAATTCATTAATTGAGTCGAATCAATTAATTAAGTGAGTACATTTTAGATTACCTTTATGTTATTTTATCAAGCCGTTACGAAAACCAAAATCATTGCTTCTTTCTTTGACTACCAAATCTTGTGAGAACTACTTTGCGGATCACATTATAATGCGCAAAACATCCTTTTTTTATTGATGGGACAATGAGTATATAATCATCTCAAAAAATGAAAAACGTTTACAATTCTGTGTAATGCCGAATGAGAGCGCAGCTCTTGAGGAGGAGGAGGGGAGGGTATGCCCCCTTCCCCCTAAAATACACTCCCCTCTTCCCCACTAAAATTAGCGAGGAAATTTAGCAAATATTTTCCCGCTAAAATTAGCGGGGAAACTGAATTGGTGTTGAGGTCACGCGACGGTAATTTCCCCGCTAAATTTAGCGGGGAAAGTTAACTCGCTAAATTTAGCGGTGAAATTCTCCCGCTAAATTTAGTGGGTTAGCTTCCCGGCTAAAACTAGCGGGAAAGTTTTCCTGCTAATTTTAGCAAAATTTTTTCCCCAAAAATTTAGCAGAAAGATTTCCCCGCTAAGTTTAGCGGTTTATGATTCCCCGATAAATTTAGCGTGAAAATTTCCCCGCTAAACTTAAGAGGAAAATTTCCCCGCTGACTTAAGCGGGGAAACATCCCATAATAAGGAGTTTTCGTAGACCGCGTTTCCCCCTCCGCTAAGCCCTCCGCAACGAAGAAGCCGCTCCTGCGCCTGCGCGCCGATGGCCTTGGCTGTAAAGTTCCAGGTATCATAGCGGGATGCGGAGAGCGTTGCGTGACGGCAAAAACGATCTACGAAAACTCCCTAACCCAACGCGAGGTTACGCCGACACCGACGCCGACGTCGACACCGCTCACCTCGGAAACGGGCGCCTAAAGGCCGGTTCAGACACTTGCGGTTGAGTGCGTTTGACTGCGTTGCGTCGAGAACCGAAAGCGAGTCACCGGCACATCCGTGCTTCATATGAAGCGTGAAATCCAATTCAAGGAATCATCTTGGCACGCGATATAAGCAGCAGGGATGTCCTGGTTTTTCGCAGCCGCAACTCAGTCAAACGCAGTCAAACGCTATTTCTGGTGGCCGTATTTATTCAATTGTTGTACGGATTCTTATAAGGAGTATTCACTGGGCGCCATATTTGTGGGTGCTGTCTAGAGCGCATGCTCAGAACGAGCCCCCATTAATAGGCTGCTAAGACCGGCCATTTCGACGGTGTGGAATGCACGTTGCAAAAGAACCCTGGAAGCTAGCCATCAGCACGCGCTCAGCAGTCGCGCACACAGCTATGGCCGCTAGTGAATACTTCCTATAGAGGCGGTAGCGCCAAGGCACGAGAAAGATCACATCGGTAGGCGGAACCATTATTAAAAGTCTTATTCAGCATCTTTATTCCAAAAGAAAGAAAGAAAGATGACCGCGAATGGGGAAGGATGTGCTGTTCGGCGCTCTGCCGTCCTAACCCACGTTTTTCTCGTTTCTCGGGACGTCTGGTACCTGAAGATTACCGCAACAGCATCGGGAACACCTAACGGACCCCTGCACACAGACTTTTCGGAAGAGCAGTGTCCATATTGGTCTGTCCTTTTAGCCATCTTTGAAAGGCGTTCATCGCTCATCTCGTGGGAAAGCCAAAAAACCGCTACTACCCGGCGGCCACGCCGGAGCCCGCCGCCGGGCGAGGGAAAGGCGAGGACGCCTACGTCTCGACTGATCCTCGGCGACCTCGATATGACGTCGATAGACTCCCATCCGTCCACGGCACCTGGAGTCTCCGCGACCGAGAGCGAGGAAACTCTTTCCACGTCGAGAATGATGAAAACCCCGCGCAAGCGCCTTATTTGAAAGGAGGGAGCATCGAATGATCCCGAAATGGACACCACCGAGGAAAGCTCTTCGGCGTCCATAAACGAAACTTCAGGCGAAGACTAGGATAACACCGACGGCACTTGTAGTCGCGGTGTGAAAGTTCTGGGGTCAAATCGCGCTAGGGAACTTTTTTTTTTTTTGGCGTAATTTTGCGCGTGTCTCACTTTTAATTGTGATCCTTTTTAACGAATCATCCACTTGCACTACTGCACCTTACACTGTTTTTAACTGTTAGTTCCCGCCTGTTCAATTGAAACACCGGGAAGAAAAAAAAAAGTCAAGGCAAGTTAACGCGCTAATCAATCGTTTCATAATGTTCATTAAAAGGAAACCAAGGTAACAACATCGGTATGGCTTTTACGGCAAGGGAGCCGAAACAAGCATTATTTCCCCAGCAACTACAATTTTATGTGTTTTTAAATATACAACGATCGTGCTACGACTCCTTTCAATAACAGTAAACGCCTATTTAGTACTAATAAAAACTGCAGTTGTGACAATTAAAAAAACAACAAAAAACTTCCACAAAATAAGCAAAAAGAAAAAAAAGACTATGTATTGATTGAGCGAAATCATACAGGCAAGGCAGCAAGTCAAACGTCTGAGAAAGTAGTAAAACCGAAATAAAGGAGATCATACTTTTACTTGCATGGAATGTGATAAAAGGTATATTTTTACTCTTTACATTTTGCTGTGGCAATTGTTCTGTAATATTTAACACATTACTTGTTGAATTTTAGTTAAAATCGTAGACGATCGCAACCGAATTCAAAAATGAATCAGGGGTCGACATCGCAAACCATATCTCTAACGCAAACACCTAAAATTACTTTGGATCAACAAACGGAATTAGAGCAGTTGGAAAACGGAAACAACAAATTCTAGAGAAATTCAGCAGCACAGTTACCTGGCGAACGAAGAGACGGGCATGGGAAGATATTGTCAACTTTCCGCGGAGTGTACGGCAGATGCAGGAGGCGTGGCGGAAATTGGTAAAGAAAGCCAGAGACATGTTCGCTCTTCCGAGGTCATGAACAACGAACTGGTGGGTCAGAACTACCCGCCCAATGATTTTATAGAGCTCATAGGGCCTTGTCTACATTCTTAGTGGGAGTGCAGTCAAATACAAAAAAAAAAGAGAGTTCCTGGTGTGATTTGAACCCGGGACTTTCACGCCGCGACAAGAAGTACCGACGCTCTAACCTCTCGACCACAACAGAATGCGCGAGCAGCCGGCGCTGGCGGAGGTATATAAACGTACTGCAACCGCTTTTATCTTCCGTGGTTTTTTTCTTTATTTTGGCTCACATTTACCCTCCCTGGCCGGAACTTTACCTGCCGCTCCTACAGTATAAAGGGGCGGTCAATTGGACTCCAGTTGAAAGTTCCTGCAGTCAGTTTCTGCGAGCGAAATTAGGCTTTTGTGCTTGAAGCGATACGGATTTCTCCGCCATTAGGCAGGGACGCTAGGTACTTCATTGTCCCCAAGGAGCTGGTCACGTGGCAGAAAAATCCCTCTTGGCCGCAGCCGCAGCCGCGGCCGCAAGATGAGCAAACCGGCCCTGGGGTGCTATGTTGCGCTTTTTGGACTCCCAGGAGACTTGGAAGAGGGAAGTGACGTCAACGACTAGAGAAACGCAGATTGGATGTTGACAGAAGAAAACAAAATCAACATCCAATCTGCATTTGCTGCGTTGTTGACGTCACTTCCCTCTCCCTAGTCTCCTGGGAGTCCAAAAAGCGCAACATAGCCCCCCAGCACACAGACTTCTCGGAAGAGCAGTGTCCATAGTGGTCTGTCCTTTTAGCCATCTTTGAAAGGCGTTCATCGCTCATCTCGTGGGAAAGCCAAAAAACCGCTGGCCGCCGGAGCCCGCCGCCGGGCAAGGGAAAGGCGAGGACGCCTACGTCTCGACTGATCCTCGGCGACCTCGATATGACGTCGATAGACTCCCATCCGTCCACGGCACCTGGAGTCTCCGCGACCGAGAGCGAGGAAACTCTTTCCACGTCGAGAATGATGAAAACCCCGCGCAAGCGCCTTATTTGAAAGGAGGGAGCATCGAATGATCCCGAAATGGACACCACCGAGGAAAGCTCTTCGGCGTCCATAAACGAAACTTCAGGCGAAGACTAGGATAACACCGACGGCAATCTGAACCCGTGAATTGACGTGGGTAGAAAACAACCGCCATTAGGACGAAAAAGTGCCGCCTCTTTTCCGCCGAGACGCTCCACACTCATCGTCACACTCCGACCGCGAACGAAATTCAACATCGACAGCATTCCGAGAAGAATGATCGCTGCTCAACTCCTCAGAGCTTTGGGCCCCGGCGTCAGGCCAGACCTGTGGGAACGAACACGCTGTCGGTGTCCGTGCACGAGCCAAGACACCTCGAAAGTCTCCTAGTTATAACCTCATTCCGATCAACACATGAAACGGTGGAGGTGCATGCGTACCCAACAGCCACGCGCGGAATGGTACGCGGGCTCATCTACAAAGTCGATCCCGACGAATCGGCCGAGACGCTGACGAGCACCATTTACTCCGAATCCCACAGTGCTTCAAGCAAGACCCATGGGCAGAAGCGGGACTTGCCTCATCTCCTTCAAGAGGGACAAAATTCCCCAACACGTGAAATATCACGGGGCCATAACAAGAGTCAATCCATACTGTCCAGCAGCGGTCGTCTGCAACAGGTGTCGTGGCCTCGGCCACAAAGCCGATATCTGTACACAAAAAAGGCGATGCGAGCACTGCGGAGAAGTCACTAAAGAAAGTCACATATGCACCAAGAGCATTTGCCACAACTGCAACTCCGATGAACACGTCGCCACAGACCCCGGCTGTCCGGCGAAAGCGGAGATGGATCGAGGACTGCAGTCGCGCATCAAGCTGAAGAAAACGCGCCGACGCCGCCCTCCTACCGGCAGCAACCGCCGACCAAGCGATAGAAAGGTCGTCGTCGAGCCCGATGCACTCAAACTCTCCAAACACTTCTTACCACTGCTCTCACGAAACCGCAGTCGCTTCAAGTCGAGATGCTGGTCATCGGGCACTCCGCGTGAGGAAGGTCCTTATCCCGCAGCGTCAAGCGCGATGCATCGAGAACCCGGAAACGTCAGTCACCCGCCCGCAGGTCACCTTTACTACCGCCGCAGGGGATCCTGAAGAACCCAGGCAAGCCGTCCTACGCACAAGCCATGCGTGGGAAGCACGGACATTACAGCGACCTTTTTCAGCAAGAACTGAGAAGCTGGAGAGAAGAGCTCGAGCAACTCAAGGAAGAGGAACAACTTCGAGCAGCCGAAGCATTTGTGAGGTGACAAAGAGTCGCTAAACTCAAAAAGAGGTAGAAGGAGCATGAACCAGTATGGCTTGACAGGGTGCCTCACACCCGCGCGCCTCTCACTGAAGAACCCGCACCTGCCGCAGCTGTGAGTGCAATGCGGAGGCCCAATTCTCAGCCGGCCGCCTTGGCGCAGAAAGAAGCTACGCCGACACTGCAACCGCTGCCGACGCCACAGGCGCCACCTAGGATTGACGTCGCCAAAGTCGCAGAAAACATGGCATGCATGATGCAAGTTATTCTGGACGTGCAAGTGCAATAATTCAGTCTTATGGCACAGTTAGCGCAGCTAACTCAGGCGTATATGACTCAAGCCGTCACAACACAGGTCTCCCGGACACTAGGCTCAGACCGTGTTCGCCTCACGGACGCTGCACTGGAGAGTGGCGCAGAGGAAGGTTGTGCACCATAAATACTATACAGTTGCGTTGAAAACAGCTTAAACAATGTAAACGTTAGTATACTTCTAAATCAGGAATGCAACCGAGGTCATTTCATCTTATTATTTTAACTCTGGAAAGTGCGTATAGAAGGGACAGTTTAACACGATTCGGGTTATGTTGTCCCTTTCTGTGATCATTCTTCAGGCTTAAAATTTTTATGAAGTATGACGTTCTAGGTAGTTTCTCGTATACGTACAGTATTGCTATTCTGAGTATATAGTGGATATTAAGATTTTAGAATAACTTTATTTGACATGCTCAGTAACATGGGTGTAATATTATATTGGCAGTAAAATAACTTTCAGGCCGCTACATATTGTAAAACGCGTCTTCAAAATTGCAGTGATTTACTCAGGGCACTATTGGCTTGTTTAGTGCAGAGATTACTGATTTGAGAGTGCGAGACGTTCTAGAAACATTTTACGTATTTTGGTCTCCCCCCCCCCCCCCCCCCAACCCCACTTTGTTTTTCTTTATTAACTATACCAAACGCTCACGTTCTTTTTTTTATTATTATAAAATAAAGAGTGTGAACGCAGTTACTACATCTACGGTTCGAAACACATACGTTTAAGAATTCTACGAATGCCATTTGTTGCTTTTATAGTATGCTAAGATATCTAGAGAATAGATCTGTAAAGTCTAGAACGATGACAGTCCGTGATATGAGGTGTCTCCATCCTGGTATGCAGCTGAGTGATACAGCTCAACTCAGCTTCCTTTCTTTTATTTATTTTGCAACAGCAGCAGTTATAAGGCACTAGTGAGTAGTTCCTTAGGGGACTATCAAAATATGAAAGCAAAGCTAGAAGGCTAAACGGCGTTTTCGGGTTATAACTATGATTACGTGTTTGCGAAGTTTATTTCTCACGAAAATGGGGAGGTGCTTTTTAGAGTTTATTTTTAGCTGGAAAAACGGGGTTTATGAGAGTTTACTAGTGTTAGATTTTCAATTATCTAATATTTGGAGTTCAATTTTGCGCTGTTGGCAATTAAAAAATAATTATTTACGGACAAAAACGTACCCTAAATTTATGAGAACTTACCTGTATCGAGTAATAGTTCTGCAACAGCATTTGCCATTGGCGCCCTTGCCATGGGCTATACTAATTATCCCACGACAAATATAGCAACAAACAGTGTTGCTTCAATAACGAAGGATACTGTGAAATAACCATAGAGTTATTATAATGTACGCTAGAGGTTCAAGTGGTGCTAGTGTGCTGCTGCAAATTGAAGCAGACAGCAACCAGTTGAAAACTGACTTCCGGTAATGCATTTCTATGGGAAAAATTGAGTGCATTTTCTCACTGCGCTCGATCATAAGAGCGAATATCCCGAATAATTCGTACGCGCTAGGTAGCTTGGAACATTTCTCAGTCAAACCGACGAAATAATTGGTCAGCTACGGCGTTTTTCTTTCAAGTTCATCGCATTAAAAACGGTGCTAAAACGGCTTCGTGCGTGTATTTATGTGCACTGTCGGACACTGTTAGCGCGAACACGACGTCGGCGCTTTTCAGCATGAGGGGTATACGTGCAAAACGAACGAAGAACTTCTGGAAATTAAGGGAGACGGCAAGAACTACGCAGTAACACTGGATCAGTAATTACCCGCGCATGTACGATCAAAATAAATTAAAAGCCACGTAATAGATTCTGATTTTCAATAAGTACTGCTTTATTCTTTCAGCTCTGTGCGAAAATACTTGTTTTACCTTCAAAACATGACCGCACGCTCGAAATCTTTGAGAACAATTGTTCTCAAGGATTTATCGGGCACAAGTGACCGATAAAAGCTGCCCGGCAGAGAAAACAATACGAAGAGACACCTCGCGTACTTTATTGTTTACGCTTTGAATGTTTTTATTCGCTCATGCACGACGGGTTCATTTCTATATAGTGAGAGGAACGGCATATTAGCAATATATAAGCGTCACCGAAATTCTGGCGAACCTTGAACACACTCTATATACCTTTCGATTGTAATTTTGCTTTGAATCATCGCTTGTTTTGACACACCTGCTGCGGAACACATGTTTGGGACTGAAATGTAGCGAAGTTAAACATCGTTCACCGATGAAGAAAAATGCGCTAACTAAAGCAATTACACTGTCACAATGTTAATCAAGGTACGTACTATTCGGTACGACCCAAATAACCAAAGTGTTCCGTGTGATTTTCCGGCGAAGAGACAAAATGCACGCGCGTTTTCCCATAGGAATGCACAGGAGCACCGCAAAAGTAGACTGGTTGCTGTCTGCTTCAATTTGCGTCACGGAAGTCGCATAGACACTAGCGCCAGTTGAACCTCTAGCGTACATTATAATAAATCTATGGAAATAATTAAACTCTTCGACGTAGTCGTTGGGATGCATGTAATCTTCAGCTTCCCTCCCCTTCAATTAAATCTACGAGTTCATAGCTTTCGTTGTTATTAAAACACTACGTCTTCTCCCCCCAAAGAGCATAAATACTATGGTCAAAACTGGACATAAAAAATAGCTTTTGTTGTTACCCAAATGGAAACAAATGACCAGTTGTGCTGAACGATAGTTGACGACATTAAAGTAACAGGTAAACCACTTTTTTGTCAGCAGTCCGAGATTTCGATGGAAACTGAATTGGCCTCACCTCAGGACCACTAACCGAGTGCTCTTATTAAACTTACCTAAAGAAGGCGTCTCTTTACCAGTTTTTTTTTTTCCGTTGTGGTTTTGAAATTTGGAAGTTTTTCTAATAAATTTGAATTGACGGAAATTTCACCGGAGTGTGTTTTTCAGATATTTCTTTCTGATTTATCCGAAAACACGGAACCGTAGTTATAACCTTGCAACTATATTTTTTTCCTTATCGCAGATGCAGGAGTGCCTTCCGATCCCCTGCCGAAAACATCCAGAAGAACTTGAACACTGCCGAGAGCGTCGAGACAAGTGCACCCTTAAGAGAACCCCGGCTCTGAACTTGGTGTGCACCCACTAAGCAAGCCCACTCGAGGCCGACAGGACATCCGAGACGCGTCACCAGATTGCGAGCTTTCGCCCCCGCCGCCTCTCCTGCCGGTTAATAGGACCACGACGCCGGCCGGAAGTCGGCGAAGCGGCCAGATTATTGTCCGCTTCCCGTCAAGATCGCGGCCAGTCTTGGTCGGGAGCCGACGTCGGCGGCGGCGACTTCAGCCCGGACGACCGAGCACGACTCGAGCGCCCCTCGCTGCGACGCGGGAGCCCCACGACGCCGAAACCTCCATGTCGTCCCCAATCAGGGATCTCAAACCCGGTGCACGGACTCTCGACCCGAAGTCCTGGCTCCTTTGGGACTGATCATCCTCGTGTTGCCCGTGGAGACGCCTCTCGACTTGGCGGTTCGCGGCTCACCTGGTCAGTGTCCTTCGGTAGATGTGTCGCATTTTGCGGTCATGCCGACTTGACTAGCCAGCGCTCGTGTTCTTGTGCGTCTCTATTTCTGTTGACGTCTTCGTCTGCGCCTCCAGAGCTTGAAGAGCGGCCTCTTCGACAGGAGCACCTGAATGTGATACAACAAAATAGTAGTATTTCTATCTTCCTCCTTTCCCAGTTTTAGACGTTCCGGCGACGTTCGACGAAGCCTGCACCTGATATTTATGTCATATTTTTGAGGGCTCAAGCCTCCTTGGTGTCACAACGCTTAGCCCCGTCGAGCTCTGCTGAGAATTAGGTCATCAGCGTTCGTGGCTGTGGCTTCATCCTTTTAAGCGATCCTCCATTTGTAGCAAAGAGAGGTGTTTGTGCCTCGGACCAAGTTCGAAGACCTAGGCAACTAGTCATCGTCTTCAGCGGTTCAGGGGTTTTGTGACCAGCATCGGCCAACAAGTCGGCCCCTCAGAGCGTGCTTCGTGTACGCGGTCTGTGCAGTGCTCAAAAGTTTCGCTTCGCCAAGAACCCTTGTGGAAACGAGACGGTCGTCATGTCGTGCTGAGTTGACATGGAGCTGAACGAGAGCGACCTGGGCAACGCCAGCGGCGACGCCGTGTCCCTGGTGAACCTGAGTTCGGAGGACATTATGACTGAGAATGTCTATATCATGCCCTGGTGGGGCCAGGCGGCCTGGACTCTGCTCTTCGGCTGCATGGTCATGGTGGCCACGGGCGGCAATCTGATCGTCATCTGGATTGTGCTGGCGCACAAGCGTATGCGCACCGTCACCAATTACTTCATCGTGAACCTCAGTCTGGCGGACACGATGGTGTCCACGCTGAACGTCATCTTCAACTTCATCTACATGCTGAACGGGAACTGGCCCTTCGGCACAGCCTTCTGCAAGGTGTCCAACTTTATCGCCATCGTGTCCGTGGCGGCCAGCGTCTTCACACTCATGGCCATTTGCATTGACAGGTGAGCTCTTCATGGCTGTCGAGCTTTGAAAGCTTTTAAGGAGAAATGCGGGGGACAAGGAAAGTCGCATTTGTTTGCCAGACAGGCTCTAGAGAACGCTAAAGGTTGCGAGAGAGAGAAAAGATGTGTGTTTACCAACACTAAAAGGTCAACCTGCATGACTGCTAATTTTCTACTTCGCGTAACTATTTGTTTTTTCGCGAAGTATATCTACAGTTTACTGGCACTAAATGTCCTCAGTGCTTCGGACAATGTAGCGCTTTTTGTAGTGCGCTATACTTAATGAATTTATAGTAGAAAGTCAAGAAGAGTTCGATTATTTTTGCCAATGTGCGATACTAAGGTAAACTATTTTTTTAACACTTCCAAGTGTTAATCTACACTCTAAAAATTGCCTGCGCGTCTACTTACCCGCAAAACACTCGAAGAGCCAATCTCTGTGATCTACGAAATCAGCTCAGCGAATGATGAGGCGGAATATCTTTTTAAACCTGAAGATGAAGTCTGCGCTGTGGCATTATGCAATGCAAAGCGTCATGCTTGCATTGCGTAATGCCACAGCGCAGACTTCATTTTGAGGTCTAAACAGATGTTCCGCCCCATCATTTGCTGAGCTGATTTCGTAGATCACAAAGATTGGCTCTTCGAGTGTTTTGCGGGTAAGTCGATGTGCAGGCATTTCTTAGAGTGTAGCAATGAGGTGCACTACCAAAACCAAGAAGAATTCGGTATATTTTGGCACGCCGAAGAAACAATTCATCAAACGGGCTTTGCTCTCGAAATTTGCGCGAATTTGTGAACAGGCAACATAGACTGGACAAATGATTAAGCGAAGCAAAAGCTGTTGTTCTTACTGGAAGTTGAAGACAACGTAAGTTTTAAAACCAGAGGTCCTGAAATATACTCAGAATGATCTAATCTTGCCTACTTTAGTTCACGTTACATAGTGTCCTAGCGTGATACCCTGTAGAACATATTGTCACGAATGGCAATTTATGAGGCGGCGAAAACTGAAGCAAACTAAACGTTTGATGGGCCGAACTTGCGCCCAAAACAAAATAGACAAAGGCTAGCGTCGCAGGCGTCGATAGCGGCGAAACAGCAGGATCGAACGCTGGGGCGGGACTGCCTCCGGCTCGCCACGCGGAGCCTCTTATGTAGACGCGTGGTCTTCTGGAACAATCGGCGTAGAAGGTTCAAGTAGAACATTCTAACCTCGAAGAAGCAACAGAATTCTCGAAGTTTCCGGAACGCGACATTACAGAAACAACAAAAAGGTGTATCCGCAGCCAGGCATCGAACCTTGGCTTTTCGCGTGGGAAGCAAGCACGATGACCGTTAGGCCGCGGGCCGCTGCGTACTTGGCCAGCTGCGCGCGCGGCAATATGATGCACGTTTACTTGTTTCTTATCATGATTCCGGTCATCTTAGGTACGTTCTTGTAGGTCTTGGTGTTTACTTCAAACATTTACCTCAAAGTGAAACTCTAGTTGTTTTTTTTTTATGTGTGATGTGGTTTCACACAATAGATAAAAATTAGGAAATGTCGTTCACACTTAAAATTTAAAAGAAAAGATTGTCAGACCCAATACGTTGAGAGCTATTAATTGAGAGGGGGCGGGGTAGACTTTGCATGCAGGTAGCGCGAAGCCGCCAGTGCACCTGGCTATAAAAAATGGTGATAGTACCGTAAAACGTCCCCGATAATATTACTATAAGCACATGTATACGTGTGAATATAGACGCTCTATAAAATATTTTTTCAACAACCTATTTTACATCAATTGATGCCAACCGGACGCAATTGCTACCTAATACTCGGATCCACCAATGTGCAAAGTTTGATTTTTAAGCGCCTCACGAGCGGCCCAGATCATAATCACCAAACTGTCCGGTTTCGTTGTGTCCAGTCTGAACGTGTCCGCCCAGTCTGGCTGGAGCCGCGTTACCTATTGTTGTTTCCTAGGTTGTTCTTGATGGCTCCCGAAACCAAAAAAAAAAAAAATACTATGAACGAAAACGCCGAAGTTTCTTGTCGCCCATGCGCGCAGAACGGTGTATACTTATGTTCCCTCCAACGAATATAATACATGCTTAGATAGAGCCTGAAGCTATTGGGCATAAAAAAAGACTGCAAGGATAAAACAAAAGAAAAAGAAAATCGATGCATCGCGGGCGATGCCGTTAGTAATCCATCGCACGGTTAGGTGCCATGGAAACGCCTGCGGCAGGTGAAAAAGTCCCCGTCAGACAACCTGGGCCTTTGCGTGCTGGTCTTGATCGATCGGCGTGCACAAGCACGTGCCATCTGTCAATTTCCGACGGATTGCTACCTCGATGGTTCGCGTGAAATGCGCGCACAGGGGTCGGTCCGCCATTTGGCGGCGAAAACGATGCCGTGCAGAGATAAAAGGCCAGGACGCGGACCGAAACACAAACCACGCGCCCTACACGCGGTAGGCCTCTTGCGCTGAAGCTTTGAACAATCTGTGGCGCCCTCATTTTGGGTAGTACAAGCTCACCTGATTGAGCTTCGCACTACTTATGGCACGTTGGTTGAGCTTTTTGTCTTTCTGCGTGGTGCTGAAGAACGTATAAACACCTTTGGACGCCCTACAGCGGATAGATTCAACGCCGTAAGACGATCAAAAGTGACAAAATCATGCCACCACCGCTAGGGTACGCGTCTCTTATCTCTAGGCGGTGACGTCAATGTCGCGCCGCTTTCCTTTTTTTTTTCATTTCCACTTTGGATTGCGTGAAACGGTGTCCCTTGGCCACGGTGGAAGAAATACATTTCGGTGATGACTATCTGTCCGACGCGGCGGCCACATTATGTTCGGCGCACCGAGCGCGCTTCACCCACACAGGGATAGATGGCGCCCAAGTATAAAAGAGCTTGTGAAGGCTTGTATAACGGGCTTGTGAAGGAAATTATTCATTCTTTACTCGGTCCCTTTGTACTGTGTGGTGAAATGATAGATTAATGTTGGCGCATTGGCACTGATTGATTTTTTCCCCGTATGGTTGTTGTTTTTTTGAACGAGAACATTCCGATGATGACTCAATGTGACAGAAATACTCGTATAAATATAAAACTTCCCGACACAATGTACTGGGCTTTCAATAATTTAGAGTAATTTAAAGTAATTGCGTTAAACAGCTGGGTCGTGCTCGCATGTTTCGTCCGACAGCATGTTTGCTAACAGTTCCGTAAATTGTTTACACACATTGCGTGGCTTTATAGGAGGTTGGGGGATTTTTTCCACCCTGCCCCTGCCTTCTTATTGAAAAAATAAATTCTAATAATGTTACATAGTGGGGCCTAAATAATTCTTTGCATGCGCAGAAAGGTATTAGCATTACAAATGGTTTATAGATACGATGTCAACTGGTACTGTGGTAGATACAAACCATGTGAGCAGAAAACATCTTTATTTATGATGACATAGTGATTGAAATGATGACACCGTATGATGACATACTGACTGAAATGATGACAGAGTGACTGAAAGTCATACAATAATAGCGGCTATAGGAAATAAATCACTTTTAATCTATACACTCACAATATGGTGGCACCCCGTCTTACAGGTAAAAAAACTACCTGGCAAATATTGTTTCTTTAAAATGTACACAAAAGCTGAATTCACTGCATACTACCAAAGAACGCCAATTCCTACATCCTGTACTTCTCGCTCACGCTTTTAAACTAAGACGAGCACTGCTTTGCTGCTTTCTTTTTTTCTTGAGCTTGTTTGTTCATACTCATGGTAATATGCTTACAGTGTGATCGCTATCGCATGCTGATGTAGTAGTGGACAATTGTTTCTTCTTTGTGTTTAGCGTATGGAAACTTTATTGTGCAAGTGTCAAAAACACTGTCGATTCTGTCCCAGTAGACTGTCTCGTAACTTTATTTTCCACAAAGAACTGTTCCGCTTTCTCCAGTAGCTGGAAAAGGTTCCTTTTCGAATGTATAAGGCCTCATCTGTTCTTCACGTTTGTCAGTGCTGCTTCAGCAGAAGTGTTCTTGTCGATGCTGAAAGCCGATTGGCATGCAGGGCAGCGTGTAGCTTTTTTTCATTTTCAAACTCAAAAACCCAGTCACATAATATAGTATGCAGTTCACATCCTTGGTTTCGTCAGCCTTTCCTGTCCAGACATCTTCGCATTCCCAGTCTTCGACAGAAGCGACTGTCATGCTTGGTCTTCACTTGGTTAACGAGATGACGAGACTAGGTAGCAACTTGCGATCGGCCCTCGGGATTTCACAACGCCACTGCTCGAGGCGAGCGTCATTCGATGGAGCTTTAAACAAGGACACTCGCTCTGCGCAGTTCCGGTACCCCAAATTGCAGTTGGAAACGAAGCACGTCTTTCCCATCCTTATAGCATAACTCCTTCTTCGGGTTAAGGCTCACCTTCGTGCACGATGGTGGCACCTGTGATCAACACAGCGCCAAAGCAAAACACGAAGTCAGCCACTGGCCACACACCACCACCACACCACCACACCGTGAAAAAAGGCGAGCACGCTACGCCGCCGACACCGTGGCCGCCGCGAGGGACCTCATACCTACGGTGCTTAGAGTTCCTGTATAGGCTCCCTACGGGAGCCAGAGTTGCGCGTTCATGCATGGCATGTGCATTCAGCTCCTCACGTGACTGAATTCGGCGAATAGCAGCGCCGCGCGTTTGAGGCGCGCGGCGCACTCAAAAGCCGGGGAACGTACGCCGGGGCGCGTGCAACGTCTACTTTGCTGCACGACACTTGATACGGCTCCTCACGTGATCGGATCTCGGCGAATAGCAACGAGGGCGGCACGCGGCATCTGGAATCAAACGCGCAACTCTGGCTCCCGTAGGGAGCCTATACAGGAACTCTAACGGTGCTCATAGCTCAGCGCCCTCCGCGGCGGCGTGGAACAAACCACTCCTGGTTCGAGGCTAGCTCCGAACACGGTCTGGTCGCTCACTCTCCGCGGAAAGAGCGGGCAGAGTCATCACCTAAATGTATTTCTGCCACCGTGCCCTTGGCTCACGCTCTTAACGTCTTAGCTTTGAGCCTTTAACCTGTGCTTCGACGGCGTTCGAATTTTTGTTGTTTCTTTGTATTTTCCTCGTGACCTCGCGTTCCGCACCAGAGCTGGCGCGCTTCTGCACGCGGGACAGTTTGAGACGCTCAAGTTTTTACTGCAATAAATGATAGCTTCCTCAGTTCGACGACAGCCATAGAGTGCCCGGTCGCAGATTTTGAGCGCGACATCTGGTAGCACAGAGTATCAAAAAGACATTTCTCGGGGAACCTGGATGTCAGCGCACAGCTTTTGCTGCGGCGAGAACCCGAAACACACTTGTTTGCTCAGGAGAAGTGTGTGTCGACGTTTCGCCGCAGCGGGGCGCCAGTCACGTGGCTCTCCTCTCATCCGTTGTCTGCCGCTCCACCTTTTTTCATTTTGGTGGCCGTTCTCGTGGCGATCTGCCAGGCTTTGTCAGTATATAGGAGGCTATGGTACTACCGAAAACAAGTCCCTTTTTGCAGCGCCCCCTGGGCAAGGCAGGAAGCCCATTGCTGCACACGTCGAGCCTTCGCGTGCCGTCATGGAATACAAATTGTGCAATGCGTATGTTGAGACAGCAGGAGGTTGGTCAGCCCAAATCATCGTCTGGAGTCTTAGCCGTAAATGAGAAATTTTGCCAGTGCAGGACGACTGCCAGCTTGGGGGTCTTTATCGTGCATCACGCACTACTGATTACGCGAGCGTACGCCGGTATACGATGCT